>OX637521.1:6250000-7500000 GCA_951799955.1 Apamea anceps | reverse complement strand
AAACATAAAGATATATGTAGGTACCTATTCTATTTATACCACCTATGTTTAACCAATAAGAAACGTTGACGTTGACCACTTAGTTTTAGAGCAAGTCTACTCCATTTCAATCATTCTTTGTGATTCATAAAATTAAAATTATACAACATTTTTAAGAAGAAAATAACAGAAACAAACACTGAATATATTTTTATGAACCAACTTTTTTAAAAGGTAAAAGGAAGCATTTTATCAGCGTCTTAATCTTAAGGGTAACCTTAAGCCTGCGATATAAATTACCATTAAAAAGTCCTGTTGTAGTGTTGCAAGCTTTAAAGAAAGTAATTTAGTTACTAGACACGCCGACATTCTGCCTCACCAGATGCAACGGCACTGCATTATTAAATAAACAGCGGAATAAAAAATAGTAATACTTTACATTTTAATCGATTAAGTTCTTTGAACTTACGTATCTACAGTAAAAATGTATTACAATATATTATAAAAAAAGCTATTTGAAAGAAATATCTCGAACTAAGCTTTTCTTCCGCCATTTTTTCATATAAGTATTTTTTTACTTAGGTACTAAGCTTAGTAAAAATATATTGCATGATTACTAATTAAAATAATAATAAATAACGCAAAAAAAAACTTAGCGCAATAAAAAAATATATAATATTAAAAAAATCATGAGCCTATAAAAGAAAGCATTTTACCGAGCTACGCTAGGTCACTGACAGTCCAGATGCGAGCACATCTGCCGCCGATCGGTGCTTACACCCTATGTTCCTTAGTTAAAGTGCGAACTGCGAAGGGGGATTGCACTTAGCTTTACGAGTCACGACAGTTGTCTAAGAAGGCAAAGAATAAGAATTCCAAGCTGATAAAAAAATATTGGTCTGTCCTGTAATGGTTTCATTACAGGGCATTTTATCATAACTTCATATATTAGTAAACTTACAGAGAACGAGCATTGATGTCTACCTAATTCAAATGATTTAAATAAGGCTTCTACATCAACAAAATATTTAGATGGCGTCATTTATTCTTTCCCTTATACAAGATGGAGTCGACAATACTCGTACAGCAATAAATTAAACTGCTTTTTTTTTTTTTCCTTCGCCCTTCTTGGGCAGGCTAAGGTCTTGGACCATACCGCCTCGTCTTACATCTAATGACATTCCCAGTCTGCGTTCAAAAATTCAACCAAATATAATAAATCCAATAGTTTAGTTACTATAGCTAGTCAAAGAGTGGCAAAATCCATAATCGGCCCATCACCATTTACGAGATGCAAGAATTTATTTACGAGATGCAAGAATTTATTAACGAGATGCAAAGAATTTATTTACGAGATGCAAGAATTTATTTACGAGATGCAAGAATTTATTTGATAGTTCTTAAATACTCCTATTGCATTAGTATTGTTAGTGTTTTCATTTATTGTCGTATTGCCATCTCCATATTGTATAAGCCTTACTAAGTCTCATTTAGTCTGTGTGTCTATTTAGTCAATTTTCTCAATTGAACTAAAAACTAAACCTATTTTGTTTGGCAGAGATACACCTCGAAGAAGACATACAATTATACAGCAATCTTATACAGCAATAGAATAAGAGAAAAGAATATAATAATTTATTCGTCCATTGCAACAAAATATATTAAAAAAAAATAACAATACCTATTGTATGCTTACTGTTACTTAGAATATTTAACATAGTTATTTGAACAGTGATCTCGAAACTAGGCAGCGCCTGTATCTTGGGGCCTGCTCAGTTAAATCAAAACCAATTCACCCATGCAGAACGGCAGTCACAGTTAACCCTCAAAAAACCTTATTACACAGAACAAATCAATCAAAACCCTCTACAAACAATTCCACTAACTTCCCTCACCGCAGAAATCCCATCAAGCGATGCGTATTCCACACAATTCGATAACAAAACGAAGTCGACCGGTATAGGATGTGCCGCATGTCCGGCCGGTCGGAAGGTAACTCGAGTCGGAAGCCCTACACGACTTCCACTCGCAGGGTGAGTATGTGTGAGTGGGCTTATGAGGGAGCTGGAATCTTCTTAGTAAAGAGTACGTAATGAAAGGAGAAATGGTGTAGCCTGTAGCTGATTATGAAACTCAATGCTAGTAAAGGGTCAACCGATCTGTGAGGATGACGAATCTCTATGATAGATGTTACTTGTAGTTAGAAGGCAGAAAGCATAACAGCCGGTCTAATCATAATTATCTTATCATATTTCTTTAGTAACGTTGACAACGTCCATTAAACGAATTTTCGCAAGATGTTAACTAAGATAGTTGTCAAACTACGCATACATATAAGCAGTCGCAGCCGCATCGTTTGATGTTATAAGTTCACATTTAGTAAGACTAAACGCGGACTGGAAACTGACTCAAGCGTAGGCGAGAAAAAGCTAACCCGATGATAAATAATCTGTGATACTATTACAACCATTACTATGCATAATCACAGGTACGCACGACGACATATCAAGCTATAAAGTTCCAGTATAAGCTGACTTCTCATCGTACGAAATGCCTATACAATGCGAGGTCAGCTAAAACTGGAAATGTCATCGGTGTATGTACAAATAAAATAAAAATTTCCGAAGCGAATCTGCCCCATCTCACAGTCTCACAGAACTTGTCGGATGTGAATCAGGAAGCTGCGGTACACCAAGTTCCTTTAGGTACACGTTCTCAGTACTATAAATGATGTTTGGAGTCATGGTCTTTATTTAAACAAAAAAAACTATATTAAAAAATGAAATCAATATTTTGACAGAAAATATCTTTCTAAAAATACCTGTCAACATTTTTATTTTATTTAGAAGGCATGCAGGATGATAATATTGTAGTTATCAGTAAGTATAAGTGGGGTATGTTTGATTTCCATAATCCTTCGGATTTACGTAGATTTCTCGGTAATGTTATAAACAAGTTTTCGGCGTGAGCCTTGATAAATAAAATGCAAAGTTAATCCTTTATTTCCTTTTTTCTTCCAATCAACAGAAATTACAATACAAACTGATTTTGGAAACATCATTTACCTATTCAATTCCTTAACGAACATCCTGTTTTTAATCCAAAAAAACAACAAATGAGTATTTTATACACATGCATGCTAAACTATTGACATCTACCGGAAACTAAAAGAGCCATTTCTGAGAAATTAACGCAAAATGTCACAGGTTAAAAAAGTAATCGAGACTAAATTAGGGCTTTGAAAACGGACTAACACAAGTTGAACTTTAATCCAAAGAGTTTTGTATTAAAATGGAGGTCGTTTTAGCTTGGATTTTGACGTGATTTTAAAATCAGAGTTCCGTTACTAAATAGTCTTATTAGGACCTTTTATTTACATAATTCCGTTTTTTTTTTAGAAAAAAAGTTAACGGTTGATTTATGCTAAGTTAATTAATGTTTGTAGCATATTTTCGATGTTTTGATCAAATCTTCGTGTATGTAGGTTATGGTAAACAGGTTGTTATGACTTTGTATTTAATCAAACAAATTAATATTCCTTGTAGTTACTAACGAAGGCTTGTTAATTAATCCAGGGAAAAAATATGTAGTTAGATACTATACCAAAGTGAAATTCAACAAACATTTTCTTTTATACCAATCGTTTGAAATTATGAAGTACCTACAGCAGCGCCCCGCGGTTTCAACCGCATAAGTGTCGATCCCGTGGTAATATCGGGATAAAAAATATCCTATGTGTTATTCTGATGTATAAGCTATATTACTGTATAGTTTCATCAAAATCCGTTCAGTGGGTTTTTCGTGAAAGAGTAACAAACGTCCATTCTTCCCATCCATCCTCACAAACTTTCGCGTTTATAATATTACTAGCAGCGCCCCACGGTTTCACCCGCATGAGTTTCAATCCTGTTGGAATATCGTTAATTCTGGTTATAAACTATCTGTATGCCAAATTTTATCCAAATCCGTTTAGTTGTTTTTACGCGAAAGAGTAACAAACATCCATCCATCCATCCTCACAAACTTTCGCCTTTATAATATTAGTAGAATTATAGTAGGACTTGACTGTTAGTCCTACTTTCATAATTACCATGTTTTACAGAACATCATAAAAAAAACATCACGCCCGTAATCCCCGAAGGGTTCCGCAGAGGGGTAACTATAGAGCACCCACAATTCGCCAGTTTTATTGTCATCGATCCAGACTCCGGGCCTGCTACTGAGAAATTCCAGATAGAAAAACCTTGCCTAACCTGGGAATCGAACCCAAGAGCCTCATGCTCAGCAGTAGCGCTTGCGACCACTACACCAACGAGGTACAGACGCCAGCACATCAAGCTACTCCAATCTGACAAATTTATTTAATAGATTTTCAACTTTATCGCTAAACCATTAAGGTTCAAGGTTGATTGGGAAAATTTGACAGTTTCGGGTAGCTTGACCTGCTGGCGTCTGTACATACTCTAATTAATCACAATTTTATAGTAAGTAATAACAGAACTGACTGGTAACAAAGGCACCCACTGTCATTCAATCAACCTAGTTTTTGAAAACTTATTAGCTGTTATAGTTTAACCGTATCAAGCAAACCATTTCAATTCTCATTCAAATAACACAAAAAGAAATCTATTGTCAAATCTTAATTTCCTAAAAACAGGTAAAAGGACCAAGGCTTATTATTTGTCCGCCATTTGCATTGGATTTCCATTAAATGCATCAAAATGGCGTGTTGGACAAAACGCCGGAAGTTGTGATTTCAATCGACTCAGCTTTCAATAAAAACTATTACTAATGGCTGTCAAATTGTTAAACTGTTTCTTTTATCAATAATTTGGGGCTTTTTTATGAGATTGGGTTGATGCTGCCGTTAGACGATTCGTCTTTGGAAAAGGAGAGAGAAATACATAAGTAACTCATCTTATTAAAGAAACTCACAAGCTAAGTACTTATAAATGCTTCCGATTTAGGGATACGGCATTGCAGTGTTTTCTTTTTTCAAAAATAATTAACTACACTGTCTTTTGTGCACCTATAGTCGAATTTTAGAACCGAACAAATAAGATCCTGATTTCTTTTGAAGTCGATTAAAAAAAAATGTATGTAAAATGTAGATACTGCGATCGCTAATCCGTAAAATTTATCTGATATATCTGAGACTCGTCCTCAGTGACGACTATCTTAAGAACTCAGCACTGTGCCCTAATTAACTTTGACTACTTAGCGATTCACTAGAAAAGTCAAATTAACTCAATTTGCTTATTACATTAGTGGCAACTTAATTCAGGAAGTGGAACAGATAAGAGACTTGGGAGTTTTGTTCGATAGGCAGTTAACATTTATACCCCACATTGAAAATGTAGTTAAAAAAGCCTCTAGAATTCTTGGGTTTGTCATAAGAAATATTACCTGTTTTCGTCGCAATAACACTAAAATTCTGCTTTATAATTGTTTGGTCCGTAGCTCGTTAGATTATTGCAGCACTGTATGGAGACCTCACTATGCCTCCCACACAATAAGATTGGAAAGGGTTCAAAAGCGATTCCTGTGGCATTTAGCATACTCTTCCAGGATAGCTAAGAAGAAACGATCATATAAAGAGAGACTCTTGCATTTCAAGATGATATCCCTGCAGAAGAGGAGAGATTTACTGGATTCGACATTCTTATTTAAAATTTTGAGGGGTAAAATTGACTGTCCCCAATTGTTGAGCAAGATCAAAATCCGTGTACTCACGAAAAACCCACGAGCTCCTATAAACCCCTTATATCCTTCTCTTCGCAGAACTGTTCTTGGCGCTAATTCTCCAATCCCCCCGCCTATGTAAATTATTAAACAGCTGCAGTGATTTTGTCGATGTACAGACGCCAGCACACCAAGCTACTACAATCTGTCAAATTTCTTTAATAGATTTTCAACTTTATCGCTAAAGTATTAAGGTTCAAGGTTGATTAAGAAAATTTGACAGTTTCGGGTAGCTTGACCTGCTGGTGTCAGTACACTCTGACTCACTTGGTATGTTCCGAAGTATTATGTACAAAAACTTGTAAAAACATTTTAGTGTGAATTTAATTTAATTTATTGATTATTTAATTTATTTTTTTATATTTTAATTTAATTTTTACTTAATTCAAGTTTAAATGTTGATTTTAATTTTTTGATTTCGGTGTTGATTGTGTTTTTAATTGTATTTTGATTTTTATTTTGATTGCATGTGATTTTTAATTTGGAATTTGGTTAAAGAAAAAACAATTATGTTCGGAGAGTAAATGGACTCACTGGATACCACTCGATATCAATCGACAATTAACTAATGCATGATGTGCTTACCTGTAAGAAATTAGTACACTATTCTATAGGTAAGTCTATTGGATGTAACTCATATCTTTGTATCAGTGTATTCAATTGTTGGTGAGCCAAATAAATAAAATAAAATCCCTTACTTCAAAACCACGCCAATTCTGCGTTCATTTCGCGCAGTTTCGTTCGTTGTGTCTACAGATTACCGGCCCCAGGTTTAGGCCCTAAAAACGTCGAAATGGTCCGTACCATTTCGACGTTTTTAGGGCCTAAACCAGTGACAGTCGTTCTCAAAGCGTTTCGTTGTTTTAAAACGACTTTCGAAGGATGGACACAATATATTAATCCTCTTGAAAGTCTCTTCGGCTACCCTATACCTTTTTTACTATTCCATCATAGTTACCACTGATCGAATGTCACTTTATCAAGGCCCTCCGGTAAACCTAGGTTTAATATAATGACCCAGACCGTCATAAATCAATTGTCCAATATCTTCGTCGCAAATACCACGAAACAGTTACAATATCGAAAGCTGCATCCGTAGTCGTTTTCCCCGAGACTGGTCATGTTAAGTGAGATTTACAGGGTACCAAACAAGTTGCGCTCTCTGACAGTTAGCATAGCAATTTGTCGCCACACTGGGTGCCAATCTGTAACGCATCACAGATCACCTGAACACCTATATATGCCTATCATACTGTGACATCTCATTTGTGTATTTCTTAAGAAATGGGACTGAAAGTGGTGGTTTGGTTTGCACTGATGTAACTGAGTATGGGAGTCACAGTAACTTTGTGGGTGAACTAGAATTATCAGCCTATAACGTTCTCACTGCTGAGACACAGGCCTCCTGTGAGAGGGGCCATAATCCACCACGCAGGCCCAGTGCGGATTGGTAGTGATCACATGTCTTCCAATTTTGATTCTAGGACATTTTCTCACGATGTGACGAAGAGCCGTGTTGATGAAATCAATTACATAAAGTATAACGCCTGCCTGGGTTCGAACCCACGACCTACATATAACTCGTAAGTCGGAACCGCTACCTCTGAGCCATCACTGCTCAAAGATGAACTAGATTCCATGGACATGTTTTAGAATTAATATCAGCCTTTTGTTTTGGGTGGGAAATCATCAAATGACCTCTCCCGCTCTGGGCTGAGCGGAAGGGCGTGTCAGACTTTTACTGACTAAAACCCACCCGTGTTCCTTCAGTTGCCTGTGCCAGGGGCCACGGTATCTCTTTCGCAGAACCCGTTTTTTAATCGCGAGTTTTATATTATTCTGATCCATCCACAGATCCGCAAGATGGCAATCGAATATAATAATTCATGTATAGTTCTATCAATCAATCAGCGTTTTACTTATAGGAGTAGGGTAGGAGTAGTGTAGGAGTACATTAGGAGTAGGGTAGGAGTAGGTTAGGAGTAGGGTAGAAGTAGGGTAGGAGTAGGGTAGGAGTAGGATAGGAGTAGTGTAGGAGTAGGGTAGGAGTAGTGTAGAGTAAGGTAGGAGTAGAGTAGTAGGGTAGGACACCACGCGAACGACATAGCGCCGGGCAGCTAGAAATAATATATATGACAAAATAAGGTTTGCCGGGTCAGCTAGTTTATATATAAAAAATCATGACAAAGATAGCATTAACTACGATTTGACAAATCAACAAAATTCATTGTTATTCTAATCGCCGAGCAGACGAATCTTCCAAAGATACATTGCAATGGATTGCGCAATTATGTGCCCGGTACAGGTTTCCATCAATGAACCTTTACGTAATAACACCAGTATAATTAACAAAAAAATACCTTTAAAAAAACCTGCTTCAATGAAATAATCCTTATAATATCAATCTCTCGATGTAACGAGGTGCATTGACACGACGCAGGTGCGACGCGTGCGCAAGCACCTTGCGTTCACTCATGAGATTCAAATGAGATTGTATTGTCTCGGTGTCTCGGAGTCTCGGAGTTTTTATTGAATGTTTTATGGTGTAATCGGTAAAATAATCGATTTAATTTAGTCGATCACGTGAGTGTTTAGTTGTAATTTGGTGTTGTGGCGTTTGATGGAAAGCCGCCATTTTTTTTAGTATTTTGTAGTTGCTACTAGTTTATTTTTGCTATTTCTTCTATTTGCTACTAATTTCTTGTTCCCCGTCCACGTCACGACGCATAGCCTGCCCCCGCTATCACTTCGTTTAGAACGCAACTTTTGTCTCAGCAACTAATTTGTCTCTGACAACAAGTCTACGGGTTTGCTTGCAAATGCGCGCATGTAGCGACGCGACAAGGACAACACGTTCATACTTTTGATAGAGACAAATTAGTTGCTGAGACAAAAGTTGCTCGTGGGCGCGTTTCCTAAAGCATCTTCTATCTAAGAAATAATAAGTTACAAGTTAAAAACTCCGAACGTATCTAAAATACTAGCTTTTTTTACTTAACCAATGCCAATAGCTAACATTCTTCGACTCGGATCCGCGCCATGGATCAATAAGAATCTAATAAAATTCCATCACCATTGTCTCACGTTTTTTCATACTAAACCTCTAGTTTTTATTGAAAGCGATACGCGATTGTAATATACTTAAGCTTTTTATATGAGGTGATTTGAATTCCCAATCGATTGCACTTCTTAGTCGATTGATTTTTTCATCAATTGATTAGCATAATAGATGATGGCGACTAAAACTGACCACGTATGATATTTCTGATATCAGCGCAAGCGCACCTATATTTTTGGCGCGCGTTGCGAAAGGGGGCTAGACGGAAAAAATTAAGACCAAAAGTTGGAACGACACTTTTTGCTATAGTTGTAAGCCGTGCGGCGTGCGCGTGTTTCTCTGTCTCTCTCTCTCTCTTATAGAAAGCAAGCAAGTTTTTTTTTGTCTGTGTTTTTTTATTTGTCAATGATAAAAAAAAATATTATAACTTAAAAAAATAAAATTTTATTACAATTCCTTCACTAATTAATCGAAAGGAACTTAATTCCATTCGGGTGTCCCTTGACACCTCTCAAGTTTTTTTTTTTGTGGGTATAAAAATCACAATCTATTCCCAACCGCAAATCGCGAATCAGTAAACGTAAGGTGGGACGCTCTCATGCTAGGTGGAGCGACGGTCTTCGCAGGATGGCTGGTAGCAGCTGGATGAGAGTTGCCGAAAATCGAATTGAACGGCGTGCAATAGGGGAGGCCTATGTCCAACAGTGGACTGCTATAGGCTGATAATGATGACGATTCCCAACCTCTGCAACTCGTAGGGTAACCTGGTCTAGGAGTACGCATCCGATAAGAGTACGCAACGCCAGAAGCCGTGAAGTTGTTTACGATGCGCGGCTAACTTCAGTCGTATTTTGATGTCAATTGTGATAAAAACTGCTATGCGAAAAAAAAATCAAATCCGGAAGAAAACAAAGAAATTACGTAAGTTTAAAGATTTTTGCTCAAAATCTTAAATGTTTTTACCATTTTGAAATTATTTTTGAGACTAGAATGCAATTATTTTGTAAAAACGAAGTAAACTGTGGAGTTTTCAAAGACGATGCCTAACGGATGCAGCGAGCGTAATTCCGGTCAACGCCAAGAGTAGGCGTTGGACTCCACTCGTTTACGATTTGGCTAGAGTGTGTACGAGTACGCAGTTATGTGACTTATAAGAGTACGCGCGTACTCTTACATGCAATTATTTTTAAGTTCGTTTCGTTGGTGTTTTTTGTTCTCATTCGTTGCAAATATATAGGTAAATGAAAATATAATATGTGCATGTTGTACCTTTGGCAGAATCTAATGAAACACAGATTTCCCAATCAGCTGATGATCTACCAGAAAATATGCCTTTGACAGAATCCCGTGAAGAACAGTGTGAACACAAAATGTAGGTACCTTTGGCAGAATCTGATGAAGCATAGATTTCCCAACCGACTAATAATTTGGTAGAAAATGTTGACCATGAGATCACGCTCCCGCGTATTTTCCCCAGCCTTCGTGCTCTACAAATTATACATCTGTTCAGCCGTTGGTTGAGATATAGAGCGCGTACACCACTTGCCTGTCTTCATATCCAAAGTATCGAATCGCCTCATATCCCCCTTGAAGATGTAGGTAGCCCCCCTACCACGAGCTGAATATCTTTCAAGATCTAACCGCAAAAGAGCAAAGTCGGATATTTTGAGTGGGTCTCCATACAAGCTGGCTCTCGAGGAGTCAGTGGGTTCAAAGAAAGTTCCAAAACCAAATTCAAAATCTCTTGTTAAAAAGGCCAAAAAACATTTTAAAGTGCCAAAGAAAATGCCAAAAAAAGGTTTGGAGATGCCCAGCATACAGTACTGAAATCTACATACAGGAGACTGGATAGGATGCTCAAAATACTCCGAATGGTGGCATGAGGCTTATACGACATATGAGGGTCAAGCAAATTTTATTTGCCACCTCTGCAAGTAAAAAAAAAAGTAATGCACGACCCGCGTACTCTTATCGACGTAGACGCGTACTCTTATACAATAGTACTTGTAAGAGTACGCAATTCCCATTTGTGATTATTTTTGTTATTTTGGGAGATAAAACGTAATTTTGTTTTTTTTTATGTTACTTTATGAAAGATGTTTAAATTGTAGAAGTGATAAATGCCTAGTTGATTTCCTAGACTTCATTTTTATTTTTTTAGAATATTTTGAACCTTAAGTGCGTACTCCTAGACCAGGTTACCCTATATTATTTATTTGTGACTTTATGGCAGAATCTACACTGGTGATCATCCACAAAAGTACCGAGACAGTGAAGCCTGGTGAGTAGTGAGCCCCATACAGCATAGTAATAGCGTAACACACTAACAGTAGGAATCCCTTTCATTTTGACAGTTCATTACGTTATTTACGTTGTTGTGCAGACACATTTTTCGAACATATGCAGCAATGGATTAACAGCATCCTTTGTAATGATTAAACTAAAGACAACTAATTAAGAACAACATTCTATTGGTGAGAGGAAATGGGCCGTAATCCAACAGCGGGCCCAGTGCGGGTTGGTCAACTGAAATAGCAAGACCGGCTCATTCTTTGGCCGGAACAACGAATGGGACAAAATAGGACCAAAGAATCTTGATACTTAGATAAATATAGTGTTGTTATAGAAGAAAATATATCCACCAACCCGTACTGGGCCCGCGTGGTGGGAAGAGGGAGATGATGAGAGGAAGTGCTCTCACAAAGAGGTCTGTGTCCCAGCACTGGGTACATTATACACTGATAATACATATAAGAACGCAGTATCTATTAATAGATCGATCAATAGAAACAGTTGCAAGAGGTGAAAAAACTGCAAACAATATGCAATTTTTTCACACAAAATAGTTTTTATACCTATTGCAATTAAACATGTGCTGCAGACAATAAAATGATTCAACGCACTCGTGAGTCACACGTCTGTCTGTCACAGCGCTCGGAATGTTTTGAATATTTTTGTATTAATCTCCCCTTCTCAGACTCTGAGTCATGCGCGTACGCACTTCAATACGAATTTAGTAATTAATTTGTTGTGGTTTACAGGTCACTGTATGATTGGAGTTGTTATGAAGTGGAGTTGGATTTGTGAAGTGGAATGGCAGAACTACGTAGGTAAGTATGCACGCGGGCAATGTGAAGATTTTCTGTATCAGGTTCAGCTCCATCATTTATATTTGTCCATGATCTGAATTAGGACTTATCACAGGGGCTTGTGGCTAAGTAATAACAGCCGCACGGGTCGATCGATAAGGTTAAGCTACGCTTGCCGCGATTGGTCCATGGAAGGGTGACCACCTTTACATACGAAGACCCCTCCGTGTCTCGGAAAACACGTTAAGCTGTTGGTCCCGACTGTCATTCGTAGATCTTTGACAGTCGTTACGAGTCGTCAGAAGCCCGAAAGTCTGACAACCAGTCTTACCAAGGAGTATCGTATTACCCAGTAACTGGGTTGTGGAGGTCAGATAGGCAGTCGCTCCATGTAAAATACTGGTATTCAGCTGCATCCGATTAGACTGGAAGCCGACGCCAACATAGTTGGGAAAAGGCTAGGCAGATGACATAGTACCTGTTATAGTACTTTTTATCCTGGTAGTACGTCACGGTGGGATATAGTCCTCCAAACCGTACTTAAGCCATGGCGGTCAACCTTAACGGGAGATGTAGTGCACAAGTGTGCGCAGACACAGGCGCACTCTCTCTTCCCTCACTCTCATATTCCGATGGGACGGCAATCCGACACGACCGGAGAGAGATCAGCCCCAGCAATCTCGACATTCATAGCGATAACTTTACGACCGAATTCGGTCGCAAAATACTATTAAGTAAGAGTTCATTTTGCTCAGACAAAATTTAAATAATATAATTATGAGGTAACAGTCATAAAATAATAGATAATAATATTTATTTACAAATGAAATACATAAATAAGGCAGAGGAAAGAATCATAGGGCATCATTCGGTCGCAAAGTCCTGTCACTCCATACATTACACCTGTCAATCCGGGACTTTGCGACCGAATTCAGTCGTAAAGCGATCGCTATGAATGTCGAGACTGCTGGGGCAGGGCGGGCATGCGCAGGACCAATGGCTTAACGTGGGTTCCGAGGCACGGGGGTAACCCACCGCCAACTTCCAAACTCCGGGCTGTTACTAAGAAATTCCTATTGGAAAAACCAATAATAGTTTGCCCGACCTGGAAATCGAACCCGGGGGGATCCTGGGTTCGATTCCCAGGTCGTGCAAACTGTTATTGACGCGCTCAGCAGTCGCGTTAGCCACCACGAAACCAACGAGGCAGGTACGGTGGGATAGTATTCGGGCGAAGCCTCTGACAAAGGCTAGAGAAGAAACTTAATGTTTGTTTTGTACCTAACATGACTCAAACTCAAACTCTTTATTGCATTCATGTGTATAAGTAAGTTCCAACATGAAACCCGGTTAGGGCACGGCAACATAATAATAATTTTAACATAATCTATCTATTATCTATTATATATATATAAAAATGAATTGACGTTTGTTAGTCTCACAAAAACTCGAGAACAGCTAAACCGTTTGCCTAATTTTGGTTTTGAAATGTTTGTTGAAGTACAAGGAAGGTATATATATATAGTCGGTCGGATATAGTCGTCAGACCTCAAACGCATGCATTGCGTCAACTTGAGAACTTTGCTCTCGCTCTGAGGATAAAGAACTACTCACCATACAATGATTACAGTGACCTATATTTTTTACAAACTATGTACTTATTTATTTCACTGTTTATTCTATTTTATGTTATTCTTCAATAATACAGGTCTCATAGATATGTATAAACTACAGACAGACCGCCAGCGCCAAAACTATACATGTACTCTCTTACCTTATTTACACTTTTTTACCCGACTTCAACACCCTCTTATAACCGACTTTAAAAATTACTTTAATTTCGGAAGTCGGTGTTAAAAAACGAAAATGCGGAATCAATGACATCGATTTCCGAAATTAAAGGTTTTCACTTTGTAGTTTTATCTTTTTTGGAAGCTGTTTTTTTGTAATAATGTGTTTTTTTAAACATATCTAACAAAATAAACACATAACAAAGACACACACAGAGAGAGACACACACACCAGAGAGAGAGAGAGACAGACATATACACAGAGAGAGCAGTGTACAAATTAGTGTTATATTCTATCCCTCTGTTGTCTCTGCCGTACCTTTTCCATTCTCTTTAAACACTTACTTAATAAAATTGGTAATATAATCAATAGGGTAGTTTCCGGGGTAAAAAAATAATTATTATATTTAATCCGTCATCGGCAATTAGATTATCGAAATATAATGGACATGTATTTTTTCTTTTGTCGATCAAATAAAAAATGACAAAGATAAAGCGCATCAAAATTTGGGAGTGGGGGTCGTGACGTCACGCCATGCTAAAAAAGTGTAGCAAGGCGTCACGCCGAACTTTAACGGGCGATATCTTCATCATTTTTTATATAATACTCGTATAATTGACAAAAGAAAAAATACGGGTCCAATATTTTTTGATAATCTAACTGACGGACTAATTAGATTTTTTTAGGAAACTAGCCTATTATAGACGAATTGAAAATGCATCGGTGGTGCATACAAAATATCCATATTAATTTTGGACACCACCAATAGAGAAGTACCTAAGAAAAAAACTCATATTGCACAAACCCCAAATAAATTAGGATAAGGATGGGAGAATAATGATGATTTTTGGGCACCAATCATCTCACCTGCCCAGCCGTTTCCCAAGTATGTTGGGGTCTGCTTCCAGTCTAACCAGATGCAGCTGAATACCAGTATTTTACATGGAGCGACTGCCTGTCTGACCTCCACAACCCAGTTACTGGTTAATTACGATACCTCTTGGTAAGACTGGTTGTCAGACTTTCGGGCTTCTGCCGTAACGACTGTCAATTTTTGGGCACCACTATCATCCGAAAAAAACACCTATGACAGACAGACCGACACCAAACCTCAAGTATATCCTGTACAAAAATCGCAAAAAATCGTCCAATAAACTTTGACATTTGAACAAGATTCCTGGTCGTAACCGCTGTGCCACCACCACGGGCGATCCCCCATCGACTAGATACTAGCAGATAGTGATGGGCAGTTAAATCCCGCAGCTGCTGTGTGCCGTGTGCCGCCACCTGCCGCCCATACGGATTTCCCGGGCGATGACCCAACACTAGGGACTAGGGAGTTGCGTATCTAGATTATTGGATTTCGCGTTGGCACTTCACTATCGATAGTTTTTTCTAATTTGATTTATGACGAATTGGAAATTAAAGAGTGTTCTAGCACTTGGTAATAAAATCTTGTTATATGCAATATTCATAACAATTTAAAAGTCTTATTCCTGTTGACAGCTACGCGGACGAATTTTTTGATGCCCTATGATTCTTTCCTCTGCCTTTTTTATGTATTTCATTCGTACATAAATATTATTATCTATTATTTTATGACTGTTACCTCATAATTATATTATGTAAATTTTGTCTGAGCAAAATGAACTCTTAGACATCCTGCATAGATTTCAAAGCCCAGTGGTTTTTTATAGCAAAACTTTATTGGTAGTACCTAGATTAGGTACCTAATGATAAGACCGAAAGCCGTGATATCCATTTTTAATTCTTTGTTTCCAGACAAGGCATCAACAGCTTGCACGTTTTGTGTTTCAATTGTTATTATCACAAAGAACATTTCACTGAAGCGCGAACATAATAATATCGTATCGATATAATAAAATGATACCATTATTGTAAATAAAACCTCATTAGCCTTTTACTGCCATTTCCGCTCATTCGCAAAAAAATACCTTAAAACAAAATACTGTATCAAAAATACATAATAAGTACAATAAAAATGAACGTCGTCCTTTATAAATATTAAACGTTGATCACCATAAAAAAATTATAAAAATTAAAATGAAGGACATTGTAAGTTTGGAGGCATTTAAGCCACTATGATCAAATTAAGGTCTCTGGGTCAGATACGGTAGTTTTTGGCAAACAACAGCTGCACTTAATAATATATAGTCCAGGTGTAAAGTTAACGAAAACATTGACACGAATTAATGTCGATTTTTGCCTACTGATTATCTGTAAGCTGGTTTTCCATAAAAGGTTTAAAGGCTAAGGATTTAAAGGTGTTATGCATAATTCAGGCTGACTCAACCAGCATAGTTCTTCACCAAATTTAATACAAACCATAGATAACTAACTATACAAATAAATACAAAGACAAAAGGACACGGCGTCAAAGAACTCGTCCGCAACGCTGTCATCAGGAAACGTGTCCAGAAGACTGGCAGCATTGCCACGTTGAATGGCAATGTTAATTCTTTAACCAGAAATCGACTCAGCCCTCTGGTTACGTGAAGTGTCGACTTTACCAACTCTGTGGGACATCTTGACATCCAGTTTCCAGGCATACTCCTGAAAGAGATTCCAATTTGCATTCGCCACAATAGCAAAGTTTTATTTCTGGGAAATGTTTGCAAATAAATCAAAGCTATCCCATTATTATTTCGCAGTCGTTTGGCAATCAAAAATCATTTATTCAAACTAGGCTGAAAATCACTTTTCGAATGTCTAAATTGCATAAGACAGTCCCCTAAAACGCCAGCCCTTCACCAATTCCTAGTGCTTTAGCTGGGAAGAAGAAGTGGCGCAACAAAGTCCCTAGCAGCACAATCTGTCTTTCTTAAGCCATTCTCGTTGCCATATGAAAACCGCAAAGTACACTCCATGGCCCTCCATACAGTCAAGGTTTAATGAAGTACAAAGAGTCAGATAAAATAAAGGCTATTTTAATGTATTTATTTATTAGAATTTATAGACGCAATTATTCTTATAAGACGTCAAAAAATTCATTGACTATCCCCGATTTGGACAAACAAATCCTTCGCAACAAAAAACTACAAAAAGCCGCCAGGTAGCGATCAGCTGGGCAGCAGGTTGTTGTGGACGTGTGCGTGCGACGAGATGAGCGTCGCGTCTGTGTGCGCCGACAGATGCTGCGAACATCTGCCGCGGCGCGTGCGCTGGTTGAAGTAGCAAAGAGTTTTGATACTTGGAATGTTGGGGGATAAGGAATTCCTTGAACAAATATTATGTAGCATATCAAAAAGGGGAGGGGAAAGAATCATGCTCTGAGTTCTCTATAAAAAAAATTATCCGCATCAGAAAAAGTGCCCAAAAGGTTGGCAGTATTGCAACGTTGTATGGCGATGCTACTCGTAATTGTTTGGCCAAAAAATAAGCCAGCCCTCTGGTTATCTGAACAGTCGACCAACAGCTTCGCAATGTCTCGAAAAAGATATCTTCTGCGAATAGAAACTCTTATTTCTTTGAACGTGTATTCAGATGACAGAAGATTCCACATACAAATTAACTAGTTGGTTACCTGCTAGATTCCTATTGGTAAACATTATGTATCAGAGAGAGAGTGGCTCGGGTTCTTAGCCCTCGTCGTCATCACATCATCTCAACTGAAAGACGTACACTGCGGAAAATAAGCCTTTGTTCCTAACTTACGTAACTTAGCTATGTACCAACTGCCACATAAGTTTAGCAATTCTTCGGGCCATGTCGGTTACCTCGGTTCACCTGAAAATCTCCTTATTTTTTAATTCCTTCCTTCCTTTTTTTTTCCTTTTTTTAAATTTTTTACAGAGCAGCGAACTCGAGCACCTCCTTCGCACCAAGCATTAACCCCTTTATTCATAAACATTGCTTAACGTTAAGTAGTGATTAGCAACTGTTTAATCATACATTTTTGACGTTTGAACATCATTTAACTTTGATCATCCCCCTTATCTTCATATTCCTTCTACGATTAATTTCGGGTTCCATGAGCGTCACCAAGTTTCTTCTTTTAATATTTTTCTGAAAATGTATTATAAGTAATTATTTAGCACATACTGGAAGAAACAATATAAAAGTATACAAGTATCAAGACTATTGCATCGAGGTCGCTCATCGGTCAGCTGCTCCGCAGGCAGCGCGCATCTCGCGTCTGTCTGTCTGTGTGTCGGTGAGGCTGCAAACGGCTGGACAGTGCATAAGATGTTGGCGAGTTACTCCATAGTAACACAACTGGCATTACCAGTAGTGTCCGTGAATGACGTTGATATGGCATTTTAGTCACTTAACGTAAGTAAGTATTAAGGAATTAGGCCTGTTGCGTAAAATATAAAGATCTAAAAATATTTAATAAAGAATCTCTCTAGGTATACCATCAATTTTTCCCAAAGAACTAGTGCAAAAGGGCTTCATATTAAAGTACTAGCTTATACCAGCGGCTTGCACGGGAACGTACTTCTGGGCTGAAAAGTATCAAATATATAAATCCAGATCATAAAATATCTGTGTGCCAAAGAGGAAGGATCACGGTCCATACAAAATTAACCCACGTGCTACAGCAAAGAGGTGAGTATCTGAAAAAATAAAAAATCGCAGCATTATGGAGATAGAGGAGCCTTTTGGCCTCGCAGTCTTTCTTTTTCGTTGTTTTTAATGTAATTTTGTTTTAAATGCTTCTTTTTTACTGTTTGTATTTCTTTTGTGTGTTCCAGATAAAATAGTTTTCTTTCTTTTTAACCGACTTCAAAAACGGAGGAGGTTCTAAATTCGACTGTTTTTTTATGTGGGTTACCTCAGAACTCCATTATTTATAAGCCGATTTGCAAAATTATTTTTTTATTTGTAAGGATATACTTTCAGATTGGTCTCATAGAAATTTCATCAAAAACGGTTCAGTAGTTTGGTTTTTAAACCAAAATTACTGGTAAAAATTACAACTTAAAAGTGAAAAATAAAAACTTTTTTGCAAAAAAAAAAACAACCGACTTCAAAAAAAGACACTACAAAGTGAAAAATAACTTTAAAAAGTGTCTTTTTTGGAAGTCGGTTGTGTTTTCTTAGTCTCCGGGACCACAGCACTGTAACAACAAAGGACGCTACCCGCTACCGCTCACAACTCACACCGAGGTGAGTCACCGCGACATTGACCGCGCAGTCTCTCTATAATTACAACATTACATCTCGTGCGCGTGCGTCATTCGTCCACCTTTACGTTACCGCTTACCGCTGTTATGTCAACGATATGCGATATTAACTAGAGTTAGATAGCTGCTAGATATTCTGTGATAGTGAGTAAAGGTAATAGTCAGCTGCTAGTTTCTAGGCAACCGAGAAATAAGAACAAAACCGGCCAAGTGCGAGTCGGACTCGCGCACGAAGGGTTCCGTACATCTATAAAAAACAAGTCTGTTGTATGGGAGCCCCTCTTAAATATTTATTTTATTTTGTTTTTAGTATTTGTTGTTATATGTAGTTGCAACAGAAATACATAATTTGTGAAAATTTCAACTGTCTAGCTATCGCAGTTCTTGAGATATAGCCTGGTGACAGACAGACGGACGGACAGACAGCGAAGTCTTAGTAATAGGGTCCCGTTTTTACCCTTTGGGTTCGGAACCCTAAAAAGGGGATATTATGAGTTTATTGGCTATTTATTTAAAATTACCTAATTCATAAATACAATAAACGGAATCTTAGTCGATATTTTCAATTACAAGAACGTATAAATCGTACTTCTAAAAAACAAAAGTCTGTAAGACTTTTATCTTTTTGTACTACTTAACCGGGAAGTGAGATTGCTTTGTTACCTACTATTCAACTTTTAATAACGAAAAAAACGCATTTAAAATTAATTGTAGGAAGTAACAAAAAGTATCTCAAATAGTCGATATCCTGTTGGCCCGTGCCATAGACAAAAAGTGAGGTTATGGCCAGTTGCGTCTCCTGTAGGATCTATGGTTGTTCTATTAGTTTTTCCTTTTTTTATCTCAATTGTCAGATTAGATGCAGGATCTACTTGATTAAAACGATGGCACCCTATTTCCCTTCCCTTTTTGGTAGCTTTGGCGCTATGGTTTTTGACAGGTGTTAAGTACCGCGTAACGACCAACAAAAAGTTTATTCGTATGGGAGTCTGAGCTCATTTATTGATTCTGCTAAAAGAGCCGGCATTATTTTACAAAAGTAAAGTTCACACAATCCATGAATAATAATTAATTGGGACATGTAATTTTAAAACGTCATTTGTTCCTGTGAGATTTGAGCATGCAACCGCACTCACAGGCCACTTTGTTAGCAGGAGCAAAGCCTACTTCAAAAAAACTTTAGAGGCAACTACTTACCTAAATGTACTTCACAAATACAATTTTATTTTACTAGCACATAATACATTGTCTGAGTGTCGCGTTGATCTCTTAGTAAAACTCTGAAAGGCAGAGCAATTCCTGTATAATAATAAGTACTTACCTATAATCTATACTTATAATAAATCTGTAGAAGTGAAAATTCTGTACATTGAAAATATCAAAAAAATAAATGGCAGGGGGTGTTACTAGACCGACACCGAACCCAAAAATGTGATTAAAAAAAATTTTGTCTGTCTGTCTGTCTGTCGGTCTGTTTGTCTGTCTGTCTGTCTGTCTGTCTGTTTGTTCAGGCATCACGCAAAAACTACCGGTTCGATTACGATGAAACTTGGTATAATTATTCTTTAATATCCTGGGCACCACACTGGGTACTTTTTATCCCGGAAAAGTATATACAATAAAAAACAAACTTAATTTTGCGGTTCGATCCCTAGATCCGATTACTGTACCAACCGCAAATAATAAGTTTGTCGTAGGTTAGGTCACACGCAGTGGAGTTCATTTTTATTCCTTTTACTTTTTAGAGTTATTTAGGTTTATTTTTATATAAGTCGTAGGTATAGATTTTAATTTTAAAGTATAGGTAGTATATTTGATAGTGTACGTAGTGACCGTAGGTTATTTTATAATACTGTTAGGTAGGATAGTCATTCGTATAGATATTAGTTTTTAGAGATTTTGCTTATTTATTGAGTTTAGATTGAGGGGCCCGTGGCTAAATAATAACAGCCGCACAGGTCGATCGGTCAGGTTAAGCTACGCTTGCCGCGGTCGGTCTGTGGATGGGTGACCATCTTTACATACCGAGACACCTCCGTGCCTCGGAAAGCACGTTAAGCCGTTGGTCCCGGCTGTCATTCGTGGATCTTTGACAGTCGTTACGGGTAGTCAGAAGCCCGAAAGTCTGACAACCAGTCGTACCAAGGGTATCGTATTACCCAATAACTGGGTTGTGGAGGTCAGATAGGCAGTCGCTCCATGTAAAATACTGGTATTCAGCTGCATCCGGTTAGACTGGAAGCCGGCCCTGAACATAGTTGGGAAAAGGCTAGGCAGATGATGATTGAGTTTAGATTAGTTATCGTCATAAATAGGTTTATTTAGGTAGGTAGGTATTTTATTTTCTGTTATTGAGTTTATTTATTTTTTTAATTAGGTAGGTACTTAGGTAAAGATATCATATAGGTACCCTCTTAATCACCATTAATGAGACACAATTGGTTTTCTATTGTAATTAGCCACAAAGGGCCCGCGAGATAGATGGCATCCTGGTGCACATACATTTTATCCTGTTAGCACGTTCCCGTGGGATAATTTCCGACATCCACGCGGGCGAAGCCGCGGGCAGAAGCTAGTTTATAATACGATAAGAACTTAAGGTGGATGCTCCAAGGTAGCCCGCGAAATTCAAATTTTCTTACGTTTTTTGCAATTAGCTGGTCAGTACTAAGTTGTACGTTGATTAAAATATGATTCGCGGTCGTAACAAAAATGTATTTACAGAATTATAATCATTAAAATCAGTAATACAACTTGTTAAGTTAGCATAATCCTAAAATGTCAAGATTTCATGAAATAGTCATTCAGTAGGATTACTTGATCTTAGAAAGTTGCGTTGATGACTTTAATGATTATAATTCTGTAAATACATATTTGTTACGGCCACGAATCATATTTTAATCAACGTACAACTTAGTACTGACCAGCTAATTGCAAAAAATGTAAGAAAATTAAAATTTCGCGGGCTACCTTGGAGCATCCACCTTAAGAAAAATCTAACTTAGTCACCCACTGCACTTGATAAATACCTACAATTTCTTTAACTTCCTAAAACCTTTGACAATTAGTACAGTCATGAGTCATACATAACCAGCCTATAATGTTTCCACTGTTGGGACACAGTCCTTCTCTCTTCCAGAGGGAGTGAGTTGCAATCTACAACGTGGGCCCATCGCGGGTTGGTAGATGTCACACGCCTTCGAATTTTTGGTTCTAGAATAAGTCTTATGTCGGTTTCCTCACAATTTTTTCCTTCACTTTTGAGAGTCATATTCAGCAGTGCGATTCTGTAACCATATCACCGTGAAAACTTAGGTGAAGTGAGCGTGGAGTGAGCTGTCATTCCAACTAATGCTAGGGATTTGCACTATTGACAGCTCACTCTAAGCTCACTTCACGTAACTTTTCACGGTGAGATTTTTACAGAATCTATCGGCAGGATAAAACATATTCTTTACAAGACATTTTGATTTTATAAAAACAAAACCAAACGTCAAACTCATAACGCGTCTAGACAGCTATGTGACTCAACTCAACGTTCTATTTTCTAACCTATTTCTATGACAGGTCACCGTTTGACCGCATCTAACGCCTGCCACAGTTCGTCTGTCTGCCTGTCCGTCCCTCCGTCCATCAATCAGCATGGAGAGAACAATGTGATGCTACAAAAAAGCGGAGAAATTAACGGAACCACACAAAAAGTCTGACGACAGATGCTGACAAAGGGTGTACAGGCGCGCACTGAAGTTTGTTGTGTATTGTAAAGTTTTCATCATTGTTTTAAAAATTAAATAAATAATAAACATTTATTCAAAAATAAAAATGGGCAAAATCCAGTATACTTCTTAGAAATAATATAGGTATTACAAAGGCATTTATAGATATGGTTTTCTAGGATAAACCTGTATCACAGGCAGCATGACTTCAGAAGAGATGGGTTGATGTTATGATGTTGGTTGGGGAGTTGGTAAGTTGTTTTATTTTGAGTATCCGGATATTCAGTAGGATATCAGCGGGATAAAGAAGAAAACCGTACTTAAATGTATCATGCCTCCTACTAAAATGTTTCATTGTCAGATTAATAAAACCTCCACGAACGCTTGTGCTATCCCCAGTACCGGAAGCCAGTCGGTGTCGGCACGAGCTACGGAGCGGTAAAAAGTAGTCGATTGTATTGCTCCGATCAACGAGCACCATAGACTATTTCTTATTGTTACATCTTAAAGCGTTGCTAATTTCGCGGTGATTAACAAATTGGTGGTGAGGTTAAAAACCAGGACATGGGTCTAGTTAAAAGAGAAATTCGTTACCTAGGGTTTCTGTCTGGCTGGTTATATCCGATTTTGAGCGTCCGTTAGCGAACTTAGGGTCAAGCTGCGGGCTAACATCTTGCGTAATATACTATCAGTAGCAATGGTTTTGATTTTTACAATTTAACAACAAATATAACTACATTGCGTTGTTAACGTTGTTCAGTCAGCAGACACATTTTATTAAGAACATACGAAATAATGGATTAGCATTATTCAAAATGATGCAGATTTAGATTAATAGTGTGTTACGCAATTAAGGTGCCATGCCGCTCAGAAATTATAATATCTCTTAGCTAGACTAGTCAGTTACTGTTGATGATCAAAATCAATACTTTATGATGTACAGACGCCAGCAGGTCAAGCTACCCGAAACTGTCAAATTTTCCCAATCAAGTTTGAACCTTAAACTTTTAGCAATAAAGTTGAAAATCTATTAAAGAAATTTGACAGATTGTAGTAGCTTGATGTGCTGGCGTCTGTACTTATTTAGTTTGTGAATTTTCTTTCAACCAATTCGAAGAAGTATTTAATGCGATGACTCCTACAGGTAGTTATGACTACATGCTCATCACATCATCTCATCGTCATCTACTACAACTATGTTGGGGTCGGCTTCCAGTCTAACTGGATGCAGCTGAATACCAGTATTTTATATGGAGCGACTGCCTTTCTAACCTCAACAACCCAAGTTACTGGGGTAATACGATACCCCTTGGTAAGACTGATTGTCAGACTTTCAGGCTGCTGACGACCCGTAAATACTGTCAAAGATCCACGAATGACAGCCAGGACCAACGGATTCACGTGCTTTCCGAGGTACGGAGGGGTCTTGGTATGTAAAGATGGTCACCCATTCCCGGACCAACTGCGGCAAGCTTAGCTTAACCTGATCGATCGACCCGTGCCGCTGTTATTACATAGGCTACAAGCCCCTCAAGCCCCAGCTCATCTTATCATCTAACAGTGAAATATAGGTACCTACGTATGTATTGTTTTCCGGACTACTATACTGCCCCACCCCTGATCTATCAAATATCCTCCCACACCTCTCCCTTCACCATCAGTGGTGGCCCAGTGGCAACCGTCGTGGCTTTTTTTTTTTTTTGAGGATGGGATTTCATCAAATGACTCCTCCCGCTCTGGGTGGAGCAGGAGGGAGTGTCAGACTCTTACTGATTAAAACCCACCCGTGTTCCTTCCTTAGCCCTTTATGTTCCAGGGCAGCAGGTAACCCTTTCGGACGATCCCGCTACCCTGGCAGGCTTCGGCCCTATTGGGCCCCGTCACTCATGCTGACATCTCTAACCGTCGTGGCTTACGAATTGTAGCTCGTAGGTTCGAACCCAGACAGGCGCTTTACTTTGAGTAAAATATTTCATCACCACTGTTCTCAAAACGGTGAAAGAAAACATCGTGAGGAAACCGGCATGTCCTAGAACCAAAAAGTTCTAAGACATGTGACATCTACCAATTAGCACTGGGCTCGCGTGATGTATTACGGCCCACTCCCTCTCACCGAGAGGAGGTCTGTGTCCCAGCAGTGGGAACGTCATAGGCTGATTATACTTAGAAAAGCGTCCAAGTCCTATTAATTGTTTGCCCCAACCAAAAGAATATATTGCATAGCTGTCACTGTTTCAGGGCGATTACAGGGCTGTGACTCACTGCCCTGAAACTGTCTAGACTTCTAGAGCCTATTTTTAGCCACCCACCACACCTCGAACAATTAAACCACAATGTACGCGCAACGATCAAAAGACGACCCAAAAATTAAAGAAAGACATAGTTGAACCCTACAATTATTGCCAAAATTAACGAGGAGAATTAATGGCAGCAGACAGACTGGCTACACAATAATTGGGAGAGAGTTGTGCATCTGTCGGGACACTTTCCCTTGTTAATGACATAATACGCATATATTTGGCCGCGAGCTGGTCGGAAGTAGCGTTTAATAAGACGATAAGTGAAATTCTAGGTTTTTTTTTTTGGCTGCACTAAAAGACCATATTTGCAACACCACACTGTGCTACAAAACACAGATCACTGACGTCGCTCAAAAAGCTGCAAAGTTCATATGGGACTGTGCTGGCCAATAGCTGGAGCCGAGTTCATTTGTTACGTGTAGTTTTTGTCTAAGAAAATTTCCTCGCCTCGCCAAGAAAAGCTTCGGACCCCCTTCCCACCTTTAGCCAATGGGTGTCGTTAGACTTTGAATCTTCCAATTGAAAATACTGTTACCCTATTGGAAAATCGGTTTTGCATATGGCTAGGTAAACTTATAATAAGTGTTTAGGAAGCTACCTACTTTTTCTTCTTCATCGTTTCGTTGGCACGACTGTATTTCATATCTTGTTGTCCCAAAATTTCACCACTTCGACGGCGTCGTCGGTGACAGTGCAGAGGTCACTTTGACTGCATGTTTTGGGACACAGAGGGCAGGGTAGGAGGATGAACATAGTTTGCGACATAGCTATATATCCAAATCCTACTGCCGTTCCGTCCAAGTAGCCCCACTTCTACTATAACACATCTACCTATTATAAGAGTACATTTACACGCCAGTAGGTACCCTGGCACCTACCCGGTAGATATGCAGCACGTTTAGGTAGCACCTATTGTTCTAACAAGACACACATATCCCTACAGCAGAAAAATCCTATTAGAAAAAAATCCTCTCACTAGAAATCAGCAGTTCAGTTTCCGTAAGAAAAACCAGAATTTGGACTTCTAGAGGAGTTTCAATATCGTATTGGAAAAACTCACATATGATTTCCATAAAATCGGTTGTAATAGCAGCTAGGTGTGATGTGTCAGAAACAGCCTACACATTGAACAAATTAGTAGGTAAGCATCAGAGAGAGACAATACAGATATGTGGTTTTGTAAGGGAATGAAACTCGAGAGCTATGATTTCGTAAGGTGTGTAAAAATTCGTAGCTGCACGAGGTTCATATTTCTTGGTGCTACCTATATGCTATTTTTTTATGTCGATACCTATCAAGATTAATATCCTATTTGAAAGTAAGTAACTGTTTCTGAGGTAGGGTCAGTGATTGTAAATTTTTCACGTACATAGTTTTTATTCGACCCTTAGCGCGGAAACCAATCTATGAGTAAGTAACAGGAAAATATAGGTAACCAATAACGATCTATTATCACAAAGATCTAAATACCCAAAATATCTAACCTAAATTGGATTTGTTTTTAATCTTTTATCTTTATTACATCTAAGATAATCTTTGGTATTTACCCATCCACTAATTCCGTTTATCTTTTCCTAATAACCCACAAAAAGTAACTATCTTTTTCTACCAAAAATACCCATTTATACATATCTATACATAATCAGCCCATAATGTTCCCACTGTTGGGACACAGATCTCCTCTTTCTAAGATGGAGTGGGCTATAATCCACCACGCGGGCCCAACACGTACAATAAAAACATCAAATATAATAAAATACCCATTTATTAAGATGATAAATCCCACAAGATAAGTCTGAAATCTCAACACTGATATACTTAATATGCGTATGTCAACCTCGTCCGGTAGAGGGGAGTGGATGCTGCGATCTCGAGCCACGCCCCTCGCGAGATCGACCAATCAGAAGCAAGCATCTCTCTTGACGATGTAAGTATTTATATACGGAGTTTGTCAATCAAGAATCTGATGTTGGTAATGTATGAGAGGGGAAAATTGTAGGTATGTAGAGAGATAGGGAGTAGGTAAGGAGAAATTTTAGGGGTGAGAGAGAGAGATAGGGAAATGCGAGTTGGATATTACATACGAGTACCTACTACTTAGATGGAATCAGGGTTCGTAAAAATCCGATATTTATAATACATATCAAAATATCCGATATTAATCCGATATAAATCGGATATTAATATGTATCGTGTATAAAAAGAAGATGCGATTTTCATTCTGTAAGTGGATTGAATGTAAAGCTTGGGTTCCTGACTGCCGTCGCGAAAATGTTGGCACCGGGGTTTGACTTTACGGTGTCAAAACTCTTTACAGCTTGCTTACATAAATAGTGTTTCAGTGACGTCAATCGACGGTGAATTACGGACGCTATGTGGCGGGTATCGAAATCTAAACCCGATAAAATGAAAAAGTTTTTGTTTTTTTAACCGACTTCTAAAAAAGGAGGAGGTTCTCAATTCGGATGTTTGTATTTTTTTTTATGTTTGTTCGCGCATAGGTAACTCTGTCGCTTGCCAACCGATTTGAAAAATTCTTTTTTTGTTGGAAAGGGTACCTATACTTCCCAAATGGTCCCATAGAAATTTCATCAAAAACGGTTCAGTAGTTTGGTTGTTAAACCAAAATTACTGGTAAAAATTACAACTTAAAAGTAAAAAATAAATACATTTTTGCAAAAAAAAAACAACCGACTTCCAAAAACGACACTACAAAGTGAAAAATAAATTTAATTTCGGAAGTCGGTGGCAAACAACGAAAATGCGAACCCAACAGCACCGACTTCCGAAATTAAAGTTATTTTTCACTTTGTAGTGTCGTTTTTGGAAGTCGGTTGTTTTTTTTTTGCAAAAAAGTTTTTTTGGCTTTTTTGACCGCTCTGATAGTTTTATTATTTGTAGGGTAAGTTGAGAAAACCAGTTTTTTTTTGTTTTGTCGTGTTTAGATATCGATACCCGTCACGTCTGCGTAGTTTCGCTAGCTAATTTAATTTGACCCTGTATAGTATTATCAGCAGCGCTCCGCGGTATCACCCTCATAAATTTCGATCCCGTGGGAATATCGGGATAAAAAATATCATATGTGATCCTGGCTATAAACTGTGTGCCAAATTTTATCCAAATCCGTTCAGTAGTTTTCACCTCACCAACTTTCGCGTTTAAAATATTAGTAGGATGGTAGGATTTTAGTTGACACATCGTACAGACGCCAGCACATCAAGCTGATCTAGGTACCCGAAACTGACAAATTTTCCCAATCAACTTTGAACCTAATACTTTAGCGATAAAGTTGAAAATCTATTAAAGAAATTTGACAGATTGTACTAGCTTGATGTGCTGACGTCTCGTCAGTCTCTAGGTAGATGTTATAGCGTTGTTATATATAATGAAATGTACTAAATAACTATGCAGGTAAGTCAACCGCAACCGCCTTTTAGGCGACTGCGTCAGAAAGCAATGTTATTTTCGTAGAATTTTCCTAAAACAGTTGGTATCCCATCTTGCTGACGTGCTATTAACCGTAGCTACGTAGGTATTATATCACATCGACACCTATTGAAAATATTATTGATTTTCAATTCAGTAATTAACACGACTCCATACTGAAATAACATGACTGAATTGAACATCAATAATATTTAGGTAGGTAGGAATATTATTAGGAATACTTAGGATAAGAATTGAACATCTATACTAATATTTTTTAAGAGGTAAAATTTGTTTGTTTGTTTGTATGTAGGGGGTAAGCTCCGGAACTATCAGTCGGATTTGAAAAATTCTTTTTGGATTTGATAGCCCAATTCTTGAGTTAGGTTTAACATCACGCTACGATTCTAAAGAGCCGAGCAAAGAGAAAAAAAGTCAGTAAGAACGCTAAGCGAAAATGAAGTACAGACGCCAGCACATCAAGCTACTACAATCTGTCAAGTTTCTTTAATAGATTTTCAACTTTATCGTAAAGCATTAAGGTTCAAGGTTGATTGGGAAAATTTGACAGTTTCGGGTAGCTTGACCTGCTGGCGTCTGTACAATCGCGGGCAGGCAATGCGATGCGATGCCACGGGGACAACCACGTTGTCAGTTGCAGGCAGAAGCTAGTCAATAATATTTTCAATAGGTGTCGAAGCGATATCACACCTATTTTAAAATTTTGTTTCAAATTAACATTATTTCAAGTTAAGTTGATTTCAGAGTGACTAGCACTATTGAAAAAGTTATAAAAATGTTTGAAGTTGTAGCGTAAACTGAACTTTAGTGTAGAAATTAAGTTGTTTTTAAAAAAATATGTCGCGATATTAGATTACGTACGTAGCTACCTACCTATGTAGGTATGTAAGGTCCTACGCCAGATATTAAAACCTGCCTATGTTTTCATTAGGCATTTCTAAGGCGGTGGACATCGTGGAGTACGTGCGCCAGAAGACGAGGTACACGCCGAGGGTGCAGTTACTGGAGTCGCACCGCAACGTCAACTCCAAGGCGTTAGTGGTGCGAGTACCGAATTGTTATCTGCCCGTCGTCATGGACGAAGACTTCTGCCGCAGAACGTGGTGTTCCGTCGCTTCCGCGGACAAGTACCACAGAACAGCACTAGAACTACTAGTAGCTACTAAAGTAATATTTTATAATAGAAATATGTTTAGGTTAAGGTATCTATGAGCCTGCGTCGCCTGAAATAAATAAAATAAAATATATTAGGTCGGTTAGGTATGTCTGAGGTTTTAATAAAGGAATTCTATAAACGCCGTAAACTTAAATTAGCTAGGTACCGAAACTTTGCAGACGATGATGGCTATCGTTACTAAACACGATAGATTTGATGTTTTTTTCTTAGGGGTACCTACTTAGGGCTTACTGATATTTCGCAGTCGATGAACACACCACAGAAAGAAATCACCCAATTTTCTTTTTTTAGCTGCTTTATTATGTTTAGACATCGATACAATCACGTCAGCGTAGTTTCGCTACCAAATTTAATTTGAAATGATTAAAAATGCTCATTTACCTCCCTAACATTAATTTTTCACTCCTACCTATTCATATCTCTTCATTGACGCTGAATGTTTTCTCGGAAATAAGTTCCACCCTACACCCCCGTAGTTCTCGAGAAATTGTGACTAACGGATAGCGCCATCATAACTAATAGGGTTGTGTTGCGAAACAATGCCGTTTTCTCGGCTAAATAACAACACAGGTGATTGAGACATTTTACCCTTGGATGCTATCATTTAATTCCAAGATGTGACAGTTCTCCTATCTTCTCAGACATAATAACAGCTATAGGAAAGTAAGAGGTTAAATATCTTCGCCGCTCTCCATTACGAATTAGCCTGCTAGTTGATTGCCCTTTTCTGTTTCTAGTAGTTTCAAGCCATCAATACTCTTACTGCCATCTATTGACGTTATCCAGAACTGTTTATAAGGTTTTTAAGACAACACAGATGGCGCTGCTATAGTTTCTCTTTCTGAATTCTGCTACTCGACACTAGATGGCAGCGTTTTATAAAACGTTATCGCAATTTTTTTTTTCAATTAATCTCCTCTTCTTATCGATGCCGTTAATTGAAATAATCCTAATTAAAAATTAAAGTAATTATAAAACCAAAACACATTGTTAGATTTTATGAAATCATCAAAAAGTTTTTTACGCGCGGATATTTGAATGAATGATCAAGCAATCTTCGCTTTTCATTCGTTATTTTTATTTTCTGATTAAAATATTCCAAATAGCTAATTATGGATTATGGTTAAATTATATTTTTTTATTCATCATGACTACAGAAAAAACAGGAATTTATCATTGGAAGTTAGGCGACACAGCCCTTGCACGACTATGTAAAAAAGTTTACTCAAACGTACAAGTAGTGAAAAACGAAGACGGATTGTTTTATGACGACAAAGGTAAACATTCAGTTGTTTCGATTAAGCAAAATATGTAAATTAAAACAAACGCTATGTTTATATTTTCCTAGCTAGGAATGGCGCTCGATCACACGGGATTTCCTAGCATTATCTCTCTCAGGTGTAATTTATGAATACTCGCCGATTTCTTAGAAGAACTTGAATAGAAAATTGTCATAAGTACCTAAATATTGCTAATAGTAACAGATAACATTCGCCTTTCAATCATGTAAATAGCTCTAAGTAGATCATTTACCGATCACAACCCGCACTGGGCCCGCGTGTTGGATTACGGCCCACGCCCTTTCACAGAGAGGAGGCTTGTGTCCCAGCAGTGGGAACATTAAAGGCCGGTTATGTTAATCACCTTGTTGGTATGTAAACGGGTAAACGCAAATGATTCATGGTTCATCTTAGTCCGTTTTGATGGCAACCACCTCGTTAATAGTGTAGGTAACAACCCTGTAAAGAATTTCTAAGGATTTGTCTCTAACGCATCTGTGGACAGTTGGTAAAAGGGCTTAGGGTCCTACAAATATTATGCAATTTTTTTTTACCAAAACTATTTAAAACAGACAACTTATTAGCTCTAAAATACAGCTTTAAAACAGAACTTTTGATCCAATACTCTCTGTCCTAACTTTTATAGCTACTAAAAACCACTTTCCCAGTTCTAGGCATATCAGGCAATGAAGATGGCTCTATTACAGTCACAGAAGAACTATGCTACTATGTAGAGACCTGTAACACCAAAAACAGGTTCTGGCTGCCATACACCAGCCTGTATCTTGCGGAGAGGTCCAGACCTTTCTATGGACCTGCCCACAAAGCTCCTAAGATTTCTCCTCCTAAGAACCCTTCGGTTCCCAGGAAGGTATTAAAATAGTTTGTTATTGATTCCCCTAATTCAATTTATGGTATTGCCAGTCAAGGGAAAAATGTGTTACTAGTAGTAAAAAGTAAAGACAGACATAACTTTTAGTTTTATGAGCTTGTTTTTATAAAAACTCGAAACTTACTAAAATATTTAATTTCTCTGAGTATTTATTTTATGTATGTACACACATCTCCATAAATTGGGGGAGGCCTATGTCCAGCAGTGGACGTCTTTCAGCTGAAAAGATGATGTTCCTAAATAATTTTTAAAAATCTTACCATGATTGAATTTTATCTTAAAACCTAATTTTAATTAAAACCAGCTGGCAAAAGAGTTTATTAATCTCTACCAATCATAATGAATACATTGCTCCAATGTATGTTTCTCTATTTTCAAATTGCGTTTGTATAAAATACATTAAATAACTTTACAGCGAAAAATAAAAGAAGACCTCACAGTACCCCTAAATGTAAAACTAAACCTACAAAAAGAGCCAGACCTCAACGCAACATATGACATAATACACACTCCACTAAAACAAGGCAGATATGAGAACGCTTTTAAAGAATTCATCCGTCGAGGAAAAGAATCCCTCTTTGACGAATACTATGAGTATTTGCAACGTGATATAGACTCAAACAAGGACTGTCTCGACTATTTGATGAATGTAGATGCAAGTACAGAGGATAAATTTGAAATGGTTATCAAGACTATAGTTTCGGAGAAGGAAATTGAGAAGTATTTGCATCAGTGCTGGAGATACAACTTTGTCCGTAAGCAGACGGATAATAGTAAAGATGCCTGTGATAGTTCTGTAAGTATAACTTTATTATTGTTGAAATTATAATTATGGGGAGAGAGTGGAGGAAAATATAACAACTGTTTTGTTTCTTACTGAAGACTTTAATATCAGTATCATCACTGTATAAAAAGTACCCCATAATGTTATACAACGCTATGTCAAATACAGATTTGTAGTTGGGCCAATCTATCCAACAGACAGACAGACTGGCTGTACATAATGTCAATATCACACCTACATTCCCAGAAAGTGAAGCCAGGGTACTTTTCCCCAGAGCACATTTTAAGCAACAACTAGTTGTGACCTGATACAAAACTTTCTTGATTACAGAACTCAACATCTCCTGTAAAGGCAGTGATAACCTTACATACTCCTTGGTGCCTGGTCTGCGGTAAGGGGGAGCGTCTTCGAGAATGTCCCAACTGTCCCTCTGCCTTTCATCTTGCTTGCAGGAGGGAATGGCTCGTCACTATATTGCGTATGTATATTTTACGTTCCCACTGCTGGGACACAGGCCTCATCTCTTCCGAGAGGGAGTAGGCCGTAATCCACCAAGTGGCCTCAGTGCGAGTTGGTAGATGTCACATGTCTTCGAATTTTTTGGTTCTAGGACATGCCGGTTTCCTCACGATGTTTTCCTTCACTGTTTTGAGAGCAGTGGTGATGAAATAATTTCTAAGTAAAGTGCCTGTCTGGGTTCGAACCTACGGCCTACAACTCGTAAGTTGGGGCCGTAACCACTGGGCCATCACGTAGGCCAAACTCTTATCAACCAAAACCACTGCAGTATTTCTTGAACTTACATACTTTTGACTAGCAGAAACAATGTCAGGTATAATGACTAGACTCCGATATTCTATGGTAGCTATCACCATAAACGCTTCCTCAGAATCTCTGGCTAAATTGATTCATTTACCTGGATTTACCTTTGCCCTTTCACGAATCTGAACTCCTGTAATATTATCATGACTACCCAACATTTTTATAGAATAAAAACTTGCATTGATTGACGCCTCAGCATTTAAGCATAGCAATAACTTCCAGATCGCAAAAACCCGCCAAAGAAAGTAACGAAGCCGGTAACCCTGATAGAGAAGATATTGTCCAGCACCCGCACTATATGTTCTGTGCGGAAAGATAAAGAGAATATCGAACTGTGTCCCAGTTGCATGTGGGGACCTAAAGTTGGGTAAGTGACATAAGTTATTTCATTTTAAAGTTTTGCCAAGAACATGAGGATAGCATGACGAACCAGCAGTTAGATATCAGTTTTTGCACCGACTATAATGATTTCCTTGGCTGCAAGATTCCCTCTGACTTTATCGAACCATCTGAGAGCCTTCCGCCTGGGCACGCGTTACCGTGACCGATCTGGAAATTTTCTAAATAGACTTCGAACCCAAGTCGGCCGGAGCAAAGATAATCTCCACAGATAGGGGTTCATGGGCGGCTCAGTTCTCAAATGCGTATGCGGCACCTCCCCACAGACAGTGTCCCACCTTCCATCCTGCGCCGCCTGCCCTGCGCCGCATGATGATCTTATGACTGCGTCAGTGCGCGAAGTTCGCAGAGCTGGAATTTTGTGTCAAAGATATTTGAATTTTTTGCCATCAATACGCTAAGAAGAAAGAAGAACAATGATTTCATCTTCTTGGAAGTCATTAGTACTCTATATATGTGTAGAGATCATCTTATTTAAAAATAAAAACTTTTTTACAAAAAAAAAACCGACTTCCAAAAACGACACTACAAAGTGAAAAATAACTTTAATTTCGGAAGTCGATGTCGTTGGGTTCGCATTTTCGTTGTTTGCCACCGACTTCCGAAATTAAAGTTATTTTTCACTCTGTAGTGTCGCTTTTGGAAGTCGGTTGTTTTTTTTTTTGCAAAAAAGATTTTAATTTTCACTTTTAAGTTGTAATTTTTACTAGTAATTTTGGTTTAAAAACCAAACTACTTAACCGTTTTTGATGAAATTTCTATGGGACGATTTGGTAAGTATACCCTTTCCAACAAAAATAGAATTTTTCAAATCGGTTGACAAGCGACAGAGTTATGCGCGAACAAACATAAAAAAAAAATACTAACATCCGAATTAAGAACCTCCTCCTTTTTTAGAAGTCGGTTAAAAAGCTTGCCCCATCACTGTTTATTGCACAGTGCACACACATTTGAAATATTTATGGAGGGGCGGGCAGACGAATTAGACGATCTCTAATAAATAATGTTTCCTGATCGTTTACTACCACAAATCATGATGACAAACCTTCTTCATGCTTCACGAAAGCCGAGTGTACTGAAAAGATGGTGCTTTTTGTACAGACGCCAGCACATCAAGCTACTACAATCTGTCAAATTTCTTTAATAGATTTTCAACTTTATCGCTGAAGCATTAGGTTCAAGGTTGATTGGGAAAATTTGACAGTTTCGGGTAGTTTGATGTGCTAGCGTCTGTGCTACCCCTATGTAAGATACCCTCAAATAGGCTGAACGTGCTTGAAGCTTCTTCCCCTCGAAAAACGTTCCACCCATTACCCGTTTTTCCCGGAACAGCTATGCAGCATATGCTATGAACAGCTATGCATTTAGCAATAAATTAAAATGTATTATCTGCCTAGCCTTTTCCCAACTATGTTGGGGTCGGCTTCCAGTCTAATCGGATGCAGCTGAATACCAGTATTTTACATGGAGCGACTGCCTATCTGACCACAACCCAGTTACTGGGTAATACGATACCCCTTGGTAAGACTGGTTGTCAGGCTTTCGGGCTTCTGACTACCCGTAACGGCTGTCAAAGATCCACGAATGACAGCCGGGACCAACGGCTTAACGTGCTTTCCGAGGCACGGAGGGGTCTCGGTATGTAAAGATGGTCACCCATCCACAGACCAACCGCGGCAAGCGTAGCTTAACCTGACCGATCGACCTGTGCGGCTGTTATTATTTAGCCACGGGCCCCTCGTAGAGTAAATTAAAATGTATAAAATTCCTTATTCCAGTTACGATGACGTAGTCTGGCACAAGCTGGGCCCGTGCCCGTGGTGGCCGGCGCGCGTGCTCGCTCCGGGCGCGACGCCATCTTGTTTACTGGCCTCGCGACACTCGCCGCACCACTGGCCGCTCAAGTATTACGGTAAGTGTCAGTATTACATCTGTTGATCCCGGCCCAGAAAGAGGTGGCCAGTTGACTTGGACGCGTACCATGAGGACTGGTACGAGATGGCGCAGCAGGTGGAAGGATTTGGACTCCCCAAGTTCTTCCGCCTTTGCCCAGCTGTGGGGCTGCAACGGCGAGAAAGATGTTGAAACAGTCTCCCGGTGAAATTAATTGATCTAAGTAAAGGTCGTGCCTGTCTGAGTTCAAGCGTATGAGTCGGTTAGTCGGGGCCGTTTCCATCATGGAACTGTTAATGGTACTAGTGGCAACGAAGCGTGGCCCACTCTTCAAATCTCCCTGACGTCTATTCAAATCCTTTTTTCCTATTGATGTTATTTCCACTTAAACAAATATCAACATAATGGCAGTGTAAATTAAGCTGATTTCAAAATGAATAGTACTATTGAAAAAGACAAAAATAATTTTGAAGTTGAACTGTAAACTGCCGATCAATTCTGTAAAAATCTCACCGTGAAAACTTAGCTGAAGTGCGCTATCAATTTTGAAGTTGAACTGTAAACTGCCGATCTATTCTGTAAATATCTCACCGTGAAAACTTAGGTGAAGATCAATAGTGTCAATTCCTAGCAACAGGCGGAATTACAGCTCACTACAAGCGTACTTCACCTAAATTGTCACGGGGAGATTTTTACAGAATAGATAGGCTGATGCTAGGGACTGACCGGATATCTATGGGACTGACACTACTGACAGCTCATTTCACCTGAGTTTTCACGGTAAGTTTCTTACAGAATACACGGGCAGAGCTTTGTGTGTTGTTATTAAAGTTGTTTTTCCAAATACATGTATATGTAAGGATTGCGACCGCAATTCACAATTCTGCATTTTCATACATCCAGGTACACTAAACCACTCGTGGGGCGAAGCGTCTCGCATGAGCCTCTTTCTACCGTCTCACGCGGACACAACACCACGGGACGAAATGCTCGCCAAAGCCATGCTAGATGCCTGTGATGACTATATCTCAATCTACCTCACTTAGTAAGTACTTTTATATGTTTTTTACAAGTTGCATGTTTTTTTTTTAAATATAATCTGTTTAAAAAATATCTGATAAAAGTGTAAACAAACCTTTTTTTTTTTCTCTCTTCTTTGACAACTGAGTCGTGTCGACTATTCTGTCAGCGTCATGTGTTGACGGCAACGCAGCAAGGTTTACCGCAGTTTAGGTAAATTTTTACTATAATATATCAATGACTGTGGACGTACCACGAGCTCTTAACGCGATCCAGTTTAGGCTGTTGGAAAGAGACAGAGCTATACAAGTCGTCTAGCGCCATCTCGATCCCTGAGCGTAAATTGAATCGCGTTAAGAGCTCGTGGTAAGGCCTCCGAAGCAGACAGCTTTATATCTCACCACTTTTTTAGAAGTATATATTTTTTTTATAATTGACCTGAGGCTTTAAGAGACGATAGTGATAAAAGAGGTTTTATTGTGAAGATTTTTATTTTTGTGATTATTGATTTTAGTAAATACTTATTGTGCAGTGTACCCATTTTTTTTAAATTGTTTTGAGGAAAATACTTCATTCATTTTAAGTTTTACCAAAGATTAGAGTAAGACTACTACTAGTAAACAAAAAGACTGTTAAAAAAAATCGTAAATAAATTGTGTAACATAAGTTTTAATCTAGATTTATATTTTTAAAAGAGATAATATTATTTTATGCGTTAGTCTGTAAGTCATCAATATGTTCTACAGTACTTTTTATCTCACAAAGCGACGCGCGCTTTACTTATGGTAACCAAGTGTACAAACACGCCATGATGGCCATGAATATGTGCATGAAGACGAGTAGCGTCAGCACAACATCCACACTTCCGACTTCGCCATTGTCTAGGACGGTACAGTCCGATTCAAACGTTATGTCGGCTCGGTATATGATGAGAGTCACGTTGGTCAACAAATTCACGTGGCAGCTGGGGTGAGAGGTGAGGTACTTGCGCAGCGAGTAGCGCACTTCAGAGCCGCCATAAAGTTTGAATCGGACCGGACCTACAGATCCAGCGCTTTACACACACATCCAAAGTATGTTTGTACACTTGGTAACCACAAGTAAAGCGCGCGTCAATTCGTGACATAAAAATACTATAGCCAAATCCCTTCATCATTTATTGTAAACAATTCTGCAAGCTCATACAAAACTTTACCGTTTATTTAAAAAGTAGTTATTTGTTTACTACTCTAACTGTACTTAAATGATTATTTTAAAACTACAGTACGCAAAATGCATGAGTTTGTTTACATAAACTCCAGCTGTTTGGCTAGACTAGCAAAACAGCCGGAATTTAGCTAGCTAGAGTGGGGCCCTTTGTACACACACGTTTTTCTTACCGTGAAAAACTACGGTCTATTCGGCGCGAGTAGGCACGGTCGTCAGTGTTGTAATGATCACTATGGAAGCTTGTAGACAGCATTTTTGGAAGCCGACCCCAACATAGTTGGGAAAAGGCTAGGCAGATGATGATGAAGTTTGTTGACAGACACGTTTTTTCTACGGCGTGGTTTATACGCCGCGCTGTACAGTAACGAAACCGTGCCGTGTACAAAGGGCCTAAGAATAGATTATTTTTATCAAAGAACATTGCGTACGTGTGGTCACGTGTCTTATCAAAGTGACTTGAATTTTACCTGTTTACTTGGGTATTAGATTCGATTTTATTATCTATTAATAAACAGAAATCCGTGATAAAATTGTGACAAAAAAGATTACAGTAAATTGAAAAACGTTTAAAAATCGATCAATCATATTTCGACAGGAGCTTATGATAATTTTCGCTCTATTTACAACTGAGTAATAAAATCATTGTAATTATGTTGAAAATTTGGATAAAGATGAAAGTCTTGTTTTTATTTAATCAATAAAGTAGTGGTAAATGTTAATTATATAAATTACGTTTTTGTTTTTCCCCCGTGTATACCCGAGGGATAATTCTCGTAATTTTAAGAACGTTCACAGTCTGATCTCAGTCTCAATCTGTCAAAAAATACGTTTAATTTCCCTACATTTTGACAAGTTTTTGACATTTCTTGTGTGGTACTTTCTGGCCGCGCCACAGTCGTATTTTGAATCGGAGTTAATAAGAATAAATGTACATAATATGTTCATTATTGTACTAAATAAAATAAAAATAGTACTTGAAAGATTCGCGAGATATTTAACAAAATCGGTGGCGCGGCCAGAAAGCATGCTTCCTAGCCGCGCCACCGCGTACACTGCAACAAATAGGATATTTATGTGAAAACTCAATGGTAAACAATTGTACGACTATTGTTTATTCTATTGATGATTAAAAATAAAAAAAAAATGAAAAAACTGTCCCATAATTCCTTTAAATTTACTTATACTGACAGACCGCGGTTTGGACGCCTTAGATGTAGCCGCTTCAGCAATGATTGAAGATTCTGAGCATGATTGTAAAACCGATCAATGCAAAGGAAAACAGAACAAAATTTGAAATTTCAAATTATTGCATATTTTTTTAATTGGATATGGATCTTTCTTTAAACGACATTCCTGAGGAAATTATGTTACAGATAACATTTTTGTATTGAGTGCAGTAATCGAATTCTTGCCTCCTCTATCAAGTTGATGGCTCTGGAGTGGGACATTATAGAGTACATTGTCGACGTACAGTTAAAAAAAAATGTTGGGGAATGTTACGACGATATGTCTAAAAAGATGTTAAAATTAAAAACAGATTCAATTCTAGTACACTCTCATTTGATTATGTATATTAAGTCATAAATTGTTAAATAAAATAATTGCCCTTTTGGATAAACATTTTGTAAACCAAGTCTTTTATTGAAAAAGCTAACCCCATATTAGTTTTCAATGACAAGCCAAAATTTCAGGGACGGTTCAGAATTGATAGGTTATATTCATATGAGGAATGATAAAAAACATTTACAAGATTTTATTCATTATGATTAAAGTATGAAGATAGAAATTATTTGGACTTTAATTTTTGATGAATTTTTTTACATTTTATTTTTAATTTGACAATAAATAATTATAATGTATAGGAACAACGATCGTAACTGTCTGACAGTTCTGCCATAGCCGAAGTAGTATTTTAGTTTCAATATTATTAAATTTATCGTGTAGGTGATGACTTTTCACTATTTCTCATTACGAATAGAATAAACAATAGTCGTACAATTGTTTACCATTTTTTTTTTTTTTGAGGATGGGAAATCATCAAATGACTCCTCCCGCTCTGGGTGGAGCAGGAGGGAGTGTCAGACTCTTACTGACTAAAACCCACCCGTGTTCCTTCCTTAGCCCTTTATGTTCCAGGGCAGCGGTAACCCTTTCGGACAATCCCGCTACCCTGGCAGGCTTCGGCCCTATGGGGCCCCGTCACTCATGCTGACATCTCTTTGAGGCGCGCGTGGAACACAACACGCCGTCCGGCACGGGCCTGGTCCTGATCGGACGGTGAGTTACCCATTACTCACCGCCCGCAGGCCCGCGCCTACGGTGGCCGGGAGTCGTCACGCGGCTCCCGACGCCCGGAGCGTCTCCCGCGGCGGCTGAGGCGTGAGGTGCGCAAGGCGCGTTCTCTCGCCCACCCCGCCACCTCCTTCGCTAGCATGACTGCTTCGCAGAAGGAGGTGACTGCCTCCCACTCCCTCTCGCCCCGGACCATGGCTTGAACCAGGGCCGGACGCGAGAGGTCGCCGCCGCTGCCAATCGCCTCTACGAGGACACAGCGGTGCTCTGCCCAAGCAGGGCAGACCTCCACCGTATGCTCCACCGTGTCCTCTGGGAAATCCTGACAGTGGTGACACCCGGGCGTCTCCTCCCGCCTGATTATGTGCAGGAACCTCCCGAAACATCCGTGTCCGGAGAGGACCTGCGTCAGGCGGTAGGTGAGAGCGCCGTGACGTCTCTCTAGCCACTCCTCAAAGAGGGGTCTTACCGCCGCTATCGTGGCGTGCCCTACAATTGTTTACCATTGAGTTTTCACATAAATATCCTATTTGTTGCAGTGTACGCGGTGGCGCGGCTAGGAAGCATGCTTTCTGGCCGCGCCACCGATTTTGTTAAATATCTCGCGAATCTTTCAAGTACTATTTTTATTTTATTTAGTACTAATAATGAACATATTATGTACATTTCTTCTTATTAACTCCGATTCAAAATACGACTGTGGCGCGGCCAGAAAGTACCACACCATTTGTTTGTCGCCGAGATGAGACTGCGAATAGATTTTGAACGTTTTAAATTACGGGAATACGGGCCCTGATTATATAGTGATTTACCTCAACATATCGTAATTGCTCAATTAGTATACCTAACAAGAACAGCGGGCCGTAAGCAAAATTCATCACCTGAAGACGAGACCCGTAACGACTGTCAAACATCCACGAATGATAGCCGGGACCAACGGCTTAACGTGCTTTCCGAGGCACGAAGGGATCTGGGTATGTAAAGATGGTCACCCATCCACGAACCAACCGCGGCAAGCATAGCTTAACCAAAATAATGTGAGTAACTACATGATATTTCAGAACTTTTTGTAGAATAGAAACATAAAACATTAATATTTTCTCGATAGAAAAACATCACGAAGTTATCTCTAATTTCCAGGCAGTTTCATATTTAGGGCTGATTTTTCCAACGCCAGATAACTTTATCGGAGGAATTTTGAATTTTTGGTAGTTCTTCCATACAAAAACTGTCAGACGTCAATTTTATTCGACGAATAAAAACTATCGGTCGATTGAAAATTCAACCCTTAATATGTTAAATGTAGGATAAAAAGCAGAAATGGTCCGCCCCCCCTCCCCCTGGTCCTGGGGAACCCCAAATCTCGAGTAATACTTTTAAATCCAACCCAAAGTCATAACATGTTCAGTTAGTATACATACTTACTGAACATGTTTTGACTTTGTTAAAGGCTAAATACGCCCTCCACGTATGCTAAATTTTAGCGTCGGGTGCTAAAACTTTCGAGCTGGCTACACTCGCTCTTGCATACAAATTTTTTTTTCCGACTTTTCTGCGTAAGCCGACAAAGCAACTCATATTTCTGTATGTATGGCCAAAAGAAAACCTAACCTTTTTGAGGCAGCGTGCAAAAAATTTCGAGATATACTACCTTCTCAAACTTTTCTGCACACCAGGGCTGAGGGGACCCTTTTAGTTTTGCCGCCCTGGGCCCCCGACAGGCTTATTCCGCCATTGGGGGTAGGTTAGGTTAGTATGTACAGGTAAATAAAAAACAAAAAAAATACATTATTTACACATTTTATTCATCGTTTTTACAAAATAATACTTTTTTTTAATCAACAAGTCCGAAGCAACATCTGTGTGATTTCCAGTTGACAATGTTTTGTACTTAAAAAATTATATGTTACATACGAATATATTTTACATACATAACGCCGCACCCAGAGAGGCTTAATTTCCCATCGTCGTAAATTAAACGACTCTGAATGCGGCGGTTAGAGTGCTAATTTTAACGTCTAAAGGTTAGCACAGAGTAAAAATAATTTATGTTATTTATAATGGTGATACTGTTCCGTATTAATTTCGTCACCACTGCGTACAAAAAAATTGTCTTAATCTCAATACACAAGCACATCCTGTACGGAGTGGTGACGAAACGTTACAAAGGTACCATATCGGACCGGAATCCATAATCATTGTTCTCGTTTCCTAAATATCTATTTATTTCATCTAGAACATTTCTATATCATCTCTAAAAGTAAATTGCACGGCATCTCTACATCAGATTCGCACTACCGCGACGAGTGCAATACGGCCGATTCATCATGGCCAGTCTGGGGGCTACTCCCCAAGCGTAAAGTCCGTAGATTTGGCCGAAGTTACGGGCGTTTCCTACTCCATAGGACTTACAAGAGTAGTTAGTTTGGGACCCCAACTAAGAATGAATGACTACACCATTTGACAGTTGTCTCTACACAGGATTTGATTTTGCCCGTAAAATTGAATTTGACACTTGCTTTGACGGATGTACTACTTTCGGTAGAACGTGTATCTTCGTTGATAGACTTGAGAGCAGGACCCCCTGAATATAGGATCTCCGAACTTTCGAGCACACACACCAGTTCTCCTGATGTCACCATTCGGTTCCTAAAATATGTTATTGCGCAGCCTTTTACACAAAGTTCGGACCGGCCACGGTTCATCAACCGTATACTGTATGACAAAACATGACACATCCCACGGTAGTACGACATATTAGTACCCGTTAAGACACGGCGGCAATCGCGCGGTTGACGTCGAACCCCGAAGTAACAAAATTCTGATTTATTCCTTGTTTTGTGAATATAGTATAGCTAGATAATTGTGGCTTTATAAAAAAAACAAAAGTTTTAAGCTAATTCCATACTCTAATTTCAACAACTAAAGCCACTTAGGGTGCGTACAGACGGACTATATTTCCACGGCATCATACACGTTATATTTTCCGTAATATCAGATGTCTTATAGAACAGCTTCATACCATACGCTTTTAATTTTACACGCAATTGAAATTAGGCCATCTGTACACTACTTTAATTTACCTACGCTTTAAACATTGGATTTAGTAGCAAAACGTCGATTATTATTTTGAAAGTATTTCGTTGGTTACAGAGCAAGATTTTTTCTTTAATTTGTAAAGTTTTCTAAGAAATTGACACTGATTTTGAATTCTTACTATTTATATTTGAATTTAACCTGTACTAAATAGCCCATATTACCAATATGCACCAGATTACTGTGTAAAAAATTTAATAAGTATATGTAGAAGAGGTATTGTCACGACATAATTTTCTACTTGTAGGTAATTCAAAGGCTTGAAAAACTTTGATTGATATAATTAAGGCTCAAAGGAATTACCTAAGGGACCTAGCCTAAAGTTATTTGACTCCGATATTCTGATTAGTTATTCGGTTAGTTTGAAACCTTGTCCACAGCTTAAGGCTAAATTCACACGGAACTACTAACCGCGCACCGCCCTGAGCTTCGCGGTACCGCGCGTTATTGTAGACGATTTAACAACTATTTAGTTTGATCCTGTAGCGCGCGGTTAGTAGTTTCGTGCGGTACCACGCGGTCATACGAACGTAGCCTAAGTTTAAACCTCGGTATAATCAAGCCATTAAAATTATAGTTTAATTACTCCGAACATACAAAAGTAGGTTCTATGAAACAAAACATTTAATTTCAATTAAGCGTAATTATCACGCCCATATCAGATGTTAAGTGATTTCCATCAACGAAGTTTATAAATAAAATTATGATACTATATCGAATTATCGACCATTATTATAAATTACATAAGGCAAAATGGCTGACACAGACAAACCACAAAGTGAACATTTATTATTTTCTACAATTTCAACACTTAATGACATGCATTATTTTCCTTAAAATTATTCAAATAAAAACTAAAAATATTTTATATTCTACACTAAATGCGCAGGCCCGCACTATTTCGCAGCACAATATTTTAATTTTTTATTAAAAATAACCGCCAAAACACAAAAATGGAAGGACGAAACGAAATTTCGAATTTTATTTTTTATAATTATTTTCATTCCAAATGGTTTGTTTTTTTTTTCACTTAAATAAAGCTTTTTAAATGCAAATGATTTTAATTTACTATTTCATTTCATTGTACTGTAATTAAAAGTTATTCAGCATACATTCAAGATCACAGACAAGAAGTACAAAAATATTAGTATAAATGATTATATTTAAACGCACCAGGCGTTACTTAGAAGCGTTTAAAATATATAGCTAATAGGTATATTTATATAATTTTATCTATAACATTCACACTAGGCTAGAAAAATAAAAAGTTTGGCAATCTAATTTTTGGCCTCATTTATGGAACTTTCATAACAACCAAGCGTGGAAGGCCAAAATTACATTAAAATGTTATATTAAGTTCCATAATTAGGTCTGCTGAAATCGAAAGTGAGCACGTCCTTATTTCTTCCATTATTTTTGAATCAGTTCAGATTCCTATCCTCATACAAATAAAACTTAATGAGTATGTATATCCAAACTGATTATTCCACAATGGAACTCTGTATCGAGTTCTCAGCTTGTCCCAAAATATCAACTCATTAACATAGAGGGCGCCACCATCTTTGTGGCCCAAAACAGTCCTTTATTCCGAATGATTTCCAAATGAACCGACTAGATTTTATGAACAAAATGTTGTATCATAATGGAGATATCTCATTTGTACCAGTAAATGTATGGGCCAAAGAACCTTTCAAATATTACCATTTTGGTACATCACCATAATGCAGTCGTATGTAGTCTTTTTTTTTTATAGTAGGTTTAACTCGCGCCGACATAAATTATACTGTAATAAAAGTTATCAGCAGCTTTCCACCAGACCTCTTTAGATAAGTTTTTATGTTAGTACACACGACATATCAAGCCAGATTTAGGTGACCTCGCATTGGCTTTTCGTACTATGAGAAGTTGGCTTATACTGGAAATGTACAGTTTGATATGTCGTGCGTACAACAAGAAAAAGAAATAACATTGATACTGTTGTATTAAAAGTCCAAAGAAAGAAGGAGACAAAGTGTCCAAGTATAAGATATTAGTCCTTTTTGGACCAAAAATAAGGTTTTTATTAAACTTTCTTCTTTCTGCAGGTCAACTACATTTTTGTCATACTGTGCATGCATAATCTTTGCACTGAATCATTGAGCCGTATCGTGTATCTGTTTCAAATTAATTTCGATACATTTAAGTTCAAACTTCCTTTATCATAATAATAATAATTATGTTTGCAGGCCGATAACAAATCTCATTATTAAATTCGATTCTATTAAATATTCCTCACCGTTGATCATCAATTTAATCTTTCGTACATTATCTTCATATTTATACAGACATACAAGGCGAAGTTAAAAATATAACATTGAATTTGCTTTCTTTGTTTTCCTGAGTAATTTCTGTTTTAAGAGGAGACGCGGTCACGTGATCGTTGGCGTTCATTCCTTACTAACGTATTCGTCTGTTTTCTCCCTGGTTAAACGGGATTCATATTACTGTATTGTGTCGTGTCGTGACGCCTTCTGAAGCAGTGTTAGCCAATCATAACGCGTTGTGATTTGACGTAGTCCTGAACAGATTCGTTTGATTGATGTATCCCGAGTCACGACACAACACGACACAGTAATGTGTCTGTGGCTTTAATGATACTAGTCCAAATATTTTTTTACGACATCCATTCCCATGTTTTTTGGCGTAGTATTTTTTTTTTTAATTTACCAAAATTATTGGTAGATGTACATTGCATCACCCACACATCACATAATCAGCATAAAACGTTTCCACTGCCGGGCCATAAGCCTCTCTGTGAGAGAGAGTGGGCCGTAATCCACGCCGCGGGCCCAGTGCGGGATGGTCGATGTCACATGTCTTCGAATTTTTGGTTCCAGGACATGCCGATTTCCTCACGATGTTTTTCTTCACCGTTTTGAGTGCAGTGGTGATCCAATTATTTACACAAAGAAACACGCCTCACTGGGTTTGAACCCACGACTACATTCAGATATGTGAAGAAAAATATTTGTACTTGTATCATTAACCAAGGAGAAAACAGAGAAATACCTAAGAATGGAACGAACGCCGAAGACCACATGACAGCATTTCCTCTTAACAAGAGATCAAACAAAGAAATGTATCACATAATACGTCGTTTGAAAAATATGTTTGTATTTTATATGTCTTAGAGACAAAAGAATATAAATTGTATGCCATCTTCAAATGTAATGACGTGTTTTCTAGTCTTGTGAATTAAATTACCTTTATAGACACTTGAGTCTATGTTTACATATCGGCATAGATAAGTAGATACCCAGTAAATATCGGTAAGGTTAAGATTAAGACCACTTTACGTTATAACATAGTCAGAAATACCCTCACGAGAAACAAACAATGGAAGATAATCATAAAATGTGTTTACATGTCAACATAAACACGTCGTAACATCACGCTTGAAGTAGTTAGGAAGGGGAAGGGTTAAGCAGATGTGTAATTATAGTATCTACACCCACATTTCGCGTCATATGTGGATTTGTTGAAATATAAAAAAAATATAAACTGGATTATAGTTGAGCATAAACAAGAATTAATATGTTTGAAATAAAATTATTAGCAAGATAAAGGGTCTATTCGACGTTCAGGGTCTATTCGACGTTCTTAGGTTTTCATCGCCGATTCACTAACGTAAGAGATTATTAATATAATTTCAAATTCTCTCATGCATACAAGACAAGAAAACCAAGTAAACTACACTCTCTAAATCTAGCCACCGTGAACATTTACATGTTTAAAGGTCTAAAACATTAAAATAATTATAAGTCAAAAAAGTTTTTATGCAGTTTTAAAGCCCCCATACTGGCCATCATTTTGGTGTCATCATTGTTCCAAATATGAATTCATGAACATCTAAAAAGTAACAGACCTTTATAAAAAAATAAAAAAACAAAATGGCTCGATTCAGATGTCCGGAAGCTACTGAGTACTCACATTTGGAGACGACATACAATTTAAATCCGTAGTAATCCCAATATCTCAGAACAACACTATCTTAACACTATCTGTAGAACAAACGGTTATCAATGAACGTTTCACACGTTCGCGATAGCTTAGCCATTAAAAGGAAACGCGGTCACGTGGACTTTTGCGTTAATTCCATACTAACATATTCCTCTGTTTTCTCCTAGGTTAATACTAGTCCATTTTTTTTTTAATATGATACTTTAGGAGTGTATCATATTTTTAGGTACTATTACACGTAGGTAGTTCGTCCAAGACGACGCATGCTAAATACATACCACATCTGAATCATAAGTTAAGCTAGTGTTGTTCTAACAGTGCCCAATACTTCATATTTAAATATACATAAACAAGTGAGATTGTCTAAGCTAAAATAACAATGTACAGTACATATTGTCACTTACACATAGGTACAAAACCCGGTGCTTATTCACCGGGACCGATAACAAGGGCGCTGATTGCGAAAAACAGGAACACTAGTCCACCGATTATGGTAACTGTGGAAGAGAGAGATACATAGGTTAAAATTATGAAACAAAAACTTAAAAAAAAAATTGTACTTCTCATATAACTATTTGAATTGTTACAAAATAAAATCATCTTCCATGTAAAAGACAGGTTCATGAAGATGACTCGCACATCCCAAGGATTAACAAAAAAACTTTAAATGAATGCGTTAGATAACTTTAACGCTAACTGTGAAAATAAACAAAATATTCGCGTAATTCATCGTCTGTACAGAACCCAAAATAACTCATGGCGTCCGGACGTTTGGCACTGACGCAGACATGCGTCATAGGTGTTTATTTCTTTCTACTCTTTTTAGCTGTCATTTTTATTTCCACAGCATGGAATCCAGACAGGAATATACTGTCTTCCTCCAGTTTGCTTTTTTTAATTTCTCAGAACCAAAGGACCATTTTTGCATGAACCTTTGAATAAACTGCCAACAGAAATTAAACGACCTTATAAAGTGATTCGCCCAATTATTCTGAGTGCGATGTGATAAGGTTGAGGATACCACTCATATTTTAGCAAAATGTAATCCAGAACGAGGTTGAGAGGAGTAACTATTTCATAGAAAACGGTTTTAATTCTATTAACGTTGCCTTGTTGTATCTTGGCTCAATTGTCCAGGACAGCCAAACAAATATACAAAATTGGACACCTGCATATTAAGCGTAGATAGACATAGAATGATCCTATGAGGATGACATGGTCATACTGATCAAACCCTCTATAAATTAAGAGAGATTAAAAAAAAATTACCCCATATGCAACATTTGGGGAAATACTAATCTCTCCAGTTCAAACTTTAGACAATTAAAAAAAAACTCACCAGTCCTAACAGAAATCTTGGCAGCAACCATCCTGCCACCTATCACAGCCAGTCCCGTGCACAGAGCATGGCCCAGCGAGCCACCGACGACCACGCCGACCGCGTGCTCCCTGGTCGCAAGCACGACCGTGGCCAACTGCGACCGATCCCCCCACTCAGCGAGGAAGGTCAGCGTAGCCGCTTGGAGAAGAACCTTGAGGACAGCGTTTCGTTTCCGCCGCCGGTTTTCGACCTGTCCTTGTTCTAACATATCTAGGGTTTCTTCTTTTTCTTCCTGGAATTTGGGAAGGTGGTTTAGTGGGGCGAAATTGTGTTGCAAGTCTGAGAAGACGGGGCCTAAGTGTGGAAGAATTTTGAGTTTTTTATTGGCATGTTTGTTTGTTACAGCCATACTATGTTAATCGTGATGCTTTCAATATTTTGTTGGAAGCACGATTATTTGATTAAACCGTATTGATTTTTAGTATGAGACTTCTACCATCGACCATTTGGCGGTATAGCGACATGTGTCACAGTAAATCATGCTAGACCTGTCTGTCACCACTTTGTCGCTTTTTACGACATTTATGGGAAGATATAAAATGTAAACTAATCTTTTTCTGTAAAGGGGCATATTTGTTTATCTAGTTTTATACTCAATGTTATACAAAATAATGTTGAAAATGCGTTAATTCATCGTTATGGTCGTCAGTTTCAAGAGTGAATCTCAGAGACAAATATTTGAACAGTAGTTACTCATACTATTCTAAAATTAGTCCACATACAGACTAACTGGAATTGCAGATTATGTAAATACAGATAAAAAGTACATGCTAAGCAAGACAAAAGGCTGAAACGGCATAAACAACATTATTTATGAGCGGGTTTATTAAAAAAAAAACAAAGGTTTTGCTTGCAAATAAAATGTTGCAGTGACTATGGTGACTAGTTTCTTGAACATATTTTTGTTGATTTTTTTTTTTATATCTAGTGTGGCGTTGGATTTTGTATAGTAAAAAAATGGTGTATTTCAGCCTTCAAGGGTGATTGATTATTATACACTACAGTCAAATATTCACAAAATTAGGGATGAGGCGAAATTAAGAATCAAAATGCATGAATAATTTATACATTCCAGGCTTCAAATATGCAATAGATTGGTAGGCAATAGTGGCAGCATTTTTGTAAGATATACCTAATGTATTTAAATTGAATTTCTGGGCAATTACTTCGACATTTTCCTGGGTAAAATATTTTTTTTAACTCTAAGGTTTTTTACACTTACTAAAGATACAATATTAAGCTATTTTAGGATATACATTATAGACCTATTTCACTTAATACATTTATATTTGAAGCCCAAAGCAAAAAATCAGGCCCAGAAAAATAAAATCCTTTAAAGTTTCAGAATCGAAATCTAAATTTTTCTGGTCAGATAAATTAACTAAAACTATGAATGAATACCAATACGCGCACTATAGAGCGGGTATTACACAATCAAAGGTTAACTAATTCAATATTTTACTATAGTTTGACCGAAACTGCTGTACCGCGCCTTAGGAATGCGCGGCGAGGCGGGAGGAATGCGCGGCGAGGCGGGGGGCGGGACGCCGTGGGCGATGACGAATGAGCGGCCTGCACTGCCCCCCCGTCTCGCCGCGCACATACCGAAGGCGCGGTACAGCGGTTGTGGTCAAACTATATTTGATGGTGTAACGCCTGCCTAAACAACATTCTAATCAAATGCTGAATTCCTTTGCATAAACGATTCAATTCATCTATCGAAGCCTTTCTCAAACGAAATAATGATATGGTCTGTGCGAAACAGAACGAAAAAAAAAAGCTAAGGCTAAAAGAAAAAATAACTAGGTGTCATTCGTACTGCCAGGCATAATGACGTAAGATCACCCTCAGCGGTTCTGATTGCGCCGAGCTGCCCGCTACGGGCTCCCCTGGGGACTGTGGGGCACTCTCCGTTTCTCTGGGGACCGAAGGCCCCGGGCTTTGGGAACCAGCGGTCTCGACCGACGTCGCGTCGGGCGACTTCGATCGCTCTTTTAGCGCGTCCTGCAGTGTCATACTTTTGAATCTCGAACTGGCAACTTAAGATCGAAATTAATCTCGATGTTCAAATCAAAACCGTTATTTGACATCGGCAGATTAAAAAAATAAAACAATTGGCATGTAAAACCGAATCATCTTTTAAAAGTAGTACTGGCAACATTTCTGACATTTTCAAAAATCCCCTTCCCCTTTGTACACAAATAAAATGGCGTTTCGTGTGTGCCAGTCATAACTAGGTCAATAAAATAAATAAAAACAAAGAAAGGAATTCAACATTTGCAGCTAGGTTAAGACTGAAAAGAATCTACAAGTACTAAAATATCTCAAAAACACTATCTTATCTAATAAACACAGTCCTGTTTAAAGTAAGATTTCGTCGGTGATAAATAGTTGATTCGACTAAATTGACCTTTGTATAAATAACGATTAGTAACTTATTATTCGACCTCGTTCGCTACCGTCATTCTATTGTTTTTAGACCCATTCGTTCCAGCGTAATCTGAAGAGGAATGACTTTGAAATGATAATAAATTATAATTATTCGCAACGACGCTGATGACTGTTTGCAATGCAACCACTCGATCTAAGCACTCACGAAATGATGGCAGTTGCGTAAAATCTGGATGTAACTTATTTGCGTGGCTTTTATTAAATGTGGCAATAAAAAATGTAGGTACCACTATGTAAGAAAACTTTAGTAGATACCAAGATAGACAATATCATTTTATTTTGATACAGATCATGTACGATAGCAAAGATATTAAGGTTGATTAAAGGATAAAATTTTACAGTGTGTCATGTGGCGATAACATGGTTTTAAAAAGTGACGTCTATGAGATTTTCGAGCATAGATAAAAAACAGTAGGCAAGAACAATGAGTTTATTTGTGCCAATGACGTTTGGAGAATATGAACGGATAAACTTTCTTGTAAATGTACGCTACCATTTTAAATTAAACTCTGAAATCTTCATATATATATTTTCATAATTTTGGTAACTCTTAAGTAGGGAATGCAATCCGGACTATCCGTAATCCGAAAAAACTGGATATCCGCACGCTTTTACTCGACTTCCAAATCCGGATTGGAAAATCGAATCCGGATTTTTTGAACAATAAGAAATTGTAACAAAAAATCGTAACGAGCGAGTTCGCGGTTCGCGCGTCGCGTCGTGCGAGTGTCACGAGTGTAACTCAGCACGCGAGTCACAGACTGATTATTTTAATAAGTACATATTATACAGACATAGCTCCTTAAAGCGGCTCTAGTCCTAAGAGAGCTAGCGAGTCTCTTTAACTCCGTCATCCAAGAGGATACCACGCCCGAGGCGTGGAGCAGAGGTGCGGTGGTTCTGTTCTTCAAAAAAGGTGATAAATCCTTACTGAAGAACTATAGAATAGACCCATCTCACTTCTGAGGTACGTATACAAGCTGTTCTCGAGGGTTGTCACGAACCGTCTCGCCAGGAGACTTGACGAGTTCCAGCCGCCAGAACAAGCCGGTTTTCGAAAAGGCTTCAGCACCGTAGAACACATCCATACTGTTCGGAAAATTGTACAGAACACCGAGGAGTATAATCAACCGCTGTGTATGGCATTTGTGAACTACGAGAAAGTCTTCGACTCCATCGAAATGTGGGCAGTTCTAGCCTCACTGCAACGATGTCGAATTAACTGGCGCGACATCGAAGTGCTGAGATGTTTGTATGACGCTACCACGATTTCTGTCCAGATCCAGGACCAGCCCCATCCAACTGCTCAGGGGGGTGAGACAGGAGGATGTAATATCCCCAAAACTGTTTACAAATGCGTTGGAGGACGTCTTCAAGACGCTGGACTGGACTGGACAGGGCATCAAAGTGAATGGCGAGTACATTTCGATTTGCTGATGACATCGTCATAATGGCAGAGACGGTGGAACAGCTAGGCCAAATGCTGCACGGCCTTAATGGAGACTCACGGCGGGTTGGCCTCGACATGAATTTGGACAAGACGAAAGTCATGTACAATTCGCACGTCTTGCAGAGTCCAATCCATATCGAAGGGTCGCTTCTTGAAGTTGTGAAGGATTGTGTCTACCTGGGGCAAATAATCCGGCTCGGTAGACACAACTTTGAGAAAGAAGCCTATAGAAGGATTCAGTTGGGTTGGGCAGCATTTGAAAAACTCCGTCAAGTCTTCTCGTCACCTATCCCACCATGTTTGAAGATTAAGGTCTTCAACCAGTGCGTTCTCCCCGTCATGACATATGGCAACGAAACGCGGACACTGACGGTCGGTTTGATCCACAAATTCAAGGTAGCTTAGCGCGTTATGGAGAGAGCTATGCTTGGAGTCTCTTTGAAGGATAAAATCAGGAATGAAATTATCCGGAAAAGAACCGAAGTTACCAACATAGCTTGCAGAGTAAGCAAACTGAAGTGGCAGTGGACTGCCATAGGCTGAGTTGATTGAATGGTGATAGTTTGAATAGTTCCAGATAACAAAAAACTTAAAAAAAACATTTGATTTGATTTTCATGTGCTGTTATTTTAATCCATTCACACAAATACATACATATAAGAAACATATTAACAAATTAATGTGGGTAGATTTGTTTATTTTCATGTAAAATCAGGATAATCCAGATTACACCAAAAATCCGTTCTTAAAAACCCGGATTTTAAAACAGAACGGATTTGCATTCCCTACTCGGTAAGTCCACGTTAGCACGGACGTAAAAACATCTCGGCAGTGTTGAGCCAAGCATTGAAAATCCAACAAAGCGCATCCCAGCGCGTCAAAAAACCACACTTATTGGATTTTCAACTCTCGGCGCTAACCAGTACCTTGAAAATCCAGTGTTCCAAAAAGAAATCGCCACGGGAAAAACGTACTTGTACGAACCCGGGCTAAGTGTGCATGAGCAGTATACAGAAGTTTTACTAGTAAGAAAAACGCATTAAAAACAACGACGTTGTTTGGGATAAATTATTATTTCAGGTTATATGAGTATTTTTGATGCTGATAACCCTATAAACATTAAATAAGCATTAGGTACGCAGTAGTAATAAAATTAAAAAAAAAAACAGAAACTTCATTTAAATGTAATAGAACGGTCTGAATTAAACATTGAAAAAATCTGAAGTTGTGAAATTAGAAGTGAAACAGTGAAGATATAATTGCCATGACCACAGCGCTTAGACATAGCGACTATTGGTAATCCACGGTTATTGTTGCAAATTCCTATAATCCATTATATTCGCAAAACGTAACGGTGACTACGCAATGAAAGCTGAATAAATTATTTCTTTACTTTTTGAGTCATCTAGCGCTTGGTAAAGAAAATTATACTTATACTTTTTAACTAAAAATCTTTCTGTCTATGAAAAATCTTTGCATGAAAAGCGGCATGAGAAATAAATCTCAAATTAATAACTTTTGAGGCCTTTGGAAAGGTACGTAATACAAAATGTTTCTTTTCGATTTTATTTATTTGTTTAGAAGATTTCCAAAGAAAAGCATGTCATAATTTAGTGTCTCACTTTTCTAATATTAACTTCATTTTTATTAAACGTAGTGTAGTGTAAATTAATCTATAATTAAATGACAGCTTGTATGAAATGAAATAATTAAATAACGATTAATCAACGATTATAATAATTATTATCAGCATGTCCGATAGGAGGGTAGATTTAATAAAAGCCGCAAATTCGATAAGCGTGTGAATCGAACATTCTGATTTTAGATTTCCCTAATTGTTTTATTTTTTAATTGATACAATTGTAGGTTTTTGAATAATTACATATACATATAATGATAACCGGTTCAATAATCCCGACTCAATGAAATATTTGCACTTGCAAACAGAGTCAAGAGGTAATTGGCAAAACTCGTCAGTCGAAAATGCATATTGGATAAATGGATTGTGGAACATGTTTGTATGCACATTTTTGACATCCTAATATTATTTAATGGGGTTCCATCTGGAATTTACAGTGGCTCCCTGAGTCTAGATTTGTGCCGGCAATTAGATGGCAATACTTTGACTTAAACATATCTTGCGAAATGTGGGTGTATTGTACACCTCTGCCTAAACCTTCGGGGACAACAGGTGTAATATTATGTTATTTTAATGTTATGTATTAGGTAGTCCGCAAAGTGTAGCAAGACCAATTGCGGCTCCAAACAGATTATTATTGTGGTCACGTGTTTTTCGATAAATACCTTTCTATCTATCGGGGTCTTTAGCACATCGCGAAATTATTTTGCAAGTATAAATGTACATTTTGTTTTTCGGGTCATTTTTGGTAACGGAGTTATTGCTGTAAAACTAAATTCAAACTAAATTCCAACGAAAAAGGGGAAGGAGATTTCAGTGAAGATAAATAATTGATAATAACTAATATTTATGAATCGTACTTTGGTACTGTAAAAACAATATAATTATATAAACTACTTAAAAATTAATTCTATTTGTATTATAACAACTCTGCTAGATTTCTTATTTCGCTCACTTAGGGCGAATTTCACCAAACTTTTATACCTAGAATAAGTCTTATCATGAGAATAAATTTTGAATTGACAGTTTTTCCATACTAGAACTGTCAGACGTCAATTTTATTCCACGGATAAAAGATATCTGACTTTGGTAAAATCAGCCCTTTATCAATATTCTAACTAGACAAACGGTCCTTTTACCGAATCCCAACTCAAATACCCAAAAAATATAATCTAAAGTAGCATACCTGATCTTCTCTTCTTTTCAATTCACTCTGTACTTCTTCCAATTCTTCTTGTCCCTCATTGGGGTCCATTTTCCACCCGTCCCTTAACATTTTAATACCAAATATGGCAAAGAGGACAGCACTGGCGTAATGCGTATAAATTCGAGGTATCACGGTCGCTATCCAACCAAATGCTGCTGATAATATTGTCATGAAGATCAGAGCGGATATGGCTCCGGCAAAGACAATTATCCTAGGGTGTTTCATTGCCATAATTGCAGCGATGAAGAAAGTTTTGTCGCCCAACTCCGAGACTACGACCACGGAGAGCGACGCAAGGAAACCTTGCAAGAAACTGCCCTGGACCGCTGCTCGCTGGAAAAAGAAATGGAACATATTAGAAAAGTATTTGGACAATTAAGTGCTTTATTTTGTACATATAAACAAATACATTACTTAGTCATTACACACATTTATAGAAGACAGATATAAAACATCTTCCAAAAGATTTTTTAGTATTCTTGAATGATGAACAAGCTTGAAACTCGATTTAAAACTGCATTTGAGTAAAGACAAGCTTGAAAATCTGAACCGAGGTCCATGCTTGAGCATCGTTCTAGTCTGTTGGTCCTCAGTCTAAATTAGCAAAGAACCAATACGGCCCGCTTTCACCAAAAAATTACTTAACATAACATCACACCTGTCTTCCTTTAAGGGTTAGGTAAAGGTGTACTTATAGTACACCCACATTTCGTAAAAATTACTTACATACGCGCTAAAAGTATTTAGTGATTTCTGGTGCAAGTGGGCTAAGTATAGTTCAAGAACTCTTCTGTTAACAACGAGCTACATAGCCACACGTTATGTAAACTCCCTTTTTATCTGCGTATAATGTATACTTATTGGCATAAAAGGGTATAACGTGGCCCGTTAGGCGACTTTGGCGAAGAATTTGCAGTGCATTAGAAAGTTATCTGACAGCTCTCGGTTCATGGTAACGTTCTAATTTTAGTCGTTTTAGTAGCTTTTATCTAGAGACTTAATGCCAATGACACATCTTCTAAAAATAACACGTACCTATTTATGGCTTACGCCACTCGCTGCTCTAGAGCTTTCTAATGGAGACAAAACATAAGTATTTGGGCCTAGTGAAACGGCGTTTTGGGGGCTTCCTTTAGGCGTCTATTATAATGTGACATTAGCGAGATTGTGGGCACTCCTCTACAAAAGCCACAAATAAATGTACTGAATAAAAGCTAAAGAAATCGGTAAGTAATTAACAAGATATAAAATATAATGATGTAGGTTTATATCAAAATTAATTTTGAGAAAGCCGGAGGCAACCACTTGCCTTACAAGACCATACGCCGAGCAAAATACGTTGATAGAAAATATATGAAGGCCGGGGAAGTCCTAAGGCTTTCCGTAACGAGACTAATTAATTCACCAATCATATAAGTGCAGTGACGCAATTTTATCGAATCATGCCAATGTAGATATCGATACAAATATATCGAGTGGACTTGGTGACACAATTGAATTTATTGGTCTCGTTTGCAATCAATGGCACTCCTGGGTGTCGTAGGTGATTCAAAATGGACAGCTATGGGAACTGGTAGGTCTGCACTAATTAAACCATCAACATTATTTATATATTGAATGAACACCTGGCATTAAAGTACGAGAAAATACCACGTAATTAGGCCTTTTGAAATAACAACCGATGTACGAAGGAGATTCAAGTTAGGTTGAACTGGATTCGGAAGCAGTCTTGCAAAATCTGTTCACATATCGTCAAAGGTTCAAGTCATGTAACGGGCTGATTTGTTTGAGCAAACGGCACCAGCCAACAGACTTCTCGTGTAGTGACAATAATACATGTTAAAATATTGACACACAATACCTACTACTACACCTGTCAATGTTTATACGTGATTGTTTCAGTCAATGTAAAATGATTCCATCCCATCTTTGTTGTTACTTGTTACATAAGCAAGATATAAACTGCACATTGTTTAATAATACACATTATAATGTATTGCTTGTGTGCTTTCTTCAACCAATTTACATTTAGTCATATCAACGCTGGTGACTTCCGTGTATGATTATAACCCCTATTGCTTACTAATCTCCTCTGAAGATTCCTTAGCCATTTCCGTAGAAGTCTTCAATGAATTCTGTAGTCGTGCCAAAATGCATAAGGGCTTACTGACCGATACACGTGCCGTGCCTGTTATGTCTTAGCATTGGGCTTTGGCTTGGCAGGCTGTCAGCGCAACAAAACTTGTTAAACTTACTATTGTCTTACACCCTGGTGTTATTTTTGGTCAACCCCAAAGTTGCAATCGAGGGTCTTTAGACCAGTAAACATCTCTGTTTCCTGGTTTTGATCATGAACCAAATCATCATGAATCAATGCTAGAACCGCTAAACCGTAAATAAACCTTTTTCTAACGACTCGTTCTACCTGCACCAGGACGGAACCTAGTTATGCATGAGAGCACAAATTAGTTTCAGCATTTTTTAAGGCTAATCTCAGTTTAAAACTAAAACGGACGCGGAAAACTACCGGAAATAAAATATTTTATATCTCTCAAAACTTTACGAGGTTACACGAATTCTAAATAATCTTACGTTATATTTGCACGTACTGCTTCTAAGTTTATGGTTGATAAGATTTAAATTACCGTGCACTAAAAATATAAGTAGCACAATAAAATAATATAATTAAGACCGGAATTAAGTATATTAACACGCCGTTCTGGAAATGAAAGGAAACGCTGTGAGAGGTTTGTCCTTTTAATGTTATCGAGCGTTTGTAATTCATTGAAGAACATCCGAGAAACTCGGTACTCTATATAGATAAGTTACCGAGTATAACGACTTTACCATAGGGTAAAGTCGTTATACAAGTTCGAATCAGGGGGGTCTACTCTCAAGTCCGTTAACGAAGATACGGGCCCGTCCGAAAGAAGATGATCCGTCGAAACAAGTGTCAAGTTCAATTTTTTGGGCGAGCAAAAACACATCGGGCGTAGGGACAACCGTCAAATCTTGTTGTTATTCATTCTTAGTTTGGAAACCGAATCTTATGTCCGTAAGTGATACGGAGTTGGAAACGCCCCGAACTTCGGCTGAAACTACGGTCTTCGTGCTTAGGGAGTAGACCCCTTGATGGGCACAATTGTTCATGTAAATTGGGCTACTAATTCATACCACGCTTTTTCTTGAATCTGCACGTGAGTTATTATCTCTTGGCAGCCTAGCTTGTAAGGGATATAAATAACGCAATCTTGAACAATAGACACTTATTAATTGTTATTGATATTATTATATAATCAATATTGTTGTTCTATGCATGTTGGCATATACTATATGTGTTAATTGCAGCAGCTGTTTATGGCAACACTCATCCGATTTTTATGGGGGTAACAGCACTAATAAATCTTTAGGCACCCGTATGTAACGTCACTCTGTCGTGCAATCTACTTGATTGGTCATCCCGTGTATAATTAAATAAGCGTGAATGGCGTATGTGGTAAACTGCGGTAGGTATAGCACAAATATCATAGCAACAGATGACAGCGCTGTCTTTGTACAATAAACAAAGGAGATAAGTATGAAGCCGCTTACTACAACTAGTAATTTTGAACTGTTGTGCTTGTGCGTGTGCTGAATTATCTAGTCATTGACAGCACCCAAATGTTCTGTCTAAAGATACTTTGGTAACACTTATGGCACGACAGGTGCAACACTCTGGTCTGTAGGTTTGCACATTGTACAGAAGAAAAAAACAACACTCTTCATGGGCAATCTTCAATAATCCGTACTTGTATTGTCTTATGCGTAAAAATATTACGCATCGTATTACAATGAATATAACCTGCGTTCATTCGGACAGTAATAAAATACATTTACCCTAATAATTACAAAACGTGATATTACATTACTGTAGACAAAATGAGATAAGAAGATTAATTAATAGTTTTTTGTTAACAATGATAATTTGATAACTATTTTTGGAACTATCAATTGATAAGAATTGAAAATTCATTCAATCATTAAACGTAAAAACGATTTCCAAGAATTATGAAAAGTTTGCGGTGTTTAAATTAAGGGCAGATTCTGCTGAATCACCGCCGTCCATAGGAGGATACAACAAGGATTCATAAAATGCAATAACACGTTTTCTCGATCTGGGTTCTTTTGACCTAAAATGATGAAATGACAAGATTATGTGTCACGGATATTTTGGAAAACCCCATATAAAGTTGGACCAATTTCGTTAGACATCATGTCGTGACGTCACTCAATTCCGAGCAGAAGCGACAACGCGTTACCATTTCGTAAGCTCAAGTCATTTTCAATAGGTACAGACGCCAGCAGGTCAAGCTACCCGAAACTGTCAAATTTTCCCAATCAACCTTGAACCTTAATACTTTAGCGATAAAGTTGAAAATCTATTAAAGAAATTTGACAGATTGTAGAAGCTTGATGTGCTGGCGTCTGTACCCCCATAACGAATTTCAATCAAATAGACAAGTCACCAACTATTAGGGCCTTTGCACATACATGCTTTTCTTGCCGTGAAAAACTAATGTTTATTCACGGTCGTAAATGGTGTATGGATCGCTATGGAAGCTTGTTGATGGACACGTTTTTTTTCTACGTCACGGTTTATACGCCGTACCGTAAAGAAACCGTGCCGTGTACATTAACGTGTCGGTGGCTAGCGATAACGTTACGTAGATCCATAAGTAAGTACATTGTACGAAAAACTGTGTACTTTAAAAAGTACGCAAGCACTGGAAACGTTTCAGTTTTAATAAAGTGTTATTTCCACGGCGCATTCATGTCATAAACTCATGTTGGTAAATATCATTATACTTTGACTATTGTTTACTGCCATAGCATGGTCGTGGCTGTAAAACAGTCATACATGATATCCCCTTATTTAAATAATTCATGCTACATTGACATCGGAAATGTCGCCAAAATTATTTATTTATAGACCCTGATCACGGATCACCGAACACGGATTGACAACTTGTACATACGGCAAAATAGTTGAATATGCAGGCAAAGGTCACCAAACTTATTTGGTCAGCCTAGCGTGGGTCCTTAAACCTTCGTTCCGAGGAAGTTTCAGTTGAAGTTAAACTTCTTAGGCGGGCGTTTCGATAAATTGGACGAGAATTGAGAGTGAAATTTCAAGGATGCGTCACGTTTAGGTAAATTTCGTTACATGAGAGAGAAGAAAGATAACTCTCTGTCTCTGACGCTAGATCTCTCTTATTCTTCATTTTTAAAGAAGCTTCACTTCTATCAAGTGTACGGTGCTGCACGCGCAATATATTTTTATTCTTTTACTTCTCAGGACTTGTGAAACTCCATACTTTGAATATAATTGTTATCTGAGAGCTCCTATTCTTAGATACAAGATTACATATTATTATCTCCTTTGATAAGAAACTTTGTAGTGTTCTAATGACGACTGCATTAATTTCGGACATTTTGTAGTGGTAAAAACAATTTTTGAACTAAACCTAATTCCTTCATGTATTCGACTAATGTTAAACACCGATTATAAAAAATCTTGACTTAAAATTATAGGTTCAGATGCATATACTGCAGGAGCTAACCCAAGCTATCAAAGTGTTGGCCATTAGTTAGCAACTAGGAGATTTTTACCCTCTAACATAATGACAATATCGATTTCATTGTCTTATCGACCCAACGTCATGGCCCGATTGAGTTTCGACAATATCTCCTCAAACTGTATCTTTTCACGTGAAAAGATACTCTTTTGGACATCAAAAAGATATTCATCAAGCATACGAGATATAAACGTCTTGTCACTCAATGAATGTCATGTCGCCATGAGGCGAACGGTTAAAAATAAATAATGTACGATGGATATTAGGGAATGCAAACCGGTTTCACCGAAAACCGAAAACCCGGTTTTTCGGAATATTTGAAATTATTAAAAAAACCGGTTTTGTATTTCACGTTTCCGGTTTTTCGAGTTTTTTATTGTTTTCAAATGGCAACACCCAACACCACGTGTCAGTCAAAACTATGAATTTGGTGTCAGCCATTTTGTTTTACCAACCGTTGCCAACGGTTGCTAGTGAAAAGATACAAGATTCAAAATTTTTTATTTGTGGAAAGTACGTTGTTTATTGTAGCATTAGTAATTTGGTAACATTTAACTGTTTTCAATAGTTGAGTGAAGGTGTTTAGTGAATTTGTCGTGCAATTCAGTTATTTTTGTAAGTATTTGACATTTATAGTATGTACTTAGGTTAGGTACAAATTGCTATTTTTAAATGTTAAGATATTCACACAGTGTGCCACACAATGCTTTATATTATAATTGTGAAAGTTTGATTGTTAGCATGTTTTTTTCCTTTTTCACGCAGAAACGGCTAGAATCTAGATAGATTTGGATGAAATTTGGAATAGAGATAGCTAAGCTATAAGGCTACCTACATAGCCTACTTTTAATCCCGAAAAAATGATGTTTCACTTATTCTACGCTGCCGAAGTCTCGGGCAGAAGGTAAGGTAGTAGTTAATTTATAAAACAACGTTTTTGTAATGATAGGCATAGGCCGTCTGCCCATCGCCTACGAAACTGATTTGCCTTTGTTTCCTTACCTAACTTTTACAGTATGCCCAGGAAGTGCCTGGATCAGCCTGGAACATTATAATTTCCTTCCTCTCCCAGTCCAGTATAATTCTTGTTAATTTCATAATTAAACAGATCAAGTTATTGTTCTTGCTTGTCGCTTTCAGATTACTATGGATGACTTTGTAGAAAACATCAGAAAAACTGAGGATAAAAACAGCGTGTGGGGTCATTTTTTTAAATCGAAATCAAAATCGGAAGCAAAATACAAGTATTGCAATAAAATACTTTTGTGGTCTGGAGGTTCAACTTCATCTTTTTAATACTGTTGATTAATATTGTACCTACTAGGGTGAAGCACAAAAGCAAATAAACATTTTACTTAAACAAATTTCTGCATTTTCATTGAAATTTTGAATACTTATGTATTTATTTTTAATAGATACGTTTTTATTTAATTATTGAAAATATGCAAGATGTAGGCGGCCTGAATTTCACAAGTAGTTTTAAAAAACTTAGACAAAGAAAAAAAAAACCGGGTTCACCGAAAACCGGTTTTTTTAATACGAAACCCGAAAAAAAAACCGGGTTTTCATTTTGGCCGGTTTTGCATTCCCTAATGGATATACTTACTAGATTTGAAATTCGCAGACGTTATTAGAGAAAATGCACATTATCAAGCTACCCTAGACCTCAACCGGTCACTGACCAGTATGAAAAGACCAAAGACGGGCGTCGTCAAAGGGAAATTGAGGCGCAAAAAATATAGGATGAGAAAATAAACTTCAAAAACAAAAACGGTGATGAAAAACCTCGTGAGGAAACCGGCATATCCTAGAACCAAAAATTCGAAGACATGTAACATCTACCAACCCGCATTGGGCCCGCGTGGTGGATTACTGCCCAATCCCTCTCAAAGAGAGGAGTCGGCAGTGGGAACATTATAGGCTAATTATGCTATGGAGTGGTAAAGCTGTTGAAAGACACGACAGTCTTGACATCCAAAAGGGATCAGAAAAATGTACAATAAATAACGTACCAATAGGGTAGTTTCCTGGGTAAAAAAATAATGATTATATTTAATCCGTCAGTTAGATTATCGAAAAATAATGGACATGTATTTTTTCTTTTGTCAATCAAACAAAAAATGACAAAGATAAAGCGCGAAAAAATTTGGGAGTGGGGGTCGTGGCGTCACACCATGCTAAAATGTGTAGCAAGGCGTGACGTCACGCGGAACTTTAACGGGCGATATCTTCATAATTTTTTATACAAAAGAAAAAATACCAAAATATTTTTTGATAATCTAACTGACGGACTAATTAGAATTTTTAAGGAAACTAGCCGATTCCAAAGCATATGACCAGTTCCAATACATATTAGTATTCATTGTTTCTATATTAAAAAATAGCTGACTCGGCAAACGTTGTTTTGCCATATAAATTATTTCTAGCTGCCCGGCGCTACTTCGTTCGCGTGGTGTCCTACCCCCTACCCTACTCCTACGCTACTCCTACACTACTCCTGCCCTACTCCTACAGTACTCCTACCCTACTCCTACACTACTCCTACCCTACTTCTGCCTTACTCCTACCCTACTTCTAACTTACTCCTATCCTACTCCTACCCTACTCCTAACCTATTCCTACACTATTCAAAACCCTTAATTTAATACGTGCTTCACTTCGAGTGGACCCGAGTCTACCGTACCGAAGGGACGATCGTCAAATGTTTGAAAGGTAGAACAATTTATATGGGAAAATGAAATTATTGTTTTTACTATCTTCCTCGCAATTTTTCCATATTTTCTCACCGTTTAAACCTTCCCTGGACTACGACGAACATTTCAAAACGAAAATCAGCTAAATCGGCCCAGCCGTTCTCGAGTTTTAGCGAGACAAACGAACAGCAATTGATTAGATAGATAGATAGATATCAAGGCTGAATATAGTAATGGTATAGGCATGGTAGAACGTTTCACTGACGTCAATCTCATGCGATTGGAGTTTGATGTCTTAAGGGCGGTGCACTATACGAAATGATATATCGACAGTGACGCATAGCAACGTACATAAAGACCAAAACAAAAGCGAAATCTACGTCACCGTGTCGTGTACAACAGTTCTTATTTGCCGAAAATATGCAAAAGAGCTGTATAAATTTGATATAATTTCCGATGTTATTCAGTATACTACGAAAAATTTAGTTTGACCCCTTAAATGACCTTCGGTCGAGGTCACGTGAGCAGTGAAATTCGTCCGATTAAAGATAATGCTTAGGAAAAAGCCAGTGGAACGGCTACGTTCGTGGGTTCGTGAGAGCTTCTAATATTGTTAGTGAAACGATCGCGATCCGGTAAATTAAATGAAAGGTATGCATATTTTTTATTCTGGTATTAGTCTGGGTTTTTTTTTAAACGGTTTAATAGTTTCAGGTCTTTGAACCAAGGATTCTCCAAACGTAATTTGCATTTTCAAATATTATTGTTTCACACACGAGTGTATAGAATGCCAATATTTTATTGTGAAATGTTTTTTTAAAGAACATCCATGGTGTTTCGAACGGTTTTCGGTTCGAACCCAGACAGGCACTTTACTTTGTGTAAATCATCACCACTGTTCTCAAAACGGTGAAGGAAAACATCGTGAGGAAATCGGCATATCCTAGAACCAAAAATTCGAAGACATGTGACATCTACCAACTCGCACTGGGCCCGCGTGGTAGATTACGGCCTACTCCCTCTCACAGAGAGGAGGCCTGTGTCCCAGCAGTGGAAACATTATAGGCTGATTATGTATGGTGTTTGATGATTTCTTGCAGCCTACTCATTGGAAAAACAATGAATGGACCTAATATTATGACCCTTGAGAACGCCTTCTGTGCATGACACCTTACAGTTTAAGTGAATTTGTTTTTAAACGATTATCTGTGCCGATATTTTAGTAACCCTAAAATGATGCCGTAAAGATGCAGAACAGGTGTTGTGACGTAATTTGGGAGAGGCCTATGCCCAGCACCCTGATTGTGTAACACACGATCAATCGGAATCTGAATCATTTTGAAGCAAATTGCTAATCCATTGCTTCATAAGTTCGAAAAATGTGTCTGCTCAACACGTAAATAACGCAATGAATATTGTTGAACTGTCAAAATGAAACCGATTCCGATTGATCGTGTGTTACACAATTAGGGTGCTGTACCTACGTTCGACAGTCTGAGCCGACAAATACAATTAGTAGCAATATTTAAACGCACGAGATTATACTTAATAAACTACTTCCTTTTAATTGCTACCAAGACGACTAGTTCGCATGTGTTAAACATAGACGTAGCTAGGTATATTACATAGGACTAGACTGTGCTGTAAATAGTGTTAACATTCTACCTATTCTTAGAGATCGGATTTTATACTACACATTGGATTTTATACTAGGGAAAATTTATAATTAAACCAAACATTGGAGAATGACGACTAATAGAGAAGTATGGAAGAAAAGGGCATGTTGCGCCGACTCCCAATAAATTCGGATAAGGGCATTAGAAAGAGCGAAAATTATTTATACTTGGGACACACACAGGAAATACAAATAGTAAAAAACGAGCATTTAAAACTAAGAAAGTTACATACAAAAAAGGCATGTGTAAGGCCAAAAAGAATCATAACTCAAAATGCTGCAATATTAAAAAAAAAATATTACAGCTATTGTATTCTGACAGGGCTCGAAAACTTCTAGCTGGCAAGAAAAATGTTATACAACTATCTAAATTAAATTAAAAATTGTGTACTTATCAAAACCGCAAACCTTTCTAACACAACCCATACTATTCTCATTACCACTTGATATTGTGTTGCAACATTATTTTCATTACTAAACTAATCGGTGCAAAAAAATCATTAACACAAGCCATAATGAAAGATGATTATGCAACAGTAGCTTTTGAAATAAGCAAACCAATATTTATGACAGGCTGAAAAATAACACATAACAGACCAATCTGAAGCTAAAAACTACTGAATCATGTACGAGAGATTATGCTATTATGCCTCTGGTTGGCACGATTTTTACTTTACAAAGTATCGACACTTGTTTATAATAATTATTTAAATTTTATATGGTATATTACAGTTATTATAATATACCATATAAAATTTAAATAATTATCATCCGGAATAAATTATCTAAATGATGGTGAAAGTAAATCGTATCAAAATCCACTGTGTAGTTTAGAAGAACTATTTGGTCACCCAAACGCATATAAACTGTTAACTATCTACACACAGGCCTTCGAGTGTTCAGTTCAGTGTATCACCGAGGTAAAACGTGTAGGCGTGCAAACAAATCAGCTGAGATCGATACGATAACAGTCAAGTTCATGGCCCGATATATCCGAGGTGGGCTCGTAAGTTTTCTCCGCACTGTGCTTTAGTGTAATTTTTATTGGTCCGTCCTTTTTTATTACGTCAGTAAGCTATTTTTCAGAGCAGTGCAGAACAGTGGTGGCCCAGTGGTAACGGCCGCGACTTACGTTGTAGTTTCGAACCCAGACTCTTTGTGTAAATTATATCATCACCACTGTTCTCAACGGTGAAGGAAAACATCATGAGGAAACTGTGCCTTAGAACCCAAAATTCGAAGACATGTGACGGCTACCAATCCGCACCGGGCCCGCGTGGTGGATTACGGCCCACGCCCTCTCACCGAGAGGAGGCCTGTGTCCCAGCAGTGGGAAAATTATAGGCTGATTATGAGCAATATTTCTAGTTATATGTATATTATTGTGTAAATTTTATTTTCGTTTGGTTCCCGGTTAAAAAGACCACAAATTCCATTTAAATTTAAACTACTACCCATATTCCTGATGAATTTCCTATAATATGAGTATCAATTATCAGAACAGCTTTCATGGTATCAATTATATCTGAACAGCTGTTCTTGGTTTCTGAATATAGAATGCCTTATATAGAATCGAGCTATTAAATCCGCCGTCAGGTTTGACAAGAGATATAAATTGGTTTTTAGAATCGGGTGTTTGATCTTTTCTCCGACTTGTAAAAAGGAATTATCTCAAATAGGCTCTCCGTTTAGATGTGTGTTTTATACCCTACTACGACCCTACGGCCTTTACAAAAGCATTTCGTGAACTGACATAAGACTGACAGATCACGTGTCAACGGTATGGACACGTGGAAGTATTCATTTCCATACATTTCACTAACGCTCGGAACTTTATTGGCAAGACTACACCTGTTATGTATTCTGCGACTACATACATACAGCTCACATTTAATAATCTTGCTCTTCACTTTCATCGCTCAAGGTTCCTTTCTTTTTTATATTTCAATATGGCATGTATTTAATTGAATCTGTAATAATTCCCATTTTGCAGGAAACCATTTTAAATAATTGAAAGAAGAAGTTGGAAGTTGGTTGGAGTTGGTTGGTTTGTTGGTTCAATAAGTATTATTGAACTCTCAAATATTTTTAACCAACTTCTCCCAATCCAACTTCCAACCAACAAACCAACCAACTCCAACCAACTTCCAACTTCTTCTTTCAATTATTTAAAATGGTTTTCTGTCAAACTTGTAACATAAACATTCATAATTATTCTTCTCACCAACTTCTTAAAAAAGATGGAGGTTCTCAAGTCGTCTGTATAATTATGTAGTATGTTTATCGATATTTTCGGCAATTGTAGACCGATTTTGTTGTTCCCCAAGTAGTTCGTATTTTGGGGTCTAAACCTACTAAATAACCAAGTAACTGCGACCAATTTGAATGTAGCGCACGCTGGTAACTCACGGTCACTCGGTTCGCGCGCGGTTGGCCACAGTTCTAACCTAACCCATTTGATCGGGGTGCCCTAGGTTAGTTACAGCGACCAATTCGACTTGCGCGTGGTTGTTCAGTTCTAACCTAACCTAACCCGTTTGGCCGGGGTATCCTAGCTTAGTTACTGCGAGCCTGCGACTAACTCCGAGAAAAAACCAGAAAGTTAAAAAGAGAGCAAAAAGTTTTTTGGGGATCAGTTAAATATCAAATTAATTTCAAAATCAGTAAGTACGTAATAAATTAAAAAAAAACGTGCAATTTTTTGTTGTAACATCAATAATTATGTTTCAACAGAGTGTTTTCGCAAGGTCGAACGGTGCGTTTAAATATAGTTAAAGCTTTCTGTTACGTCAATGGCAGGTACTTTGAGATTAGACTATCGCGTTTGCGTATGTACTAAAAAAATCAACCTGCCTAGCCTTTTCCCAACTGTGTTCGGGTCGGCTTCCAGTGTAACAGGACGCAGCTGGATCCCAGTATTTCACATGGAGCCTATCTGATCTCCACTACCCAGTTACTGGGTAACACGATACCAAGGGGTATCGGCCCGAAAGTCTGACAACAATCTTGCCGAGGGGCAAGACTGGTTGTCAAACTTTCGGGCTTCTTACTACCCGTAACTTGTAATAAACATAAATACTATTTGTAGTTAAATCAGTTAACACTAAGAAACAGTGAAGGCTTTAGCGATTGCGAAGTGCAGTGCTGGTCCTTTTTGAGTAAAATACATATAAGGATTAATATATTAGTTGTTTCTAAATGTAATCCGTCAACAAGATAAATCCGTATGACATTACTACTAAGGTATCATAACAACCAAACAAATTGTGTTTTGAAAATACTATTATTATAATATTGTTTTAGTCTCTTGATAAGTAGAAAGTCATACTAAACAAGGTAATTGAAAACTTCATACGTATTCATATTTTGGCTCATAACTACATAATGCCTAAATGTGTGCCGTACGATGCCCGCCAAACTGCTGTCAATCAAATATGTAATAACTAGGCGTGTCATCCATGGACATACCTTCATGTCTGTTGTATCTCTCGTTTATTCGCCTGAACCAGTTCAGTCTAATTTCATCCACGAAATAAGAACTCAAAAAGCAGTTCTTATAGCAACCGGCATCACTCAGTCCTCCAATTTGCGTATGCCTTGCAATAGCTTTCATTTCGACAGTTCAATGGCATTCGACTTTTGGTTTTTAATATTCCATATCCGCGGGGTAATTGACACACTAACAGTAGGAATGGCTTTCATTTTGACAGTTAAACAACATTCATTGCGTTATACTAATTTGTTGAGCAGACAAATTTTTCGAACATGTGAAGTAATGGATTAAGCCGTATCCTTCAAAATGATTCAAATCGTGATTGATAGTGTGTTCCGCAATTAGGGTGCTGGTCTACCCCAGTCCCTATCTTGGGGCATGCATTCCCCTCCTTTCTCAACATATTTTGCACATATAAATCTGAGATGAGATTGAGAAATGCATCCCTCAGATGAAAATATAGACATTGCAGCGAGTTGCGCAAACACAGACAAATCCTTTAAGCAGCCGACGGCGACGTCACTGCAGACGTTTACAAATAACACAATTCAAATTTTTTGTGGCAAATAGAGATAGTATATTATTGTTTGCTCTTCAAACCACCTTTTAAACATCACGGTTTATGTCTGTTTTCAAAGTGGCACGTGTCGCGGTAGTTGACAACAGACAACATAGTAACTAAATCTACTGTGATGCCTTGCCTACATTTCAGCACGATTCGTGACTCTACGCGGCTAATATTAGTCTGATATCACAAAACTAAAAAACGTTCGACAAGGTTTTTGGTTTTTGTTTTAGGGTCTCTGACATAGCATAACATAACACATAACATGAACTAAGGCACGGGAAATACTGACCTATTCCAATGTGGCCTTCAAAACGATGACATAATAATTATACGTTTGTAATTCCTATACCTAAATACCTTCGTTCAGCTTCTGTTCCTTTGAAGAACAACTCAAATTATAATTATACTACAATGTCATCACGCTTATTAGCGTTCATTTGACGATTCTCCATACTTTGAACACATTGTCCCATTGTTTGATTGAAATATTTTTGAACTGTTGATAATTAATTTAATTAGTAATATTCCTACCCCGTAAATAAAGATAAGTATGTAAGTACTACATAATGACTCAAGAATACTATGAAATAATAATGACAATATAAGTACATTTTGTCTCACAATAGGATAATGGACATCAGTTTTTGTAAGCAATTGTTGTATGATTGGGCCAAACTTTTAAACTGCCGTGTGGATTTGAATGCGTTTTGCACAATGGCTTAAGGTTATTGTATGTCAATGCGACGCACGCTTTATTTAAATGCAATGCACATACTTTATTTAGTGACTATATTCTATTTACAGAACAAATAAACAATTTAATTTCATTACAAATTAAAAAAATAAAAGTTCTTCCGAAGATTTTCGATGACACAGATGTTTCGTAAAAAATTAACCGTGCCATAACCGCATAGTTACAATTTACAGCCTTAGTCATTAACTCAGTCATCACTACTAACAACCCAATTATTTAGAAAATTCGTTTTAACTGGTTTCAAAAAATGACTGTCATACTTAGTCCTCGTACCCACATGGATTTTCAACGCACCGCTTAGTGCCAAGAGTTGAAAAGTCAACAGTGTTTTCTCTCAATGCTCGGCTTAACATCAAGAGTTGAAAAACACCAATGCACAATATATAATTGTTGCGTTAAAAAATCGTCTCTGCGAACCTGCACCTTAATTGCATACCTACCACACGATCAATCAGAATCTGAATGATTTTGAAGGATATTGCTAATCAATTGCTGCATATGTTCGAAAAATGTGTCTGTTCAACTACGTAAATTGTGTCTCTCGGATATTGTGTCTACTATTCAATCTCCTTCACAATCCTAAAACACCATCCTATCTGCGGGAGCGTTTTTCCTACGCCCGTCCTTCCACCGACTTCTACTCCTACTCCTTCACAGTGCACGCGGTGCGATTGTGGAATTCACTACCGCCTGACATTAGGGACTGCCGAACTATTGCAGTTTTCAAAAGGAGAGTGAAAGAACACTATCTGTCCACTTCATCATAGTTGCGTATGTATTTATTTTTTTGAGTACTTATGATATAATTATTACCATTCGAGTAATATTTATTTTAGAAGTATTTAAGTATGTTTATTTGTATGTATGTTAGTATATTCTCGTAATTTTTGTTTAGTTTTTAAGTGAATTGTTTTTTTGATTCTGTGTATTATTTTTTGTCTCCTTTGCTCTATCACTCGCTGTCTACATCTCTGTATCTATTGTCCTATCTCAGGTATACTGGAAGAGATTTCTTATGAAATAAGCATCACCTCTGTGCCTATTTTTTCTGTTCTGTTTTTCAATGTCTGTTTATATATGTGTGTACAAAAATAAAATAAATAAGTAAATAACGCAATGAATGTTGTTGAACTGTCAAAATGAAAGCCATTGCTACTGTTAGTGTTAGTGTGTTATGCAATTAACCCGCTGCGTTAATGTTCGATGAACAAAAAACGTATGAACCATTTGGAGGATCTTCTACCATACATGTGTTGTTGCACTCCATAACTACAAAGATCTTGATAAAAACCCCAATTTACTTTGAACAAATGTACACCATTTTCAGCCAAGCATAGCGTCACCATCAAGTCACGTTTCAGTCTTTATGATTCACAATTATTTTACAATAATATTATACATTCTTAAATGAATACCTTTTTTTGTATAATTAATCATTATTATACAATACATATATTCAGGTTGATTTTAAACAGAGGCCTACCTTTACAGACCTATGGAGATTTATTGAGCAATGTGTTTTATCTAAATCTTTCTGGATAGGTGAAGATGAGAAGGGTTCCTCTAGTTCCTACCATAATTTCTAATGCATTTTCATTTATTGAATAGTAATTAACAGGTTTTGGGCATCTCTAAAGACGGTCATCTAGCGTTTTCATTTTCGAACGCTTTCTCTAGAATTCTGTTTCTAGCGAGTGCCTTACAGGGCAGTCAAGGCACTCCCAGACCTTTTGGCCACTTTTTTTTATTAATCAGAATTTGTGTGGAAAAGGACCCCTTTCGGAGCACATCCATGAGCATTTTTAAAAGCAAAAAAAATTGGGTAGGCCAACTGGCCTACTTGATGATGATATAAGTACTCTTTTTACTTTTTTTATCTCTTTACCATCTAATAAACAAAAGGACTCATTCCTTAAAGTTACGCCAACCCTATAACAATCTAGGACCATATTGGTTATCAACTTATCATATAGTGAAAGTCTGTTATCTGATAAGAAACTAGATTCCATGTCAATTAATTAAGTACATTGAAAACCACCAGTTCTCCTTATTACCGCAATTATGATTGGGTATATATTTACAATTAAAATCTCTTCAAGCTGCGGCGGTGCATACCAAATGCTAATGCGTTGTAACGAGCACACAACATCCCAGGCATGTAATTATTACGACCTTGGGCTTATCCTCAAATGAACTAGAAATCGATAAAACATATTTATACGAAACAAGTATTACAAATTGCATTTTATTTGAGATTTTACCCTTTCGTCGAAATACCTATAAAAATATTTAGTCGCATCTGGTGGTGGAAGCTGGCTGAATAATATGGCAATAGCTATTATAGTTTTTTTTTTTCACTTTGACAACTGAGTTTGTCAATTAACCTTTTTTTTATTTCGGCACCTCGCACCCGGTGCTCTGTCGGCAAAAAAATCATAGTAGTTACCCTAACCATAGATGCACACGAGATGTGAATGTAAAAGAAATCGTCAAGATAATATCAAGTTTTCATAATGTCAGGACTGAAAGCCCTTATATAAAAAAAAAAAAAACAAGTGAATGATTTGATTGTTGACTCACTTGATTCATAATTTAAGTACCGGCCTATCGTTTTATTATTTACTACTCGTTAGGTTATTGATCCATAGACCTATTCTTTAGGTTGCATTGACATTTTCTTAATATCGTAATTTTACGTAAAGTTATGAAGGTAGTCTATGATAATTTAGCCAATACCGATTTGCAGGATCGACGACTTTTTATCTAGATAAGTTTCTATTCTTTTGAAAAGGAAAAACATTTTTTATCTGTTAATATCTACAAGGTGGCAGAGACATCGATGCGCAAACTGTAACCATGAATTCAGCACATGATTCTAGACTCCCTAATTTTTCATCTGTTTCATAGAAAAGTGAAAACCTACGAGTCAAAATGTATGGAACAGCATTTTTTTTAAATAACCGAACGAAAAACTTCAACTCAGCTAGGTTCAGAAACATTTACTGAATCCATGGTAACAGGTTGCACGTCAATGTTCCCTGCCACCCTATGTACAGACGCCAGCAAGGCTAGCAGGTCAAGCTACCCGAAACTGTCAAATTTTCCCAATCAACCTTGAACCTTAATACTTCAGCGATAAAGTTGAAAATCGATTAAAGAAATTTGACAGATTGTAGTAGCTTGATGTGCTGGCGTTTCCCTAAAATCGTACAAATTACCTATTTAAATTTTTTAGACGCAACACTGCATATTATAAATCTTGGCAAATGTATGGCAAAACGGCATAATATAAATCATACCATATTATGTACATAAACACACATAATATGGTTAGAAAACCTTGCAGTATTATTTGGTCATTATTCACTGATATTACCTACTATCATAATAAATTACGACCACAACTCAGTCAACGAACCATTATGCAATTTTGTTATAGAAACATATGGCGGCATTATTCAACTATTTGTATCGTACTACAGTATTAGTAAACAAACCTGCACTATTAAATCCGTCAACCACGTCCTGATACCAGGGGCCGCGGTCGAAACCTCCGGCATCATGGTGGTCGAAAACTCCGGCATCATGGTGGTCGAAAAGTCCATCATATCGGTAATATTCATTTTAAAAATATATAATAGGCTGTCGCCTAAATTTCTTTGCACAAAAAACACACTGTATCGTTCCCGCCAAAAGTATGAACTGTCACATCGCGCGCCGAGGAAAGAGTGTTAATAAAAACTGATAAAAGTATCATTTAAACGTCTAGATAATATAAAATATTTCATAAAGACATTCGTCATGGACGGAGCCAGTACTTCGAGTGTAGTGCGACGATAACACGCGACCGTGCGGATCGTGCTTCGAGCGTCGACTACCTCAATATAAACCAACTACCTTTATCAGAAAACTACACAGGAATAAATAAGTAAGTTCACACACACTAAATTTTAAACGAAATCAAATGGGCCACAGCCAGAATATAATATTTTTGGAGGATTTTTAACTCTCTGCCTTTTTGTCAATGTTTCGGTAAAAGTTGGCGTGAGCAAATATTATTTTTGTCCATAATATTTTCGCGCGAAGGTTGACGTCAGACTGTCTGCGAAGGTGGAGAGGAAATTGTAAAAATAGATTCTAATAACATATCAGACTATGTCCTGTCTGCCTGGCGAGGCGATAATAATTATTAATTTCTGAAACCAATTTCAAAGGCAAGAGCTATGTGCCAAATATAGCACTGCTTTGATCGTAAGTCACTATAGAATAGAGCGTCTATTTTTAACCGACGAAAACATAAGTAGGAGGTTCTCAAGTCGACGCGTATATAAATATATATATATTTTTTTACGCAACTTTTTACTGAGTAGTCAGATTTTGAAAATTCACCTACTGAATTTTCACTTTTGAACCGATTGTGTTGAAACTTGGCATACGTATGTAGTTCTGATGACGCTTCAACGAAACAGAGACCTGTAGATGATCTGATAATGGAGACGGAAGACAGTTGAGAGAGCTTCTTAAGCCGTTGGTCCCGGCTGTCATTCGTGGATCTTTGGGTCGTCAGAAACCCGAAAGTCTGACAACCAGTCTTACCAAGGGGTATCTGATCACCCAGTAACTGGGTTGTGGAGGCCAAACAAGCAGTCGCTTCATGTAAAATACTGGTATTCAGCTGCATACGGTTAGACTGGCAGCCGACCCCAACATAGTTGGGAAAAGGTAGGCAGATGATGAATAAAGAGTATCCTATCTATTTACATAGCAATATTTAAGTTATACCTTAGCTCACGGCGTTTCAGTTCTAAATTTAGTTAAAGTAAAATCCGTCACTCCGGTAGACACATCCGTCAGTCTGTTTTATTATGCTCAGGGTTGGCATTAGCCTGTTTCATATTGATGAAGTTTCAGTTTACCATAACAGAATCATTATAGTACCGGCTTTTGCCAAGGTCTGTCTGAACTTCCCAAGTACACAATAGTTTGAAAACTCGTAGTGCGGTAACTCTTTGCTAAGAATCCGAGTTCCCATTCTTTGCCATAGGAATCTACACTTTGGAACGTAACAATTTTAAAAAGTAATTGGATTAAAAGCGAATCAATGAGGTTTCACGCGTTGTAAGCGGCATTAAAGGCGAAATTGAAGCTTTCTTTAATTATTAGTTTACGTTTTTATTATTTACATGGGTATTTTACTACGCAATACGTCGTCAATTATAAGCGTAAACACAGGTAAGAACACATTTATAATATGTTAATTAACATTTATCAAAGCTGTGTTATCATACAGTACTGATGAATAATATCCGGCTTGAACGCCCAAATTATTGTTTTTGTTAAGGTAAAAGTTTAAGATTTTTTTCTAGAGTATATCTTTTTTTTTCTACAGTATCTCATTGTTTGCGGTACGCCGTTTTTTTGTAAAACATGTCTACATTACAAAAAATCCAAACCAAACTACAAAGATAATAATATATGCTGTTAGTTTTTATTGGGTTTCTTTTACCTTGCATCGAAATGTATGCACCCTGCCTTACTAAGTCCTGTCCAGTTAACAAAATTATCAGTTTTATCTAATGATAAGCTGAGTTGGATGTTGTCCTGAAGTTCTAACACATACTAATAAAACTGATTAGAAAACGAATTGATAACCGGACCAAATGTGACACAATTGCAATGAATATCAATACTAATGTAAGTCACTCGTACCTGTTTTATCACGGTTAAACTAAGTATGGAACTATTAGCCGCCTTGATGACTTATGGCAAGGTGTATCTTGGTGCTAACTTTCGTCTCGGAAAATTCAAACCTATTCAAGATTCACCAAACCATTTATACTTGTCAAGCGGTCGGTCAGTCAGAAAGATGAAGCCACGTTTTGAAATGAACGCATTGCATTTATTTGCCTACCAGACGCCAGCATATCAAGCTACTACAATCTGTCAAATTTATTTAATAGATTTTCAACTTTATTTCTGAAATACTAAGGTTCAAGGTTGATTGGGAAAATCTTGACCTGCTGGCGTCTGTAATAGGAATATTCTAAATCGAGACAAATATTTATATACTTTACTTATACTGATGAACTTGAAACTGAACTCTAAAGGCAGACAGAAGCTTTGAAGAACATAGAGAGAGATTTTGCTGTCACCATAAATGACGTTCAGCTTTCTGAGAAGTATTAGATTATGTTGGCCAGCGTCACATCAACTACCTCCCAAATGGGGCACCCCTGTCTAACCTCGATGCTTTGCTAATCAAAATACTCGGCCATTACGACCCCCAGAAATTAACTCGTGATCGTTATTTCGCGGAGTTAATAAATGAATAGCCGACACGAAGGGCCAAAATGAATTAGTAATTCTTAAGCCTTTTGCAAATGATGCTACCAGGATGACGGGACAGTTTTTAGTTGGATATTCATGACACATATAGTGAATCAGCAATATCGAAATGTCTCGGGTTCAAAAGGTTTCGTAGGCACCGTCTCCATTAATGATCTATGCCTGAAGAATGGGTGGGTGAATCTACTCATCATTACAATCTGATCGTCTACACAAATAAATAAAATTGAAGTGTCTGTTTGTAATGTCAAAATAACAGCTTTTTACTATAGTTGCATATACACAGTATATACGGTTGTGTATATACTTTTAACAAAAAAAAAACAACTTTTTAATTTTTTTCTGTCTGGTCCGGCTAATCTCGGAAACGGCTGGACCGATTTTGACAATACTTTCACTGGCAGATAGCTGATGTTATAACCTTTATGTACCTACTCTATGTAAAATTATAAAACTTGAAATAATGTAAATGCTGTGCACACCTTTAAGTGACAAATTCACTCTAGATTTTAAGTTCAATTGTTACAGTACCCGAAAAAATGTATTAGTGAATAAGTCGTTGGAGTGCCACAATTAAATAAATAAACATAAGGAGTAAATGGCTAGAGAAGAGGAAAAAAAACGCCCATGAATTCCAATTCGTTTTCCGACATGCACGGGAACGAAGTCGCGGGCACAGCTAGTAGTAACTAAACTTTGTTGAAAATTAGTTTCAGTAATGGTAGTGAGATTTACTTCACAATATACATGAACATATCAATATCATGGATGCAAAACTATTCCAGCATTTTGCTTAGAGTATGAGGACTCTTTTACGCAAAATAATTTTCAGCATATAATAGTCTATTTCGGGATGTAGGCCCTGTATAGGCTGTCATCATTGCCATAACCACGTGTTTCTTGGCATAAATCGTTGTAGCATTCATTACTTTACACGAATCCTTTAATTTTGAACACTCAGAAGCGTCGCATACAAACGCCCTGTTCAGCGGTCATTCTAAGGGCACCTTATTACTTTACCCCGCCAAGGTCATTAGTTACCATGGTGATGGTTTAGTACTACTATATCCACATCAAGTTCAAGGTTGTCGCGATAAAGACAAAGTACGGTATCGCGATACGCAGGTTGTATTCATTGTGCACGCTTGTGAATTTATTGGTTTGCGATGCACAATTGTTTTTCAGCACGATTTAAAAACAATACTTTTTAAGCATACCTATTGTGCGTGGTTTTTGTTAGAAACGCTTGAGAAAACACAATTTGCTTACTAAAGTTGTCAAAATATAAAAGGTCCGTTTTGACATTTCAGAATGCGTTCTTGACACCTGTCTGTTTCATACAAACGAATACGTGTTTTGCGAATTTGATCTTTATTAACTAGGTACTAGAACTGTCAATGTCAAAACGGGCCTTTTATTTTTTGACAAGGATAAACCGTTTACAGTGTATTATGAACTAGCTTCTGTCCGCGACTTCGTGAGCGTGAAATGTCTTGTTCTCCTGACCCACCGCGTCGCATCGCATCGCCAGCCCGCGCTATTACTTCGTTTCCGCTTAGTGTTCTTTCTGACTTTTTTGTTTTTGCTCGGCCGCTTAGGGCCTAGCCTATAGCCTTCCTCAGGAATTAGGTTATCAAAAGCAAAAAGAAATTTTTCAAATCTAACCGGTAGTTTCAGAGATTAGCGCATTTAAACAATCAAACAAACAAAGTCTTTAGCTTTATTATGAGTATAAATATAGATAGATTCCTGCCCCAGCAGTCTCAACATTCATAGCGATCGCTTTACGACCGAATTCGGTCGCAAAGTCCTGTCACTCCATACATTACACCCGTCAATCCGGGACTTTGCGGCCGAATTCGGTCGTACAGCGATCGCTATGAATGTCGAGACTACAGCCCCTGAATATAAAAGCTTCGCGTCTATTCCGACAGACTATGTAAATTAGTGTATTCCAAAACAAACATTTTATCTCACATTAAAATAAACAGTGAGCTTATTATCGTATGTATAACCACAATATATTGTAGTATAACGTAAGTATAAATATAGATAGATTCCTGAATATAAAAGCTTCGCGTCTATTCCGACAGACTATGTAAATTAGTGTATTCCAAAACAAATCATTTTATCTCACATCAAAATAAACAGTGAGCTTATTATCGTCTGTATAACCACAATATACTGTAGTATAACGTAAGATAACCTTCCCACACACGTGAAGCGTGTTACAAGTCTGTCCCTCATCTCTCTATTTTTGCACGTACGCCACCAAGGTGAAAAGCCCGGCTACCTTCGAAATACTAACATTGATACCACCGCGTGCTGCAAATCTAAATTGCTATACCTACGTCTCAATTACGTAATATCGACACGGCCCAAAGGACCTAAATTTTCTAAGACCCAGAGTATATCGTATTCTACAATATTTACTTGCTGAAATCCTACTAATATTACAAACGCGAAAGTTTGTAAGGATGGATGGATGGATGTTTGTTACTTGAACGGATTTTGATAAAACTTTACAGTAATATAGCTTATACGTCAGAATAACACACAGGATACTTTTTATGTCGATTTTCCGACGGGATGGACACATAAATGCTGGTGAAACCGCGGTGCGCAGCTGGTATAACTATAATTTATCCGATGGCCTCGCGGACTACGCACGGGCGATTTTTTTCTCAAGATATTTTAACACGCACTGGATTTTCAACTCTCGGTATTAAACCGAACATTGAGAATCCAACAGAACGCATCCCAGCGCAGCAAAAAAATGTTCTGTTGGATTTTCAACTCTCAACTCTGAACATTGCGTTGAAAATCCAGTGCCGACCTGGGCTTATTAGTGAGCCGTCTACGCACGGTATTTTAAATTCTATTAGCCGCTACGACAGATACATATTGTTTTACTTTTTCTTTCCAGTCTGTCGACTAATACTTACCTAATGTTTATGAACCGTAATCTGCCAAAAGTCTGCTACAATGAACCTCGCTGAGCAAAACGATTTATAATCCCTATTATTACCACTTATTCGCTTGATGTAATTTATGAATATTTTACGACTACGAATATTTCGCGTCGCATCGCATCGCTCGCCCGCGCTGTTACTTCGTTTTCGCTTAACGTTCTTTCTGCCTTTTTTCCTCTACGCTCGACTCCTAAGGATCGTAGCGTGATGTCGAATAGCCTTGTTAAATACCTTCTTCAAGAGGCTGGGCTAACAAAAACATTTCTTCCAATCCGACTGGTAGTTCCAGAGACTAGGGTGTTCAAACTAACTCTTTAGCTTTAGCTTTACCCGTAGATATCATAGTGAAAATGATAGCTAACACACGCTACTCTGAGTCATGGTTCACAGGACCAAAATACCCCAAGATTATTTTATTATTTTATTTTATTTATTAGGTCTACCAACAATTGTTCACACTGATCTACAAACAAAAATAAAACATGCGTTTAAACTCTACACAGTGCAACAATTACTTAAAGGTAAACACCACATAAACAAAACAGAAAACAATAATAAGTGACTATGCTAGTTGTAAGCTACTTAATGTACCAGTAAACTTAGTAAAATATATAACTATGTTTTAGTAACATGTGCTAAATATTATAAGCCTCATATCTTAAAATTACGTACACACAGTCCAAAAACTTTTACAACAAATCTGATAAACAGTTCAGAAATTTACATTTTTGCCTATTGAGAGAATTAAAGTGAAAATCAATCATATCACTATATCACTTAAAACCCTACAAAATCTAGCACATGGAGAGTTAGATCCCAACACCGTTCTTCTCATTGGAGGACAAAGTGGAGCAATAGGTTTGCGCGACTAGACTAGACATTATAGACTTCTACATCCACCACTTTTGTGCTATCTTGGCTATAATTCAGAGTGGTCAGTCGCAAGGTCTTGCGGCGTTTCAGGCATAACCGGTTATTCAGACTATTTTAGACCGATTGCCAACTATGTGCGTGCGTGCGTTATAGCCAAAGTACGTACTGCCTAGACATAAATCTAACTACTAAATTTTCAGTATTATGAATGTAACACAGGGTCTACTCTCTAAGCACGAATTCCGTAGTTTCGGCTGAAGTTACAGGCGCTTCCTACTCCGTATCACCTCGGGGCTTGATCTAAGAATGAATGACTACACGATTTGACAGCTGTCCTTACCCCCGACGTGTTTTTGCCCGTCCGAAAAATTTATTTAATTGGAAGTAGGGTACATTCCGAAATATTGAACTACTTTCGGATTGACGGACTTAAAGAGTATGTGATACGTTTAATTGCTTCGAATTTCTATTTTATTCGGGACGGTAATTTTTTTTTTCTAATTTCTGTGTAGGGCGTAAAAGCAAAGTTGTTTATTACAGTTTTTACAGGCAGTAAACTGACGTATTATTATAAGTTGTTTTTTGCTGAATGTTGACACCCTTAAGATCAGTTTTGCACTGATCGCAATTAATATGATCAGTTTTGCGCTGATCGCAATTAACTATACTGCATATAAAGTCCAAACTGCTGTTAGCTTTCCAAAACGGTGTTGAACTCAATAAAAAAAAAATCAAAATATTATATTTCACATAAACCTACATGCGCAATTATGAAACGTCAGAAGCTAGATGCACGGTTCCAATTGGTCTTTAACTCTTTAGAGAAGAGCCTGCAAGAAACTACGGTTAATTTAAAAAAAATAACAGTGTTAATAGGTATGGGAGGACAGTGTAGGCCTGTCAACAAGTAACAGCGATAAGGCCGCCCATTGTATATTTTGTAGTGTTTCGTGTATTTTTTATGCTATGTATTTTTGTGGTGTACAATAAAGTATATATAAATAAATAAATAAATAAATAAATAACAGGGGGCCTAAAAAGGCCACTTTAAGCAATACCTCTAACAGCTATTCATTTCCTGAATTCCCAGCAGATCATTAGCAATTCCTCTAACTTTCGTAAAATTTAATTTTATATTTGGTGTAAACATTGCCACATGAAAAAAAATAAAAACCGTAATTTTATCGGTAATTTTTTCATTACAGTTTTTATTAATCAAATTGGTTTTTCATTTCTACATTTTAAATGTTATTTCATTGTGATATGAATTGCATACAGATCATATTATGAATTGTCAGTTTGTGACCATTTTAGGATTTTTAATATGATTCATATTGTTATCCTTTTATGATTCTGCCAAAGTGGCCTTTTTAGGCCCCCAGGCACTTAACAAAATAGAAAATGGTCAACAAATGTACAGTCCACTAAGCCTACAACGTTCGCACATTCACAAAATAGAACAAAACTTTTTATTATCAATTTATTATAGGTTGTCATAAATTCAGACCCGAACCTATTACACCTTTCATATTCTAGGTTTCCGCGCACAATAACCCACATACCCCACGATATTGGCTATATAACTTTTTATTGTCCATAATTCTTCTAACTTAACTAGCATCTAGGTATTTATTGGCCAGTCTCGCTATGTAGCTTTCACTTAATGAGCTTGTAAAGAACACATATCGTATTACAATTAGCTAAAAAGGAGGCTAGATGCTCAGCACGCTAATTGCGTAACACACACTTTCAATGACAATCTGAATCATTTTGAAGGATATTGCTAATAAAAAATTGTTTGCGACAACTTAAATAACGCAATGAATGTTGTTGAAAAGCCATTGCTACTGATAGTGTATTACGCAATGAAAATAATACACGAACACCTGTGTGGAGCACAAGAGTGATCATAAAAACTGGCTAAGGGAGAGGTCTGCAAAATACTAATCTTATACAGCGTATAGTGGAAGTCTTGAAACGCTGAAAAATCAGTACCAATAGGGGCGTTTACGGCAGCAAAAGCTACAATGGCTACTCAATTAGATCACCAATTTCCAGACCAGCGGAGTAATTACGTAATACACCAACAGTAGGATCGGCTTTTATTTTGACAGTTGATCAACATTCGTTGCGTTTTTACGTTGTTGAACAGACAATTTTTTTGAACATAAGAATCAATGGATTAGCAACATCCATCAAAATGATTCGGATTAGGGTGTTGGCCAAAACTTTCTATTCATAAAACGTAGTATCAAATTAACCCTTTTTCCATTAAGGTGCGCGGTTTTAAAATATTCAAAGCAGCTATATGCAGACAGCATATGAAAACAAATGAAGAGGTAAAGAGGTCATCTGTTACCAGAGCGGTCGGTGCCTCGTCCCCTTCCATTACCTACCACACCTCTAGGTTCCGAGCTGAGAGTTTGTAAACAAGTTATCTAGCTATTAATAGGTTAACGTTCATTATTAAGTAGAAATATTTACATGGCGATTTTTCTAAAAAAAAAAACGACAGAATGAAGTGCCCGATGAAGGAATGATTTTATTTCCGCCTAGATTTTGTTCGAGAATATTAGAATTCCCCATCCTTAACTAACCATTAGGGGTGCAGTTTCTAAAAATCTTTCCTGAGTTATCCTTCTGAGACGCTTCCGATATTAAAACTACACATAAGATCACGCCTGTTTAAGCTCATGTAATAGAGAATGAGCCTATTTCCAAATCCAGACTCCAGACTGCTACTAAGAAATTCCAGATGAAAAAAATCCAATAACTTTGCCAGACCCGGGAATGGAACTCAGGACCTCATGCTCAGCAGTAGCGCTTGCGACCACTAGACCAACAAGACAGTCTAATTAAAGCTACTTACAGCCAAAATTGTAAGCTTCCGGACCCCAGCGGTTTAGTTTAGGCTGCGCGTTCATAATAACGTCGTGTAACTTTCGCCAAATCATTACCTACAAAAATTCTGACACAGTTAACCCAACGGGGTAATTGCGTACAAACTATCAGTAGCAATGGCTTTCATTTTGACAATTCAACAATATTCATTGCGTTGTTTACGTTGCTGAGCAGATAAATTTTTCAAACATATAAAGCAATGGATTAGCACTATCCTTCAACATTATTCAGTGTGTTACGCAATTAGAGTGCAGGTACGCACGGGCGCGTTTTTCCCGCAGCGATTTTTTTTGGCTCACTGGATTTTCAACGCCCTGCTTTAGCGATGAGAGTTGAAATTCCAAGTGTTTTTTGACGCGCTGGGATGCGGTCTGTTGGATTCTCAACGCTCGGCTCAACATCGAGAGTTGAAAATTCAGTGCGCGATAAAATGCCGCCGCGATATTTTTACATCCGTGCCAACGTGGACTTACAGAAAACCTTAGTCAGAATTTTAAAACAAAACCCTATGACGTAACTTTGACTTTCACTCGGTTTCGGTCCATTTCATAATCGATAATGTCAATATCGATTCGATTAAAAATACACCTAATTAGTTTTATCGAATTATATAAGTTACGTGACTCGGTTATCATAATTTCTTCGCTCGAATGTTACGGTTTACTTAATTGGCTTTTTTATTTGCTGGCAACGATAAAACAACCAAAGTAAAAAATTAAAACATGATACGAATGAAATTAATGTTTTGAAAAATGGATCGGTTTCTTACACCCCCTCCGTACCCCACAAGGTTGTTTTACAAGGCAAGGCGTTAATTAAGAAAACCAGAGGGGCATTTACCGTATTTTAAAGAACGTTCGCATTCTAATTTCAGTCTCATCATCATCATCTGCCTCCTTTTCTTAACTTGGTTCTGTCTGTTACCAGTCTAACCGGATGCAGCTTAATACCAGTATTTTACATGGATCAACTGCTTATTTGACATCCATAACCCGGTTACTGGGTAATACGATACACTTTGGTGAAACTGGTTGTCAGACCTTTGGGCTTCTGACTACCCGTAACGACTGTCAAAGATTCACGAATGATAGCCGGGACCAACGGATTAACGTGCTTTCCGAGGCACGGCTCAGTCTCAATCTGTCAAAATATAAACTATTTACCAACATTTTTGACAAGTTTTTGACATTGATTGTCCAGTAGTGCGATTCTGTAACCATCTCACTGTGAAAACTTAGATGAAGTGAGCGTGGAGTGAGCTGTCATTCCAACTAATGCTAGGGATTGACACTATTGACAGCTCACTCTAAAGCTCACTTCACCTAACTTTTCACGGTGAGATTTTTACAGAATCGATCGGTTGGTTATCCAAGGCGACTCATGTCCAGAAAGGAGAAATTCAGCAGGTGGAACGAATAGGACTGGTGGTCATTATAAATTTATCTAGGTATAATTTTCATTAATTATTTTTTAATTAACGATTACTGTGTGTTACTAATTGCGTTGTCTAATAAATGTCTTTCAATCTTTCTTTTTTATATGGCTTAACGATAACGTACTTTATTGTCAAAAAAGCTAAGTTCCGCAGCATACGCTGTTAGAAAAATTCGTAATTTAACTGATATAGAGACAGCCCGTTTAGTGTACTTTAGCTATTTTCATAGTGTAATGTCGTACGGTATTCTATTGTGGGGAAATGCCGCTGATATTCAGACTATCTTTGTTTTGCAGAAGCGAGCTGTTCGATCAATTTATAAATTAAGTCCGAGACACTCGCTCAGAGACAAATTTAAAGAAATTAATGTTATGACTGTGCCTTCTCAGTATATTTATGAAAATCTTTTATATGCCCATAAAAATATAAAATTGTTTAAAAAATACAGGATATAAATACTAGGAACAAACACAAATTTGTTGTACCTACAACAAGGCTCAAGAAAATAGGTGGCTCGTTCAAATGCCAATGTATACGCTTTTACAATAAAGTTCCAAGCCTCGTTCAAGATCTAAGCCTTAATAAATTCAAATCATTCATTAAACGTAAGTTGTGCCAGAAGGCCTTTTATACCGTTAAGGCTTATATCGAGGACAAAAAGGCTTGGGATTAAGCTGCTTCCAATTTTTACATACTTATTGAATGTTTTTTTTTTTGTGGTTGTTGTTTGTTTTTTTTTTTATATATACACTTTGACATTAATGAATTTGATCTATGACATTTACTTACTTTGTAAAGTATTCTATTATTTTAATTATTGTGAATGTGAAGACTATGTGGGTCATTTTATTTTTTATTTTACTCTCTGTTCTGTTAGTTTTTGTCATGGTCTGGCAGTTTGAGTAATTATTGTGGCCTACCCAAATGTCCTTTCTTTGGTATTGTTCGTCGAATCGTTGAGCTCCTTAAGTTTTGAGTTGAGCTGCACGATTTCTGACATATGCGTGCACTGACTGGACAGGTCCTCTCAATCTGTGTGGTTCTTTCCTCAAAAGACCATCTCAGACATTGAACTACATGGTCTTCATATGATCTGACCAAGATTATGTCTGGACTTTAAAAGAGACTGTGACGTCTGAGTTTGTTTCGGCCTTTCTTCTCAGGCTAGTCAGATAGGAAACGCCGGCCTCATCTAGTTTTAAAATATGATTGACGTGTAAAAGTGTTTGTACAAACCTACTTACAAAATAAAATCATTTATCATTTACGCAAATTGCATCGGCTATAATTATTAATGCTGTAAGTACAGACGCCAGCACATCAAGCTACTACAATCTGTCAAATTTGTTTGATAGATTTTCAACTTTATCGCTAAAGCATTAAGGTTCAAGGGTGACAGTTTCGGGTAGCTTGACCTGCTGGCGTCTGTACAAAGAATACGTTCCTATACCTGTAGACGAAATTAGGTAAAAAGGTTGTTAAACCATTAAAAAGACAATACAATTACAACAGCACCCTAATTGCGTAACACACTATCAATTTCAATCTGAAACATTTTGAAGGATATTGCTAATCCATTGCTTCATATGTTTGAAAAATGTGTCTGCTCAACAAAGTAAATAACGCAATGAATGTTGTTGGAATGTCAAAAAAACCATTGCTACCGATACTGTGTGTGTGTTATGCAATTACCCCGCAGTGGGGAAAATAATGATGTATAGACTCCACCTAATTCTGCTTATTAATGAATTGTGCATGCTGAAGTAAGTACCGAGGTTTTGTTATCGCCCGCCTGCACTCACAGATGTTTAATACACACTATACTGTTTTACTGCATGCACTTTAGTAATACTTAAGGTGATTCCTTTCAAATGAATTTTGAATTTCGCGGGCTTTTACCTTAAATAATGATAAAGTAGAGTTTGACAAATTCTCAATTAAGAAACCAGCCGATCTATTCCTTTATAATCCCTAACATCAGCCAGTCTATTCTGTAAAAATCTCACCGTGAAAAGTTAGGTGAAGTGAGCTTAGAGTGAGCTGTCAATAGTGTCAATAATCCCTTCCATTAGTTGGAATGATAGCTCACACCGCGCTCACTTCACCTAAGTTTTCACGGCGAGATGGTTACAAAATCGCTCCTCTGTTGATATTAGCTAGGGATTGCTGCTTTGACAGCTCACTACACCTAAGTTTTCACGGTGAGATTTTACAGAATAGCAATGCAGGTGTACTTATCTTCATGGCTGTCTCAAAAGTATGCAGTTTAAGAAAATAACACATTCGCTTTTAGCACGAATTAACCTCTATAATATTTATTTTTAACAAGTAGGCCATGTAAAAACGTAGTTGCATTAAACCCCTCAAACTTGCTACAGTTCAGGCCTTGCTCTCAATTTATTAAAAAAAAAAGTCTGCTCATTATCTGCCCAAGGTTGCATTAATTACCTTTTTATACAAACAACTGCAGCTATCTCACTGTTTTTATAAATGCGAATATTTTTATATTATGTTGCTTACTCCTTATTCTTCCCTAACCGCCTGTGAGTCGGTACCCCCCCCCCCCCCCCCCCTCCTATCGTAGTTACCAAAAAAAAACTGCTGTTTGATAGAAAAGTGTAATACCTAGGTACGCGGTCAAAATGTAGTAGTGACCACTGTCAAATCGTGTTGTCATTCATTGTTAGTTCGGGCCCCGAACTAATCCATGTCCGTAAGTGATATCTAGTAGGAAACGCCCGTAACTTCGGCCGAAACTAAAACTTGATGCTTAGGGAATAGACTCCCAGACGTAAACTTACGCTTCGATCTGTCAAAATCATTTTGGCATAATATCGAGGCGTAAGCTTACGCTAATTTTAATTTTTTTTCGTTGCAAAATAAGCCAGTTCTTGCCCTCGATCCCGCCTGGCGGAAAGCTTTACATTGCTCGGACACAACCCGCACAACCTTTGACCGAAACGAAAGTTCGTGGATATCAAGGATCACACACATGTTATTATTAACTTCGCGTTCGTGTAAAAAGTAAGCCTTGACTTTGACCATAGGTCAACTTTAAGAATAAACCGCAATCCTTAGTTTTTATTGCCTATTTATTATTTTTCTAATTATACAAACACCGATTCATCAGTTTTTATAGCTAGAATGTTTATTAAAATATCGTGACGTGGCAAGAAAAATCATTTTCACTACAACAACATCCTACTATGTACATACTAGCTGCGCCCGCGGGTTCACCCGCATAAGTTTCGATCCTGTGGGAATATTGGGATAGAAAGGATCCTATGTGTTAATCCCGGTTATAAATTGTGCCAAATTTCATCCAAATCCGTTCAATAGTTTTGGCGTGAAAGAGTAACAAACATCCATCCATCCATCCATTCAAACTTTCACGTTTGTAATATTAGTAGGATAAGATAATGAGTCTAGCTTAGTTCAGCCCTTATGTGAGGCCAATAGAGGCAGTGACTGGCTTCGTCACTGCACTTGTTTACGTACTGTCCCAGTGCAGTCAATTAGTCATCCGTACAAACTTTCCATATAATATTAGTAGGATTTAGTTCTCACAACGAGATTAGATTTTGTTATTTCAGGCTTTGATACAAAAACATCTGCCCACTGCAGGCTTTGTCGTCTGAGTTTATCGGAAAAGTTTGGCGGTTTTCTAGAAATTATGTCACTTACGCCAGCATTTTATGATATTTCTTTTATATCGTCAACAGTGTACAGGCTAAATAAAGATAGTAAATTTTTTACATCGAATCGGCTGAAAGCTAACCCTAACAAATAGTACAAATTAATGTTAATTCCTTTAAAACAAAAATCAACTTTATGCCAGTGTAAAGTATGTTGATTTTAGAAAGACTTGTGCTATTGAATACGTCATAGAGAGTAATTGAAGTTGTAGCTGAAACTGAGCATTATATGTTGGTAATTTTCCAAAAACACAAGTTTAAGAAAAAATTAAGAAAGAAAGAAAATACGTTTATTTGCGGTAAACAAGACGGAGAAAAAAACAAACACAAAAAAATATAACAAGTTGGGGAAAAACATGCGTCACATCCACAAAACTGCCATCGCTCAGCATAATGCTAAGACTGTATGCGGGAAGAAGCCCCAGCGCTAGTTTTCAGCGTGTGTTTTTGTTTACACGTTTGGAAACTAAATTGCAAACCAGGTTAGGAACAAAGCTTTCCTCGTTTATGGTGACGAACAACAGATAATGAATGAATTAAGAAAACCATAGCAATATGAATCTAATTTCTTCAAAGATAACCGTGATTTGTGCAATTTTATTAATTCAAAATTAGTCCTTGTCACATTGTAAGTCCCTACGATTCTTAAACAATACTTCATATTGACAGCGAAATAATTATGGACATTCAATAATGAGTTTTAATTAGGTGAGCTTAGGTTTCCTTCTGCAAAGAAATTATCGATCATCATTACCTGCCTTGACTGTTTCCATTTTGTGATTCCTAGGACCAAAATAAAATCTTTTCTACGTTTAATTTGTCGTTTGTTTTTCCAGTGTAAACTAGCACCCTACACACTATCAATTTCAATATGAATAAATTTTGAAGGATACTTACTGGTAATCCATTGCTTCATATGTTCGAAACATTTGTTTACTCAACAACGTAAATAACGCAATGAATTTTGTTGAACTGTCAAAATGAAAGCCATTCCTAATGTTTAATGTGTTACGCCATTACCCCGCAGGTAATAATAATATTTTTTTTTTTTTTATTTGCAAAAAGAAGAAATACAATGCATGTTACATTATTATGTTATTATAATTATTGTGCTCAATTTTTGTGAATAATGAATGATAGGAAAATCCTGTGTTATAGGTGCCATCCATTCGTCCGTAATATTATTTTACAAAGGTAAGCTAAAACATGTAACAGCAGCAATAGTGTGTAAGTGCGTGTGATGTGGTGTAATGGGGGAAGTGTAAGAGTGTGTGATGTGTGTATGAGTGTGTGATGTGTGTATGAATGTGTGATGTGTGTATTGAGTGTGTGATGCGTGTCGTGTGTGTGTAGAGAGGGAAGGTGATTTGGGGTGTCTATGGGTGTGTAAGTGTTCGTGATAATAATAAGGTAAGGTAGATAACACGGACTAGTGTCCGCAAAATCACATCAAAGCGCGTTTTTTTGCGTACGGCAGCAATGTAAACTAATTTCTATTCCTGATAATAAATCTAACCGGACGTGATTTAAGTTTTTTTGTTTAGATCTAAAGTTTCCATCAAATTTTTTGTTACATCACTAAACGAAAAAACAATAACAATCAAATGAACATAAGTACTTATATATATAATGATTTACATAGCAGCTTTGAATGACAGCAAAGAAAACAAGTATATCTCTGGTTGGTTATTTCTTCACGATTTCAAGGTTTTTGAAGGACCAGTCCCTCAATTTTGTAACACACTTTATTTCACAGCCGAAGAATGTTGAAGAAAATTTCTTACCCATTGCTTCATGTGTTTGAAAAATTCGTCTGCTCGACAACGTAAATCACGTAATGAATGTTGTTGAATTGTCAAAATGTAAGTCATTGCAAATTGTTGTGTGTTAAGCAATTACGCTATAGGAGTGAAACTTTTTCACAAGTTTTTTGTTATAAGTACCTATGTAAAGCAATGTCAACAACCTCACTATGTAGGTACCCGTCATTACACAATACAACCTACGCAATTGTATTAATACCAGTCATGGAGTGTAGGCGAAACTGCCACAAAAAATGGCGTGTCATAGAAGGATGTCGTATCACGTGATTTTTTTTTTCAATTGTAAATAAAATTTTCAATTTAAATTGTATCTTTTACTAGCTTCTATTCGTTCGCTTGGAAGTCGTAAGACACCACAATACACTAAAATAACAGCAACATTTCTTCTTCCATTTTCTCCTGTTAGTTCGCTAATAATTCAGCAGTTAATGCGTTAACCGTCACGTCACGGTCTCATTCACCATTTCTTCCATGTCATTCCTCACACAATACATCCGTTTCTTTGCCTTTTTGTCCCTCAATTTTAGAATCGATGGCTTTAAAAATGTATTCAAATTCTGGGTACAATATCAGCTGAATAATGTTCTAAATAACAGTTGCGTCGCAGCTTTTATAAATACGACGCAATCAAAATTGTTTGTCAATATGTGGAAACATAGAATTTTCCGAAGCAAAAAAAAGAGGTTACATCACTTTTCAAACATGACTAATTGACTGTACTGGGACAGTACGTAAGCAAGTGCAGTGACGAAGTCAGTCACTGCCTTTATTGGCCTCACATTAGGGCTGAACTAAGCCAGACTTATTATTTTTATATATTTGTATTGCTCAAAACGCTATTTCATTCCTGTGAATTTTAGTCTATGGGCTATACGAATATAGCATATGCCATGACGAAAAGTTTAGCCAGTCAAGGTTGACTACCAGGGTGCGCCGGACGTACTAAGTATCACCACCCGCAGAGCCTCATTTTCTTTTATAGCAACCTAACGTATTCAATTTATATTGTTCTTATTATCTTTGTGAAGCATTTTCCAAAGACTCACGACGACGTGCTGGTTAAAAACCGTGGCAAAATTAAGTCAAGCAATTTTTCTGCGGTTTTCCTCAATACGGTAAAGAACCTATAAAAGATATCACAATGGATGCTACGGTTTTGTATTGAATAAATAATACTTTAGGTACAATCACTATCATATTAGGAACTAGGTGCGCCCCGCGGTTTTACCCGCATAAGTTTTGATCCCGTGGGAATATCGGGATAAAAAGTATCGTATATGTTAATCCTGATTATAAACCATCTGTGTGAGACAAATTTCATCCAAATACGTTCAGTACATTTTCCAACGATTCTGAACACCAACCGCGCGTTGAAATTTTTCGTAGGTTATACTTAGTCTGCTATTTCATGAACGGATGAGATATTATTGCCGAGCTATCCATAGTAATACAAGGTGGTAGGGACATTGAAACACGAACCATAAATTCAGCACATGCTTTTAGATACCCTAATTCTTTTAAAATTACCGACGAAAAATTTTAGATTCAGTCCAGAATCATGTAAGTACAAAATCCATGTTAGCAGGTTGCGCGTCGATGTCCCTGCCACCCTGTATATTTATGCTCGTGACTGTACTATGCCAAAGAAGCACATAATAACAATACGAATATGGTGTCTTTGTAAAAACTGTAGGTTAGTGTTAAAAGTGACATCATATTTGTATTTATGTACTTTTGGTCCTGTCCTATTTGACCGGAGATGAGCTATAGACATATTCTCACGTAGGCACCAGACGCTAATGATGATCTTCAAAGATTGTTATTTCGAATAAGGTATGGGACCCGGAGTTGTGTCCGGTTGATGGCAATAGGCTCGCCCTCTATTACATGGAACTTCAACATAACTGGCGAAATGTGGGTGTACTATAGGTTTGCCTTACCCTTCAGGGATGATTTTGGCGTGATGTTATGTTGTCATACATTTATGTACAAGTTGTTTCCGATGGGGTTTCCCATCGGCAAAAATGACGCACTTCCACACAAACTTTCATCTCCTATTTCACGCCTTCAGGAGCCGAATCTTCTTAAATCCTTCCTTAGTGCTCACCTTCATTAAGAAAGGAACTCTTGGGCAAAATTTGATGGACCCAGCGGCTTAGGCTGTGCTGTGTGTGTCTGTTAGTAAATGAATGAATTTAATATTTTTATTAAGTAGAATTCCTGGCAAAAGCACCACTCCTGAATACTTGAGGTTCCTAAAAGTAATCAGCAGCGCCGTCTCATATTCTAATAGCATCGAGTTGCTATAAATAAATAAATAATAAACTAATAATTCAGACAAGTCCATAATGGGTTAGTAACAATGTACTTAAAAAACTAATGTTAGTATTGACAAAAAAAAACATTAAATTACGACATCAAGCCGCACCCACCTTTGCAACAAGGGGGACTCCCACCGATCAGTAAAAACACCCAGTATAGTGTTGGTACTACCACGAACGCGAGCGAGTAGGGAGGCGCATCTTTTCCTAACGATAGCGGCAAAGCCATCCACCCGCGCCTCAGCAAACATCCCTGACGCACTACAACGCCATGGCAGCCCCAACAGTACCCTGAGTGCATTATTATATTGGACACGCAGGTCGCTGTATGCCCGCTGCGCTTGCTATTGTCGATCTATCTGCTATTGGTTAGTATAAGCATAATCAGCCAATAATGTTCCCACTGCTATGACCCCAGCCTCCTCTCGAGTGAGAGGGAGTGGACCGTAATCCGCCACGCGGGCCCAGTGCGGGGTGGTAGATGTCACATGACTTCGACCGGCATATTTTAGAACATGTTCCTCACAATGTTTTTCTTCGCCATATTGAGAGCAGTGGTGATGAAATAATTTACACAAACTAAAGCACTTGTCTGGGTTCTAAAATGCGACATGCAAATCGTTGTATGTTTCACTGATCTCTAAGATACAGGGTCAACCCTAGTTTGGAGATCAGGGTTTCAATGTATTGTGCTTAGCATATCCACTCAATTATATAACATTGCTTTAGAATGTACAGACGCCAGCAGGTCAAGCTACCCGAAACTGTCAAATTTTCCCAATCAACCTTGAACCTTAATGCTTTAGCGATAAAGTTGAAAATCCATTAAAGAAATTTGACAGATTGTAGTAGCTTGATGTGCTGGCGACTGTACTTAGGCTTTTCTTCAATAAACATTTTTTTTTATATCGTATTTTAGTAGCCTGTGTGCCTCGCGGCCTTTACCACTGGGCCCTCACTGCTCTCAGCATTTATTTAGCTCAGACTAAAAGGCACACTACATATTCTGTAAATAGTATCTACCTACTTATGTAAACATTAGGTAATATATTAAAAAAAAAACCGGCCAAGTGCGAGTCGGACTCGCCCATGAAGGGTTCCGTTACGTTACGATTTATGACGTATTAAAAAAAAACTACTCACTAGATCTCGTTCAAACCAATTTTCGGTGGAAGTTTATATGGTAATGTACATCATATATTTTTTTTAGTTTTATCATTCTCTTATTTTAGAAGTTACAGGGGGGGGGACACACATTTTACCACTTTGGAAGTGTCTCTCGCGCAAACTATTCAGTTTAGAAAAAAATGATATTAGAAACCTCAATATCATTTTTGAAGACCTATCCATAGATACCCTACAGGTATGGGTTTGATGAAAAAAAAAATTTTGAGTTTCAGTTCTAAGTATGGGGACCACCAAAATTTATTGTTTTTTTTCTATTTTTGTGTGAAAATCTTAATGCGGTTCACAGAATACATCTACTTACCAAGTTTCAACAGTATAGCTCTTATAGTTTCGGAAAAAAGCGGCTGTGACATACGGACGGACAGACAGACAGACAGACAGACAGACAGACAGACAGACAGACATGACGAATCCATAAGGGTTTCGTTGCCATTTGGCTACGGAACCCTAAAAACAGGAAAAACGAATGCTACGATGAAAGGAATTCGAAATACTTATCGTGTGGAAAACAAGTTATTTTTGTCAGACGATTTTCCGTCTACAGGTTTGTGTCATTACTCAGTTTATGGAATTGCTAATGACTTTAATGAGTTTTGTCAAGGTGAAAAGTTTTCCTCTATTTCGAGATAAATTATCAATGTTGTTGTTTTTGTATTAAGTAGGTACTTATACCTAAAGTAAATTGTATCAAGGAAAACTAGCCATAAAAGCACAATGGCTTGGCTTCAGTCATTGTGCTTTTATGGCCAGATTAACGGTTAAAATTATTAACGGTTACTCGAACATTGCCTATAAAGTTATGATGTGAACTTTTTTTGGAAAGTGAGCCTAACTCTCGGCAGACCATAACCTAACCTATCACTCGGGCTACTGAAAACAACTACCAGAGATGAAAATTCAATGAAAACCTCCCCAAACACCCCCAGGGATAGTCTCTCAAAAAAACTACTTATCCTAACAACAACAACTTTTTTTATTCACAAGTCATACGTATTGTGAAAATGTTTTCTACAAGACTACCACTAGCGCCATCTGTTGGGTTTCACGTGAACTTTTAGCGTGTGTATACAGAGTTAGTCGTAGCTACCGTAGCAGTGATCGTAGCTCCGTAGTCACGCGTGGCTACGTAGTTCCAAATATTGCCACGCACTTTTCTTACCGCGTAGACGACAATTCAATTTCTTACAAAGTACTAGAACTAATTACTACTAGCTACTTACTAATTAGTTTTTATATCATTACAGTAAAATCTGTCTTACAAGGCAGTGAGCCAACATGCACTGGGCTCGCGTGGTGGATTACAGCCCACTTCCTCTCACCGAGAGGCCTGTATCCCAGCAATGGGGACATTATATAGGTCGATTAGCCTTTCCATAGCCAACTATGGCGATATCGATATCCATGTGGTTTTTGAGGAAAACACATAATATGACTATATAAATAATGTATACAAAATATAGCCATTCGAAACATCGGCAACTACACGAGTAGAATCAAAACTTTTTTTTTTTTTGTAAATTCTGACGTTCAAAACAGGCTTTTATGTGCCTATTTCCCCTTCTATTTGAGTTTGAAACCAAAAAAATAGAGATTTGATTACTTAGTTCATTTGGATAGTAACAAAGTCGACGATAACAGTTAAACTGGGTCAAGTTATGACAGTAGTGAGTCTGTGACCTTACAATCTATAAGACTGTGTCTAATAATAGAAATATAGTTAGTTTTATACTAAGGTTGAGGTAAAACGATTTAATCAAGAACAATAACAATACAACGCCGACTTAATATTTTTTTTTTCAGACCTTAATACAGTACGTTTTTTTTTCTCTCCTGTCCCACCCCTGGTCAAAGCCTCCCTCCACTCCTTCCGTCTTTAGCGAGCCCGCGCGTGCTTTTTTTAGTAATTTACCTACCAATGAATGTGTGAAAGTGTGTCATGCTCACTGTTATGTCTCGCTGATGGTGGCGCATGTGTTGGATCATTTAGTTCCCTTCATAATATTTGAGCTGAATGGTGCTAATTCATGCGTCGTGTATCGTGCCGTCAGTAGGGACTGGTCATCTCTTAGCTGCCACGGTTTATTTTAATTTAATTTATATTTGAATTGTTTTTTTTTATCATTTTATTACGGACGCTTTTATCGTTCTCACATGCATAATTTCAATATGAATGATGTACAGACGCCAGCACATCAAGCTACTACAATCTGTCAAATTTCTTTAATAGATTTTAAACTTTGTCGCCAAAGCATTAGGTTAAAGGTTGATTGGGAAAATTTGACAGTTTCGGGTAGCTTGATGTGCTGGCATCTGTACCTAACCAATATTTTGTAACCATATTTTTATTTAAGGGAGTTTCTGTGGAGTTTCTTGCCCGTTCTTCTCCATAGGTTACCTACTAAGCTTTGAAATGGGCAACTATTTTCATCTTTTTGAGTCACCGACCCCTTGACAAAAAAGTGCCTGTAAATGGTTTATTTAAAATAAATGTTTTGAGTTTGAGTTTTAATAATATTAGTTGGAGTAATTTTTTGTATGTCAACAGAACTCATTCGTGTAAATAAAGCCCCAATAAACAGCTTCGTATCTTGTTTACAATGTTAACTGACCTCAAGTTTAAGTTTAACTTTTACTTATAAAAACAATACTGCTGCAGTTTTTAAAAGAATAGTAAAAGAACAATATCAGCCGATCGATTCGCTAAAAATCTCACCGTGAAAAGTTAGGTGAAGTGAGCTTAGAGTGAGCTGTCGATAGTGTCAATCCCTAGCATTAGTTGGAATCACAGCTCACTCCACGCTTACGTCACCTAAGTTTTCATGGTGAGATGGTTACAGAATCGCACTGCTGTCCACTTCATCATAGTTGTGTAGGTATTTATACATACACAACTATGATGAAGTACTTAGTCCACTTCATCCACTTCATCATAGTTGTGTATGTATTTATACATACACAACTATGACGAAAGTGGACAGATAATTATTATCATTCTAGTGATATTTGTTTTAGAAGTACGTATTTATGTTTATTCGTTATATTAGTATTTCCTCGTAATTTTTGTATAGTTTTTTAAGTAAATTGTTTTTGATTGTATGTTTTATTTTTTTGTATCCTTTACTATTTCATACGCTGTCTACATATCAGCACCCTAATTGCGGAACATACAATCAATCGGATTTAGAATCATTTTGAAGCAAATTGCTAATCCATTGCTTCATAAGATCTTAAAATTTGTCTGCCCAACACGTAAATAACGCAATGAATGTTGTTGAACTGTCAAAATGAAACCGATTCCGATTGATCGTGTGTTACGCAATTAGGGTGCTGTATCTATTGTCCTGTCTCGGGTGTGCTGGAAGAGATTTCTTGTGAAATAAGCATCACCTCTGTACCTATTTTTTCTGTTCCGTTTTTCTTGTCTGTTTATATAAGTGTGTACATAAATGGTAAATATAAAATAAATAAAATAATAATAAAATAAGTTTTGTCTAGGTCTACGACATTTTTATGAGTTCCTTGACACAACCTTGCAACAAAAAACTTTATCTCAATGATTAATATTGTAGTCAAAACACACGCGATACTGAATAGACTGTTTTGTTGATATCAATATTACGAGTAATAGCATCATGTTTATCTTAATTTTGTCGAAGCATTTTTTTTTCTAACTGAACAGACAGCTGTGCTGCTGGGGAGTTTGTTGCTCCACTTCTTGTTGTTGCACCCAGCGGAAGCACTAGGAAGTGATGAAGGGCAGGCATTTTGGGGGTCTGGAACTATGTATCTTATGTAATTTTGACGTTCGAAAAGTGCTGCTTCTCAGCCTAATTTGAATAAATGACTTTTGATTTTGTCGTAAAAAATATAATAGATATTTAATTAAATGATTTCAACGTGTATGTATACGTGAATGAAATTATCATACAGGTTAGGTTTCGAGTAGGTTTGCTACATACTCGAATAAACTGATTGATATCTTTCGTCGTTTATCTAAATTGATTCAAACTATATAAAACCGACAACAGTTTTAAATTAATTGTTATACCACGTTATTAATTTATCAATAACCATTCCAACTCCATTTTGACATCAGAAAGCTAAGATACACATCAATAGCAACCAGGCCATGTGACTACTTCGCCAGTCACCACTCTTTTAAAAAAAATATGAATTGGTTCTCGCAGTTCAACCTATGAGTTTGTCGTCTGCTTAACCGGGCCTGCCTGTGGATGCCTCAGTAAATTAAGGCCTCCAGACAGGGCTTAAAAAACTTAAATACTAAGCGACTACACGCTAAGGGCACCCCCTGTGGGGTACGGACCTCGGCTTTGGGCGTCGTTCGAGAGGACAGCAAGGGACAGGCTGGATCGGAATCATTTAGGGACGAATTTAAAAGTAAAGGCTCAGCGGCGCGGGCTGGCTCGAGCAAGGGTCGGGGCGGAACAGTCGCCACTCGTCGGCCTGTTTATTCTAAATGCAGCTTTCCTATTAATAAATTAGTCAACGTGTTCTAAACTTCTTAAAAACTAAATAATACCTCTCTGAACTCTCAGCTCTACGTTAGATTACGAAAAAAACATCCGTCTCTGAGCTGATCTAGGCCCCAATTCTGTATGGTAATTAATATTCCACGCATAATCTTACCACGTGCAAACCACGTCAATATTGTGTCTTGTAGAAACCCCTACCCCAGCAGTCTCGACATTCATAGCGATCGCTTTACGACCGAATTCGGTCGCAATGTCTCACTGGTGGTGGCGCGTGTGTTGGATCATTCGGTTCCCTACGAAATGGTTGAGCTGGATGGTGCTGATCCACGCGTCATGTTCGTGAACGGACGCCGTCGGTTGAGACTGGGCATCTCTTAACTGCCAGGGCTTATTTTTAATTTTAAATTGTTTATTTTTTTTTTACATGGTTCTCACATATAGAAGCAATAAGAATAATGTACCCAGGATTTTGTAATAATATCTTGATTTAAAAGAGTGTCCGTGGAGTTTCTTCTTCTCCACAGAGATCTACGTTTTGGAATGGGCAACTAGCCTCAACTTTCTGACTAACTGACCGACAATTTAATTTTGACAATTCAAAAGTGCCTGAAATGGTTTAATTGAAATAAATGATGAGTTTTTTTTTTTTGAGTTTGAGTTTGCAAAGTCCCGAATTGATAGGTGAAATGTATGGAGTGACAGGACTTTGCGTCCGAATTCGGTCGTAAAGCGATCGCTATGAATGTCGAGACTGCTGGGGCTGTAACGGCAAGGACTCGAAATGTCAACCGTACGGACCACAGAACACTAATACCCTAGTACGGACAACATATATTTTGACAGTTCAATTCAAACTTCGCGTTTATTTCGCGCGGTTTCGTTCATTGTGTCATAGAGAATACGTTAATACTCGTAGCTAGCGTTGCTAGGCGTCCGGATAAAGCCGGACATTAGGTAGGCTTTTTGATTCCGTGTCCAGCCAAAATAAACGGTGTCTGGCTTGTCCGGCATTTGTTAGGCTTTTTACATTTCGCAAACGAGCGAGCGCCGATGACTGATTATGACAATAATTAAAAAAGCTTGATTTTACATACAATTTTTTTGTCGTACCTATTAATACTGAGACACAAAATCCTCAATAATGTAGGGTGTCCGGCCTTTCTATCCAAATGTCCGGCCAAACTGGCTGGTCTGTCCGGCTATTAGGTTTGGCGACCTGGCAACCCTACTCGTAGCAAATGTCGTGATTAACTCAGGAATTGATGTGGTTTCGAAGTAAGGAATCACTGTTACTAAGATAAAACCTGAATCTGATACATTGATGTTTTATTTCAACATCAGATTTTAAACATACCTACCTACACTTAAATGTATTTAAAACAACGTTGGGGAAACATGTTTACCGGTCTTAAGCATGTCCATTTTTAGGCGTTATCTAAATTATTCTAAATGCGGCAAATATGCCACAAACGGTATCCGCGTAAAATATGATTCAAAAGGTGCTGCATTTTCAATGCAATAAGAGGAAATTGATGGTTATGTGTATGATAATTAAGGTTCATATTTGCATGTTTTTATCGTATTATCGTATCCTTCAGCTGCTTGCGCATTCTGTACCATACGCTTTACTGTTCAGCTCTCGCATCGTCCTATGTGGCCCCTTCCACAGTTTTTTACAATCCGTACTGTATCAAGGGGGCTACTTTCTAAGTCCGTCAACGAAGATACGGGCCTGCTCGTAAATAAACCAAAACTTCGAAGTGTTCCTCAGAAGGGTAAAAACACATCGGGACAACTGTCATATCGTGGTGTTCATTCATTCTTAGGTCGGGCCCCAAACTAATCGTATGTTCGTAGGTGATACGAAGTAGGAATCGGCCGTAACTCGGGCCGAAACTACGGATTTCATGTTTAGGAAGTACAGACGATATTAAAAATGATCTCGGGTGTGCAACGAGTATCCCAGACAGATTAAAGCCGCCGAAAATAGCACACATGTTATTATGTGTTTGCGTTTTTTCCGACGCGCTTCGATGCGCAACGTCATTTACATTTTGGACGAGGTAGTTTTTTCTATTTAACCCACTATTTTCATTAGCAAAGGCAACTCACAACTTTGCTTTGAGATTAAATCTCTTTTGTTACTAACTGTACTTTAAAAAAAAGTTAACATACCGGTGTACTAGAAAGTGGGGAGGGATCAGGTGAAGGCGGCATGGGGACATGGCCCTGCGCCATGGAGACTGCTACCGTCCCCACGAACACCGCCACCGCTAAGCAGACTGTCCTTTTCTTCAGCATCTTGACTCTGTAAATGTTGTTTATGGTTAATTAGTATTTTTTAACCGACTTCTAAAAAGGAGGAGGTTCTCAATTCGGATGTTTGTATTTTTTTTTATGTTTGTTCGCGCATAACTCCGTCGCTTGCCAACCGATTTGAAAAATTCTTTTTTTGTTGGAAAGGGTATACTTCCCAAATGGTCTCATAGAAAACTGTTTAGTAGTTTGGTTTTTAAACCAAAATTACTGGTAAAAATTACAACTAAAAAGTGAAAAATAAAAACTTTTTTGCAAAAAAAAACAACCGACTTCCAAAAACGACACTACAAAGTGAAAAATAACTTTAATTTCCGAAGTCGGTGGCAAACAACGAAAATGCGAACCCAACGACACCGACTTCCGAAATTAAAGTTATTTTTACGACACGACACGACACGACATACGACATATAGGAATGTGGCCGCTTTTCTTTAGATCGAATTTTGTTGCTTCGTGTCTCAATATGAAATTTTATAAAAGGTATTAGAAAATTCTAGACACATTTACCGAGGTCGCTGATTGAACAGATTTTCATAATTCCTTCTCAGTCACGAGATAATATTTTTTTTAAAGGAGTGGCGCTAGTGGACCTGTGTGCACCCTCTTAAGCCTTAATACTTTAGCGATAAAGTTGAAAATCTATTAACCCATTCGACTCCGCCAACGCACACCTCGCGTTTTGCACGTTTTTTATCATGTGCCACCAACGCACCTTATGCGTTGGGGCCGCAGTTTCATAAATTCAAATTTTTTGTGGTTGCGTTCAGATTTAAACGATTAAATAAGTCGACAAACCATGGACAAACGTCACTGTCAATTGTCAATTCAGACGGTTTTTCAATTTTAAACCAAAAAGTCATATTTTCAAGTCGTCTTTGTTGTGCCGGTAAATGTGTTCTGAATTTCGTCAAAAAATATTGATTTATTCATGTGAAAATAGTTATTGGACGTGTGCTAACGCAAGGTAAGTGCCTATTCCTATTTATCATTTATGTGGATTACTCATTTTTAATTAGATTCCGGTAAAAACGATACTAGTTAAAATTTCAACGCAAATGGTGCGTTGAATGGCAAATACGAACAACAATTGGTGGGATGGTGTTATACAAACATCTTCACTAATTCGTTATTGTAAGTAGATAGGTACATATTACATCTGACCATTATTTTTGTGTCTGCTTATTAGATATTGGTGGTAAATAGTGATTGGTAGACAGTTTTACAACGGCAAAGTTAAGTTTGTCCCTCGATACTTTTGATTACAGTTCTTTTTCGAGTATAAACTTATTTGCGGTTGGTAAACTGTCTACGTGCTATATCAATGTATGGAGCCAACTGTTTTACAACGGCAAAGTTATGTTTGTCTTGTTTCAAACTGTATCACAATTATTAATAAAACTTATTTTAAATAGTGTGTTTTCGTTTGTTATTATTATTTTTCATTTCCTAAACCAATAAAGAATTAAAAGACTTATAGTTATAATTTGTATAGATTTCGTTTGGTTTGATATGATTGCATAATGCCGACCATTCTAGCAACGCGAGGTTTGCGTTGCCGGATTTGCTCATAATATTTTTATAGCTGTGTGCCACCAACGCAACTTATGAGTTTGCTTTTTTTTCTGTATTTTTCTATATTTTCAGCTTGTTTTTCGAATAATTGAATATTTATTTGTGTAATAATACTAATTTAAAACTAAGTAAAGAAAAAATAATAAGTGGATCAAATTAAAAAGAAAAAAAAAATCTTGTGGAGTTGAATGGGTTAAAGAAATTTGACAGATTGTAGTAACTTGATGTGCTGGCGTCTGTACCTAGCGTCTTTAAAGAACCAATTATTAGGATGAATTTCATCTGCCCTCTTAAATAAACCTTGATTTTGAAGCAAATTAATGGCGCGCTCAATGCTCTCTTGGCCGCTAAACCTGACCGTGACATGTTCGCGGACGAATGGAAGACGGTCATGTCATGACTGACATGATCGTCTTCCATTCGTCCGTGAACTCAACAGAACTCCTGGGGGCCTACTCCGATGTGCAAAGTGCGAATGTTCGGATCGGACCGACACATGGATGAACCGAATATTATTGAAAAATGCGAAAAAAGTTCGGATCGGCTCAGTTGGGTCGGGGCCACAGTCAATATTCGAAAGAGTGTAGGAGTGTAGGATCGGAATCGACCGAACCAAATAGTAACTTCGTAGCAGAAAACGGCCGACGATACTACTTCGGAGTAGACCCCCAGACTTACTGATTTAAGTTTGGAGTTCTGTGAGTGTTTTAATTTAATTTTCTTTAATAAAAAAGTCACCAGACTTGCTTACCTACATCACAGTCAAAAATTCAAAAAAAAAAAATATTTAGTGATAACCTTGGACAGTGTCTTCTCTATAAATTAAAATATAATAACTACCCCCACCTATTAAGTCCTGCAAGAACATATTTATCATACAATGCTAAGAGTTAAGTTTTTATTGCATGGTCTACTGTAATCACAAGAACTTAGCAATTTGCATTGTCAAGTTGATAGCATTATGAAACCGCATGACATACCATAAACATCATGACTTAGTCTATGGATTTGATGGATTATCCAGTTTATGCTAAGCTGTATTTTATCCAGATTATTATGGATTTAATTACATCATTCTAAGTAGGTATTGTGTGGTTCTTAATTACAATTATAAACACTATCTTACAGAGATGAGATGACTAAGAGATTATCCCCAGGTAATTGTAAATTTGTATGTATTATTTTCTTTCTCAACTACACTCGAGAGCAATGAATCCGGGTCACTTGAAGAATCCTAAAAATCTCGGAAACTAAAAATGCTAGGTTAATGCAATAAATTGTATTTAATAGACAATGTAATACTCCTTAAATGAAGGTATTAAAACTTCTTAGTTATTGTAAAGTTATATCATAAAAAAATCAAATTTGAAAAAGGGCCACTTTCGAAGATGGAACTACGAAATTACAGCATTTGGTTTTGCTTTTGTTTGTAATCTGTCATTTATGTGGGTACATAAACCATGTTGATAGTGCTCTATATTCATTATTCAAGCTGAAATTATGTCGCTTACGCCTGAAGAATGCACCAGAATACTTACAATGCTGGAAACCGGCCGGAGTCAGCGCGATACAGCCAGGACTGTCGGTGTGTCGCTGTCAACAGTACAAAGAGTTCTCCGACGTTACGCAGAAACTGGTTCTAACCTACGCAGACCAGGAACGGGCAGAACCAGGTGTACCACAGCACGAGAAGACCGATACTTGGTGAACACCATGCTTCGAAATCGCTTTCTCACAGGAACTGAACTCACAAATCAGTTTCGACGCCTCGGAGGAAGTAACCCAAGTGCATGGACAGTAAGACGTCGGCTTGCTGAATCTAACTTAAAACCCCTTAGACCTGCAAACGGCCCTAAACTGGAGCGTGGGCATCGTATTTCAAGACTAAGATATGCCCAGAGCCACGTAAATTGGAGTATTGAAGATTGGTCAAAAGTTATGTTCTCCGACGAATCAAAATTTATGCTCTACAAGCACGATGGAAGACACAGAGTGTATCGAAGACCAGGGGAAAGATTCAAGCAAGCATGCATCGAAGAAAAAGTAGCCTACGGTGGTGGGTCTGTACTTGTGTGGGCCGGAATTTCTTCTGAAAGTCGCACAGAGCTAGTGATCATAGAAAACGGCTCTTTAACTAGCGTAAGATATGTGGAAGAAATCCTCAATGATCACGTTGGTCCATTTATGGTCAATTTAGGTGAGGATGCTATATTTACGCATGACAATGCCCGACCTCATACAGGTAGGATTGTGAATGACTACCTTCAAGAGATGAACATTACTCGTATGGAGTGGCCAGCGCGCAGCCCGGATATCAACCCGATCGAACATGCTTGGGACGAGCTAGGCAGATGCGTAAAACAACGAAACCCTCCCCCAATCACGCTTTCGTGAGCTCAAAATTGCTCTCACAGAGGAATGGGAGAATATTCCCCAAAATCGTATAAGGAACTTGGTGTACAGCATGCCAAACCGCGTAAACGCAGTAATGGAAGCACGAGGAGGCAATACGAACTATTAAAATTCAAGAAAATCGTAATAAAGTTCAAAAATTTCATGTTTCCTATTTTTGTTTTAAGGAGAGATCAGCAGTTTTTTTCTTTATGTAATTTTGTGTTAATAAAATGTTTATGTATGTATATTTTTTTTACTTTCATTTAAGGAGTATTACATTGTCTATTAAATACAATTTATTGCATTAACCTATCATTTTTAGTTTCCGAGATTTTTAACATTCTTTAAGTGACCCGGATTCATTGCTCTCGAGTGTATATTGGGGTTGGCTTCTAGTCTAACTAGATGCAACAGAATACCAGTATTTTACATGGAGCAACTGCCTATCCAACCTCCACAACCCAGTTGCTGGATAATATGATACCCATAGGCACGACTGGTTGTCAGGATTTTTTTTTAAGTTGTTAAATCGGCTTGCTTTTGACCTCGATCACGCCTGATGGAAAGCGATGGATGAGGTCTATGATGGAACGAGCGTGCGTAATAAGAGTAACCTCTGAAACTATTCATATAATTTATTTATTTTCTTTATTCAATTATTTATTTATCCTCACACTGGAATGCCATACGGCAATTACACCAACGGAGCAGAAAATCACTTCATGTGCTGCTTTCAATAAAATTTGTTTATTTATATTTCAATAACAATAAAATTGAACAAAATATTTCACTGATTGGCAGCTGCACTATTGCAGTGTCATAGGATACATTTCATAGAATAGAATATTCTTGATTATGTACATCATAAATATTACGGATATGAGTGGTTTTTTGTTTATGGCATGTATAGTTGGTTGCCACGCGCATGGATTCGTGGGCAGAAGCTATTATTAGATAAATACATCTAGTATTTATCCACCCTATAAATTGAAAACAAAATAAAGATTTTACATACCAAGTATTTGTCAATATGTTTCCACACATTTTTTGATATCCTACCACACAGCACAACACAACACAATCCCAAGTTTTACTGTTGATTTTCATAGACTCTTTAACTTTAATGTTATTAAGAGATATAGATATCAGTAACACTATGAATAAATTACGTACAATGTTTCCAATGTTAAAATCAACCAAGCTTGACGTAAAATAATTTATATATTTTTTACAACTTAAGTTTGCAATAAGAGATTTATATTTTGTAAATACTGCGACTATCAAAAGTGATGTTAAATTAGATTTAAAACGAGTTTGCACCTAATTTACAATATTAAACAAACATATTCAGTACAAGCCAAGGATAAGGAAACAAAAATATGTTCAAAACAGGTTTATAGTTAGAACAACATTATTGGAACAAGTTTTGTATAATCCCAGAATTTTCAAGGGTATTTGAAAAGCAATGAATCTTCTTTCTTTTTAATTTTATTGGTGCCGCAAGTTTAAGCTTTTTCTGCACTTTGCATGCACAGATTGGCTACTAAGAAATAAGTAACAGTGGCAAACTGTGTGGTCGTCTTCAAAAGAGTTTTCATACTTGAACTACTCTTCAATTGTCTATGAAATGTACAGTTGTGCAGACCACAAGCTCCTTCTGTTAATTTTCATAGTGTTTATGTTAGTCCTAATTAAAGCCAAAGAATGAAAATAAGCTTGTGGCACTTTACTATGTACTTCTGCCTACCTCTTTCAGAAATAATGTGGGATGTTATGTCTACACTAATATTATAAAAAGGTAAAGTTTGTGAGTTTGGATGTAGGAGGTAATCTCCGGAAGTTCTGGTACAATTTAGAAAATTCTTTCACGTGCAGAACAATACACTTTTGTTTATTGCCATAGAGTATATTTTATAGGATAGTTGCCTACAACGCACGTGAAGTCGTGGGCAGAAGCTAGTGTACTATACTTTACACCTACAATAGGATTAGCGGTCATTAATTTAGTAAAATGAAATCATAATGACTACCAACACACACTTTATATTAATTGGACACTTGTTGTCCACAAGGCCAACACTCCAAAAGTGACTGTTTATACAGTATCAGTTACAAAAATATTGTTACCATAGAGACTAGAAAGGAGAAGCATGTAAATAGGTAATTGCCAACTGTGTTCTAAGATTAATTAATTCACAATGTTAATAGATAAGTTTTCATTAGTGTTATTGAGAAGGTAATTGATAAAATATTAATAATTTTTTCTTTAAGTGGTAATAGCTTGTACAGGTGTTAATTGGTAATTACTATTTTGATGTTAGCTGTAGACAAGCATAGGCATTTTTTCAATGCAGTGTTTTGTATAAAACTGGAAAATCACAGCTAAAACTCTTACTATTATAACTTCTTGAAACAATAGGAAATTTGATTGTAAGAGTAAAGGAGGTGTATTAAATAGTTTCTAATATAAACAATGTTGGCATAAACACTAACAACCACCGTGATTTGAGCCTCACAATACCTAATGCGATAACAATTAATGATATACAGATACTAATGAACACCGCTCTCATGAATCACGGAGCGCGAGTTACGATACCAAATGAATGCAGTCAACGTTAATGCTCATTGCTACCACGCTTAACGACTGTACGAACAGGCATAATAATTTACTATTGCTATCGAGTACCTTAATAACCTAATAATCGATTTGAATTCTTCCACACATTATTAGAATTTGTGTAACACGCTTTGAAACGTCACCCTCTGAACGTTCGACCGTCGACGTGAGTGTCAGACAAAAGTACTTACATTAAAGTCCTACAATACGCGAAGGCGATACGCAGAAGTTAGAATAAAAAATAACGAGTAGTTATCCTTATTTCATAGCGGTGCCAATAAATTATATTTCAATACACGTTTTCTATAATTAATTCAACATTTTCGCTAACCAAAATCGAAATAAACTTGATCGAACTGACGTTCCAGTCGACATTGACTTTATTTGACCGACCGACTGACACTTGGTGTAATGTTGTCACGTACTTTCCCTTAGTTCAGAAACCATTTAGTGTAATGTTTTACAGTAAAAAACATTTTAGTTTTCTATTTATCACAAAAGCAATTTCTTAACTTTCTGCACTAGACTAGGCCTGACCCGCAGGAACTGTAGAAAGCGTACAAGATTTTTTTATGAAATTACAATAAAATTCAAGTTTATCACAATGAAATACAATGTTATGAAAGAACCTGGGTAGGTATGTTCGTAAGACTTGTTATAAAAGAACGGTATGATCGTAAGATTTTCGCACAGCCCAAACCACTAAAATTGGAAAGGCCAACTAGATTTTTGGACAGTAGTTGTAGTTTAAAAAAGAGAGATGTACATACATAAGCATTTTAAGGGGTCGAAAGGGGAGGAATTCCAATAAATGAAAAATATTTAACCTTGTGTCTATATACTTGAAACTTAGCAGCAAACTAGGTTAGATTTGGGCATTTAGGGTTAGATTGTTTTTGATCATTCATACAGTTATGGAAGTTATGGGTCTGCAGGCTAGAAGAATATAGTGTTGTGTTGTATCAAGATATTTATGGATAGTCTGTGGGCCATGATTTCAATGATATTGAGCACAATTTTCACCAAACTAATCCGTCTCTTATTTCAGAACGAAACTTTGCGTTTAGTTATAACATGCAAAGCCGAAAACATTAAAAGATGAACAAAACGCAATATCCACAGCAATCAATCAGTCAGTGTCAGAAGACAGATGTCAGTTTAAGTTTGAGGTTATGTGAAGCGGGGGTCAATGTATTCATAACAAAAATCAAAATACGATCAAAATGCCTCTTGATTACCGAAGATTCAATGGACCTGAAGACAGTATACCATACAAACGTTTCACTAGAGGCTATTTGAAGACCTACGATGAACTTTACAAAGAGTTGCTGGATGATAAAGGAGTTCGTAAAGATGGGCGCGCTTTGTCCGAAGCGCGTAGCATGTGTATGTTTTGTATGTACTGGTTTGATTTTAATGACCTATTGTCTATGAGAACTCTGGATTTATAACTTGAATATTGCATTTCAGTCGCTAGGACGGACATGGTGTCGCAGGCAAAGGGATCCTCGTACGTTGAACTGAGAAAAACAAAGGTCGTTTGCTCTGTGTTCGATCCGCGGGAAATCCCCCACCAGAATGAGTTCAGGTAGGTAACCAATAATAACTTATTGGTAAAATTCGCACAATCTAGCCTAGCACAAACTCTACTATACTACTATCACTCACTGTTGAATAAAAGTTTAATAACTTTTACAAAGTTTTAATGCATTGTATTTATATTTTACCCTTATCACTACTTTTTGTTTACCCAAAATCTGCAACATAACGCTAAAACTGTTTTTGAAAAGTACTTTGTATCCTTACCCTCATTAAAATTTTATTTTCAGTCAACTTGGCCAAATATTCTGTGAGGTGAAATTCGCGCCATTTTCGTGTCCACGCAGACGGCGGCCGCACGTTCCTGACGCCGAAGAGAAAGCTTTGTCTGTTGCACTCAGGAAAGCCCTGGAGCCTACTGTGTGTAGACATATGTTCCCCAACTACCAGGTAAAGGGATTATTTTGAATTGAGAACATTAATGTAACTGCCAGTATTGTGGAGGGCAGTCTGCACATTCAGCCCTGTTATACTTGCAACCTACTTTAGAAGCTATTCATTTATTTAGATCCAGTTGATGTAACATACAGAAGTGAAGAATATCAGTGACCTGACAATAAATGTTCCTCCACTCATCATGCCACTCTTGGATTACCTCCAAAGAGTATTTTATTAAACTATGCCAATAAGCAGTAACAGGTTTCAAAATTCGAAATCAATGAAAAATTCCAAACTGTTGTCATCAATAAAATTTCACTTTCTACAAATTCTTGGCAATTTTCCACAGAAAGTTTTTCTTAGTAACTGGGTTGTGAAGGTCAGATAGGAAGTCGCTCCTTGTTAAATACTGGTTTCAACTGCATCCATCCGTTACACTGGAAGCCGACCCCAACATGTTGGGAAAAGGCTTGGCAGATTGACTGATTTATGAGTTATGTGCAAGCTAATGAAAATAATTACTCACTAGGATGTAAGAGCATTTTCTGAACAAGGTAATACTCTACAGTGATACACATTATAAATACTAAAATGCCATCTTCTTACACAGGTTGATGTCTTCATATACATTCTGGAAAACGACGGAGCATGTCTGTCAGCTGCAATCAATGCGGCTGGCCTTGCCTTAGCTGATGCTGCCGTCCCAATGTATGACGTAATAACATCCTGTTCCGTTGCCATAGTTGGGGACAAGATGTTTGTGGATCCAACAGAAGCTGAAGAAAATTTAGCCATTACTAGCCCAAAGACTGCTACTAATCATGGAGTACTAACAATGTCAATGCTATCGGAATTGAAACAAATATCGGACTTCACACAAGTAGGGTCCATGGACATTGAGTGTATTACAAAAGCCATGGATATTTTAGAACAAGAGTGTGCAAGACTAGTGCCTATGATGCAAAAAGTGCTTGTTGCAAATGTTTTAAAGTGTTTCGAACAACGGAAGAGGTTGGAAACGGAAGCAAACGAAAGAGAGCAGCTTTTAAACGCCAAGATGGAGGAGTGGAAGAAATTATTAAATTTTGCATGAGATTTAATGTCTGTTTTATTTTATTTACCTCATAATAATCATGAAGTAGGAAAACTTAGGGCTGATTTTTCCATCACCAGAATAACTTTTCATAAAATCAAAATCAAAAGTCATTTATTCAAATTAGGCTGAGAATCAGCACTTTTCGAACGTCAAAATTACAAAAGACAGTCCCTCAAAAATGCCCGCCCTTCACCACTTCTTAATGCTATCGCCCATACCCTAAATAACCATCACAGAAAAATTTTTTTGTGGAATATAAGTTTTTGACAGGTTTTGTATGAAAACTGCAAAAATTTCAAAATTGTTTCTCTCTAACTTATTGGGATGATTGAAAAATCAGCCCTAGGGGACCGGCCCCTAGGGCTTGATCAATTGTTAGTTTATCTAATCTAATAGTTATTTTTTAAACTAATAGTTATTTATTTGACCATTAGCAGTGATATTATATCATTAGATAAACTAGAAATTTATCAAAAAACTCATTTTGCAAAAATTTAATCATTAGTTACTATTTTTAACAATTAGTTGAAAAATCGGCCCCTTAGTATCTTTTCCATTTAGGAAATTTTAAACTAACAGATATACTAAAGGTAATATTTTTGTGTCGAATACCTAACAACAATAATAATTTATTGTTATAGACTCCAATACATTTTGAAAACAAAGTTGATGAGAGGGGAAAGAAGTTCATAGAAATACCCATCATTTTGACTGTGTATTAATTTAATGAAGGAAACTTTGCAACAGCATTAATTCACATATTTTTGACTGTGTATTAATTTAAGGAAGGAAACTGCAACATCATTAATTCATATAGTATTGCTTAGTAGTCTTAACTACTTACATTACAAAAGAAAACTTAAAACTAAATAAATACAGTCCATATTTTAATCTTCAGGCTTTTCTGGAGGAGGACCGCAGGGTTGAAGCATTCTTTCCATCAGGTTGAATTTTACTCTAGCCTTTGACTCGTTTTCAACAATAGCAAAGTAACTTAGCAGATCAGGGTGTCCCATGTAGCTGCAGCACGAATCACGGTGCTGATTGGTTAACCATTCATATTTTGTCGTGTCTGCGTGCCCTGTACCGATGTATTTGCTCTGAAGATGCTCAAGTTGACTGTGAATGTTGTATCTTTCACCCATTTTTACTGCGAAACAAGTTTTGAGGTTAGATTTCGTAAATGTTGCTAATTAAATCTCTAAAGGTCTTCACTTCATGTTCTGTAATTATATTATTTACCGGTAGGTGTTAACTGCTTTCATAAATTTTGTAAGGTTTGGCTTTGTCGTAAATTTTTAGAAGCCAAAGCGGCAAACGAATCCCAACAACGAAACGTCAATGTATGCGGTCAGCGGTGTCACTGGTGTCAGTCACTGACCCACTGTCAGTTCTTCAGTCAGAAGAAGATTGGTTGATTTTATGACTTGTATGTCAACTGCTGTCACCAGTGTTGCCATCCTTATCGAACTAAAAAAACAGGTGGCTTATCAAGCAAAGGAACAACATCAAACTATCCTTCTGTTGATATCATTGAGAAGTAATTTTAGATTGATTTGAAAATGGTATGATTCTTATGATTGGTAACGAACCTAAAACGGTGGTTCCGTTTTAGAATCGTTAGATCCTTACCCAAGTATAAAAATGCTGGCAACTTTAACCATTTAACCTATAGATGGTCTATGGCTGGCAATCACTTTTTGTGACCTAAAAATATCCGAACGCACTTCGACTCCAAATTGACGTAATAAAAAAAAACCGGCTAAGTGCGAGTCGGACTCGTGCTCGAAGGGTTCCGTACCATTATCTATAACAATCACGTCTGTTGTATGGGTAAAATTAAAGTAAAATAAATATTTAAGGGGGACTCCCTTAAATATTTATTTTACTTTAATTTTATTATTTATTATTAAAGTAAAAATACAACTGAGTATTTTGTGAATATTTCAAGTGCCTACCCGTTGCCATTATTAATATCGAGAAAAAAAGGACAAAAAAATCACGTTTGTTGTATGGGAGCCCCCTTTAAATATTTATTTTATTTTGTTTTTAGTATTTGTGTGAAATGTCCAGGGTTATTATTATTATTATTATTTGTTGTTATAGCGGCAACAGAAATACATAATTTGTGAAAATTCTAACTGTCTAGCTATCGCGGTTCTTGAGATACAGCCTGGTGACAGACAGACGGACAGACAGCAACGTCTTAGTAATAGGGTCCCGTTTTTACCCTTTGGGCACGGAATCCTAAAAAGACATCGACTGCCAGGCGCCATTTTCAAATTTGTTTGATCGATTAATCTGCGGTTGCGAGAAGTTTACTTTCTAAATATGTATTTTTAAATAGATTTAACCATGAATATACCACCGAAACTAACCGATTTAAAAGAGAGCGAAGGAAAATTGCGCAAACAAGCAAAAACAATAATACGACAGAGAGCTTCAGATGTCTTGAAAAAACAAACGCATTTATTTATGCATGAGAAGGGATTAAATAAAATAGTAAGTTCCAATTTATTGTATTATCCCATTGACTGCAACGTTAATTCCCAACTTTATCCTAATAAAGGAGCAGCTTTATTGTGGCTAGGTAGTCGGTTGATTTACATAAAGCACACACAAACACATTGGTAGTAACAGTTGGACTTCGAAAATCGCCTTTATTGCTACGGCATAAAAACGCTGTCAGTTTCAAATTGTTACCAACTGGCTCGTAATCGATTCACCGGCGCATCGGCCACCCGGCCCCTATGGCGAGTTGGAGACAATATTATTTCAGGATCATCTTCATCACATCCTCCAGGTTTTCTGGTTAGTTGGCGGTTATAATGTTATTGATTTTTGTAATTGGTACTTTCAATGTTCTTATCCTAGTAACCTACAAATAATAAAAATATTAAAATTTATATGTTTGGATGTTTGTTATTCAATCACGCAAAAACTGCTGAACTGGTGTTTGGTAAACAGATAGTTCATAGCCTGTGGGCCTACTCCGAAGTGCAAAGTGCGAATGTTGGTCGGATCGACACATGGCCGAACCGAATATTATTGAAAAATGCGAAAAAGGTTCGGATCGGCTCAGTTGGGTCGGGACCATAGTCAATATTCGAAAGTAGTGTAGGAGTGTAGGATTGGAACCGACCGAACCAAATAGTAACTTCGTAGCAGGAAACGGCCGAACATTCGGCCGATACTACTTCGGAGTAGACCCCCCGGATTAGCACTTAAGATAGTTTTATATGCCGGCAGTACTAGTAGTAGATAATTACCGATCACCACGCGATCGAAGCCGTGGGCTGAAGCAAGTATTACATAATCTTTAATACTTCTTTCAGCCTGTCCCTAAGTGTCCAAACCACGTAATATATGCGTACTACCACAATAACCAGCTAGCAAAAATCGAAAACCTAGATCATTTATACAACGTTACCCATCTACATTTACAATGGAACAAAATTACCAAAATGGAAGGTCTGGACTCGTTGCATTGTTTAAAAAAGCTGTATCTGGGCAACAATAGGATAAGCGTTGTAGAAAATTTGGATGGCTTGAAGTATTTGGAAGAATTGCACATAGAAAAGCAGAATTTGGATAGTCCAGATGCCCTGTGCTTTGATCCGAGGACCCTTATTTATATTGGTGTAAGTATGACTTTTGGTCAAACTGCAATAAGTATATTTTTCTACGCCAATTTTCGTAATACTGCAATGGTTTGTTTTTCTAGGCCTCCCTAAGAATACTAAATGTATCTGAGAACAAACTTTCTGATATGACATGGGTGAAGCCTCTGAGACGTTTGGAGGTGCTTGTGGCCAAAAAGAATATGCTGCAGGATCACCAAGTAAGTATCTGGCGTAATAAGATCTTGAAACTAGTACCACTAGTTCTAGTATACTGCTGGCCTAATAAGTAAAAACGTGTAAAAACAAATATTTTCGCAAACCGAAGATCATGCATAACATAATTTTAAATTCAAGGAACCTGGCATCTAATGGTTTTATGCGCTTCAGACAGTTGCTGATAACCTATGCACACTGCTGAGTTTAGTGGACATTAATTTTCTGGGCAACCCCATGAACAAGAAGCATCGGTATAAAGAGACAATCATTGCGAGGTGTTCGCAACTACGTATGTAAACTCAAGCATTTTTTTTAATTTTGGGCTTTTGTATTTACATCGTCGTCTTATTACATTTTATCGATATTTGTTACTTAAATATTTGTTGCAGGAGTGCTGGATACCATAGTCATTCACAATACGTCAAAAACCTTCATGCAGAACTTTGACAAGGTAGTCCGATTGCGTCAACTACATGAGAAGAACAAAATCGAGACGACCCGCAAAGGGGTCGAAGAGTTCTTCGATCTCAATATGCTACCCGGACCGAGGGCCCATAGCGCTCTCTCTATTTCTGAGTCATCTAACCAGAAGCCTAGATGTAAGTACAACGCTCCAAGGGAACTAACGTCGCCATCTTGTTTTGTCAATACAATATCTGTAACACAACTTCACGAATGTTTACCAACAACGCCCTCCTGTCCTGTCAATGTCATCCAGCCGCCAATTTAACCTTGTATAGTCCGGCTCACGTAAGAAGCCTCGTAGAAGTGGCGCCACTGTCGTGCGCCTTAATCATAAATAATTATTTATTTATTTATCTCGACATCTTATTACAGACACTGTTTAATAAAATGCACAATCTTAAATAGAGACAGGTATCTGAAGTAGGAGGGTTGTTGTAGGAATGTTGCTAACTATATAATTATTAAATAGTTCCACTTATTGCCGCGGGAATTCTTTCTTAAAACGGGCTATATCTAGCCATCTTATAGCATTGTTCAGCTAATCCTTTAACCATAAAGAGGAACTAATAAGTTGTGTTTTGGGCTAGTAATCCAACGTCTATAGACGATGACGACGACCGAAGTTCCTGCCTTTCACTTCAGCTCTCCTTTTTGGTTATGACGTCATACCACTTTAATACAATGAGGCCCATGTGTTGCAAAAAAGCCTTTTTTGCAACACATGAGCCTCACTGTGTAAATTACGGGTGCAGAATTATTTGATCATTTATTGTTTGCGTGAGCTTCATGTTTTTGTTACAGTAACGGCATTCGATTCTACCTACACGTTTATGCCACGTGCGTTCTGGCGAACTAGAACATCGCCCTCTCCCCGTGAGGGCATAGCTCCGCCTTTGGAACCACCGCCGCCACCGAAACAGCCCCCGCCTGAAAATGAAGGCCCTCCCATCAAGGGGATATTGAAGAAACCCATGCCTATGAAATTTATTTGATCATAATTATTAATATTTTGTAACCTGTATTTATTCCGCAAAATCACCTGATTAATATGTTTCTTGATAAAAATGATCGAGTATGGTTTTTTTTAAATAGTGTCATTTGCCTTCCTTTTAGCCGAATTTTAGTAGAACTTTATTTAGTTCACATCACTACATGCGAGCGCGTTCTGACGGCTGCGATGGCGCGATACCCATAATCATGTCGCAACGTCATTTTTAAATTTCAATGAAATTTCAATTTTGTCGTCTTACTATACTAGTAATAAAGCTGAAGAGTTTGTGTGTTTGTTTGTTTGAACGAGCAAATCTCAGGAACTAGAACTACCAGTAGTATTTAAAAAATAGTTTCGTATTTGAGGGAGGCTATTTAACATCACGCTAAGACCCTTAGGAACCGAGCAAAAAGAAAACGCTAAGCTAAAACGAAGTAATAGCGCGAGCAGGCGATCTGATGCAACGGGGTGGGTCAGGGGAATAATAAACACGCGGACAAAGTTGCGAGCAGAAGCTAGTTAAGTATTACTCTCCCTTTGCCTAGCCGTGCCGTCAATGGACACAGGCCCTAAAGGATTGATCACTATTACATTGGACCACGGTGTATTGAATCGTTTCCAAGGAAACACTAGCGTTAAAGTAGATAGTACAGACGCCAGCAGGTCAAGCTACCCGAAACTGTCAAATTTTCCCAATCAACCCTGAACCTTAATGCTTTAGCGATAAAGTTGAAAACCTAGCAAAGAAATCTGACAGATTGTAGTAGCTTGATGTGCTGGCGTCTGTACATACTTAATTTAAAGCCTCCTATAAAAAATAAACAGTTACACCTCAAAAAGCCACCCTAAGGTGGAAACGTGGAAATGCATGCCTGAGAACTCACTCGAGGGCTAATTGGATAAACGAAATTAATTCATAGGCTTAGAGTGGATTTGCAGACATACGTTTCCGCGAATTGTATAAGTACTTTTAAGTTAGATTTTTTGGGATGGATAAAGGGTTACTTATTCCCGTTCCGAATCGTCATAGAAGACGTCGTGACATGCGCCATCTTACGATAGCAGCGCCGACCATGCCATAAAATAATATCACTGTGAGCGCTGTCAAAAATGACACTGTGTGTGTGTTTGGTTTTGAGTTGCATCATATCTATAATTACTACCGTAGCATTTTCGAATTTGTACTTCTGGCTGACAGTCGCCACCTAACCTAAAAAGAAGAAGACATGTGGTATACACACAAAAATCCTTGCCGACTCGTAGTCACACCAGATTATCACACCAGTATGACAAACAGGAATTTTTTTCTCGTTTGTCACACTACTGATTTTTCCACACCATGTATACGATAATTGCTAGTGCAGTACCTACTTTGTGGTAAGTAATGCAAGATATGCCTATGTTCAGCTGTGGATGTCCAGTGGTTCATATGATAATGCAAACTTTATCTAGTAGGTACTGGCCGGTTGGCGGTTGGAAACAATGCTTGAAATAATGATAAATGCAATTGACAGACTCGCGTCAATAGTTTGTTGATTTAAACATCAACAATTTTGCAAATCGTGCATTGGTTTCACATTCGCTTTGTACCATGGATTTTTGTATTATTAATAGAAAACGTGGACAAGTGTTGTTATTTAAGCAACACCAATACTATAAACAGAAAGTTTATAAAAATTTATCTCAAATATGGTTTTGTCGTAACCGTCGTAACAGTATAAAGTGCTCAGGTTCGGTCACAATAAACGTAAGTACCATATACCTAGTTATGTACGTGGTTTTGTCAATTCGAACGGTTAGCATAAGTAGGTACTTATATTTTTATCTCATTTCTTTTTTTTTCTTGTTATATTAACCAACTTATGCTAAGTCGTACCCTTTTGGACTCGCATTAATATCCGTCTAGAAACATAATAAAATTTATTTTGTTATTATAGCCGTTGTTTAACTTTACAGGGTGAAAATGTTGTAAAAACAGTCCAGCACAAAAATACATGTCAACCAGATAAGAACCAAAATGAAATAGCTATTTCGATACACAAAATACATGAAGTAGCTAGTACTTCTGCGGGGCCAATGACAAAAATTTACAAGGAAAATATAAGACCTTTAAAAGAAAAAGGGTTGAAAGTACCACAATTCGATAGCGTAAAATGCAGCCTTTACAATGCACGAAAACGAAAACTAAAGGTCAGCAAGATCGTTTTCAAACGTATTGAAGAAGTACAAGTACCCGCTACTTTTGAGAAATTTCTCGTTGCTGACTATCAGTATGAGCACACCAGATTATTAATATTTTGTTCTGAAGAAGCAAAGCAATTATTAAAAAGTGTGAAAGAATATTTTATAGATGCGACTTTTAAGAGTTCGCCACGACCATTTCCACAATTACTTTCTATCCTCGGCGACTTGGGGAGCACGTCTCAAACAACTTCAGTGATACCGCTAATACATGTGCTTATGAGCGACAAAAAAGAGTCGACGTATGCTGCATTATTTGACATCCTGATAACTAAATTTCCAGATTGGTGTCCCACTGTATTCCACGCAGATTTCGAGATTGCCGTAGCAAATGCCTTAAGATGTTTTTTTCCACATATATCGGTAAAAAAGTGTTACTATCATTATTGTCAGAGCTTATGGCGAAAAGCGAAATCAATTGGTTTGAAAAGTAAACTACATAAAAGAATTGTGGGACTATGTACGGCATTGCCGCTAACTCCTATAGAACTTGTTAAAAACGGATGGGGATACATACAAACAGAATCTAATGAATTTAGCGGGAAAAAGATGAAACAGTTCATAGCATACATGGCGCGACAATGGCTAAATGATGAACAATATATCGCCGACTGGAATATAGTTGGTCAAAGGCACAGAACCAACAACGTTTGTGAAAGTTGGCACTCCCAATTAAATAAATATATAAATAAAAACTACGTTACCATACTAAAATTATTAACAGTATTATTCAATCAAAAAGAAATTAATATCGCAAAAAAAAGAAGGATCGACCAAACTGATAAAGATAATTTTATCATTTTCTGCCAATTGAAACTTTTAAATGGTGAAATATCATTGGGACATTTCCTTGAAACATTGCGTTAATAATTTAAAAAATTTAAAACGACCTCAAAAAGAAATTAACTCAAAATTATGAAATAACATTAATTTCGGAAGTCGGTGTCTTGGGATCTGTGTTTTAGTTTTTTGCCACCGACTTCCGAAATTAATGTTATTTCATAATTTTGAGTTAACTTCTTTTTAAAGTCGGTTTATTTTTTTTAATTACTTTTTTATTTCGTAATTTTTAATTTTAAGTTACAACTGGAATATTGGTTTTTAAGTTTTGTTGTAAATAAATATTGCACTAGAATTTGACCAAGGTTTTGAGATGTTTCCCTTTGACACTACGCCCATAGCTTGTATCAATAAGCCAGGCCGTCACACTTACACGTACCTATTAGTCCATATTTTGAAAATGCCTTAATCGATTTTGATGAAACTTACACTGTTCTCTAAGTTGAAGTAAAAATGCCCATACGCATCTATACAATTTTGTATTTGTTTGGAAGCCCTAATAGATTGTCATAATATATGAATAGGTATAATGCAGTTCCAATAATATTACATGTTGAATTATACGTGTCGAATTGAAACCTCCTTTTTTTTGAAAGTCGCTAAAAATATAAGCTATTATGTAATTTGAAGGTTTTTAATTTAATTAAGGGCTGATTTTCCAATCGACAGATATTTTTTATTATTCATAGAATAAAATTGACGTCTGACAGATTTTATATGGAAGAACTGTCAAAAATTCAAAATGATTCCTCTGACAAAATTATCTGGCGTTGGAAAAATAAGCCCTAAGTAGTATAACTAGGACAGCACTAGTTACGAATACATGGTGTGGAAAAATCAGTGGTGTGACAAACTAGAAAAAAAATCCTGTTTGTCATACTGGTGTGATAATTTGGTGTGACTACGAGTCGGCAAGGACAAAAATTACTATAATGCAACCATGAGTATTCAAGTGAATAAATAAAGTTTTGACATTGAGCGAGCAGTGTGAGCGCGTTCATTAGTGTTCCGAATTGTTGACAGCTCCAGCTGTCATAATCGTGATATCATCAGAAATCGGAAGGCAATTGATGTGAGCGCTGTAAGCGATTATGGCATAATTCGGAATGCAGCCTTTGTCTGATTATGTCACTGTCAAAGTCACGTCAAATTCAAAAACGCTAGGTTATGTTTACAAAGTGGTTTACAAAAATGTTTCAATATATTTTTAACACAAAAAGTTAATAAATCACTCTAAAACAAAAACAGCAACCATGAATAACAAACTTACTGCAGCTTACCAAATTTTAAATGAAGAATCATCAGGTAAATACAGACTTTAAGCTTTAAAATCGCCAAATTAAAATGTCAACAACGGATACTAACTTATTTTTTAAATTACAGCTTTATATTTGGGCGGTAGCTTAGCAGAAACAAATGATTTAGAGCCTCTGCAGTTCTATAGAGATTATGTGTCGAAAAATATCCCAGTAGTAATACGAGGTCGATGTTCTCATTGGCCGGCCGTGGCGAAGTGGAATGTTGATTATTTCAGGTAACAAATAATACTTAAGGACTTTATACCAGGAAAATATGAACCCCGAAATTATTTAGTATTCGGGTAACGAGTCTTCTCGATCCTTGGATTGAAAATCAAAGAACGGCTGTTGTGTAGCATTCTATTGTCTTGTTTTAGTGACCATTACCATTATAAATCTGAATTAACTCTGGGCTTTTTCCTCATGATGTACCTGTACCTAATGCTATCAGCTAATCAGCTGCTTATTATATCAAACACTTGACAATAGTTGTATGTTAATAATACCAGGCTATTATAACGAATTCCCAAAACCCAATATTAATTATTATAAGTTAAAAGTGATAATTAACCAACAACTAGTATTCATAGCATGCGCTTTACTTTGTGTAAATTATTTTATCACCACTTGACATGTGACATCCGCCAACTCGTACTGGGCCCGCGTGGTGGACTTTGGCCCACTCGCACCAGCAGTGGGAACATTATAGGCTGATTATGTTATAAGCTAGTATTCACCTTAGATGTGAGCAATATTTTAAATGTAGAAACTGTTCTTTCAGGCGTCTTTTTATTCCACACAACAACTTTGTATATTTTCTGATGCCTACTTTACTTCTGTTTTCAGAAAAACAATTCCAAACAAGAAAGTGACAGTAGCGGTAACACCAAATGGCTTGGCTGATGGTATCACTAGAAATGAGGAGGGAGAAGAGTACTTTGTTACTCCTTTTGAAATTGACATGACTATGTCAGCTTTTCTGGACGGCTTGGAACAGAAAAAGTATGTTTCTTTTAAAATGGAACTAGTGATTAAAAAATACATCAGTAGTTCCATCATGGAACTTTTAATGGTACTAGTGGCAATGAAGCATATTTTTAACCGACGAAAAAAAACGGAGGAGGTTCTCAAGTCGACGCATATATATATATATATTTTTAATGTATGACCACGCATAACTTTTTACAGAATAGTTTGATTTTGATCATTCTTTTTTTATTGGAAAGGGTAAACCCCCAAGGTGGTCCCATATAAAGTTAATTGTGTGAAGTTTATAAATAACTCACAATTTTAAAAAGTTACTAAACTACCGATGGACTGGGAAGTCCTAGTAAAGAGCAGCCGGTCTTTTCTGTAAAACTCTCATTGTGAAAACTTGAGGTGAAGGGAGCTTAACGTGAGCTGTCATTCCACCATGCTAGGGATTGTCATTAGTGACAGCTCACTTCACCTAATAGGTAACACGGGCTGGTGTCAGCGGTTCCATGCGCATATTTTCTGTACAGATGGGAATATCAATTATTTGATCCACCCCAGCTCCTCAAAGAATTCCGGGAACACCTTGGTGTTGACTGACCATCACAGAGGGTACCTGTCACTTCACCAAAGTTTTCACAGTAAGATTTTCTCAGAATAGGTACATGGGCGTAGCCAGCCATGGGCTCAGGGCGGGGCAGCAGTCTGTAATAATATGTAACTAGCAAACTGTACCCGCAGTCTTACCCCGGTTAATTTTTTCATACAAAAAGATTACACCCTATAGCACCCTGTATCTGTATGTATAATTCGAATTATCGAAAACACTTTCTTATTGCTCACCTACCTACACCACGAAATCATCCATCCAAAAATGTGTCTCTAACTTCAGCAATTTGGGCTCTGGGCGTATGCCAATTTGTTAATTTGTCAATTTAGAGGTTTATATCCATCTATCTATTATAGGTATCTACTACCTTCTAGAGTAGGGAGGCCTTTGCCCAGCAGTGGGACATCACAGGCTTTTAATAATAATAATAATAATAACTACCTTCTATAGATAGTACTTTCAGGTACAGTAAACAATAACATATAGGTATTATAGGTTGTTTATTTATTTAACTCCGACGTGGGTTCTGGTAGAACCTCCTTAGCACTTTGGCTTCCAATTTATTTTTCGCTTCAGCGATCCTCATCCTGTGAACACTCAGCATACAGAGATCGCTCAGACGATTTTCACTCATGGTGGAGCGAAGCCACGTCTTGACACGCCGTAACGTACTGAAAGACCGGTATCGTACATAGTTGGGCCAGGAAAATAGCAAGCGCAGTTTTTATGCTGGGATAAAACATTTCTGAATCCTTTACCAGTTCTGCCACTTCAATGTCTTTCAGAACAATCGATGCCATATTTTTTTTCTTCCCACAAGAATGACAAAGGACTATATCGATCATCATCACCATTGAATAAATGAATTTCATCATCATCAGGCTGCAACAGTCCACTGCTGGACATAAGCCTCTCCAATTGCACGCCATTCGCTCGATTCTCGGCAACTCTCATCCAGCTGCAACCAGCCACCCTGCGAAGATTGTCACTCCACTGACTCCACCTAGCCTGAGTGCGTCTTAACTTGCGTTTGCCGACTCAAGAACACGCCTACCCCAAAAATCATCGTGCGGTCAATGAGTTTAATTCATGTCTAAAAACTTCATATTTGTTGATCCTTCATAATATTGTTTTCCAGAAAGAACTACATTCAGTACATTCAGAAGCAGAACTCTAACTTAACAACGGACTTCCCTGAGCTCCTACCAGATGTGTTCGCGGACATACCATTTGCTAGTGAAGCCTTTGACAAGAAGCCGGATGCTGTCAACTTCTGGATGGGGGATGAGAGAGCAGTTACATCAAGTAAGCACTGCAAATATATCTATACTGCATTTGCGTTGTAGTTTCCAAACATGTAAACAAATATGTGTTTTTTGGAAAAACAACTTTAATATCAACATAAAGTTCAGTTAGCGGTAGGTACATCACATTTTAAAGACTTTTCAATAGTACTTATTGAGATAAGTACTATTGTAATAGTACTTATTGAGATAAGTACTATTACATACAAATAGAGTGGAAATTATATCAATTGGAAACACGGATTTGAATAAACTTTACATGGTGAATTTTCGAACGTGATTTCTAGGAGCGCACTCTGAAAGTATGCGTCAGATTTTCTGCCATGAGAACTTGGTCTAGGTCTTGCATTGTACAGTCACGAGCACCAATATGTCAACACTTGGCAACTTTCAATTGTGATTTTTTCGTGAAATAACGAATGCAACGTTGAAATACGACTCATTACATAAACCTATGGGTTCGACAATGCTATGTTCGTAACAACATAAAATTTCATTAAAAAATAAAGGAATAAATCGCTTTTGAATAAAGCCGAGTGTATACATACTTTTGTTCGTGACTGTACTGATTGGTGGTTTACCCCTAAAGCTTCGGCTAAACTTACGCGTCAAGTACGTGGGACGCGAAGCGGGAGCGTCAACAACGCGAAACTAAATGTGAACATCTACGCGACTACAGCGGTCGCGTAGGTGTGCTAGACGCCATAGATTAAAACGAGCAGCGTCCGCCGCGCGACCGACGCTCCCGCTTCGTAGTCTCTTTGGTTGCGCAGGTTTGGCCGTAGCTTAATACTAGCATTAAACCATAGTATAAAGAGAGGAAGTACGTTATCTTCATACAAACGCACCGCGCGCGGCTTGTATGTGTGCGCCAAAGTATCTATGCGTCGCCGCACGCACACTTACACAAATCTCGGCGGGTTTCGCAGCGCGCCAGACGGGGCTAACATCGCATGAGGTTCGTGCGTCACGGCTTTTCGGCACCGCTAAATGAATGAAAAATGTGTGATAATCGCAGGAGAACGTATTGCTGTGTGTTTGGGTGTCTTAATAATTCATCGATTCCAGAATTGTCTCTGTTCAAATTACCTATTGAACAGGAAAGGTAAGAAAGTCACTTTTTCTAGCATATCATTTTTACTTGATGATGAGATACCTACCTACTTACTTATTTTTTGTTGTATTAGTTTTCTATCAGCAATAATACTGCTATGAATCTTGAATAAATTTCTGTGTTTGTTAGGAAAACCATTGTTGAACTTTATTGACTAATGATCACTGAATTAGTTATACAGAGATATGTGTTATCTTTGGCAAGGGCCGGGCTTTAAACTAATGAATTCATTAGTTTAAAGCGGGGCGGTGATGAGCACGAGTAAACGGTAGGTTTACCGTTTACTTGTGCTCATCACCGCCCCGCGCCGCCCGTCTGCTGGCCCGTCGCTCTTTCTTTCATCGTGAAAGGTTTCATCATCGTTTAGGTACCCAGACAATACAAGTAAAAAATACAACATCCCGACCCTTGCCCATTTATTGGCACTGAATTAAAATTTAACAAAAAGTGACAACCCTAAGACAGTAGGCAATTATGTCGCGGAATGTGCCGGAGATAGCCTACTTCCTCTCTTTATACTATGATTAAACTTTGTGTATTTGCGCAAATATATACGTTATTGCGATACAAAATTAACTTTATTTCAATTGTTATAGAGTTTATTTTGTATTACTCAAGTAACATACCTTATAATAACAATACCTTCTTTGACAAATACACTAAGCGGGCTGCCTCTATGCAGCAACACATTACATTGATAAATATCTTTCTATTCCAGTGCACAAAGATCCCTACGAGAACATATACTGCGTGATAGACGGTCACAAGGACTTCATACTGATCCCTCCTACGGACCTGCCCTTCGTTCCCTACAAACGGTACCCACAGGCCGAGTTCAAGCAAGACGGTGACAAGTGGGACATTGTACCTGTGACGACTAATAGAGTGAAGGAAGATTCGGAGATAGAACCTGTATGCGATGAGGAGTTGGATCATTCTGGGGGATTGCCTTGGATTAGTATAGGTGAGTTATTTTTCTTCGTTTATGATATTACCATATTTTTACTTTGAAAGGCATGCCCCTTTTAGGCCTAGGATAAAAAAAAATCTATCGAAAGACAAAGTAAGGGCGCGTTCACATTTAACGTCCGTTTTACAGGTCCGTTAAAACGTGTGTGTTATTAGCGTATGTAGTTGTATGAGCGAGTACATAATACAGTATTCCGGATCCAGTAGAAAATACCGATCCGACAAAATAAGCAGCAATCCGTTTTACAGGTCCGTTTAAACGTATGTGTTATTAGCGTATGTAGTTGTACGAGCCAGTTCACACATGATACAGTATTTCGGATCCAGTATACTGATCCGATCTCTTAAAATCAGTCCTGTGTGAATACTATCTCCAGTAGCGACGGATCCGTTAAAAAGTATCCTATAAATGCTGTGCGAATACTATCTCCAGTAGCGACGGATCCGTTAAAAAGGATCCTGTAAAAACGTACGTATATGTGAACGCGCCCTAAGAAGAAACTTCCGCTCTGAAAGTGTTCACATTTATCAGCTTCATATATTATGAAACACTTAGTTTCGCTTACACTGATTAATTACTATTTTTACAAGCTAACACTAAAATATACAATACAATTATATAATACGAAAAAATATAGAAAAAGGCAGGAGCTCATTGGCCATCAAAAAATTCGTCCGCATCAATGGGATAAGTGCCCAAAAGGCTGGCAGCATTACGTTTCGCTTTAAGTTTTATATCGCGAGTCTGGATCTGTGCCTGGTTGATGCTCGCCCCTTATTACATGGGACTTAAAAACATAACTGGGGAAATGTCGGTGTAGGTACGCATAACGACATATCGAGCTATACATCAGTTCCAGTATAAGCTGACTTCACATTGTACGAAAAGTCTATACAATGCGAGGTCAGCTAAAACTGGAAATATGTAGCTTGATATGTCGTCGTGTGTACTATAGGTCTGCCTTACCCTTCGGGGAAAAGGCGTGATAGTATGTTATATACAGGGTTATTTTTCAAAGACCAGCCAATTTTAAGGATGTGGTGCAGACCATCAAACTGAACAACTTTCTCCATGGGACCAACATCGTAATCGCGAATAAAAATTCAGCCGTTCCATACATTTAGGTCGAGTAGGTATTGCAGATTTCTATGGGACAGTTGATAAAATTTACGCGATTACGCTATTTGTCCCATGGAGAAAGTTGTTCAGTTTGATGGTCTGTACCACATCCTTAAATTTGGCTGGTCTTTTAAAAATAACCCTGTATATATATTTTTTTAAATTAATTTTTAATTTAAATTGAACACTGAGCGAAAAGCGAAACTTCTCAAGAAAGTTTGTTATCAAAAAGCACACACACTGTACCCAATAGTAACAAGCAGTTTTGTTGTATTGCGGATTACAAGAAGACTTTTCGTGTTTCAAATTGAATATCTTATTAACGAGATAACTGAGGGGAAATTCACGTATTTTTAAGAACATTCGCATTCTAATCGCAGTCGATAGCCGCAATCTGTCAAAAAATACCTCTAATTTCCATACCGTCCTTCCACAGTTGTTTTGACTCTGATTTCTCTTCGTTGTCCAAATTATAGTGATCTTTATTCTTATTGTTGCTGTCATTGATACGTCTGTCAAAATTAGCTATCACAATAAGGTTGCTCTTAGGTTGCTGCTGTCAGAAAAAAAAGAACTGTGAACGGCCTGTATATTGTTGCCAAGTTTTTGACATTGATTGTCGGCAGAGATGTGATTGTGAGTACATTTTGAACGTTTTTAATTACGAGAATTTGCCTTCTGTTGTGCTGAGTTATGTTCTTAGCACCCAGTTTGCGTCCGATAGATTATCGCTCTGGTTACCAATCACATAATTGACAATCAAAATTCTCATTCTTTCAGACCCTCTAGCCCCCAACTTAACAAAGTACCCTGAATACAAAAAAGCTCACGTATACTCCGTGCGCCTCAACAAAGGAGATTGTCTATACCTGCCTAGTCTATGGTTCCATCACGTACGACAGAGCCATGGATGTATAGCCGTCAACTACTGGTATGATATGGACTTCGATATTAAGTACTGTTACTTTAAGATGCTCGAGAACCTTTGTGAGAAGTATTGAAGGGTAGAAAGAAGGATTGTTATCACATACCTATTTTGTGACAATTATGATGCATATTGTGTGGTGAGGTTGACAGAGGAGAATGGAAGAAGAAAACGTGTTGCGCCGACCCCAAGTAACATGGGATAAGGGCAGGAAAATTGTGTGGTGAGGTTGATTGGGGGTGATATAATCATGTTCGGGTCGGCACTTTTGATCGGCAGTATTTGTTGAATAAAAAAGCCGACCCGCGATGTAATTGCATAACACACTATCAGTAGCAATGGTTTTCATTTTGACTGTTCAACAACATTCATTGCGTTATTTAAGTTGTTGAGCAGACAATTTTTCGAAAATAATTATGTATTATGAAGCAATGGATTAGCAATATCTTTTAAAATCATGCAGGTTCTGATTGAAAATGTGTTTCGCAATAGGGGAATAATAATTAACCGACTCGTAATTCATGTTCGGGTCGGTTCGGCATAATTCCAGGTATGCCGAGCGGCTTTTCCCCAAACGTTACCGCCTGGCTGTGCCGAATCATGCCGACCCGAACACATGTGTATAACATCCCTCACGTATTAGTTAGTCATTGATTGACAAAAAGTAAAAGTTATTAAAGGTTATTTATTTTTAATATTAAGCCATACAAAACTGTATTTTAATAATTATTTAATTTTATAAGAGTTGTTAATAAAAACGATTAAAATGACGTTGCACATTATTTTATTAAACATAACAAAATCAAACAAGACATAAGTATTATTGAGGCTGGCTTTATGCTTCTGGACGCCATTTTCAGGCCCCTCATGTGTATGTTCTGAAATAAAAATATTATGCTTATAAATCGTAAACGTAGCTACCAGAAAATGTTAAATTTTTCCAACCTTAGCGATAAAGTTAAATAATATCTATTAAAGAAATTTGACAGTTTGTAGTAGCTTGATGTGCTGGCGTCTGTACCTACTTGTAAATACAGTATCATAATATCTCACACCGATACGCAAACTGTAACCATGAATACAGAATTTGATTCTAGACAAAAAAAAAATTACGCTAGAGTAACGTAGAAAGGACAATGCCCATGGATGTATGGAATCCCGTACCATGCTGCATCAAAGTCAAACTTTGTTTTTATAGATTACACATATCATATTAACTCCTACAAAAGTTCTTTTTGTAAAAAAATTCAGGGTGTCGGGGATTTTCAAAAAATTCGATATAACCTAAAAACTATGTAGGTACTTTATTTTGTTTGACATGTCATCCACGAACGGCCATTATTTCTCTAAAAATGATAATCGTTTAAATGAAAATTGTTTTCTATTATAGTCTAGTTATTTTTAATTAATGTAGAATTGGCAAAGTATAATTTTGTTTTACAATTTTTTTGAAAGACGTGATCATGATTCTTTCAAAATTCAAGGTTATATTAATCATATCATTTGAAACTGAACGTCATGTAAAGGGAATAAAATAACATCAACACTTTTTTACTTTAAATTAAATTCCCTGTTCAAAAATCAAATACCAGACGCGTGATGTCGTAAAAAATTATGAAAATAATTACTATAATATTTTGATCTTGATGCATGAGACTTTCTGGTACGATTTCTAGCCATTCTCCTTTTTCGTCGAATATCAAAAACGAAATCAGCTATTTCCTACGCGGTCGAAATATGGAACAGCAATTTTTTTTCACGTGAAACTAACTCAAACCTATTAAAAAAAAAAAAATCGGCTGAATAGTGTTATCAATCACTAAACCTACTTCAACTACATAATTTCACTAGGGGAGTATGTTACTATTCCTCTAAAAACTTTCTGTGCTTCTAATGATGCACACTTTTTTAAATAAGCGAGCATCTTTTTGTCTTTCTGGCCTTTTCTCACAGTTGGTTGCAGTAACTAAGCTAGGGTGCCCCGTCCAAACGGGTCAGGTTAGGTTAGAACCGTGACCACCTACGCACTAGTCGAATTTGTCGCAGTAATTAAGCTAGGGCATCCTGGCTAAATGGGTTAGGTTGGTTTAGAATAGTGACAAAACGCGCGCGAGCCGAGCGAGCGAAGCGAGCGGTGCCCCGGCAGCGGCCGACGAGCGCTGTATCCAAGTAGATGTTGGTCACAGTTACTCGCCTATTCAGTATTTTTAGGACCCCAAAGTAGGATTTTTTTGAGGTTCACAAATTAAGTGCATTCATAGAGTGTTCAATAATATTTTTAGGTAAGTAAGCAAAACGGGAATTATTTGAGGTTCGTACATGCTATTTAATTACCATTGTATCTGGGTACACGTTGGACCGCGGCGTGATGTAGTCCAGCTTACAGAGCCCGCCCGTCGAGCACACTCCCACCGCGTTCTGTGACACGCACACGCTACCCGGCGGCCACGCGCGCAGCGAGGTCTCGTTGCACACGTAGCCCTCGCATAGACGGACTGTCACGTTCGCTGGACAATTAAGGAAGGTTCATCATCATCTGCCTAGCCTTTTCCCAACTATGTTGGGGTCGGCTTCCAGTCTAACCGGATGCAGCTGAATTAAGGAAGGTTATGAAGAGATTTCTTGAAGACAATTAGATGTCTGTACGGTAAACTGCTCATCTTCTGATTCGCTATACAGGGTAGCAGGGACGTCGGTGCGCAAACTGTAACCATGATTTCAGTACAGGATTCTGGGCTTTTAGCGCAGAAACTTTTCGTAGGTTCTTAAAAAAAAACAGTTGTTTCATAGAAATGTGCGATACCTAACCTACGTGGTCAAAATGCTATCTCTTTTTACCGACTAAACACGCAGGGTGTTTAGAATTAAGTACTGAATCCATTGTAACAGGCTGCGCGTCGATGTCCCTACCATACTGTATTATAAATGCACATTTGTTCAGAGAGCTAACGGCCAATGCGGTTGTTTGCAAATCACATTATTTGCAGTATTTGCACTAGTTGCAGCAATCTTAAATCGAGCTATTAGATACATTCGGAACCGGATATCTATGTTCGGAACTGACTTGTTTGTTGGACAGTTCTAGTGGTTGCAAGCCCAAGTGTTGAGTCGTGTGTGATTCCCAGGTCGGGCACAATGTTATCCCCTATAAGGTAACTTACGAGTACGATTCAAGAATTTCTCAGTAGAGTTTTTCGGAGTCTGAATTTTTGCCCCGATTAGGCTTGCCACGCACGATGAACCTTAAACACGACTGGCGACATGTGGTTCCTTCGAGGAATGCAAGCGTAATGTTATGCAGAGCTACTTTACTGACGTCCTATATAGTCTTCATCAGGCCAGTAGTCCGGTAGCGGACTGTTACTGGCCAGTCTCTCCCGCGCCGCCTCCTCAGCTGGTATACACTCTTTTCTTCCGCCTCTCAACGGTACCTCGCAGCAAATGCCGCACATGTTCAATTCACTTGGCAAGGAACCCTGAAATTAAAGAAAATAGTACTTATGTAGAAGCTGAAGGTGTGATTGTGGTTGATTGCCTTCGACCAGGGAAAATGAATCGCCTCAAACAAACGTCCTAATCCGGCTGACATGCACCAAACTGGATCAATCTGATCGGTCGGTGTCATTAATCGCAATTTCATTGGAAACAAAGTTACGTAACATTTCTTTGTATTGTGAGAAATATATTGCTGGATGCCGCATGCATGTTGCGACAAGCACACCGCGCGGGTTAGCAAACAATGAAATTAACAGACACGCTATATGTGTGCGGCACAGCGGCACTCTGTACTGGTGAATTGTTAAACGGACAAAACCTCCTTTAAGATTCTTAAAGTCCGAAACCGTATCCGATTTCTTGAATTTGAATTTCTTACCTGGAAAAGTCCACGAGACAGTTGACTTTTGACTTTCTTGATACACTGGCACTCCTTGAGCCCCAGTGTGGCGCACTCAGCCGCGTGGCAGGAGCCGTCTGACAGACACCTGCCGTTCAAACCGCACCGACAGTTCGCTGTTAGCACTGGACACGTACACTCTTGGTCTTGAGTTCTGCAGTCCTGGAATTAGCCGTTCAATCAAGAATCAGCCGTTACGAAAGTCGTCATTGAGAGAATGTGCTATAAATAAAATTGAAGTGTGTTTGTAATATTAACATTACAGATTTTACTAAATGCGTATGAAAATATATACCTACGCTACCTACTTATAAAAAAAAAACATTTTTTTAAATGTTTGTCTGTTTGTTCTGGCTAATCTTCGAATCGGCTGGACCGGTTTTGACGGGACTTTCACTGGCAGATAGCTGATGTTATGGAGTAACATATATTTAATCACTAGCTGTTGCCCGCGACTTCGTCTGCGATCCAGGATGAAAAGTAGCCTATATCCTTATCCAGCTCATGTGTGCCAAATTTCATTCAAATCCATTCAGCCGTTTTAGCATGAAAGCGTAGCAAACAAACAAACTTACTTTCGCATTTATAATATTAGTAAGGATTTAAACTTTTCGTACACCAAAGGCCGACGTTTATAGGCTACTTTTTGTCTCGGTAGCATGTTCCAGTGGGATAATTTCCGACATCCACGCGGGCGAAGCCGCGTGCAGAACCTTGTGTCAAATAAACACCGAAATCGAAGGCCAAGGTCCATTTTAGTTTTCAATTATTCTAATATGCGTCGCTACGCCCTCGGGCTTAGTTCATGTTGATACAAGATGGCGGCTTTTACTCGAACCGAATTCGCAGATGGCGGGAGATGCTCCCAATCATCTATACGGCACGCTTTGGTATTAAGGGATGAACGATATTTAGAACTGGGTTAAACCTACGACAAATAATAGCGAGGAATTGTGTCTGTAATGTTTCGGGGCTTTAGAGGTTCGGCACGAAGTCTAGTTTGCAAAGGTCTAAATATAACATAAAGAAACGATGGATGGACTCTGTGAATGATGATATAGTTCGAAAGGGGGTGACTAATACCGAGACAACAACTGATAGAGAAGTATGGATGAAAAAGACATGTTGCGCCGACCTCAAATAAATTGGAATAAGGGCGGAATGGAAATGATGGAATGATGGGAATGATGGTGATGATGATGATGATGATGAATCAGCCTATAATGTTCACAGGGACACAGGCCTGCTCTCGGTGAGTGGGCCGTAATCCACCACGCGGGCCCAGTGCGGGTTGGTAGAAGTCAGATGTCTGCGAATATTTGGTTCTAGGACAGGACTATAGATAGATCAATGTTTGGGGCAGAAGCAGCATTTCTCCGAAGAAAAACACCACTACGTCTGCATTTATTTTTTATCTTTATTATACTAGCAAAAGGACAATGTCCAAATTGGCCCTGTGCAATAAAGAGTATCAGATTAAACGATAATTAATCGCCTATTTTATTATTTAAGTTGCAAATACTTCTGTATCACGGACTAGCTGTATTCCAAAATGTACTTTTAATAGAATTTAACGCGACTAATAACATTAGATCGCCATCTTCGCCTAATGTCATGTCGTGTCAGAAGTGAAATAGGGATGTCCAATCAATTATAATCGATTGATTGAATTATTATTCGATCGATTGTGTTTTCTTTTCTAAAGTGTATTTTTAAAAACCTAATAAGAATACTTTATGTATGCAGTCATACTCCAATTTAAATAGGTAGTAAGAATAATATTATACAGTAATCAAAACTTTTTATTTTGATTATCTAATTCATTTTTTACGACAATTAATACAAAAATAACATTTCTCTTTCGGCGTAAAATAAACCATTGTCATACATACTTGTAATGTTTATATGACAAAGGTGATGTAACAGACAGTTTGAAATAATTTAAGAACACAGTAAATCTTAATCGAAAAAATCGATTATTGGTGTGGTGTCGTACTACATCCCTAGTTTTGCTGTGAACGTCACGTCGCGTCGTTAGTTTAAATGCATTTTAATTTTGCACTTGCATCCACTTTTTAGAAAAACAACTGCATAGGTACCTAATTATCTAGGTATCTAGGTATTATGATATTACCAACTTTTCAGTTTCTTAAAAATCACTCAGAGCTATGAAAAATCGTAGGTACCTACATTTAATATTCGTTGTTATGGTTAGATTATAACCTCAAAATCTGATACTTTTTTTGAAATATACCTTTTTTGCAGCTAGTCCGCTACAAATACAAAATCTTTTAAGAATCTACTAATGATAGAGAATACAATACATAATTATCCGATGCTCTTGGCTCCAGGGCCAACAATGTATGGACGCAGAGCAATGTCCTTTCTAGCGAAGGGCTTTTATCCTATTGGCCTCATTAAAGCTATCTTTAACTCTATTTATTGATATGATTTTTTTATTCCTCTAAATGTCCTCTATCCTATCCTATCCTCTATCCTCTGTCCTCTATCTGTGCTCAAGCTGTTATTTTGCATCCTCGTCAAATTTCAGGAGGCTGTTAAAATAAATAATCAAATAAAATTACGATCCCTGGTAAATAATGAATACATACTTGTTGTTTTAGTTATTTAAGTTTGACAGTATTTCAGAATACACCATTTTCAAAGAACAGAATCGCGTTATGGTATCGTATAAGCGGCCGCGTTTTTATGTTATGTTATGTTAAGGGCAGTTACAGTGCATTCTCACACAGGCCGCGATTTAAAATGCGTGTCCCACACATGGCAATTTCCGAAAATTAAAAAAAAAATACCTACTTAGGTATTTTATTATTGATTCGTGTCGAGAATCAGTAGCATAGTTACCTCCTTGAATTTGACGAGGATTGAAAACAACACCTTGTATAGTATAGGGTATGAGGAACAGGGTGTAAAGTTCACTCATACTCTATAGAAAAGGGAGGATCCTCCGACCAGACGGCTGTCGTGTCTGGCGGGCAACTGCCCAACGATTGATGTTGGGAAGTTTGTATGTACGCTAGTTGCGCGGTAAACTCTGCTTGCGAGATGCAGGATTTGCGTGACGTCAGTATGACGCCATGTTCGCATGTGGCGTTGTAGATACCGCTACAGTATTATCGTGTGACGCTATTTTGAAAAATAATCAAAATGGCGAACCGGGACGAGGCCAGTCTGCATACAAAAGTTCGATCCCCTTTCTTTCTATTTGTATAATACCATTTTTTTTTCAGGGTATTTTATTGAGCATGGTAAAATAGATATGTATAAGAAAAAAGACATTTCTATGATGGTAACCGATTCATATTGAGGTGGGAACCGTGTTACCTACACGAATGCGATCACAGTTTAAAATATACATTAAGCTTGGATAACATTCATTGTAAAAATAACTTTGTCAATCCGTAATGTACTATTTTAAAACTGAGCACACTTACAATGCATGGAAATTGTAATAAATGGAGTACTAATGTGCGGGTAAATGCAATAAGTTTGCAACATCAGCCTGCCATTATTTGCTCCGAGTCTTGCTTGTTTGTAGAAACGTGACTGTTTTTCCTTACACTTACAGACTTAGGGCGAGGTTGTTTCAAACCGTACGCCAAATAATAACGAGTACGTAATAGTAATTATTTAACGTAAGTCAAGGGATTTTTTTTTCCTTTTTGTCAACTGAGCCGATGTCGACTATTCTGCCAGCGTCGTAATTGTAATTTGAAACAACGCTTTTTTTTTGGTTTGAAGATAGTTAGCGCCATGTTTGACGTTGACGCATGCGATAAGTGGACGTGAAACAACCCGCCCTTACAGTAATTGGGTCAACTCATCCTATTTTAAACCGCTCCTAATTAGTTATGCACGGTAACCCTTTGGGCATTTAAGCATTCTTTTTTAGAGATTCACTCCATTTCTTCATACTCTATGTTTAGAGAACACTTAATTATGATGAGTCTGCTCTAATGAGGAGCTCACTTAGAACTAACTGGACTGTCACGTGATACTATAACAATTTTTAGCTGAGCTCATTGTTGCTATGTGATCCATTCACGCCATTTGCCAGGGTCAGCGGGGTGTTTGAGTAACACAATATCAGTAGCAATGGCTTTAGTTTTGACAGTTCAACAACATTCATTGCGTTATTTACGTTGTTGAGCAGACATTTTTGCCGAACATATGAAGCAATGGATTAGTAATATCCTTTCATATGATTGAGATTGTGATTGATAGTGTGTTATGCAATTAGGGTGCAGAACTAGTTTTTACTAGGACACAGTCGGCGCTTGTCAGGCATAGTTTTATGCCCGATTACGACGCGCAGAGATAACGCCAAGTACTAAGTTCTCAGTGCTAAATCGGTTGAGGGGGAAGCCCCAGGGTAGCCCGCGAAATTCAAGTTCATATAACCTTCATGACGTCATCATTTGCCTAGCCTTTTCCCAACTATGTTGGGGTCGGCTTCCAGTCTGATGCAGCTGATTACCAGTATTTTACATAGAGCGACTGCCTATCTGATTTTCACAATTCAGTTATTGGGTAATACGATACTCCTTGGTAAGACTGGTTGACAGACTATCGCGCTTTTGACGGCCCGTAACGACTGTCAAAGATCCATGAATGAAAGCCGGGACAAACGGCTTAACGTGCTTTCGGAGGCACGGAGGGGTCTTTGTATGTAAATACGGTCACCCATCCACGGACCGACCGTGGCAAGCGTAGCTTAACACTGCTCTATTCATAGAGCAGTGTTAAGCTACGATTACCGTTACCACTGTTGCCGTTGCCGTTGCCTCGGTTTACAAGTTGTGGATCGTGGGTTCGAACCCAGGCAGGCGCTTTACTTTATGTAAAATAATCTTATCACCACTGCTCTCAAAACGGTGAAGGAAAACATCGTAAGGAAACCGGCATGTCCTGGAATCAAAAATTCGAAGACATGTGACATCTACCAACCCGCACTGGGCCCGCGTGGTAGCATGGTAGTTGTTAGAGATGTTATGGATATGATATTTTTTATATAGGAATAAAATTATATCGGTTTCGGATACGGTTACGGATATGTAATTATTTCGGATTATCTGTTAGTTTCGGATAGTTTCGGTTACGGATATTAGATTGAAGTAAAATAATCAGTCATATAGGTAAGTAATTATTTAGAGATGTTACAAAAACCTGTCGAAACATGTCGTTTTTTAGACTCCGCCCTTATACGAAACTATCCGAAACTTGTGAATCGGATACGGTTACGGATATATTTTTATTTCGGATATCCGATAGTTTCGGTTACGGTTACGGAGCTCCATAACATCCCTGGTAGTGGTATTACAGCCCACTCCCACTCGAAGAGAGGAGACCTGTGTCCCAGCAGTGGGATCATTATAGGCTGATCATGCAAAGTTAAAAGGTGAACTTACTAGTACTAAGCAAATAAAACTACAAATAAGCAATGGATGAATTTATTACAATGAGAACCTTCTATAAAGCTTTATTAGAAAAACACAATCCAACGAATTTAAAACTATTTCAAATTAACTAGAAAAGCTTTAACAACGATAAATACATATATATCAATAGGTACCTACACACGACTACATAAGCTACACATTTCCAGTTTTAGCTGACCTCGCATTGATTTGATTTTTCGCTTTTGTTAGGTATAATGAGAAGTCAGCTTATACTGGAAATGTGTAGCTTGATATCTTGTCGTGCGTGCCTACCTGACTCAGGTAAGTAATCCAAAAAACAATATGAAAGAAAAAATATTCAGTAAATACAATGGATGTCAAAAATAACATTTTACAAAGATAACAACGACGATTGATATGAGGATTATACTACTAACAATACCACTCTTTATGAGGTCTGCTAGCTGGCACTTGGCGGTGCAGCATAGCCCTTGGGATGGATGGCACATCGCTGAAGGAGCCACGGAACACCCTTCTTTGTGTAGCGTGCTGAAATCCAAATTTCTACGATCATAAGTTATTTTTGGGTTTACTCCATCAGTCCACAAATTACGGGGTAATTGCGCAACACACAATCAGTAGCAACGGCTTTCAATTTGACAGTTCAGCAACATTCATTGCGTTATTTACGTTGTTGAGCAGATTTTTTTTCGAACAATCAGGGTGCAGGTAAGTAGGTAGTTATTAATGCACATGGAAAGCTCTTAATCGACAAATACAAAGAACGAGGGTCGAGGGGTTACACTCGTCCACCGCAGGCCCGGGCTTGCGGGCGGCGAGCAATGGGCTGCTTCCCGCCCGGTAAGGACCAGGCCCGGGTCGACGGCGCGTTGTGTTCCACGCGCGCCTCAAAGAGATGTCAGCACGAACTGACGGGTGCCGATGCCGATGCCGCCGGGGCTGCGGGTTGTTCGAAAGAGATACCGTGGCCCTTGGCACAGGCAACTGAAGGAACACGGGTGGGTTTTAGTCAGTAAAAGCCTGACACGCCCTTTTTGATGATTCCCCCCCCCCCCCCCCGAGACGTGCATTTTTTTTATTGACTGCGCTGTCCCACTGCTGGGCAAAAGCCCCCCTCCATTCATTCCATCTTACGCGCGTCATCCTTCCAATTTTAACGGAACCTATCCAGCTCTCTTACGTGGACACGCATTAGTAAATAAAAACAAATAGGACTTTCAAGACGGTGTTAAAAAAATGAAGCCTAGGGAGACAATGGCTACCAGTGGCCAAGTGAAGGGAAGGCCATTTTATTTGGGAACAAAGGTCAAATAAGTACCCTTCTTCAAAGACTAAAGCGCCTCCACTTCGAGGGGTGCAGCAAGGATCTTTGTGGATGCACCGGGACGGCAGGCCGCAGTCACAGGATTCTCCCTCTTCTACTATACCTAGAAAAGGTATTAAATTTTGTTCACGCGGCAGTGCCAGCGAGTCGATTCAGTGTTGAGCTTTTTGCTGACTCTATAGAATTTGAGTTTCTCGTTGGAGGAAGATTTATGATTAAGATTCACTAAACTCACTACTTTTTCCATCCTACAGAATATCTTAATGTGTCATGGCATCAATCAATCAATCAATCAACTCAGCCTATTGCGGTCCACTGCTGTACATAGGCCTCCCCCAGGCTGCACCTCAACACCCAGTCCTCCACCTTCCGCATCCAGTCTGTCCCAGCCACCTTCTTTAGGTCGCGTAGTGTGGGACGCCCCCCAGCTAAATGGACGGTGCCATGGCATGATGCTCGACTATTATTTAGGAAAACAAAGGACTCCACAAACCATAAAACTAAAGGTCAGCCGATCTATTCTGTAAAAGTCTTACCCTGAAAACGTCGGTGAAGTGAGCTTCAAGTGAGCTTAACAGTGTCAACCTCTAGCATCAGATGGAATGACAGCTCACTTTAAACTCACTTCACCTAAGTGTTCACGCTAAGATTTTTACAGAATAGACCGGCAGGCCTTGCGGGGTAATTGCGCAACACACTGTCAGTAACAAAGGCTTTCATTTTGACAGTTCGACAACATTCATTGCGTTATTTACGTTGTTGAGCAGACACATTTTTCGAACATATGAAGCAATGGATTAGCAATATCCTTCAAAATTATTCAGATTAATAGTAAGTTATAGTAATAAATTAACAGTGTGTTACGCAATTAGGGTGCTGTAGTGAAAAGCTGTGAAAAGGCGAAAATCAGGAATATAGGTATCCGTGAATAAACGAAGGCCACACCCACAGCACATGTCGTGCTAAGTTTGAACCCTGGAATCTTAGATAAACCTACCGTTTCCACAATACGGTCGATCCTCTTCCATCAGACAATAGCTCATGCTGCTTAGCGTGGCGGCGATCAGTCGTTTACTGCAAACCGAGAACTCGAAGTTCAAGCCATTGACAGCCGTCGAGGACTGGGAACCCATGAGGTAACCGCGGCACTCAGGGTTGGGGAAGTTGTCATCGTGGTGCGCGCCGAAACTGTGGCCTGAAGGAAAGAAGAATCTGATGTAGCTGTAGACAACAGTGGTGGAACAAAATAAGACAAGTCATCCCCAGTTTTTTTGTGTGCTCACTCATAACATCACAACACACTCATAACTCATTATGCCAATATCCTGATAACTTTGCGTCATCACGGTGCTTGAGGACGTCTCATCATCTGCCTTGCCTTTTCCCAACTACGTTGGGGTGTTAGTCTACACAGATGCAGCTGAATACCAGTATTTCACATGAAGCGACTGCCTATCTGATCTCTACAATCCAGGTAGTGGGTTAAATACGATATCCTTGGTAAGACTGGTTGTCAGACTTTCGGGCGTCTGACGTCCCGTAACGACTGCCTAAGATCCACGAATGACAGCCCGGACCAACTGCTTAACGTATTTTCCGAGGCACGAAGGGGTTTTGATATGTAAAGATGGTCACCCATCCAAGGTCCAACCGCGGCAAGCGTAGCATAACCTGATCGACCGACCCGTGCGGCTGTTATTACTTAGCCACAAGCATTTTGTTTGAGTACGTCTGTAGGCTGTATATTATCATTACTCATTTGAACAGGCTGGATGCTGCCTGAAACTGTAATTCAAATTTTAACTTATTTAAAAATAGAAGTGAAACGTCTTTACCCATTTCATGGGCAAGCGTAAGAGCAACAATCCTCTCAGGAACCCTGCCCGACTCCTCAGTGGTGGCGTGTGCTATAGCCAGAGTATTGAAGGAGCGGCCGTACGCACGCCGGTCGCAGAGACCACCCGCTGCTCCACCCATGCCTCCACCGAGAGATGTGAAACTGAGGTAGACACGGAAAAAGAGTAAACTAGAAAAGGTAAGCGCGGTTAGGTAATCTTCGTGTAAATAGGCTAGCACTTCTATGGTTATAACAGCTCTATATTAGATCTCATCATCGCGCGTTCGTACATAATATGTCCGAAGATACACGATGATTCCCGAAGCGCGTACTTTTCTTGGGATATCTGTATGAGTTTAAGTTAACGATTTCTGGACTTCATGTAAGCTATTTTGATTGGTTGACCATATCGCTTGAATAAGCTTTCAGGAACTGAGGGAAGCGTATTCAATAAACCATCTGATTATTTAACAGAGCACATACAAGTAAACCAGAAAGTATAAGCTTCCATGGTTGTAGCAGCAGCAGCTCTTAGAACTCATCAGGTAGGCTCATTGAAACGTACAAAATGCTTACAGAACACTACGAAGTGCCCACCCTTCAAGACATTGTGAATGCCACCAAATCACCAAACATTAGCGCGTGCTTTCTCTAAGGTTATGGGGAAGTTCATCAAGGAAAAAACCTTTGAAGCAATTCTAGTCTAACCGAGTTGTAACAGCTTGGATTAGGCTCCCGGAAAATGTTGTGACGGCTCCTACACTGAACTGCTTCAAGAATCGACTGGACAGATTAAATATCTGCGAGCTATTTCATCCACACGCATCAGCTAATTAACTGCTAGTGTGTCTTACCAAATAATAACAATAATCATAGCACGTTAATATTTCCGAAGATGGACGATGATTGCCGAAGCACAATTTTTTACTGGGAGCTGGGAGATCCATATATTGTGTCCATATGTTACATGGTTTGGTTCTGAAAACCTAACAACTGGGTTGAAGGATTATTTATACCTTAAACCCAAAGTCCTATTATGAAATGCGTGCCCAGAGAATGCCACTCCAAGGCAGACCTCGGACAGGCGGCGCAGTCTCGCGAACCGCATGAGGTAGGCGCGTCCATCGATCGCCTTCTCTGTGAGGAGGTCCCCGAACACACGCTTGTTCGTATCCTCTGATGTCAGCACCAGTATGTACTTTACTGAGAAACCTAAAGAAAGAAGCTTCTGTTTACTATCTTTAAAGCGGTCTAGATATTCAAAACTAAAACGCCTAATATGTACAACACATGAACTTAAACTTTTATGCATAAGTCGACAAAGTTCCTCCTATGAATGGACAAACGTTAACCATATCCGAGGTAAAGTGCAAAAATTATCGAGCTCACTTCGTGGAGCTAAAGATCCACCCCATGAAAATATACTTGCCGGCTAGAATTGTGTGATTTTTTTACTCTAATTAAATCTTGTTAAGATGATGGTTTCCTACTTTCAAAATGAGCAACGAAAATGACAAGATTTGGAGCTAACCAATGTTATCAGGGATCCCGTCTTCATTAAAATCCGCGTTCCTAAATATGATATCAGCTTGAGCGACAGCATGCATCATTCGTCGTACCACGTGGTTCAGGCTCGAGTTAGCGTCTTTCACATAGAACTCCTTATCAGCCAGGAGTAGAAGGTCACAGATCCTCGCGCGGGCCACCCCGGGGACTCTCTCTCGTTCTTCTATCCGGAAGGGAAAGTAAGGAACGCGTTCTAAGACGTTGTACTGGAAGAGAAGATGAGCGCTTAGATTTTTGAAAGTGAAGTTTTGGAAGCCGTATCTACGTACAGGTATACTCTAGTAATAAACCACAAGACTCCCACTTAGCTTGAAGTTCGGTGAAAATCGACGGTGGTACAACATTAAAATATAAAATTGACCTACCTACTTGGGTTATTCCGTTTATCCACCCCAAAAAATCCACCCTAAGGTGGATATTTAAGGCGTTGCCCGTTAAGGCGTGATACACTCTTGTTCGGGTCGGCATTAATCGGCAAAGCCGGGTGGTAATCACACTAATATTATATGCGAAAGTTTGTGAGTGAGTGTATGTGTGTACGTGTGTGTTTGTATGTTTGTTACTTCTTCACGCTCAAACGGCTGGACCAATTTTGATGAAATTTGGTATGGATGTAGCTGACACCCTGGATTTACACATAGGATAAGTACTTTTTATTCCGATATTCCCACGGGATCGAAACTTATGCGGGTGACACCGTAGGGCGCAGCTAGTATCCAATATAAATGTTGGGAAAAAGGCGGTAAAAATCATCTGCAACATTGCGAAGGCAGATGCCAAACGGAGTCTGCCGATCGGCACGAGCCGAATGAAATCCGAATATGATGTAGTAATTGCTTTGGGTCGGCTTTCTTATCCAATACACAATGTGTAACTGAATTAATGCATTATTATGATAGCAGTTGGTTCAGAATCGTTGAATTTTTTTAATAATTAAATCTACGTAAATTACGGTCACACTTCCGCTGTACAATCGAAACAAAACAAAATGGACAAGTACCCACTACGATAGACCCTTATATACGAGTGCGGCTGTGTGCGCGTGCGTAGATTTGTATTGTGACCACAATTTTCTCCCACAATCAGTATAACTAATTTGATATATAAATAATGTTTTACACATATAATAGTAAAATTCAATACTACATAGATACCGAGAACAATGTGCCGAACCGAACAAGTGTGTAGGTCACCTAACTGATACTACTGATAGGTATAGTCTGTTCAAATGTATGCTTCAAATTGATGTTATTTCAAGTTAAACAAATATCAACTTTATTTTAATGGCTATTATGTTGATTTTAGAGTGACTAGCACTATTGAACAACTTCAAACACTTGTGTAGGAATTAAAGTTATTTTTACATAAACTCATATTTGTTTACATTTTTGGCAAATAAGTCGCGAATGCAGATTAGGTATGGTAATGACAAAGATGATCAAGAATGCGTGTTCAAATCACGTCGTGGTCTGGTGACCACGACGTGATTTGAACACGCATTCTTTTACTTTACACCCTGTTCCTCATGCCTCCAAACTGGTGTTTGGAGGCATGAGGAACAGGGTGTAAAGTTCACTCAACCTCCATAGAAAAGGGAGGATCCTCCGACCAGACGGGTGTTGTGTCTGGCGGGCAATTGCCCAACGATTGATGTTGGGAAATTGTATCTATGCTAAGTGCGCGGTAAACTCTGCTTGCGAGCAGCAAGCAAATCAACAACGCATCATACTCGTCAGTATGTCGCGTTGTTCGCATGTGGCGTTGTAGATACCGCTACACGCGAATGTGATCTAATTGAGTTCTGGCAGTTCTGCCCATAATATAGGCAGTGCAATCACTATAATAAGCCATCATCTTCACCTGATCACCTGAGCATGATCGCGTCGGGACCGGGGCACCGCCATGTTGTCGTTCTCGAACGCGCCGAAGTACTTGTGCGGGTCATCCTTGCCGTATGGATCCGCGTGGAGAGTGCGGTTACCTGTCAACATTGATTTTAGTCTCTGAATCTTATTAAGAACGATTTATACCATACCCTACTAGTTTTTACTCACGGCTTTGCCCGCGTGAGTGATGGAAATTATCCCACCGCAATGTACAGACGCCAGCACATCAAGCTACTACAATCTGTCAAATTATATAATAATAATAATAATAATAATCGCTGAAGCATTAAGGTTCAAGGTTGATTGGGAAAGTTTGACAGTTTCGGGTAGGTTGACCTGCTGGCGTCTGTATTACCGGGAAAAAAATTTATCCCATGTCCTAACCCAGGTCATGGTCTTGGTTACCTGTGCCATCCAGTAAGTCAGTAACCGTAGAGTCAACCAACCTGTCAAAACCCTGCACCCTACAATAATTGCATAAAACACGATCAATCTCAATCTGAATCATTTTGAAGGATACTGCTAATCCATTGCTTTATATATTCGAATAAACTGTGTGCTCAACAACGTAAATAACGCAATGAATGTTGTTGAACTGTCAAAATGAAAGCTATTCCTACTGTTAGTGTGTTACTCCATCACCCCGCTGACCCTCGAATCTCTACATCGTCTCTTTTTTGTACGTATGTGCGACGATTTTTGGTGCTTACTGAGCTCTATCGCTAAGGGAATAGGCTAGATGCCTAAAAAAAATTGGTCCCGTATTTTTTCTTTTGTCAATCATATAAAAAATGACAAAAGAAAAAATACGTGTCCATTATTTTTCGATAATCTAACTGACGGACTAAATATAATAATCATTTTTTTACCCAGGCAACTACCCTATTGTGGATAATTATGTTAATACTTAAGTTCTTCTATGTAATAATGTTGTTACATAGAAGAACTTAAGTTAAATAAAAAACTTTACAAAATCACGAATTCATAAGTAGGAGTTTGAAAACACAGATCCCAAAACTTTATGTTATCATACAGATAAGGCTTCTGTGGAAAATATTCTCAAGGTCAGAGTCGAACGGGCTGTCGTGCTCGAGTTTCAAAATCAACATTGAATTTCGTACTAAATCACTGTGATTACTAAGCGTTGTTACATAAGTTAAGGCACCGTAAGTAGGTTTGTGTTGAAGGTTGGCGAACCGTTAAAATCTTTCTGTTGTTACTATAGGCGAGAGACAGCACTTTCACGCTTATAATAACAACACTGTATAACGCGGGCCGTCTGCTTAAACCTAAGGACCCTAATAGGGTTCATCAATGACCCCTTGTTGGCATCGGAAGGTAAATAGAACTGTAGCGGTATCTACAACGCCACATGCGAACAACGCGTCATACTGACGGCACGCAAATCCTGCATCTCGCAAGCAGAGTTTACCGTGCAATTAGCATAGATACAATTTCCCAACATTAATCGTTGGGCAATTGCCCGCCAGACACAACACCCGTCTGGTCGGAGGATCCTCCCTTTTCTATGGAGGTTGAGTGAACACCCTGTTCCTCATGCCTCCAAAGAACTAAGGCTGCCCACCCAGCCCCACGTCCGATAATCGGTGACTGATTTTTGTAGGAGAAAAATAGAACGCACTGATGGCAATAGTGCAACGCACACGTCCTACAACAAGGCGGTTAGAAATAAAATCGGTGCATTCCGACCGATCCGATTATCGGAGAAAAATGGAATTTTCGGAAATGTATGTTGAGCAGACAAATTTTTCGAACTTATGAAGCAATGGATTAGCAATTTGCTTCAAAATTGTGTGTTCACAAAAAAATCGGCATTGAAAGTTTCCAAGTGTTGACATATTAGTGCTCGTGACTGTACACCTCTGCCCAACCCATCTGGGATTACTGGCGTGATGTGATTATCAAAATAAATAACAACCCATATGTAGAACTCCATAGAACTGATGGTCTTCGCCGATGTATCCTTCAGCGGAGCCTGACGACGGGTCCATGACGGGGTAGCCATACGCCATGTTGATGTCAGACAGTGGGTTACTCGCGACAAGGGTCTGGATGTCACTGTCAGCAGTCTGGTGGCCTTCCTCAGGGGTTACAGGTGCCAGGTACAGGGTTGAGGTACGAGTTGTTAGGTGCGAGGCGCCTGAAAATTAGGGGAGGAATGGTTTGACAACGTTCTGATGATGCATGATCACATTTTTTTTGAGACAACATTATTAAATGTGTTGCGTAGTTGTAACAAATTATATAGGACACTAGCCACACTAGATCTTGATTATTATATGTATAGACGAAGATATATTTATTTTTCCTTGTATTGTAAATATTCTATTACAAGCTCTTGCCCCCGACTTCGTCTGCGATCCAAGATGAAAAGTAGCCTATGTCCTTTTCCAGGTCATGGTCTACCCACGAACACGTACCACATTTCATCCAAATCCGTTCTGCCGTCTTAGCATGAAAGCGTATCAAACAAACTTACGTTTCGAGTTTATAATACTACTAACTGCGCCCCGGTTTCACCCGCATAAGTTTCGATCCCGTGGGAATATCGGGATAAAAAGTATCCTATATATTAATCCAGTGTGTCAGCTACGTCCATACCAAATTTCATCAAAATTGGTTCAGCCGTTTGAGCGTGAAGAAGTAACAAACATACAAACACACACACACTTTCGCCTTTATAATATTAGTGTGATAGTTAGGATATTCGATCGTTTCGGCCTTTCTCTATTCACAATCCATCTTCAAAGCATTAAAACCACCACCAGCTTACCAATAGGCTGCAACTTCAAACACAGCACATGGACTTCTGTACCGAACTTTGCTTCTAAAAGCTGGTGGCCATACGCACTGCAGATGGTATGGTGCAGGGTTGCGATGTCCACTCCAGTCACCGTGATGAGCAGACAGGCACTGACCACTAGCACAGAGGACATGGCATACAATTTTGAATTTCACCAGACCATTTTCAAAATGTTTATGAGTGTTATGTGTTGTTGTCAGTATGACAGGCGTTTAGCTTTTTCTTGGTTGATTTGCTGCAGTATAAAAAGTTTTTAATTGAAAGGTCGGTAATATTAGAACCTTTTTAGAACAATTTCATCTGCTAAATTTTGTGGGGCATACAGCGTGTATCAGAATGTCGTGGTCATATTTAAGGCTGTGGTGCAGACCATCTAACTGAACCCCTTTCTCCATGAGACCAACTTACATAGTATTCGCGGAAAATAATCAGCCGTCCAGGGTCGAGTAGTTATTGAAGTTTTGTACGGGACAGTATAATTTTGGTTGGGTGTCCTATTCTAACCGTTTGCAGCTGAATGCCAGTATTTTACATGAGGAGACTGATCTGACCTTCACAACCCAGTCACTGGGCAACTCGATACCCCTTGGAAAGACTGGTTGACAGACTTTTGAGATTCTGACTACCTGTAACGAGAGACAAAGATCTACCAATGACAGCTGGGACCAACGGCTTAACGAGGCACTGAATGGTCTCGATATGCAATGGATAGTCATACATCCACGAAGCGACCGCGGCAAGCGAGAATGGATAGGAAATCCTGTTTTTTAAGGTACCTAGACGATCTCCTATCAAACTCTTAGCATAATCAGCTTATAATATTCCCACTGCTGGAACACAGGCCTCCTTTTTTTTAGAGTGAGTGGGCTATAATATACCACGCGGGCCCAGTGCACTTGGTAGATGTCACATGTCTTCAATTTTTGGTTCTAGGACATGCCGGTTTCCTCAGGATGTTTTCCTTCACCGTTTTGGTGATGAAATTATTTAGGTACACAAAGTAAAGCGCCTGTCTGGGTTCGAACCACGACCTAAAACTCGTTAGTCGGGGCTGCTGCCACTGGGCCACCATGTTGTCCTATCAAACTATAATATACACTTAACACTTAAATTACCCTTGTCAACTACTGTCAAGCTACTAATTACCTAATTGAGCTGCCACATTGTATTATTCAATTGCTATTTTCATGGCGGCAGGCTCGTATAATTTGAATAATAATTAAATTCTGTTTAAATAAACGTGTCTTCGCTTCATAGTGTAAGTGATGGACATGTGCGTCTGTTTGTTGCACCAGGTAATTAAAAACTGGTTTTATATTATAGCCAATACTAATTGTTTTCTTACGGAATGATTTGATGGGATTACGTAATGAATAAATCCGAAATTAGAGTGGTATATCTTCCCTGTTGGTCAAAAGAAGGTGACTCTTTGAAGGTGATTAATCTTAGAAAAATATAGAAGTTCTTTCTGTTTTCATAAATATGTTTATTTATATAAAGTGTGTCTTTTTCATTATTAGGTAGCTACTTATATGTAGATCTCGCTTGTATTTAAATAATAAGTAAGAACACAAAAAACAACAAAAAAAAAAAAAAACAAAACAAAATACAAAACTATTACATTATGCAAAAGATAAAATTATTTATATATCGTTTTAATACGGCATACAACATTAGTGTGTTTTTATGAAATAATAATTTCTGATTTTCCATTACTATTTTCCAAAGTTTTCTCTCATGGACTGATTTTTCAATGGTCAGATAACTGTTATGTGAGGAATTAATATTATATATAATATTATAGGTATATATTATATAATATTGCGTTTTTACAGGATTAGCATAGAAAATATGTCCAAACTAACATATTTATTATTCAAATAAAAATCGAACTATTGAACAAATAAGCAAACTACTAAACTAATGAGCAAATACAATTTTATTTTCGTCTATTATTGCCAAAGGAAAATTCAACTTTATTTCCGTCTTTATTATGCCCTAGGGCATATTATAATTCCAGTTCATGATTGTTCCTTAGAACAATCATACTGTTTATATTGCCTTTAATTAATGTGATTGATAATGATTATACTACGATCATACACGTGTGGATCTAACATAGCCTGTACCTAATATCTTTAATGAGTAAACTCAAAGTGCAATTCTACCTATTTGTCTAATTAAAACTCAAATGTAGTTCGAAGTCGTGTTGCTGACTCTTTGTTTACTCTTTTAAAGCTTCTAATGTAGATAACAAAATCAAAAACCACAGAACGTCTCCTTTATGATTCTCATAACTTAAGGCTCAAAAATCAAACGGCTTTACTAACTTTGACGCTAGAAAGGTGACTACCGAGATGACGACTAATAGGGAAGAATGGAAGAAAAAGACTTGTTGCGCCGACCCCAAATAAATTTGGATAAGGGAAGGTTAATGATGATAAATTTCATAAGCATGCGCATTGCGCATCTCGGCGACAAGCAAATGTCAGAAACTTGTCGAAAATGTAGGGAAATTAGATGTATTTTTGACAGATTGAGACGGAGATCTGACTGTGAACGTTCTTAAAATTACGAGATTTGCTCCTGTAACAGATGCAGATAGATGATATGGGATCTCTCTCTCTATTTAAGGCTTTCTACTCTAGCACTTTCTAGTATAGTATAATTTTTATTTAATAAAAATCAAAAATCACTTTTCCCCAAATACCCATTTCTACTTTTATTTACCAATTAAAAGAGACAGACCCACGTCATAAGCCGATAGCCCTGTTCCCTCGTTGGCGCTAACTATATATAAAGTAATGAGCTCACGTAAAGCATCGTAAGCTCTCTTACGCCGAAGCACCGTCGTGTGACGAACATTAGAGCGACGGCCAGGTAATGACAAGCAGGCAGGCCTCAGCCTCGGATATAGGTAACCCACAGATGTATAGACATGGATCTTACAAGGAACTGTGTAGCAAGCGCGTAGGTATTTTTGAGCTTTCCTTGGTGGCCTATAGATTTTATGCTTTATAATCTTAATCATTTGCATTGCTTCATATGTTCGAAAAAAGTGTCTGCCCAACAACGTACAGACGCCAGCAGGTCAAGCTACCCGAAACTGTCAAAATTTTCCAATCAACCTTGAACCTTAATGCTTCAGAGATAAAGTTGAAAATCTATTAAAGAAATTTGACAGATTGTAGTAGCTTGATGTGCTGGCGTCTGTACCTAAATAACGCAATTAATGTTATTGAATTGTCAAAATAAAAGCCATTGCTACGGTTCGTGTGTTATGCAATTACCCAGCTGGTTTACGAAAAACTGACTGACTCATATGACTTTTTCAAAAATACTTTGAGTTTGAGTTCAGCGACACCGCGGCAGGTCCAGACGAAAATGGCGGGATGAGCTGGACTCCTTCAACAAGAATTGGCCCTTAGCAGCTTTAAAGACAGTAGAGAGGGCTTTGCTTTCCAGTGGGACATCACAGGCTTTTAATAATTGAATTATAATAAAATAATTGGGTTAAGAGCCGAGACCGCGGTTGTTGTTGGATTTTTAAAGATTTTAGTAGCGATGCAAGAACTCCAGAATACAGATACAGACGCAGATGGCTTAGGTACAGATGTTCTTCTTATCTCCAACGATAACTTTAACAATGAATTTGAGTGTACAACACGTTGCTTTATAAAACAGAACACGTAACTTTTTTCGAAGTCCGTCTGCAAAAAAATAATTTTAGGATGTCATGGTGAGGCCCAAATCAACCATGGCCATTATACATATTAATTTTAAACGACTTACAAACCTAGGAATTCCAGGGCATACTCTGCCTAGTGTCAGTCAGCCAGCGTTATCTCTATATCTGTGTGGCTACCTTATCTACATAGCCTAGGCATACACTGAGGTTAACAGAGATTCCAGGAACGGAAATAAAGGTTGTTTTTTTAGAATTGTGACTAAGTTAACTAAGTTCTAACACCTCTCACTTCTAACGGTGGGAGGATACGAAGGGAATTGTCATTAATTTTCTGGTATAATTTATCGGTCAGTAGATTTGGAGCTTTTGACTTTAAGTAACTTTAGTATTTTTTCGACTTCAGCTTTTGGAAAAGTTTGCAATTTGGGCTCACAAAAATCTATGTGAGCATAATTAACTGACTGAGCTAATACTAGCTTCTGTCTGCGACTTCGTCCGCGTAAAATTCCTTCTTCCCCCGACCCATCTCATCGCATCGCATCGCCTGCCCGCGCTATTACTTCGTTTTATTTTTGCTCGGCTCCTAAGAGTGCTAGCGTGATGTTAAATAACCTATAGCCCTCCTCAAGGATAATACTCCGCACAATAATTTTTCAAATCCGACCAGAGATTAGCGCGTTCAAACAAACAAACAAACTCTTCAGCTTTTTTATTTGTATATATTAGAGATGCGCCGGTTAGTGGTTTCACCGAATAACCGAATCCGGATAATTCGGTTCCCCGTTCCATGGTTTAGCTTTTGCCAGATAGAGCTGACAGCTTGGTCTTCTTGCATCATAATCTACCGCTACTCGATTATAAATATTAAATTTTAATTACAAATATTCTTGATTTGTCTATGTTTAAACTTATTAGTGCCATAGCTCAGAAAGCAACATAGTTTTTATTACAATATAATTGTAATATGCTAGTGGGGTTATTGCAATTAAATTTTACTGTTCTTTTAAGATACTTGATTTTATGTAACTATTAATGTTAGGTTGTATTTGACCTGCGTTTAATTATATCTTTGTTGGAGTACCTTTAAATAAACGATTTCTAATAAATATGATTGTGAGAATATGGGATTACTTTAATTTATTTTGCCCCAAAGGCAGATTTACAACGATCAATTAAACCGAATACATTCAGCATTTCAACCGAATGATTCGTCCGAATACGAATACCTCAAATTCTGCCAAATTCGCCGAATACCGAATCTAAAACGAATATTTGGCGCATCTCTAGTATAGTATATAGATTACTAGAAAATTGATATGCCTTTTTTCTATCAGTTCTTAGTAAGAGCCTGGAGTCTGGATTTGTGCAATGATGTTGATGGCAATAGCCTCGTCCTCTATTACATGGGATTTAAACATAACTGGTGAAATTTGGGTGTACTATGCGATGTTATGTTAAAAGAAAAATAAAATATATAGGTACTTTCGGTAGGTACAGACGCCAGCACATCAAGCTACTACAATCTGTCAAATTTCTTTAATAGATTTTCAACTTTATCCCTAAAGCATTAAGGTTCAAGATTGATTGGGAAAATTTGACAGTTTCGGGTAGCTTGAACTGCTCGCGTCTGTACTATCGTAATATAGTTACTAGACGAGTCCTTAAAGTTAAGAAGAAATAAATTCTTAATCACTCAGATTACACTAGCTGCCTCTCACAAAAAGTAGTACCACATTTTCATTTATCACTTACACATAAATCTATGATAAAAGTACCGTTGGCACTTTGGTACCGCTACAAAGTGCCATCTGTTGTAAGTTATGTGAAATCTCTGCTATAATTTATCGGCGCTAAGCATGAATAGGTAGGCGCCTGGGCCTGCACCACGTTTTTGCACGCGATCCAGTCTATTTTTAACTGGCAACACTTAGGACTATAATTAGAAAAAGGTTGTGTCTCACGCTTTATTTTTATTAGGCTGCGCAGGATTCTGAGTAATGGTAGCGGCTGACCCGCTAAAGCTTCGCACTGATGCACTACATCTAGTTGTGTAGGTATGGCTGCAGTGCAGGATAGAAAAATAAGTAGGCATTTACCTAGTAAATGTTTTACTTCTATGATAATCCATAATTATATAAAGACATATATTTTATTTATTAATTTATTTTTGCACAATTTATTACCATAAGGGTGGATTTTTCAATAGTCAGATATCTCTTAACTGAAGAGTAAATATTGCCGTTTGACAGCTTTTGTATAGAAAATATGTCAAACTGTCATATTTATTCTTCAGATAAAAGTTATTTGACTCTTGAAAAATCAGCCCTTACTATAAATACTGTTGACATTATAATAAGGCGACCAGTAACAATCTCAATACCCCGGGGCGATACCTAAATAAATGCCTAAAGCCGCACTGATGGATTTTAACGTTCAGCTTAGCGCAGAAAGTTTCCAAATCTAAAATCCACTTTTAGTAGGTACTTAGGACTAATAAGGGATGCGAACAACTGATTTTTCAATCACCTGATAACTTTGTTCGGGGAATAATTTTGACAGTTATTTCACAAAAACTGTCAAAATTTCAAATTTATTCCACGAATAAAGTTATCAGATGTTTAAAAAATCAGTCCTAAGTGTAATGTGGTTTCGAAGATCCAAAAATCATGGACCTAGACAATAGTTAGCCTACAATGCTCCCACTAATAGGACACAGGCCCCCTCTGTGACAGGGAGCTGCACCCTAATTGCGTAACACACAATCAATCGGAATCGGTTTCATTTTGACAGTTCAACAACATTCATTGCGTTATTTACGTGTTGAGGAGACTTCGAACTTATGAAGCATTGGATTAGCAATTTGCTTCAAAATGATTCCAATTACGATTGATCGTGTGTTACGCAATTAGGGTGCGGAACATAATCCACCACGCAGTCCCAGTACGGGTTGGTGGATGTCACATGTCTTCGAATTTTTTGGTTCTAGGACATCAATTTCCTCACGAGTGGTGATGAAATTAAATAGGTAAGTACACAAAGTTGAGCCTGCCTGGGCCACCACTGCTTTCGACCGATCTATACATAATGAACCTCGAAAAAAACTTAAAGCTCTGCACCACTACTGAAAATCAGTTAACCAATAATTCCTTTTCTATTTTCCTAACTTTATCGATTTTAATTGACTCTCATACTGTCTCAAGTTTTATTGGTACGGCCATGGCTTCAACTTGAGATTACAGTTTTAAACAAATACAGGCCGGTTGGCGGGAAGGCAGTTGTGGGCCATTCGGCTTCAGTACCGGGCGACGAGCGGTGGCCCGCGCTTTTTATAATCTGTGCATTTTCGTAAGACATAGTGCCAAGTTAAAAAAAAGTAAAAATGTTGAAATACACGATGAAGAAGTATTGTGCGGAAGGAAGTAAATTCAACCAGATTGTGATTGCTACGTTGAGTAAGTTTTAGTATTTAATATATCCTTTTATTTATTTTTTTTTTGTCAGTGTCCTTACTGTCCCATTGCCGAGAAAGCTTCCCCCAAAAATTTAAAATAATTACTCAACTTGAGGCGGGCTTGAGTTAATGGGTTTATTTATTTTTTATAGGAAATTAAAATTTTCTAGCTAGTCCTTTCAGGATATCTTTTTTTTTACTTCTTCTACTCTGTTCCACCCTATTGAGCAAACGCCTCCCCCAAATCCTTTCAAGCATTCTTTTATAGAGCTACCTAGTTAAGTAGACAATAATGTTTTTGTACTTATTTGTATAGTTAGTCATTTAATTTAGTGCATAGTGTAAATAGTTAGTTGTGTTAAATATTTTAAAAGTTATGTAAGTAAACGAATAAAAATATCCAATTCCTAATGATTTTTTTTTCTTAACAATGAGGTCAGTTGTAAGTGGTCCTACAACTGACCTCATTGTTAAGAACAAAAAAGTAGACGGTAAAATAATACCTATATTATGCCTATCTAATTATTCGGAAAACTTTGATTACAGTCAACAAAAACGAATGAAAATGTCGCTTCTTTAAAATGTAATCAGCAGTTTCTAGTTTTTAGCTGAAATGCTGTATTTTTTTTATAAAACTCTATTATAATACTGTTCCTACATGCTTACTTAGATAGATTTATTTTAATTTTATTGGTAATAGCTTGTGACCGCAAATCCGACAGCGTGAAGATATCTCCTATAACACTTGGCAATACTGTAGCTTACCATAAGTGAAGGATTTTCGAAGATACCCTCACTCACAATTTTTCTTTTTATAATAATTAGCATGCCGTGCCTTCTCGTATGAGAAGAAGCATTTTCCCTGCAGGAGGACAATAATGGCCTGGTATTGTTACAATATTAGTTTAGATAAAAAGATATCTGTCAATATATTGAGTCATAAAACTGGTTCCCTATCCATTTGCATAAAATTTTAAGACCTAATATAACTTGGCATACTTTTGTTTCTCCTAATATATTTTCGCATAAATTATTTATGCATAACAGCTTACGCATAATTTTTTTACGCATAATTTCTCTAATCATAATAATGATTAAGCATAACATTCTAAAGCATAACTTTATTAAGCATAACATTCTAAAGCATAACTTTATTAAGAGCGCGCCTAAAGCCAGTAAAATTTTAGCATTGAAAAAAAAAAACAAACGTAGTATGCGCCAAAACTGTTATATCGTAATAAATCCAAAACTAAAAGGAATTACATAAAATGCCTAAGCACAGCCTTTACTCTTGTATAAATATAATTAATTATCAAATTTTTGTCGCAAGAGGCATTACCGTATTGAGTACAAAACGGAAAAATATGAGAATTAGAGGTTACTTCGTGATTTTTTTCTAACGAGGAAATGTTATTATTTCATGTTTTTGATCAAAGTGAACCCACGGAAATATCATGTAGTTATTCATACATTTTTATTTTAAGATTTGGTCCGATATTATTATGCTAATAATCATTAGGCCTAGTAACATTATGCGAATTAAATTTATGCCAAAACAAATTAGCCTTCAAGATAATTAAGCAAACATAAACTGTATACCAAAAAAAAATATGGCAAAGTATTATTATGGCAAAACAAATTATGCCAAAATCGTTATGCCAAAGTATATTAGGAAAAAGAATATTATGCGAAAAGAAGAGATCCCCGTTAAAAATTAACGAAAATTTAAAAAAAATGAGCATATACCATTACATACATTTTGACGGCGTAGATTACACTTTTCTATGAGACAGCTATTTTTTTTTTGATAACCGACCAAAAATTTCTACGGTAGAATCTACTGGGTCTAGAATCATGTACTGAATTCATGGTTACAGTTTGTGCGTCGATGTCCCCGCCAGCCTACCTATGTATAATTACATTAATTACTTATCTCACTATTTACACTAAGTATTAATTTTAAAAAGCGATTATTTGTTAATTAAGTACAGTCACGAGCACCAATATGTCAACACTTGGCAACTTTCAATTGCGATTTTTTCGTGAAATAACGAATGCAACGTCGAAATACTTACGACACATTACATAAACCTATGGGCTCGAAAATGCTATGTTCGTAACAACATAAAATTTCATTCAACAATAAAGGAGTTAATCGCTTTTGAATAAAGCCGAGTGTATACATACTTTTGCTCGTGACTGTACCTAATTCAATTTATCTCTAAACTACTTAGCTACTTACGTTAAACACGAAAATGCATCTACTTCCATAAAAAAGTTCTTATGAAACACATTTTACGCATTATGCATGAGAACATTATTATGATTTGTTTAACACTAACTAAACAGACAATCAGGCATTACGTATAATGTTTTGTAAATATCAAACCTATGGGAAAGTTATTTTTCGATAACTCTCCAACTTTGTTTAAGTAATTGTTGATATTTTCACGATGCATCTTGAGCTGGACGCAAAAGTAGATCTATGTTGCTGAGGAGTTTGCTGGGCCACTTCTTGTTCCCAATTAAAACACTAGGAAGTGGTGTTTTGGGATCTGTTAAATTAATTTATATATTGTTATTGAGTACTTACTAAGGGGTCAATCTTCAAGTTAACCAACGTATGCGAGGTCGGTTCATGGATTGGTGACCTTGACCATCCATTACAGACTTCTTTGAGGAAAGCACGTTAAGCCGTTGGTTCCCGGCTGTCATTTCTTCATCTTTGACAGTCGTTACGGGTAATCGGAAGCACAAAAGTCTAACAACCAGTCTTACTAGGGGGTGACCCAGTAACTGGGTTGTGGAGGGAGAGAGACAGGATATAGGCAGTCGCTCCATGTAAAATACTGGTATTCAGCTGCATTCGGTTAGACTGGAAGCCGGCCCCAACTTAGCTGGGAAATGGCTTCGCAGATGATGATGAGTACTTGCTGCAGTGCGATTCTGTAACCATATCACCGTGAAATCTCAAGTGAAGTGAGCGTGGAGTGAAGTGTCAGTGTCATTCCACCTGATACTAGGGATTGACCAAGCATACATTTACAATCATAATCGAGATTTTTATAATATTTTTATGCTAATTCTATTGCTCATTTTATATAATTTCAAAACTAGTATTTTAGTAGTCAAAACGTTCCTATTTTGTGGGGTTATAAAATAAAATAGAAAAACAGAAACTCAGTCAAGATCTCAATGTTGTATTTTTCTCTTTTTTTCTAGACCAGTCCTTATATAGCTTGAGGATGGGAAATCATCAAATGACTCCTCCCGCTCTGGGTGGAGCAGGAGGGAGTGTCAGACTCTTACTGACTAAAACCCACCCGTGTTCCTTCCTTAGCCCTTTATGTTCCAGGGCGGCGGTAACCCTTTCGGACAATCCCGCTACCCGTCCTTATATAGCTTGAAGTGCGACCGTGCACAGCTACTAGACTGATGTAAATACGCATCGACATTGTTTGTTATTATGAGCGATTGTAGATGGAGTCTAGTAAAGACTGCAACGATGTTCAGCGCTGATAATAACCCAAATCTATTCAATTAGAAGAGATAACCGAGTGTGTCAAGTCATCGAGTGCTAACGGTGTGCCTGGCTGACGGACCAGACTGAATTCAACCCGACGACGTAGTAAGTGGCGTGATCACTTCACGCGATTCATGACATTTCGCTCGTGAATCGGGTGAAGTGATAAGATCACGCCGCGCTTGCGCGTTAGGCACTGCCATTTCCAAGAAGAGAACTTGTTTTTTTTTTTTTGCTGTCATTGATGACCATGTACATATTATTATTATGTCTGTTCGCATTCGAGTTCAGTGACATAAATTAGTTCCTAATTATTTTAATGCTTTTAGACATTTTATTGTCTAAATCCACTGTCTTTTATCTGCCTAGCCTTTTCCCAACTATGTTGGGGTCGGCTTCCAGTCTAACCGGATGCAGCTGAATACCAGTATTTTACATGGAGCGACTGCCTATCTGACCTCCAGAACCCAGTTACTGGGTGAGTAATACGATACCCCTTGGTAAGACTGGTTGTCAGACTTTCGGGCTTCTGACTACCCGTAACGACTGTCAAAGATCCACGAATAACAGCCGGGACCAACGGCTTAACGTGCTTTCCGAGGCACGGAGGGGTCTCGGTATGTAAAGATGGTCACCCATCCACAGACCAACCGCGGCAAGCGTAGCTTAACCTGACCGATCGACCTATGCGGCTGTTATTATTTAGCCACGGGCCCCTCCTCTAAATCCACTGTCTTTGTACATCTAAAAAGTTAATTTTATCAGCCTACAATGCCTACATTTGGTTTTCAACAAACTGATATTACTTACATAGGTAACCGTGTAGTTCGGAAGCGCCTCAGATTGGTCCCTAACACACGAACCTCCGTCGGCATGTGCGTTAGTTAAGACAATTGATAAAAGGCTCCTTTCATAATTAGGCGCACAAGTTTAATTTACTTACATTAATCAACTCTGTAAATGCGATAATCGCCATTTTCATGATAGTGGTGGTTGAGGCTAAAAAACATCAAAATTGGGGATTTCGAACATCCACACCCCACTACAGGAGCAGTGAATAATACATCACTTAATTATTTGACGAATTCATCCATTGTTCAAATTAAATAAGTAGTGGTAATGAAGTGTTTTGCAGTTTTGTTATTCAAAGTCGAAGTTTCGCGCCAATCTTGCGTGTTTACATTTTTACTTTTCACAAATATCACACACACTCTTAAAGATACGATTTAAAATGTGTCAAATGTAATTTAAAATGTTTTAAACAACAAGAAAGTGCCCATCTCGTAACGTCTTAAACAAACACAAGCTCAATAATACGCAATATTCATTACCACTAGGTACTCAAGTCGTGTTCAAAATCGCAGAGTTCGCCAGACGCCGAGTCGCCGTCGCCGACCATTATTGTTTTTTTTTTTTATTGTGTTGATGTGCGAAAGCGAAACGATTATTATGCCAAACGATTTTTTTTTTGTTTCAATCTATTCGAGGAATTAATATGACGAATTTCAGAAATCGATTCTTACAAATTGAAATAAACTTATTTTAAGCATTATATACTAATCTAATAAAAGCATTACACATAGATTGTATCCCGTAAACATAATAAAACCCGTATTTTTGATGCTAGTAACCCTTATATTAACAAGTAGTTCGTGGCACTGGCAACCCTACGCCGAAGTGATGTTGCCATGGGTTACGAGCATCGCGTGAAGGGAGATTTTGTACATTCCGAACTACGCTGTAATCAATTTGTGCGTGCTCACACCTCTTCCGAATTAGCGTGTCATGTAGCGTGTGATAAGGATGTCCCGTGAATCGAAAAAGATGAAGTCTTATGAGTGAGCGCTGTCAACGGTTGTGATCTAATCGGATCTAAATCGGAAGGGAAATTATATATTGTTGAAGTGAGCGCTGTGGGCGATGATGGCCTAATTCGGAATAACCTAAATCTCCCGCCGCGCAAGCGCGTTAGGCACTGCCATTTCCAAGAAGTGAACTTGTTTTTTTTTTTTTTTGCTGTCAATTGATGACCATGTACATATTATTATTATGTCTGTTCGTATTCGAGTTCAGTGACAATAATTAGTTCCTAATTATTGTAATGCTTTTAGACATTTTATTGTCTAAATTCTCCTATGTCTGTAATTTAAATGTAATTTAAATGTAATTTAAAATATTATAAACAACAAGAAAGTGCCTATCTCTTAGCGTCATAAACAAACACAAGTCCAATAACACGTAATATTCATTACCACTAGGTACTCAATTTACGTTCAAAATCGCAGAGTTCGCCGACTATTATTGTTTTTTTTTTTTTTTTTTATGTGTGATGCGCGAAAGCGAAACGATTATTATGCCAAACGATTTTTTTTATTTCAATCGATTCGAGTAATTAATATGATGAATTTTAGAAATCGATTCTTACAAATTGAAATAAATACCAATCTAATCTAATAAAAGCATTGTTTATAATGGTGATTTAAGGCGGAAACACATTGTTAAAACCCCCCGACAGGACAATATTTAATCAAAAAATTTCATACGTACTTACGTAGGGTCATAATTTCAAGGTTATTTTTTTCTTTATATAGGGTTTCACGCAGTCGGAGGTTTTTAAATTTTTTATTTAATTTTTTATTTCGTGCTTTTTGTAGGGACTCGTTATTATTTCTTTTCTTTTATTTTCTTGCGTTTTAAGATTCTGGTAATTTTGTATTTAATCAGGTTTTTTTAATTCGCCATTTTGTTGTGGCGGCCATCTTGGATTTGAAATTTATCATAGTGTATAGTATTCTACTAATCAAGCCCTTTCATTTGATACCCATATTGAGGGAGTTGTAAAAAAATATGTAATCCGCCATTTTGTGGCGGCGGCCATCTTGGACCGATTTTCATCAAACATAGCTGACACTCCAACACAACTGAACTGAACACTCCTGACAAATTCTCCTTTCAAACAAAAAAAAAAACAAAATCAAAATCGGTTCATCCGTTCGGGAGCTACGATGCCACAGACAGACATACACACACACACACACACAGAGAGAGAGAGAGACACGTCAAAATTATAACACGCCGTCATTTTTGCGTCGGGGGTTAAAAACGCGACGCGACGCAACGTGTCGACACCCGATATGCACCGTCAAAGTCAAAGTCAAAGTATTTATTCGTGTGCTTTTTGGTGATACAGCAGGTCTTACAGTTATTCTATGGAAACTCAAAAAGCTACCCATTGGGCATACACTCTTTAACAATATAAGAATTTAAAATAGAATATGGTATACAAAACAAAAATGTCAAAAATTGGATTACAATACAAATTAAAATACAATTAATTATTATTACAAACATTACAAATACAATAAATAATTATAGTCAAATTGTCAAGCATAAATATATAACTGTCAGTTTATAACATTTTGTCAAGAAGGAATTCGTCAATGGTATAGTAGCATTTTTTAATTAAAAAATCATTAAGTTTCCGTTGAAATTGTGTCAAATTCAAATCTTTGATAGCACCGTGCACATTACCAACACGCGACGTCACGACATACTAGCAAATTCTGAATCCAGTTAGCTAACAGCAGTGGAATCGTATGGACTTATGTACTATTAATTAATTGTTCGTCGGTCATTTCGCTAAATAAATACAAAAAATAATATTAAATTAGCATAAACTCTGTTTGACAGTTTGAAGAATAGGGAACGCATATAATTGCTCTGTGACAGTTCTCGAACGGCTTACGCGTGGCGTTGGGTGTTGTCTAGAAACATAACGCGCGCGCCGCGTCGGATGGCGTGTTTACCCCCACCATGGGCAACACACCGACCTGGCACGTCTGGATCGAGTGGCGTGTGGGCGCATGGCGTCGCGTCGGATGTTCATAGTGTGACTCTGGTCTATAGAAAACAATACATTTGATTCGACTCAACACGCATCGCATTTCATCGGGTCGCGTCACGTTTTAATAATGTGTTTCCGCCTTAAATCACCATTATAAACAATGCTTTTATTAGATTAGATTGGTATTTATTTCAATTTGTAAGAATCGATTTCTAAAATTCATCATATTAATTACTCGAATCGCTTGAAATAAAAAATATCGTTTGGCATAATAATCGTTTCGTTTTCGCACATCATAGCAATAAAAAAAAAAAAAAACAATAATGGCCGATTGGCCGGCGAACTCTGCGATTTTGGACACAAATTGAGTAGTGGTAATGAATATTACGTGTTATTGGACTTGTGTTTTTTTATGACGCTAAGAGATAGGCACTTTCTTGTTGTTTATAATATTTTAAATTACATTTGACACATGTTAAATCGTATCTTTAGGAGTGTGTGTGATATTTGTGAAAAATAAAAAAAATGTAAACACGCACGATTGGCGCGAAACTTCGACTTTGAATATCAAAACACTTCATTACCACTACTTATTTAATTTGAACAATGGATGAATTCGTCAAATAATTATATGATGTATTATTCACTGCCCCTGTAGTGGGGTGTGGATGTTCGAAATCCCCAATTTTGATGTTTTTTAGCCTCAACCACCACTGTCATCAAAATGGCGATTATCGCATTTACAGAGTTGAATAATGTCTATGTAAATTAATAAACTTGTGCACTTAGTTATGAAAGATTTATAATGGCGTTAACATATGAGCTTTTTATCAACTGTCTTAACTAACGCACATGCCCGCGGAGGTTCGTGTGTTAGGGTCCAATCGGAGGCGCTTCCGAATCCGAACTATACAGATAAGTAATATCCGTTTGTTGAAAACCAAATGTAGGTTGATAAATTAACTTTTTAAATGTACAAAGACAGTTTATTTAGACAGTAAAATGTCTAAAAGCATTAAAATAATTAGGAACTAATTATTGTCACTGAACTCGAATACGAACAGACATAATAATATTATGTACATGGTCATCAACTGACAGCAAAAAAAAAAAAAACAAGTTCACTTCTTGGAAATGGCAGTGCCTAACGCGCTTGCGCGGCGGGAGATTTAGGTTATTCCGAATTAGGCCATCATCGCCCACAGCGCTCACTTCAACAATATATAATTTCCCTTCCGATTTAGATCCGATTAGATCACAACCGTTGACAGCGCTCACTCATAAGACTTCATCTTTTTTGATTCACGGGACATCCTTATCACACGCTACATGACACGCTAATTTGGAAGAGGTGTGAGCACGCACAAATCGATTACAGCGTAGTTCGGAATGTACAAAATCTCCCTTCACGCGATTCTCGTAACCCATGGCAACATCACTTCGGCGTAGGGTTGCCAGTGCCACGAACTACTTGTTCATATAAGGGTTACTAGCATCAAAAATACGGGTTTTATTATGTTTACGGGATACAATCTATGTGTAATGCTTTTATTAGATTAGTATATAATGCTTAAAATAAGTTTATTTCAATTTGTAAGAATCGATTTCTGAAATTCGTCATATTAATTCCTCGAATCGATTGAAATAAAAAAAATCGTTTGGCATAATAATCGTTTCGCTTTCGCACATCAACACAATAAAAAAAAAACCGGCCAAGTGCGAGTCGGACTCGCCCATGAAGGGTTCCGTTACGTTACGATTTATGACGTATTAAAAAAAAACTACTCACTAGATCTCGTTCAAACCAATTTTCGGTGGAAGTTTATATGGTAATGTACATCATATATTTTTTTTAGTTTTATCATTCTCTTATTTTAGAAGTTACAGGGGGGGGGGACACATTTTACCACTTTGGAAGTGTCTCTCGCGCAAACTATTCAGTTTAGAAAAAAATGATATTAGAAACCTCAATATCATTTTTGAAGACCTATCCATAGATACCCCACACGTATGGGTTTGATGAAAAAAAAAATTTTGAGTTTCAGTTCTAAGTATGGGGACCCCCAAAATTTATTGTTTTTTTTCTATTTTTGTGTGAAAATCTTAATGCGGTTCACAGAATACATCTACTTACCAAGTTTCAACAGTATAGCTCTTATAGTTTCGGAAAAAAGCGGCTGTGACATACGGACGGACAGACAGACAGACAGACAGACAGACAGACAGACAGACAGACAGACATGGCGAATCCATAAGGGTTCCGTTGCCATTTGGCTACGGAACCCTAAAAACAATAATGGTCGGCGACGGCGACTCGGCGTCCGGCGAACTCTGCGATTTTGAACACGACTTGAGTACCTAGTGGTAATGAATATTGCGTATTATTGAACTTGTGTTTGTTTAAGACGTTACGAGATGGGCACTTTCTTGTTGTTTAAAACATTTTAAATTACATTTGACACATTTTAAATCGTATCTTTAAGAGTGTGTGTGATATTTGTGAAAAGTAAAAATGTAAACACGCAAGATTGGCGCGAAACTTCGACTTTGAATAACAAAACTGCAAAACACTTCATTACCACTACTTATTTAATTTGAACAATGGATGAATTCGTCAAATAATTAAGTGATGTATTATTCACTGCTCCTGTAGTGGGGTGTGGATGTTCGAAATCCCCAATTTTGATGTTTTTTAGCCTCAACCACCACTATCATGAAAATGGCGATTATCGCATTTACAGAGTTGATTAATGTAAGTAAATTAAACTTGTGCGCCTAATTATGAAAGGAGCCTTTTATCAATTGTCTTAACTAACGCACATGCCGACGGAGGTTCGTGTGTTAGGGACCAATCGGAGGCTCTTCCGAACTATACGGTTATGTAAGTAATATCAGTTTGTTGAAAACCAAATGTAGGCATTGTAGGCTGATAAAATTAACTTTTTAGATGTACAAAGACAGTGGATTTAGAGGAGGGGCCCGTGGCTAAATAATAACAGCCGCATAGGTCGATCGGTCAGGTTAAGCTACGCTTGCCGCGGTTGGTCTGTGGATGGGTGACCATCTTTACATACCGAGACCCCTCCGTGCCTCGGAAAGCACGTTAAGCCGTTGGTCCCGGCTGTTATTCGTGGATCTTTGACAGTCGTTACGGGTAATCAGAAGCCCGAAAGTCTGACACTGGTTGTCAGACTTTCGGGCTCTTCTTACCAAGGGGTATCGTATTACCCAGTAACTGGGTTCTGGAGGTCAAAAAGGCAGTCGCTCCATGTAAAATACTGGTATTCAGCTGCATCCGGTTAGACTGGAAGCCGACCCCAACATAGTTGGGAAAAGGCTAGGCAGATAAAAGACAGTGGATTTAGACAATAAAATGTCTAAAAGCATTAAAATAATTAGGAACTAATTGTTGTCACTGAACTCGAATACGAACAGACATAATAATAATACATGGTCATCAATGACAGCAAAAAAAAAAAACAAGTTCACTTCTTGGAAATGGCAGTGCCTAACGCGCAAGCGCGGCGTGATCTTATCACTTCACCCGATTCACGAGCGAAATGTAATGAATCGCGTGAAGTGATCACGCCACTCTTACTACGTCGTCGGGTTGAATTCAGTCTATGGTCCGTCACTTCCGTCAGCCAGGCACACCGTTAGCACTCGATGACTTGACACATTCGGTTATCTCTTCTAATTGAATAGATTTGGGTTATTATCAGCGCTGAACATCGTTGCAGTCTTTACTAGACTCCATCTACAATCGCTCATAATAACAAACAATGTCGATGCGTATTTACATCAGTCTAGTAGCTGTGCACGGTCGCACCTCAAGCTATATAAGGACTAGTCTAGAAAAAAGAGAAAAATACAACATTGAGATCTTGACTGAGTTTCTGTTTTTCTATTTTATTTTATAACCCCACAAAATAGGAATGTTTTGACAACTAAAATACTAGCTTTGAAATTATATAAAATGAGCAATAGAATTACTTAGCATAAAAATATTATTAAAATCTCGATTATGATCACAGAACAGATAAAACCTCTTTTATCTGTTCTGTGATTATGATTGTAAATGTTTGCTTGGTCAATCCCTAGCGTCAGTGGGAAGACACTGACAGCTCACTCCACGCAAGATTTCACGGTGAGATTTACACAGAATCGACCGGCTGCTCATGCGTTTATCAGTGTTCCTGGGTTCTGCACAGTGTTGCCTAATTCCATTATAAAATTCTCAGTTACCACTGAGAATTTTCGAGAGACTTCGGGGTACCCCCCGAAGTCTAGCTTTGTGTCCGTTTATTGGAAAAGGCTCCTTTATCCCAAAAAAATGTGCACTTCTCACTGTGCATCTCTGCTCATGGAAAATAGTGGCCAAAAATTAGGTAGGTTCCTGACGTTGTACTCGCAACCGGTGTGTATATATACGACGAGGGGGGCAGTTGCGTAACACCCGATCATCAGCAATGGATTTCATTTTGACAGTTCACCAACATTCATTGCGTTATTTACGTTGCTGAGCAGATACATTTTTCGAACAAGAAGCAATGGATTAAAACCATTTGAAAAAAAAACAAACGACTTCCAAAAACGACACTACAAAGTGAAAAATAACTTTAATTTCGGAAGTCGGTGGCAAACAACGAAAATGCGAACCCAACGACACCGACTTCCGAAATTGAAGTTATTTTTCACTTTCTAGTGTCGTTTTTCGAAGTCGGTTGCTTTTTTTTGCAAAAAAGTTTTTATAACGGACGCTTTTAATGTGCGCGTCTTTCTACATCGTTCTAACATGTATAATTTCAACATGAACGATGTTACCAATATTTTGCAACTATTTCATTTGTCGTTTTTGGAAGTCAGTTGTATTTTTTTGCAAAAAAAGTTTTTTATTTTTCACTTTCAAGTTGTAATTTTTACCAGTAATTTTGGTTTAAAAACCAAACTACTGAACCGTTTTTGATGAAATTTCTATGGGACCATTTGGGAAGTATACCCTTTCCAACAAAAAAAGAATTTTTCAAATCGGTTGGCAAGCGACCTCCTCCTCCTTCTCCTCCTTTTTTAGAAGTCGGTTAAAAAGGTAAAACAATTTAGAAATTAAAATAAGCCGTGGCAGCTAAGAGATGACCTCGACCAGTCCCTACTGACGGCCGAACCCACACCTATCACATGCGTTTAGCATCTACATCAAATGCATACCAGAAGCATCAGCATATAATCGCGTAGTCGGTTAACGTTTTCACTGCTGGGATACGGGTATCATTTTTGTGAGAGAGAGTTATATACCACACGGGCCCAGCGCCGTCTGGTAGATGTCATGTCTCACTATAAAGCCACATTGCAAATGCAAACTAGTGTAAGCTTTCTCAGAGTTTAAAAATGTCTACCGTCAATTGTTGGTGATATAATGTGTTTATAATAACTATGGCGTTTCTCGTGGACTGCAATCTTAGAACGCTTCCTGTAATCTGCGGCTGTTCCAGGAAAATAAGAAAGTTTTCGTTTTTATTTATGTTATAGCGGTATTAGAGAGAAAAAGGGTTTCATTAAGTCCATGGAGCAAAGCTATAATCACAACCTGACTCATTTTGAAGGATATTGCTAAGCCATTGCTTCATATGTTCGAAAAATTTGTCTGCTTAACAACGCAAATAACACAGTGAATGTAGTTGAACCGTCGAAATGAAAGCCATTTCTACTGTGTGTTCCGCAACAACCCCGCTGATAGCATTCTTTATAGCAATAGTAACAGGACTACAAACAGCTGGAAAACCGATATATTAATATCTTCCGCTGCACAACGATAGCAAAATTATTAAAATTACACATACACACGTAACATGTTTAAACGACTGTGTGTGTTTTTTTGTCACGTGAAAAGCAAGAACAATACATAGGAGCATGACATTTTGGAGGGCAAGATGCAATTTTACCTAGGTAGTGTTTCAACTAAATAAATTACATAAAAAGTGTGAGCAAGAATAAGAAAAAGCAGAACAGAATAAAATAATGTGTTGCGGTATCTTCAACGCCACGTGCGAACTACGCGTCATACTAACGTCACGCAAAATCTTGCATCTCGCAAGCAGAGTTTACCGCGCAACTAGCATATATACAACGGCCCGACATGAATAAGCGGACAGTTGCCCGCCAGACACAACAACCATCTGGTCGGCCCTTTACTTGGAGTATTGTATGAGTGAACTTTACACCCTGTTCTTCACACCTCTATAAATGCATTTATATTAGGTAGCCCTCCCGCTCTGGGTGGAGCGGAAGGGAGTGTCAGACTCTTACTGACTAAAACCCACCCGTGTTCCTTCCTTAGCCCTTTTTGTTCCAGGGCAGCGGTAACCCTTTCGGACGATCCCGCTACCCTGGCAGGCTTCGGCCATATCGGGCCCCGTCACTTTGCTGACGTCTCTTTGAGGCGCGCGTGGAACACATACGCGCCGTCCAGCACGGGCCTGGTCCTGATCGGACGGTGAGTTACCCATTACTCTCCGCCCGCAGGCCCGCGCCTACGGTGGCCGGGAGTCGTCACGCGGCTCCCGACGCCCGGAGCGGCTCCCGCGGCGGCTGAGGCGTGAGGTACGTTCCCTCGCCCACCCCGCCACCTCCTTCGCTAGCATGACTGCTTCGCAGAAGGAGGCGACTGCCTCCCACTCCCTCTCGCCCCGGACCATGGCTTGAACCAGGGCCGGACGCGAGAGGTAGCCGCCGCTGCCAATCGCCTCCACGAGGACACGGCGGTGCTCTGCCCAAGCAGGGCAGACCTCCACCGTATGCTCCACCGTGGCCTCTGGGCGATCCTGGCAGTGATGACACCCGGGCGTCTCCTCCCGCCTGATGATGTGCAGGAACCTCCCGAAACACCCGTGTCCGGAGAGGACCTACGTCAGGCGGTAGGTGAGAACGCCATGACGCCTCTCTAGCCACTTCTCAAAGAGGGGTCTTACCGCCGCTATCGTGGCGTGCCCTAGAAAAGCATGCTTGTCGGAGTGATTTTACCTTTAGAATTGACTGCTAATATGTACATAAATCGTATTCAATTTGACAAGAGTACTGATGGGTTATTCAAAAGTTCACCGTACCTTTTGTAGGTACTCCGTATTTGCAGTGTGGTCAGTTGTGGGTACTCACTGACATCAGATACTTTTAATTAATCAGCTAATTAACAATAAATTGTGCTATTAGGTAGCAAAAAAGAAGAAAATACAAACATTTTCTTAAATAAACAAGCCGTTCAAAAATAAACAACAACAAGGTGCGAAACATATTATTACATAGTTAGTCGTTAGGCTCAAACAATAACTTTGATTTGCCAGAAAACACTTGTATAAACATTAATAATTGGGTTTCCACTGAAAAACTAAACATGGTTAATGACATAAACTGTCCCAGATATTTATTAGTATGCCCTAGAAACTGATTGGAAATAAGCCTATTGTTTTCAAAATATACCATATTTATGTAAGTTTTATCTTAATTGTGTAAGGAACTGTACTTCTGTGCCATGGTTACGGAAAAACAGATTATATTTCTAGCACCTACGTACCTACTTATAATTCTTCTATTAATGCAAGTTTTTTTTCATGTAATGATGGTGCATAAAGCTTCAAACCAAATAACGCACTTTGCAGAATAATTAAGTAGGTTTATAAAGTAAATATAATCCTACAATTTTTATCCGAAAATTCAGGTATGTGAACCAGCGTTTGATTCCATATATTACCACAGTATCCTGCTAAGTAAATTATGAGAAGTTATGGGAAAAGAAGCTACCGGGCAGGTACCTAATAACATCGTAATTAAAAAGAACCAAACGAAATTAAACATTATTTGAGTCCATTTATTGAGCAGTTTTGAAAGGCTTACCACAGCGAAGAGTGCTAAGCCCTCTTATTTCAAATATGAATATTTCATTAACAAGCATTCAAATAGGACTTACATTATATCGATAACTGAGAAGTTTCTTATTCAAAAAGGCTTTTTTCTCATGTCGATGACAAAAAGTGTTATTGTTGCTGTTGCATAATTAATTCATTATAATTTAGACCCAATGGGCTACTGCATCGACTGCCTTGTTGGTTAGTAGTCGTAAGCACCACTGCTGAGCAAAAGGCCTTGGGTTCGATTCCCCGGTCGGGCAAAGTGTTATTGAGTTTTTCCATCTGGAATTTCTCAGTAGCAGCCCGGAGTGTGAATTGTGTTCGGTTGATGGCAATAGGCTCGCTACCTATTACATAGGACTTAGACATAACTGTTGAAATTTGGGCGTACAATAGACATCGGTACTCTGCCTAACCCTTTGCGGAAACCAGGCATGATGTTATCCTTTTTTACGATTTGGAACAATCACATTGCACTGGAAACAATCGTCAAACCGAGATGAAGCATCTAGCCAAGCAATGATCTGTAATGTCGGTAAGACGACGCCACAAATGTATAGTAATTCGATGAAAAATATGAATGCAGAGCCCACATCACTATTGTACGCATACTAAGAACAAAACAATACTTTCAATAAACATTTTTGTTTTCCTACTTATAATCGTCAGATAACTGTAATAATTGAAGTAATTGTTTATCGAATACTTAACATTGGTAGGCAGTTGCTAAATGCCTTTAGCTACTGGCTTTGTAATACAAGTTCACACTTAATTTATGGTGATGAGCCACTATATTAGTGCGCGCCCTCCTAATGGAGCAGTAGTTCATTAACAGGTGACTGAGTTATTTTTAGATGACATAACACCTTCAGGGCTTAATAACAAAAGCAATAAGTTATCTGATGTTTGGCCCCTGGATGTCTGTATCATTAATGTATTGTGATCGTTTGTCATGATATCACCCTAATTGCGTAATATACTTTTAATCATTATCAATCGACATATATACATATATATCATCATTGGATACATTACCAGTCGACAGCGATGGCGATGAATGACGACGTCGACGCTATATTTTAGTTTGTAAATAGTTTTATTTAATTTGGGATATTATTTTGTTATTTTAATGTCTGTTTATAAGTATATGTGTGTACATAAATGGTAAGATAAATAAATAAATAATATTTATAACAATCTGAATCATTTTGAAGGATATGGGTAATCCATTGCTTCATATGTTCGAATAAATTGCCTGCTCAACCACGTAAATAACGCAATGAATATTGTTAAACTTTCAAAATGAAAGCCATTGCTACTGTTAGTGTATTACGCAATTACCCCGCTGGAAAATCACATCGTAATATCTTAGGTGAAGAGAGCTTGATGTGTCAATAGTGTCGACACCTAACCTGCTGATTTCACCTAAGTTTTACGGTGAGGTTTTTACAGAATAGATCTAAAAATCTATAAGAAAGGATCAGTGCTTGCGATGTTTACAAAATCGGAACTAAGGGCGTGTCTCGCAGTCTGGATTAGCTCTAACAAAAAGTTTAAGAAAAAACAACACTATTTTTATGAAATGTTCTGCTAGAAAAGTTAACCATCTGGTGAAGATAAATATGATTGTATGAATTTTTGAGGTGTTCTTAAGTAACTATGTAGTCCCCTAAAAACGTTTTCTTGCAGCTACAACGGTTCAAGTAACTACCCTAACTGCCCCGTCTCAAAAATCCACTCTAGCTTTAGTGGCAGATAAGAAATTTTGATAATAGAGTAGTGACGTATCGTTATCGTCAGTTTGCGCAAAAGTCGGTTAAAAATTTAATAACCGACGCATTGAAGAACGCCATTCTAAAATTACCATAGGTTACAACGTGAGCTTACTTTAATATTAATTAGTTAGATGAACGTTACTGGAAAATCAGGTTTCCCATATTTCCTCTATTTATGAGATGTAAACCTCTTGGTTAGAATTCAATTATGTCATATACTATTGTCCATAAATGCTCTTCGCATGTTTTATCCACCTGGCGATTAACGAGAACCGAGTAGAGCAGGTAGCAACTGAATGAGAGTTGCCGAGAATGAATGGCGTTCAGTTAAGCCTATGTCCAGCAGTGGGCAGCTATAGGCTGATTTACAAATGCGAGAGTAACTCTGTACTCTGTGTCTGTTTCTGTGTATTTGTTACCTTTTCAGGCTTTAACGGCTGAGCGGATTTCGATGAAATTTGGCACACTATGACCTGCGTTGGGACATAGTATACTTTTTATTCCGGCAGTAAGTTCCTGTGGATTAATTTTCAACATCCGCGCGCGCGCTGTTTATTACTAAAGTAATAGGTATTTATTAGGACAATTTTATTTAATATAGGATTTAGGAGAAACCGTTGCTTTATTTTACTAAATGTATGTACTTGTCACTGTCAAAATTCCAGTGATCTTTATTTTCAAGTGTAGATAACAAAATACCCATCTGTGCTCTTTATTTGGACATGACGAAGGCTTTCGATTACGTTGATCACACAATACTTATCGACAAATTAGAAAGATATGGAATACGCGGCAAAGGTATAGATATTATTAAATCATATTTAAGCAACCGGCAACAATGCCCTGAAATTACAAATATTAACATTAAATCCAAATGTGAAGTCAAACATCGGTCAAATTTTAGAATGGTGAAGTACGGTCTACCTCAAGGGAGCGTATTAGGACCCCCATTATTTCTAGTGTACATAAATGACCTGCCAAAAAACATCAACCATCTAACAGTACTATTTGCTGATGATAGTACGATACTGATAAAAAATGACAAGTTCCACAATTACGAAAAAGAAATTAACGAAACATTAAAACAAACAATAGATTGGTTAGTGGCGAATAACTTAAAAATTAATGTAGATAAAACTAATATAATGCACTTTAATCAGCGACAACAACAGAACCTTCCGGCTATTAGCCACAATTGAAAGCCAGTGACAAAAACTGATAGTACAAAATTTCTAGGACTAGTGATAGATAGTAAACTCACATGGAAGCTACATGTTGAAGAGATCTGTAAAAAACTATACAGTTTTGCTTTTGCTCTGCATAAATCGTGAAACTGTACTAATTGCTTTTCATAGCTACGTAGAGTCAGCTCTAAGATACGGAGTAATTTTTTGGGGAAACTGGACAGACAAAAATTATGTTTTCATCGCACAAAAAAGTGTACACGCGCAATCTTTAAATTATTACAATCAAGGGACAGCTGCAAGCCATACTTTGGAACATCAAAGCTTCTAACATTTCCATCCCTTTATATCAACGAGGTAGCATTGTTTGTTAAAACAAATCCACAGTTATTTGAAAAACGAGCTGCAGCTGACTCATGGTTGTGGAAAAGGGAATCAAATCTACTCTGTGTTGATCATAACAAAACAGCCCTTCTGCGCAAAAGCATCTATTAAATGGCTCCAGTTATATATAAAGAAACTCAAACAATTTTTGATCAGCAAATGGTTATTACTCGACAGCTGACTTTATAGAAGACAAAAACTGACATGACTTTTTGTTCATTTGACTTTTGGTATTATTCATCTATGTTGTTGACTAATTACAATTTTAATTCATCTATATATATATTTGACTGTTATGCACTTGAATTTTTAAAATTATTTTGTAATATTAAGAATGTTTTATTATTATACTTTAATTTTATTTTTTTGTTACTTAATCTTTATTTTTAATTTGAATACTCGTACATATGTTATTTTTCTGTACACAATTAGAGAAGATAAATTTAACTATAATTATGTATGTACCTACTTAAGTTAAATTCATTCACTGATTTATATATATATATATATATTTTGTATGCCCTTAATGGCTGGTTGTAGCGAACTGTACATACCATTTTACATCTATTGGTACTTATAACTTACAAAAAAATATTTCTGATTTCATTGCGTTGTTGTTGAGTTGCTGCCACTGACAAGTCTGCCAAAATCACAGTGATCTTTATACTCATTGCAATAGGGTTGCTGTTGGGTTGCTGCTGTCAGAGGTTAAATAACTGTGTAAGGACTGTATGAACGTGTTTTTCCACGTCAACACTTGACTTCTCACCTTAGTTCGCAAGTTCGAGGACACAGTGACACTACGCAAATAGCGGCCATATTGAGTTGACTCTGATTTGGGGTCGATACTATCGTATTTAGATACGAGTACCTACCTATAAATAAAGAGGGGCTTATGGCTAAGTAATAGCAGCCGCACGGGTCGATCGATCAGGTTAAACTACGCTTGCTGCGATTGGTCCGTGGATGGGTGACCATCTTTACATACCAAGAACCGTGCCTCAGAAAGCACGTTAAGCCGCTGGTCTTGGCTGTGATTCGTGGATCTGTGTGTGTCGTCAGAAGCCCGAAAGTCTGACAACCAGTCTTAGGGGTCTTATTACCCAGTAACTGGATTATGGAGGTCATATATATAAAGTTCCTGAAAGCTTTTGGATTAGGTACCTACTTATTTTTTTTTATATGGCCAATACTGGTCTGTGCAAGAAATTATTTTACCTAGGTAATGGTTGTTTTTTCTTGGTCGGAATGTAGGTAGGTCAAGTTCAGGCCAAGCAGTTCTTCTTTGTTTTCTGTGTAGTCATAAATCCAACAACTACAACATAATCCAACCAACAGTCATAGGTACTTAGAATCTCTTATCTTTCCATCTTCCTGGCCATATATTTTATACTTTTATGTTCCCTGCTACGATGTGTCAATGTTCTCTTTTACTGCCTTCCCTTTTTGTGGTTATTTCAATATGTATGTATACAGGAATATTTTTTAAGCACTGCGCAAAAAATTTTTGGTGGTTCAGTATCAGTAATAGAACACATTTCCATTATTTGTTCAAAACTTTTTTATATTTTTTTATCCGACTTTAAATCAGCAAAATATGGACACTATCTATTCGTAATAATATCAATGAACGCGGGCGCCGTGCGGCTTACGAGTGATGTTGCAGAGGGGGTGAAACCCCCTTCCGGGCGGCAGGGTGGCGCCAGGCGGCGGCGGCCGGCCGTGCGCTCGACAGTCTGCGCTTGCGTTGTCGTTACGTCGCGTCTAGTCGCTTCCCGCGTACTCGTGTGTCGTACTTACGATGTCGGATTTTAGTAATGTGATGGTGCGGGTCTATTTATTATGTGGTGAAAGCCTACGAGCAGCTCGCAGAATGTATGCTAGGGGGTAAGGGGTAAGGACCCCACGGTCCCTAATGAAAGGACCATTTTAGCAGCCACTCAGAGGCTGCTTGATCACGGTCAGTTCAGGACCCCAAATCACGCACTAGGGTCTGGCAGACCTCGACTGGCGGTAAATGTAAGTATTATGTTTTTAAAAGTGCCTTAATTTAATTGATTATAATGCGTTATTTTCTGCATTTTGATGGTCCTAAGCCCATGAAAGTATGAAGGAAAAATTGGAATTACTCTTCAAATAACTTCAGATCACGGCCTAATCTTAAAAAAGTCTAATTCGAACCTGATAAAATCAGCGATCAGTACATTGTATGTAACCCACGTAAATATCTATCTACCCACGCCTATGCACGAAAAACGACCGAGCGCTGCCGGGCGGCGCGTAGTGGCCAGAAAATCAATTTCAAAATAGACATCTTTCGTTAGCGATAACTTTATTTTTTTGTACTAAGACTTATCAAAATAAAAAATAGGTGTTTAATAAAACTCATTTAAGTTTAATTTGTCAAAGTTTGCGCACTGAATAAAAATTATTCCTGTATAGTTTGTTGTATATAATGTATAAGGCTTTAACTAATTCAGGTTTCTGTGACGTCACAAGCACCAAGTCACAGACAGACAATAAACAGTCTCCAAATTGTAGACAAAAAGTATATAAACTCCAAATAAAGCACAATCGATACAGACATGTGTTTCTGTGTAAATTATGTGATTTGTTAGTACCTGGTAGCTTATTTCTTTGTGACCGAGCTTGACTGTGGAAGTACTATCAGCATTCCAGTTGCTGCTGCAAAGAATTTCATCACCACTGCTCTCAAAACAGTGAAGGACAACATCGTGAGGAAACCGACATGTTTTAGAACCAAAAATTCGAAGACATGTGACATCTAACAACCCGCACCGGGTCCATGTGGTAGATACAGTCCACTCCCTCTCAAAGAGTGAAGGCCTGAGTCCCAGCAGTGGGAAATGTTATAGGCTGATTATGACCAGCGCTGGTCAATTGGCTGGGAATTGGAACCGTGCATCTAGCTTCTGACGTTTTATAAGTGGCCATATAATATTGTGAAATAAAATATTTTGATTTTGGTACGGCCTGTCTGGTTAGCCATGGTTAAAAGCTCCGTGGATAGTTTTTATCGAAAGAGTATGGCTAGGCATGACAAGTGTTGGAAAAAAATATTTTAAAATTCATTGTAACAAGTCTTTGCTATATAATTCCAAGTAGGATGTGTCATCAACATCCCCAAATTCCTAACCTAATTCTCAGTCCAAAACAAAATAATAATCACAGAAACCGCTACTTGGTTGTCATACATAAAGCAAATTAATCGCAATTTAGAACGCTCGAGACAGCCCGGCGACGGGGACGTATCAAATGAATCAACGAGCCAATGTATCGACCCTGCACAATTGATCCGGGACAATTAATGACCCAGCATGAACCAGTCCTTTGAGAAGATGGTACGCTATAACAGTACTCGTTTCATGTTACTCTGAGATAATATCGACACAGATTTTGTAAAATTCACTTCTAAAGAGGAATCTCCTTCGATCAATTCTCTAGATTAAGGATTAGAAACAAAAACATATCGCTCAAGTGGCCGCGATTGCATATATAACTTTATTAAAAACCTTAAGTTTCAGTTTATTATCGTTTGCAATTGCAATATATGATCTTGACTTTGGTTGTTGAAAAATAAACGTAGTTTTAAAATAACAACAAACACATTTCTGGAAAAATAAAACATCATTTCTAAGAAATAAGGTTAACGAAACTAAATTGAAAACAGACAGACATTTTTCAGGCCGTTTTTGATTCGCTCAGCGGAAATCTAGTAATTACACTATAGTTGATCGAAGGGATCTCTATCTCTAAGGGATCGTGATCTTACACAACCATGTAGTATTTCATGGATATATTGTTGAAAGAAGCTAAGAATTTTCCCGTAGGTTGTAGGTAAACCATACAATTTCGACATTTTGTTTGACATTGTGGCGGCATCTACATCGCCACATGCGAACTACGCATTACACTGATGTAACGCAATATTCTGCATCGCGCAAGCAGTTTAACGCGCGACGAGCATATTTACAACGTCCAGACATCAATCGTTGGATAGTAGCCCACCAGACACAACACCCGTCTGGTCGGAGGATCCCCCCTTTTCTATAGAGGATGCACGTCCTCTATGCATTTAGTAATCCAAGAAACTTTGCTGCTCGCTAGATTGCCAGCAATGTTTGTTGTAGGGCTGAATGCTCAGGGTGCGTCGGAATGACCAAAACATCCTCAATCGTACAGGCTCTTAAGTGCAACTAATTATCATCAGATGGAGGTACCGTCCAGTTAATTTTTAGTAGAGACTAGCTTTTGCCCGCGATTTCGTCTTCGTGAAATTTCTTATTCCTCCGACCCACCCTGTCGCATCACATCGCCAGTCCACGCCATTACTTCGTTTTGTCTTAGCGTTCTCTCTGACTTTTTTCATTTAGCTCGTAAGTGTCCTAATGTAATATTAAATAGCTTTTAGCCTTCCTCGAGAATTGGGCTAACAAACAAAAGATATTTTCAAATCCGATTGGTACTTCCACATATTAACGCGTTCAAACAAAGAAACTCTTTTTTTTTTTGTTAGTACACAAGATAGATTACAAAATCTGTGATGATCCCCTTCATCTTGGGCATTCTAGGGTACCTATCCCGCAACTTGGCTCGTGTCCAACACACCTTCCGCTTCCGTAACCCTGACTCCTCTAACAGGGTCAGGAATCTCGTTAGCATGATGTACTGGCACCGCATCAACTGCACGTGTGGTTTCATTGACGGGTCAAACGAGGAACTACAAACTAATTGAATAGGTACTGATTAGTAGGTAGATAAATTGTTTTGTTTTGTTTGTAATCTGGACAATTGTGTTTATGGAAAATTATGTGTTATGAATGGAGTTGATCAAAGTGTTATTTGTTTTTCATCTTGTAGGAGAGGCATGACATACTAATGTTTTATTGGCCTAATGTTAGAGAAACATCGCGGCTGTTTAATTTGGTTTAGCTATGTAAATAATTTTAAACAAAATATAGCTCCTCAGAACAATAAATCACAGATAATTGATTGTAATGTTCATAATCTCAGATAATTTACATTCCGTTGCCACATAATGAGTTATCTACTTTAGTGAAATCTATTCTACGTTGATTTTTGAGTGACCATTTGTAACAAAAAGGTCTTAACTTTATGGTTTCCATGAAATTTAAACTTTGTTAAGTATAACATTCAGTTTGTTGTTCCATAACTTGAAAATTATCTCAAATTCATATTCATATACAAATATACAACTTTTGCATAGTAGATAGAAGGATTACTTTTATAGCTTAAATACGAGGCTTTTGGCTACATTGAATGTGTATAAAAACACAAACAAATCGCACATTACAAAAAAAAGTACATTTTTTTTTGTAATGTGCGATTTGTTTGTGCAGAATAAACAATAAATTGTTCTTTCTTTCTTTTCTGTTTTCTTTCTATAGGTACCTATATAAATAAAAATGAGATCACTTGTGAACGGCTGGACCGATTTGGCAATTAATTGTTTTAAAATGTTTGTAATAGTCCGAATTAGGTTTTTATGGAAAGGAAAATTAGAAAAGTTTCCCGGAAAATGTACAAATTCAGGAAAAACTGAACGTCAGTTTTTATATGAAATTTTTGTATGAACTCAAGACGATCACAAATATTGAGGACAGGACAACGGTCAGTTAGAAGTAAATTAAATTCAAGAATCTATATTTGTCATTATGAATTAGGTAGGTAGAAGACTAATTTATTTTACTTGATTACTTACCTAATAGGTAAACAATAGATAATTGGTAAAGTTCATTAACAGAGGTAGGTATTAGCTTTTCTATTAATTCTGATGTATTTTAAGACTAGGCATAGTCTGAAATCACCAATAGGTACCTACACGAGCGAGCATTTTATATGAATGATGATCAAGCATTAAGATCAAGTCATTTATTCAAATTAGGCTGAGAATCAGCCCTTTTCAAACGTCAAAACTAAATAAGACAGTTTCCCAAAACGCCCACCCTTCACCACTTCCTAGTGTTTTAGCTGGGAATAAGAAGTGGCGCAACAAATTGTGGTGCAACAAGGTTTCTCATCCTCCATAGAAAAGGGAGGATGAAAATACTGGTAAGGAGATCTATTGGTAAGGCCAACGACTTTAGTGTTCATTCTATTCCTGAGGCGAATGCATGCTCGTTCTAACTCCAAAATCGAAATTCTAATTCATTTATTCATTTTGTGAACATAGGGTATAATTATACAGATGTTATACAAAAAATGTTGATCCATGCTATGTCCCGCCAAAAGGCATACAAAATATCTTAGGTAAGCGAATGTCAATTAACAAAATAAAAATAAATTTAATAGGTAAGTAGATGTCACAATTTCATGCAATAGTTAATAATATGTCAATAAATTAAGACGGCACATAAACAAAATAGGTAATAGGTAATTAGTCACAATTTCGTATACAGCCGATCGATTCTGTAAAAATCTTACCGTGAAAAGTTAGGTGAAGTGAGCTTAGAGTGAGCTGTCAATAGTGTCAATCCCTAGCATTAGTTGGAATGATAGCTCACTCCATGCTCACTTCACCTAAGTTTTCACGGTGAGATGGTTACAGAATCGCACTGCAGGACTCGTGGACGCCCTAGGTCGCTCAAATCTCTTCATTTAGTTTATCATTGTTGTACAAATTGTCCTTAGTTATATTTGAATTAAGAATTTGAGATAATTTTCAAGTTATGGAATAACAAACTGAATGTCATACTTTACAAAGTTCAAATTCCATTGCAACCAAAAACTTATTAGGCTCTTTTTGTTACGAATGGTCACTCAAAACTCAACTTTGATTTGGTTTGATTTCAATACAGTTCAATTAGCGCGTTTGATTCATTTGCCCCGTCACCTCGTCAGTTGTTCCAGCGGGGTAGTTGCGTAACACACTATCCGTAGTAATGGGTTTCATTTTGACAGTTCAACATCATTTATTGCGTTATTTACGTTGTTGAGCAGATACGTTTTTCAAACATATGAAGCAATGGATTAGCAATATCCTTCAAAATGATTCAGTTTGAGATTAATAGTGAATGTGTGTGTAATTAGGGCGCTGAATGAGAAGAAACCTTCACCATACTGTGATAACAAGGAGAAATGCAGTTAATATAGTTAATTAAATGTTAACATACTTAAATCAGTAAGCAGTTGTGGCCCAGTGGTAACGGCCACGACTTACGAGTTGTAGGTTCGACGCCAGACAGGAGCTTTACTTTGTGTAAATTATATCATCACCACTGCTCTCAAAACGGTGGAGGAAAACATCGTGAGGAAACCGGCATGTTCTAGAACCAAAAATTCAAAGACTTGTAACATCTACCAACCCGCACTGGGCCCACGTGGTGGACCACGGCTCTCCATTAAGAGGAGGCCTGTGTCCCAGCAGTGGGAACATTATAGGCTGATAATGCTAAATATAAAAAATTTCATTGTTACAGTGGTCCTGCCAGTATTTTCATACGGCACTGCAATCGGCTGGATCTCCCCCATGGGCCCTCGGCTCATGTCAGAAGAGACACCGGCCTCGGCCCCCGTTCATCCAGACACCATATCCTGGATGGCCTCAGTGGTGTACCTCGTGGGAACCCCCACCGTGTTCTTATTTGGGTACATCGTGGATAACTATGGCAGGAAGAGAGCTTTGATGCTGACGTCATTTTCTATGGCTGTAAGTATCAATGCATGTGAATATTTCAGAAATTTTGTATAATGGCTCGTGGCTAAGTAATAACAGCCGCACGGGTTGGTCGATCAGCACCCTAATTGCGTAACACACTATCAAACTCAACCTGAATCATTTTAAAGGATATTGTTAATCCATTGCTTCGTATGTTGGAAAAATGTGTCTGCTCAGCAACGTAAAGAAAGCAATGAATGTTGTTGAACTGTCAAATTGAAACCCATTGGTACTGATAGTGCGTTACGTATTTACCCCGCAGGTTAAGCTACGCTTGCCGCAATTATACCCCGCAGGTTAAGCTACGCTTGCAGCAATTACCCCGCAGGTTAAGCTACGCTTGCCGCAGTTAGCCGAGACCACTCTGTACCTCGGAAAGCACGTTAAGTCGTTGGTCCCGACTGTAATTTGTGGATATTTGACAGTCGTTTCGGGTCATCAGAAGTCCGAAAGTCTGACAGCCAGTCACACTAAGGGGAAACTAGGTTGTGGAGTTCCGATAGGCAGTCGTTGCATGTAAAATACTTGTATTCCGCTGCTAGCGCTTAGACAGGAACCCTAACATAGTCGGGAAAAGGCTAGGCAGATTGAGGACTCCGTGATTCGTCATGCGATCACCGCCAAATTATTATTTACTAGCTGCGCCCCGCGATTTCACCCGCATAAGGTTCGATCCCGTGGGAATATCGGGATGAAAAGTAACCTATGTGTTAATCCTGGTTATAAACCATCTCTGTGCCAAATTTCATCAAAATCTATTCAGTAGTTTTTGCGTGAAAGAGTAACAAACATCCACCCATAAAATAACCATAAATAACCAATAACCTAAATAATGATATCTATACTTATAATAAATCTGTAGAAGTGAAAATTCTGTACATTGAAAATATCAAAAAAATAAATGGCAGGGGGTGTCTAGACCGACACCGAACCCAAAATAGTGATTACAAAAATTTTTGTCTGTCTGTCTGTTTGTTCAGGCATCACGCAAAAACTACCGGTTCGATTACGATGAAACTTGGTATAATTATTCTTTAATATCCTGGGCACCACACTGGGTACTTTTTATCCCGGAAAAGTATATACAATAAAAAACAAACTTAATTTTGCGGTTCGATCCCTAGACCGATTACTGTACCAACCGCAAATAATAAGTTTGTCGAAGGTTACGTCACCCGCAGTATTATCTGTGCGACCTTTTTATTCCTTTTAGTGTTTAGAGTTATTTAGGTTTCATTTTATAAGTCGTAGGTATAGATTTTAATTTTATAGTATAGGTAGTATATTTGTTAGTGTACGTAGTGACCGTAGGTTATTTTATAATACAGTTAGGTAGGATTAGTCATTCGTATAGATATTAGTTTTTAGAGATTTTGCTTATTTATTGAGTTTAGATTAGTTATCATCAGAAATAGGTTTATTTAGGTAGGTAATTTTTTTTTAATTAGGTAAGTACTTAGGTAAAGATATCATATAGGTACCCTCTTAATCACCACTAATGAGACACAATTGATTTTCTATTGTAATTAGCCACAAAGGGCCCGCGAGATGGATGGCATCCTGGGGAAGCACATACATTTTATCCTGTTAGCACGTTTCCGTGGCATAATTTCCGACATCCACGCGAGCGAAGCCGCGGGCAGAAGCTAGTATTAAAATAAAGTATAATAGTACTGTATACATTTTGCTTTATTGTGTGGTCACACTGCTCTATCTATTTTCATAGGATTAAAAAAATAATATTATCTCAGCTAAGAGGTAAGAAATACATAATTTTAGATACCTATTATTTAGTAGAAACTTATTACTAAAAGTTAAGTACACTAGACTTTCTGATATTCCTCTCGTCTAGCAGCTAGCACACGCACATGTGTCAGTGGAGAAGAGGACTGAGGGACCAGTTTTAATCATCGCTGTCTTCAAAATGCTTCGATATTATTGCTCCATTTCTTTTTTACAAAATGTTTTAAGACTTTTACTAAAACTTTATGTAGAAAAAGAACGGTTTTATTAATTTTATTCAGTAATATTCACTAAAATATTTGTCTTTGTTATGTGGACTGAGGGACCACAGTTCATTCGTTATATTTTTTTTTATCTTGAATGATTTGTGGTCTGTTATTTAGTAAATATCTTTACAAATTCTTTACTAAATGTCTGTATTCACAAAACCTTCTTTTTATGATACTTTCCGAGATCTGGCTGATCGTCTTTGAGAACTGAGGGACCACACTTTATGGGTCGTAGTTTTTAATATATTTATTTACAAATTCCCAGATTCATTCTACAATTGTTTTAAGTCTACTACTAAATCCTAGGATTTTCATTTCGCGAATTCCAAGTGTGGTCACACGCACATGGTTCGATCCCGTGGGAATATCGGGATGAAAAGTAACCTATATGTTAATCCTGGTTATAAACCATCTCTGTGCTAAATTTCATCTAAATCCGTTCAGTAGTTTTTGCGTGAAAGAGTAACAAACATCCATCCATCCATCTATCTATCCATCTATACAAACTTTTGCGTTTATAATATTAGTAGGATTATTATTATTTATTTATCCTCACACTGGAACGCCAGACGGCAATTACATCATCATCTGCCTAGCCTTTTCTCAACTATGTTGGGGTCGGCTTCCAGTCTAACCGGATGCATCTGAATACCAGTATTTTACATGGAGCGACTGCCTATCTGACCTCCAAAACCCAGTTACTGGGTAATACGATACCCCTTGGTAAGACTGGTTGTCAGACTTTCGGGCTTCACTACCCGTAACGGCTGTCAAAGATCCACGAATGACAGCCGGGACCAACGGCTTAACGTGCTTTTCGAGGCACGGAGGGGTCTCGGTATGTAAAGATGGTCACCCATCCACAGACCAACCGCGGCAAGCGTAGCTTAACCTGACCGATCGACTTGTGCGGCTGTTATTATTTAGCCACGTTACACCAATGGAGCAAAAAATCACTTCATGTGCTGCTTTCCCCCTTTAGGGTACCTATATAATGTTCTGTGTGCTTTCCATCCATCCTGTGCGCGTGGACATCGAACGAGTGGCAATGGATCACGCACGCTCTCGCAGCGTACAAGTGCAGCATTTCTCCATAGCTCCATCACTCCCTCCATATTGCGCACATTCATTGCGAATTTTTGAAAATAGGTGTCAACAATTTGTACCTGGGGGCCTAAAAAGGCCACTTTGGCAGAATCATAATAGGATAACAATATGAATCATATTAAAAATGGTCACAAACTGACAATTCATAATATGATCTGTATACAATTCATATCACAATGAAATACCATTTAAACTGTAGAAATAAAAAATGAAAAAAACAATTTGATTAATAAAAACTGTAATGAAAAATTTACCGATAAAATACGAATTTTATTTTTTTCATGCGGCGACGTTTACACCAAATATGAAATGAAATTTTACGAAAATTAGAGGAATTGCTAATGATCTGCTGGGAATTCAGGAAATGAATTTTAGAGGTATTGCTTAAAGTGGCCTTTTTAGGCCCCCCAGGCTGTGATGGCAACTTTTGGGTTCGATCCAAATGCATGGTCAGGATAAGCAGTATCAGTTTTTGTATGAAACATACTATGCTAAATAGAACGTTTGTGACATGGATTTGACCTAATACTATAACTTATTAATACTGCACCCCAATTGCGTAATACACTATCAATCTCAATCTGAATCATTTGAAGAATATTGCTAACCCATTGCTTTATATATTCGAAACATTTGTCTACTCAACAACGTAAATAGCGCAATGAATGTTCTTGAACTGTTAAAATGAAATCCATTACCCCGCAGAACTTAAAGCTTGCCTCCTCAAACGCTAGAAGACTTATACTAAAGTTACTTCTATCTTTCTAGGCCTGTTGGGGCCTGAAGCTCTACTCAACAGAAACCTGGGCCCTAATAACAGCCCGAGCGATAGTCGGTCTCGGCGTGAGCGGCTCCTACGTAGTCACGCCTTTATATATCAAGGAGATCAGCGAGGATTCCGTCAGGGGAACTCTTGGGAGCCTGGTGGTACTGTCGCAGAATCTGGGCAATCTGTTTGCATACGTGATGGGGGAATACTTGAGCTATAACGCCATGCTGTGGGTGTGTCTGATTGTGCCTATCCTGCATGTAGTGCTGTTCACTACGATGCCGGAGACGCCTTCGTATTTGTTGAAGTGCGGGAAGGTTGAGGTGAGGAACATTTTTTATACACGCTTGCCCTAATAGGTTCCTATTATCTAGTGTTGTGATGCTGATGGTTAACTGCGAGAGATGGTCGCATTAACGCATTTAGTGCGGCCAACGCGCCTGCGCGTTTTTCAAGCTTTGACCATGTGCTAGCGGCGCGCATGCGCGTCCATACAATTTACTTAACTTTCTTCGAGTGCGGCGCAATGCACAATAGCCGCACGGGTGCGTCCATTGTGCAAACTCGAAAATTTTCAAACGCACAGAAGCGTCGTGCCGCTCTCGGACAAGTAGTAAACGACGCACTAATGCGGCCAGCCGCACTGGGTAAAACTTTCTTCAACCGCGCATGCGCGTTCATAGCACCACACGAAAATTATTTGAACGCGTATGAGCGTTTGTCGCACAGGGTTAGTGAGCTATATATTTAGCACTTGCGAAAAGTTCGCTAATAATTCAGCAGTTAAAGCGGTTCAGGAAAAGACTATCTATCTACCTATAACAATTTGGGGAGACTTTTGTGCATGGGACAGTAAAAGTGCGGAAGGGATTTGGAAACCTTTGTTTAATAGTGTAACAGTAAAGGCTTAGATATATAAAGCCAACGTTTGGACAAGAATTATAAAAGCGAAGGTACCTTTCAAAATCTAAGTAAGCCACACATAGACCGGGGTAAATGCCATAAAAAACCACCTTCGTCTCCTTACCTCATTTCCTTCAAACAGACAGGTACTACCAAGTCTCATTTCTTTTAAAAATGCTTTCGCTAAATGTATTCCTTATATCGTTCCCTCAGGAAGCTCGAGACGCGTTAGCATGGCTGCGATGCCGGGAGCCTTCCGAGCCAGCCGTGGACAACGAGCTGCAGAACTTGCTGCTCGAACTTGAGCAGAGCAAGTCGGGTAAACTGAGCGCCGCGCTCAAAACACTCGGTAAGTACGAAGTTGAGTAGGAACGCCTAGAAGGAAGGTATCAGGGAAGACAATGCTGGTTGATTTTTTGGCTCATTTGCACTTCTTAGCTTCTAGGCCGGTTGTTTCAAACGGTTGGTTAACGTAACTTACGTACGTCAAATAAAAACGATTACGGACTCGTTATTATTTGACGTAGGTACGGCAAGGTCATAATTTTGTTATTGCAATTTGAAACAACGCTTTTTTTGGTTTGACGATAGTTTGAGCCATTTTTGACGTATACGCATGCGTTAAGTGGACGTGAAACATCCCGCTCTAATTAAGCTGTAATAAGAGAAGAACGTAGAATATGACGACACGTCTATTTTCTATATTAGAATATAATGTTGTAAAAAACATGTCGATTTCAGGGTACGTTTTTGGGGTGAAATTTTTAAGCGAACTCGGAAACTAGTACAGACGCCAGCACATCAAGCTACTACAATCTGTCAAATTTCTTTACTAGATTTTCAACTTTATCGCTAGAGTATTAAGGTTCAAGGTTGTTTGGGAAAATTTGACAGTTTCGGGTAGCTTGACCTGCTGGCGTCTGTGTATTTGTAATGATATGTACGTGATTACTAGTTTATTTATTTATTTATAAGTATGTATTAGGTATGTTGAAACTGTGTGTACTCCCCGTCACTTTTCCTTATAGGTTCATTAGAAAACTAGCGTCAGACAGCATCTGTCTGGCATTAATGCTGAAATGAACCTTTTTGGCGCAGCCGTGAGGCACACACTATTGTTGTCTGAAACATTATTATTTATTCTATTAATTTTGTATTTTGTGTTTCACGAACTGTGTCCAAATAAACTTTTTTTCTTTCTTAAAGGAACCATTTAGCCGGTTTTGTAGAAAATCTAAAATTGATTAGGTAAATTGATTACAGTCATTTCCTAGTTATTTATCCCGTATGTTACACCTGCCATGTTTTGTCACTGCATTTTTTTACTTGTGCATAAAGTTTTAATCCTTCTAACTAATATTATAAACGTGAAAGTTTGTATAGATGGATGGATGTTTGTTACTCTTTCACGCAAAAACTGCTGAACGGATTTGGATGAAATTTGGCACACAGATGGTTTATAACCAGGATTAACATATAGGATACTATTTATCCCGATATTCCCACGGTATCGAAACTTATACGAGTGAAACCGCGGGGCGGAGCTAGTAATTAAATAAATAATTAGGTACAATTAAGTATAGTTTTTGTAAATGTCTTTTTACCCAGCTTAGATACTCAACTATATTCTATGATTTTACAAGCGGCTTCGCCCGCGTGAATGTGGGAAAGTATCCTATGTGTTGATCCCGGTGACAAAGTAAACTATCTGAGTGCCAAACATTTAATAAATTCATTCAGCCGTTTTTGAATGATTCAGTAACAAACATTCAAACGTAGGTACAAACTTTCACATTTATAATATTATGGTATAGTATTAAAGTATAATAGGATTCAACATCGGATACTCTAAGCCGACTATCTAGAAGCACTGCTACCACATACGACTAGTAAATAATAGGCAAATGAATTTTCTCCTTCAATTTCCTCCTAGATATTTATTTAAAATCTTTGCTGTGCCCGACAGGGTCCATAATTGTTTCTATTGATTTATACTTACCACCTGTATGTGTACATTATGGATGCACTAAGGATTAATTGAATTGAATTTCCAGCTGCCACAGCAGGAAATTTATGTGAAAAGTAGCTAATAAAATCAGTCTTTTACAACAATTAAGACTGACTTGTCAAAAATTTCAATTTCCTCCGAAATATTTTGAAAAATCATACTATACTAAAGCCAATGAATGTACAAATGTGCTGCTGGCGTATACTTGGACGTGTAACGTAACCATAGCGCGATCGAGCTTTTGCTCATTCACGATCAACGCCATCTATCGGCGAAGGTAACAATTAAAACGGACGTGTTTTTTTAATGGTGCTGCCGAATTTGAACACTATGGCAATGTTTTTCAAGATAAAATTTCCCTGTTTTATAATAAAATAAACAAAAAGAAAAAAAAAACAAACTATTTTGCCGCCGAAAACTTGCTTTTCAATTTTCTTTGCTTGCATGCTTTGAAATGCAAGTTTTTCTTGTTTTTTTTTAACTAAGTAATTAGTAAATTACCTACTAAATAATACTTTAATTATAAAAACGGTAAAAACTTCATAGAAAAAAGAAATATGTACATGAACATTGAACCGCACAGCAACAGATCTGCCTAGACCCAGTCATTAGTGTCTGTGTGTTCAGGCGGACGGTAACAACTAACGATAAGTAAACGAATGGTCACTAGTAGTGGCTACCAGTAACGGGACGTAGGACAAACAGCCGGGAGACTGTTTGTCCACACTAACGCTCTCGACATGACCGTCTGTGTTTGATTAACTTATAATATAGGTTTTTGGGTTACAACGAAACTTTTTCGAGTTCGAGAAGAACCTGTTTATGGTAACACTTGTACTGTGTAGAAAACGAATCGGTTTATTTACCAGGCGTAGTTTTCGATAAACATAAATAATGGCGCCGATTCCCTAGTTCACAAACTAAACTAAATTTAAGTTCACTGCGTCTTTTTCGAAAGTAAATTTTATTTATTTTTATAGATGTATAGACTAGCCGACCCGACAGACGTTGTCCTGTCTAAATTTTTATAATTTATACAAAATTCCCATAGAAAACGCACTTTCAATTTTCCCGGCAACTTTTAAAATTTTTCTTTCCGTAAGAATAAAAAAATATATATAATTAAATATATATATATATTATTAAATATATATATTATTATAATATATATATTTTTTAAATTTAAATTTTAAAAATGTTTTAAAACAAAAATGTGCCAAAACAGTCTATATCCGTTCTCAAGTGAGAACAGTGGTGGCCCAGTGGTAATGATCCCGATTTACGAGCTGTAGGTCGTGATTCGAACCCAGGCAGGCGGTTTCCTTTCTGTAAATAATTTCATCACCACTGCTCCTAAAACGGTGAAGGAAAACATTGTGAGGGAACCGACATGTCCTAGAACCAAAAATTCGAAGACATGTGACATCATCATCACATCATCACTCGTGGTGGATTATTAGCTTACTCCCTCTCGAAGAGAGGGGGCCTGTGTCGCAGCAGTGGGAACATTATAGGCTCAAATCAAATCAAAAGCCATTTATTCCAATTAAGCTGAGAATCAGCACTTTTCGAACGTCAAAATAACAAAAGACAGTCCCCCAAAAACGTCCGCCCTTCACCACTTCCTAGTGCTATCGCTGGGAAGAAGTAGTGGCGCAACAAACTCCCCAGCAGCACAGCTGTCTGTTTAGTTAGAATATAGTTGCATGTATGTATACAATACTAGGAACCTATGTTCAGTAAATAACATTACAAGAAACTTAAATTATTTGCCATATGTCAGCTAGCCACGCCAATATACCAACAAAAAACTATACGTACTCAAGCTAAAAAATAATTAATTAAAATAAAAACTTACTACCTAAATAAAAGCCTCCAGGCATGAAGGGCGTGACAGCTTACATATTTATGCATTGCTGGGTTCTGGTCACATAGCTGTCACTTGCAGTCACAGATGATGAACTAGGACCATCGATGTAAATTAAATAAATGAGTTAATACTAATAACAGTAATCTTCTCAAATTATGCGTTTACCAACAAACATAATTTTAATCTTATTAAATAGATTTAGTACGTCATGAAGACCCTGATCTCTTGCAAAAAAATACCTACCTGCCAACTTAATTCACTTCATATTTATTCACGTACAGATTATGACAATACTATGCATCCTACCTACCTAGTAAAAGTAAAACTAGCCGTCTTCAATATCGAAACACCTATCTCCCAACAACAGTTTCTGAAACGAGTTAGAGTACTTAGATAAACAAGCACACCCGCGGCTCTGCGCCAGTGTAGCGTCTCGCTTTATGTACATTCCCATGACGCTTTTAGCACGCACCCACCGGCCACCGTTATGAAGAGCTTCCGGACGAAAAAACTTAATGCTGTGTAGATTGTAGATGCTGGTCTCTCGTATGGTTAGACATATTTTGAACATTTAGTAGGGCACCGCGCACCTACCTAAGTCTCTAGGGTATTTTTTTTAATTTAGGGCCTTTTCCTAACTAAGCGACTGTCACGCGAGTACGCGCCCGTGGTTGCACTCCTCTATATGAGTACTAGCTTTTGCATGTTGGTTAGCCTGAATGAATGTCGGAAAATATCCCACGGGGAGGTACTACCGTGATTAAAAGTAGGTATCATATGTGTTAATCCAGGTAATAAACTATGTGTGCCAAATCCGTTCAGGCGTTTTTTTTGCGTGATTGAGTAACAAACATACAAACTTTTACATTTTTTAATTAGTAGAATGACATGCTCGCGCGATTAATGAAGTCACGTGTGTGTACCTCATTATTCAGGGTTACGATCGCATAATCACGAACTTGCTTTCGGTCAGGACGCTGGGTCAGATTTTTCTTTTATGTTTGTATGGGTTGGGTAGATCCACGGACTTTTTTGTTTCTGCGAATTTCGTAACACACGGAGATTAACAGTTTTCCCGACTAGGGAATCGAACCCTGAACTCAACGCGGGTAGCTGTGAACAGGTACTAGACTAGATTGAGTTTGTTACCATTTTAATTAGGTATGTTCTGAGCATGATTATTAGTACATACAACACGTCTTTAACGCAGAATTTTACCTATATTTCGAGAGATTAATTAATACACCATATCTGACGAACCCATTCTTCTACAGTTACAGATCGCAGTACCTTCCGCGCGTTCCGCATAGTCCTCATCATCACGGTAGCGCGAGAGCTTTGCGGCTGTCTCGCCGTCCTGCACTTCGCGTCACTGATCTTCAGCAAGGCGAGCGCCGGTGGGTGCCTGCTTACAGCCAACCAACAGGCTGCAGTGCTGGGACTGGTGCAATTCGTGGGGTCTTGCACTGCGTCCAGTCTTGTGGAAAGGACTGGGAGGAAGGTGAGGGACTCTGATTCCGTAGTGATGAGAAAAGGATAGAGTGGGGTGTGAAGGGTGTGGAATGGACCTAGCATTGGCCTTTGCATAATCTAAAATCGCTTGCTATGCTCTGACCACTACCGACTACCGGTATAGTAAGAACTCCACTACCCAAGATCTAGCCCAGAGCTGGTGAGGTCACTATACAATAACGTTGATTTTGAATCTAATACCTATCGTTTTTTTACGTAGAGGAATCATCGTGAATACCCACCCTGTCTAGAGAAAGCATAACCCTGAAGAGTTCTTTTAGTATGCCTACTTGTGAGATGCGTAGACATTCGACCAATTTGCAACAACTAGTGGTCTTTTCTTAACATAATTGTCTAATGGGCAGTGACGAATCTAGGAAGAGATGACGTATAGATTATACTAAAACTTTTCATCTATACCTACTTACCCTTTGTATCTTCCTTAGCCACTCCTCGGAACAACCTGTCTGGTCTCCGGCATAGCGATGTGTGCACTCGGCGCGTGGTTCTACGCGCACGTGGGCGCGGCCACGGAGACCGCGTCGTGGCTGCCCATCGTCGCGCTCTGTCTTTGCATATACTGCGACGCGGCTGGATTGCAGCCTGTGCCTTTCGTTATTATGACTGAGATGTTCTCCTTCCAGGTTTGTACACTTCAGATATTTTTATGATTTAATCTTATTTGATATTAGATTATAGCCACCTCTCAACAGTGGTCGACTTGCTGTCACCAATCCTCTAAGAAACGGGAGGTATATTTGGACATTTATACCGTCTGTTGGTCCTATGCACAACCACAGTCCGACCGTCGAGAAAATGCATTCCTGACACCTGTCAGTGCGACAATTCTAGTAGCTAATAAAGATCGAATTCGCAAAACACACATTCGTGTGTATGAAACTGCTAAGTGTCAACAACGCATTCTCTCGATCGGCGACCATAAGTTCAACTTCTGTTGCCGTCATTATTCCTATACTCACTCTTTAAAGCTTCAAATAAAAACTCTCCTTTTCCAGCTCCGCGGCACAGTAACAGCAATAGTCATCGCATTCGCGTGCGGTCTCATGTCAGTGGAACTGCGAGTGTTCCAGCCACTCGCCGCCTCAGTAGGCCTCTATTTCATCTTCTGGATATTCTCAGGCGTTTGCCTAGTCAGCACCATTTACATCGCCTGCGTAGTCCCAGAGACCAAGATGAGGTCCCTAGACGAGATCTACGCGGAAATCGGAGGCAAAGACAAGAAAGTTAAGAGTAAAGAAAAAGACTGCGAAGCTGACGTTACAAAACTGTAGATTATGACGTCATCTGTCATGTCGGTATTATTTTGAGGTTATGTGTCGCTTGTAAAAGTATTGATTGCTAGTTCGGTTAGATTTGAACGTTGGCTTAACCGTGATATTTTACACTTTAATGTGTGTAGATGTAGTTTTGTTATAAAGGCGTTTCTAATACGGCAAGCTCACTTAGTTTTTTTTTGGTGTCGAAGAGCTGAATATTGGCCCATGCTCAGCGGGCGGGCTAATTGTGTAACACACTAACTGTAGCGATAGCTTTCATTTTGACAGTTCAACAACATTCATTGCGTCATTTACGTTATTGAGCTGACAAATTTTTCGAACATATGAAGCAATGCATTAGCAATATCCTTCAAAATGATTAGGATTGAGGTTGAAAGTGTGTTACGCAATTAAGGTGCTAGCTGTCAGGGCTCACAATTTTAGGCTGTCTATTAGAACGTTCGCAGACGGCATACAGTCGGTGGCAGATTTTTTGTAGGAGCTATGTAAATAAAACAGTAGAGATCAAAATAATATAAACGCACACGTCTAACAAAACTTAGGTCTAACTTTTTACCCTATATTGTGTCCCACTGTTGGGCAAAGGCCTCCCTTTTTTCTTTCACATTTGTTTGTCGCCGAAATGAGACTGCGACTAGATGTGTCAGTCCAGGCATAAAGGGTCCAGTAGTGGGGTATTGAGTTAAGACTGGATTCGGTATCTAGAATAGTCAATTGATAGTATGGATTGAAAAAATAATCAAAAAGTAGCACACGTTTTTTTTTATCAGACATTTGAAGTTGAAATTCTGAAAAAGCTTGATTTGAGAAAAAGCATTTTGAAAGTTTGAGTGAAAAAAAAACACACTTTTACTTGCTTGTTACGTAGATTTTTATTCATTATTGTAGATTGATATGTTTTCCATAGAATCAACTTATAATTATACTTTTGACATCAAAACTAAAACAATTATTATCAAAATAAAAGAAGGATACACAGTCTAGTAAAAAAGGTCCACTTGCCGATATTTAATAAAAAGTTAGTTATTGCGATAGTAATTAACAATAAAAAACTAAAATTAAGTATTCTTACTCTATTTAGGAACTAACAAAATAACAAGACAGGCTTTTTTCAAACATTACTGCAACAGAATAATGATTATTTTAGCCACTGGTACCTTTTATGTAATGTCATAAAAGGTACCAGTGGCTAAAATAATCATTATTCTGTTGCAATAATATTTGAAAAAAGCCAATACAAACATAAAAATAAAACTTATTCTATTTGGGACTCCAACTTACGTTTTGGACAAAAATAAATTCCTCCTCGCACCTGATTCCTATGACCAACCTGTTTGCAGTACGAACATGTTGGTTTTTGTCGAATACTCTTTTCAATTGATGGTTTCTGAAAAGAGTACTCGACAGATGTTGTTGGGACAGAGTTGTGGTCAACATCAACATTTGGAATGGGTTTCGGGCATAAAATGTCTTTAGATTCTTCACGTACAAATTCACGAATCTTATTATAAAGATACGATTTTCTTTCGTACGTCATGCCTGCAGGGGATTTTTCTAAAGGAAAACCGTATACTTTATTCGGGTTCAAAACCTTTGATACAGTTGGTTGACTGTCAGTATATTTTTTGTAACATAACATGTGCCCTCTATTATCTTCATTTGTTTCAAAATGACTAAAATGCAGAAGTTGGTTAATAGTTACACAATCAGGTTGAAAAAAATTGGCCCAGTCGTAAGTTTTCACAAAAGTTTCTCCTTTCTCATCACCAGTTAGAACAGCTACTATAGATTTTGTTTTCGGACAAGCTTGAACAGCAGCTGCAAGAATATCCTTTAAGTTATTGCATTCCCATTTTCTAAAACTTTTTTTGAATAGACCGAAATACATGTCGGGTGCAAACTTCGTATGACCCACGGGAAGGAAAGATATACGGAAACTTCGGTGTCTGCCTGTTAAAACTCGCCATGTTGCATATTGCATGACATAGTTATTTTTATTTTGTCCAGCACAATTATCTGCATGACAAACAACATCTTTTTCGCCTATACCAAAATTTTCGAAAAAATGATGTAGCATTGAAATTATTACATTAGCTCCTTTCCCAGTAGCACAGGGTTCAGGAATTACGTACAAAACGAACTTTCTCAAAGGCTCTGCAGCAACACCAAATAAACTGACTTTAAATCCTGTCAAGAAATACAGTGGCCCAATTTGTTGTGAACTGTGCGGCAAATGCACCTGTTGGGCAAAATCAAAAGAGTAATGCATGACGCCATCATAAGAACATGGTTCATGAGGTCCAAGAATAAGAGTAGAGTCCGTTATTGAATCAGTCGCAACTTTGATTACATTGTTATAATATTTTCGTTCATTTTGCACTAAATCAAGGTGCTGCCTCGACTTTTCTACAAGCTGTATTTTTTCCTTTTCATCTAAACCACCCATTCGTCCCAACGTGGTCACGTTTTTCTGACAAGTTGCACATAGATCTGTTTTCGGTTTCTGTATAACGACATATGGACAAAAATCTTCCCAAAGATCATACCAACTACTTCTACTAATAGGAGTTTTATCGAGTAAAGCTATAGTTTCCAAATATTTGTTGTACACATACGCTTTAGACATACTACAAGGTAAAATTATTAAATCAGATTTAAATTGGTGGCCTGGTAATCGGCCCGGCAATACTAAACCGTTTTCATTAGCAAACTGTCTTATAAAAGTGATTGCGTCTGATCTAGTTTGCAAATTAATACAATTGTAAGGTCGTTTACGTGACCCGTGGACCTTTGGAGCAACACCGCTGTCCAGAAAGTTCTTTTTTACATTTTTTAACCTTTTCAAACCAGTGGCATATACATATTGGAAAAAAATCTTGCATACTGAAACACCTCGAAAGAAATACTTTACCGTGTATTCTTTTCGTTGCAAGTTTCTGTTTTTTGAATGTAATGTATTTTCACTTGTACGTAAGAGAGCATTTAAAGCTCCTTTCAAGACCAAGTGATGATGATTGACTCCTTCATTACAACGTGAATTTAATTCGATACAATCTAACCTACTACTTAATATTACATCTTTTTGAAATTTGGACACACAATTATTATTACATCCACAGCCAGTATCTAAGAATGAGGCCTGAGTTACATCGTCTAGAATTAAAGGATCATCATCTAGTAAAATATTACCAATTTGCCGCTCTTCGAGCGGCTCACAAGCACTAAATTCGATGTCACACGATAATTCTGTACCCCGTTGACTTTTGAACTCTAAATTAAAATTTTCATAGTCTTCATGTTCTACAGACGCTGAATAGCTAAACTCTGAAAACAAATAGTTGAAATATACATACTACACAGGTCATTTTTTCATACTATGTCTATGACATAGGTACCTAACACAACTTCTTAATTGGTATTAGAGTCCTTGCTGTAGTCATAAAGAATATGTACTATTGCATGCATACAATGATCACGTCGATCTTTTTTGATTTTACACAAGGCTCGGCTAACTATTTTAGCAAAATCATAACACTCATGTATTTCATCTTCACTGATTGCTTCTGTATTAGTGCTTTTTTCATAATACTGATCCGTTTCATCCATCTCAGATGTCGACTCTGTGAAATTATTTTCTAAGTTGTAAGTACCTGAATAAGGTGCAACGGTTTCTTCTTCTGTTGGTAAATCCGGCGTTGTTGCGGTCGAGGCCAAAACAGGTAGTGTGTTTACTTCCACCTCCATAGAAAGTGGTACAGGTCCATCAGAATGCTTAGATTCATCACTAGAGCTGGAACCTTCGGTTGAATCTTCAATAATTATGTTACCTAAAAACAAATTTGAATTTAGTATAAATGGGATGAAATTATGACTAATTGAGATTCATTAGCCTATCAACTTTGTCGCGGTCAGTTTTCAGTCTATGTGGATGCAGCCGAATTATTATGATTAAAGCTGCTCTCTTTTAAAATGTAATAAATAAGTAGGAACGTAACGTAATCTACGCTTAATCCATAAATCTCTAAATCTCTAAAATCCATAAAAAATCGAATTTAAAGACGACTGCTGTCTGTAGGAGGCTTCGCCCCTGTCGAGGTCTAAATATGAAAAGTAGGTAACAGCTGTAGATACACACAAGAACTCCGTAACATTCCGATACCCCGGTTTATAGAACTAGCTTTTCGACCTCGGCCCCGCTAAGCGTAATAACGTTAATAATATTATAGCCTATGACTGAATAATGCAGCTTTGTATTGGAGAAAGAATTTTCAAAATCGGTTCAGTACTTTTGGAGCTTATTCGATACATAACACAACACGTAACAACAAACATAGTATTAGTAGATATAATAGACAACGTAAAGACTTACCTTTATTCATTTTTATGCGCACTTTTCACTCACTCAATTTAAAACAGCTAAGATAATAAAAACTGCTATATTTACACAAAGACTGTCGGATATTGTTTCCTTTCCGGTGTCAAATGACAAATAAATTATTGCATCACAGGCAGATCTATTTATAGGACACGTAGGTAGCAAAAAACGATCAGGGAAATCCCCGCTATGTCGAAGTGAAGCAAAGTAAATCCCCTTAGTAGTTGCATAGTAGCAGGGAGTTCCCCGCTTTAAGGGACCTTTTACACGTAGTTTCAACATTTTAATCTTAAAATATAATTAAATTATTAGAAGTGATCAGTACGGGGTATTGAAACGTATTTTATTCCCAGAATATCGACATGCCACCCACTGGTACCTTTTTAGTAAACTTTTTTCATAAAGTTTCTGGTACTTAGAAACATCGTATATAGTCATTTACTATATGAAATTGTAGATAATTGAGCATTTATTTATAACCAATTAAAATCGCGAAATGCAATTTTTATACCCAACTTTACAAAACCTCTTATATCTCGGAAACTAAATGCCGCGCACTGGACCCTTTTCGCTTGGACTGACACAGATGTTGAAAATTTTAAATTACGAGAATTTGCCTTCTGATAACACAACCTTCGCCATGGTCTATCTCGACGGCCATGTTCTTCCTCAGGCGTGCAGTTAGTGACGGTTTTTGCCCATCTCTCCGGGTGCGTTCGTGAGACGTATACGGCCCATTCCCGCTTCATCCTGGCTGTTTTTCTCGTAACATCCGCTACTTGAGTCATGGAGCGCGGGGCCTAAATAATCTGATCGATTGTATGATCTACAAAAAGTATGCCGTGTGCGAACTTGCTTAACCTACTAACTTTTAGGATCTGAAGACTTGTAGGTATTGTAGCTTAGAGCACAGACTATTAATTTATGTAATTATGTGAGTGAGCTTGCACAAATACTCAGCTGCGTAATTGTAACTAGTTTAGCGTATTCTCGCTTTCCAACAAATTGAGGCCATTTTTTTAAGACCACCGACTGGGTACGGCCCAGACAGGATTTAAGGCCACAGACTGGGAAAGGCCCAGACAGGATTTAAGGCCACAGACTGGGAAAAGCCCAGGATTTTGTTCTTATTCTATTTAATAAATATCGATGTAAATGTTTTTAGATTTAAAATACAGGGCTAGATTATCAGGCTTAGTTGCAACTTTTAAGTTGTTTTTTACAAGACATCATATACTTAATATATTTTTATATATATCGATAATATTTTATGCGTGAAAACTCACGAATACAATTTTGTGCCATTTCATTATAGAATATCTTTTTATATGTATTTTATATCAATTTTCAAAATTGTATGACAAACGAATCTCGTTCCGTATGTTTTTGTTACTAAGAAATAAATTAGTATTTTATGTAAATTGTTGTTTCACTTTGTCACACTAATTCCAGTTATTTGGACGACGTGACCATGAAAAAAGTATCTTCAGGACCTAAAGAACCAATGACGAAGAAGAAGGGGTGTAAAGGACCTTCAGTTGGCCCTTTCGCATCAAGGCGACATGAAAGACACTGCCCTAATGAGATGCTGAGTTTAGTTTTGGTTTTCCATCTTGTATATAATTTCGTGGCTGGTTAATAGTTATACATACCTACCTAACTAAGCTTTGACTGCCTCGTTGGTTTCGTGGTTGCAAGCGCACCCCTGAGCGTAGGGTCCTGGATTCGATTCCCAGATCGGACAAAGTGTTGTTGGGTTATCCATTAGGAATTTCTTAGTAACGGTCCGGTGTTTGGAAGTTGGCGGTTTAATATACCCCCGTGCCTAGGAAAGCACGTAAAGCCGTTGGTCCTGCGCCTGATCTCCCCGGTCGTGTCGGATTGCCGTCCTATTGGCTTATGAGAGTAAAGGAACAGAGAGTGCACCTGTGTTTTGCGCACACACTTGGCTCATTATTCACTTGAAAGTTTTTCGGTCATCGTGGACAATCTCAACGGAGATCAGCCAGGTATCCGGAGATATTATAATATCTTCTGGTACCTGGCTGATCTCCGTCCACCATGACCGAAAAACTTTCAAGTGAATAATGAGTTTGTGTAAATTAGTGTCTGGGTCTGGCCTAGGCCTGCTTTTACTATTCTAGAGGTAAAAGGTGTAGAAATAAAACATCAAATTCACAAGCAATGGAATGTTTACAATTGCAATGATAAAGTTCTTACAGTATCATGTGTAAGTACATAGAAGCCTTGTCGGAAAGACAGTCTCACTTTGTAAGTATATTAAATACAATCCAATAATCTTTGTATAAATAAATATGTATCGCGGATAAACTCTCAAAATTCAAGCCATTCGTTGAAGTCACAACCTTTTCGCCTTTCAATAGGAATAATGGAATTTATGTCTTTGCCTTTTTGTGTAGGGCTCATGTCATTGAGATGTCAAATAAACGTAGTTCAAAAAAGATCCACTGGGTTTTAATGTCGCTACTGTAGTAAAAGTTGGAAGTGAAAAATCTTATGCATTGGAAGTTAAGGGGGATGCGCTAGGTAGCCCGCGTATTGATATTTCATGAAATAGTCATTCAATAGGATTATATGAACTTGGAGGGTTGTTTTGATGATGATTGATGATTTTAGTGATTCTATTGCCGTAAAGTCATATTTGTTACGCTCGCGAATCATATTTTAATCAACATTCAACATGACACTACCCTGCAAAAAACGTAAGAAAATTTAAATTTCACAGGCTACTCTGGCGCTTCCCCCATAAATAAAGAAAATTCTGTGGCGTTATTTGAGATCCCAAATATTCGTAAAAAAACTGAAAATAATTTGAGTTAAAATCTCGACACCGTGCTGCCATTTGTCAGCACAAGTACAAAGCAAGACTATCTTCCTCGGAACAGTTCGAAGAAATTTTATACAAAACACTCGATTATTTCTGGTTATATATTACATACATAGTACATAATGGTTCTGTGTTCTAACGTATACGACATTGATAAAAAATGGAAGTTTGTTTTTATATAAAACGACGATCACGATACATTATAGAAAATGAGTGTTCCTTTTATTTCTGAAATTTGTGCTTTCCCCTATAAATAGATTATACATACATAAATAGATGATACTTTACTAAATCTTTGCTCAATTTGTATTTCTTGAGGTTTTAAGTACATAGTGACAGAAAGTTGATTGTATACAGGGTGTCAGGGACATCGACGAGCAAACTGTTACCCTGACCTCAGTACATAATTGTAGAAACACCAGAGATGAAATATTTCGTCGGTTATCCATACAAATGAAAAAATTGAATGTTTGTAATGTCAAAATCAAAAGGTCAATATAACAGTTTTTTACTAAATGCATATGAAAGTATATACGGTACTTATACCATTTTTTCGTCTGTGTTTGTTTCAGCTAAATAAGAAACGGCGGGATCGATTTTGATAAAATTTGGTGTGGGGATACTTTGAACTTCGGGGAAGGACATAGACTATATCGACATACCACGCAGACAAAGCCACGCGAGGAAGCTTGTTTAAAAAAAAAACCTGCTGTTTATTACAAAGTGTAAACCTACACGGTAAAAATGTATGGAACAGCAGATTAAAGAAAAATTAAAATAAATTTCAATGCTGGTAGATCTAAAATCATGAACTGAATTCATGTTAACAGTTTGCGCGCCGATGTATGACACCCTGTATAAGGGGATAATTTTATAGAATCTTATACATTCTTAAATATTAAATTTCTATTTTAATTACATAAAAAACCTGTCTAATCTCAAAAAACATCACATAATTCAATACAGTTTTTAAACTACTACTTACAAATATTATGCATCTTTTAAATATATATATTTATTTTTTACCAAAATCGTCACGAATTATGCAAAGATTTAGTTAATAATAATATTTTATAAGTACACAATAGTTATTAATACATCTTAAGACGTTAACATACAACTACGTGACTACACTATTACAAAATCTATAGTACGCATAGTATAAAAGATTATTATGTACTTATGTAACTTTAGTTTGAATTTTTCATTTACATTTGTGACAACTGGCCCTTATTTTCACTTGTACTTTGCTGGATAAATGATTTTATTTTTGTAAGTAGGTTTGTACAAACACTTTTACACGTCAATCATATTTTAAAATTAGATAAGGTCGGCGTTTCCTGTCTGACTAGTCTAAGAAGAAAGGCCGAAACAAACTCAGAGGTCACAGTCTCTTTTAAAGTCCAGACATAATCTTGGTCAGATCATATGAAGGCCATGTAGATCGATGTCCGAGATGGTCTTTTGAGGAAAGAACCATACAGATTGAGAGGAACTGTTCAGTCAGTGCACGCATTTGTCAGAAATCGTGCAGCTCAACTCAAAACTTAAAGAGCTCAACGATTCGACGAACAATTCCAAAGAAAGGACATTTGGGTAGGCCACGTTAATTACTCAAATTGCCAGACTTTGGAACTTTATAAGACTAATAGAGAAGTATGGAAGAAAAAGACATATTGCAGCGACCCGGGCGGTAGGCCTAGAAAGAGATGGCTGGATGAGCTGGACTCATTAAAAGACTGACCCACGATCGCAGCAGACCGGGAAAAGTGGAAAGAGGGAAGGGGAGGCCTTTCTCCTGCTGTGGGACAACACAGGCTCGTAATAATAATGCGCCGACCGCAAATAAATTGGGATAAGGGCAGGAGAATGATGACTGCCGGAATTTGCGTTGTTGCGTTGTTTTTAAAGCAACTAATAAAAAAATAAAAAAAAAACAATTAAAAATATAAAAAAAAACGATTGGTAAATGAAGTCAAGACTATGAATAGTGCCAATTTAAAGAGAAGCTGTAATACAGTAAGCAGGTTCACAGGTTAACAGCAAGTTAAAACGACATGAGTGGCTTAAAATATTACCTACAGCTAGGTTACAATATGGTATTTGCAAGTGAGCCCCAAACTAGACAGTTAGTCTGTATCTTGGGGGAAATGTTGTATATTATAACAAATTGTCATAAGTACCGTATATACGGTACCTTTGACAATTTAGGACTTTCGCTGACAGACAGCTGAAGTTATGTGTGAATTAAGTAGTCCATTATTGCACGAGCGCATCGCAATGTACTATTAACATAATTTTATGTAAACGAGTACACACGTACCATAATATACATTATTCACTTAAAACATATTTATTATAGAAAAAAAAATATATTTACCTATTCTGGGTTTCAACAAGAATAATTATGTATTCCAATCAGTACAGGTGATAATAAGGCTAATCTTACTATATTATAAAAACTGTCATATTATTTATTATTCCTGATTACTTTATAATTATCACGTCTTCAAGTTTGGGAGGGGGAGGGGGTGGCGCTTACCTTATTAAAACAAAATATTAAGTAAACAATGAAAGGTTCTTAGTGTAAATGTTATGACCTTACTTCATCACTACTTGGTTAAATCATTTCCTAACTAAACACTGAGGAATAAGGTCGAAAATTGGATGAAAACATATTTTCAATATGGCTGAAATTCGTAAACTGTATGTATCTAGTAATGTCATACCAGGATTGGTTACATATATGATACGAATTTCGCCCTTAAAATACAATAAGTATAGGTATTCTCTATTTTTCTGACTTTTATAAGTACATAATCACTTAGAAACTATTCTTAAATCTAATAATATGCTTTGGATTGACATTAAAAAAAAATTAAAAATATAGATGCCGCATAATTTTTCCGAAATAACAGATCCAGTAAAAACTTAATAAATAAGAAAACAATTCGATCACATTCCGGCAAGATTCCTTTCGCGAACCATTTATAACAATATTGCACTAAGATAACATTTTTAATAAAAAAAAAGTAAATGATATGCAGGTACTTAGCCTAATTCATAAATATACCCGAAAAATCCAATTTTTAAATAAATATTTTTACACATTTTTCGCTGTCTTTTCTGATATTCGGGCTTCCAGAATGTGTGAAATGAGCAATTATTAGGTAGGTACACACGGCTACACGTCAAGCTATACAAAACCAGTTTGTCTTGGCCTCACTTTGTTTGATATTTTCTCACAATGAACGGTCAGCCAATACTGGTTTTGCATAGCTTGATGTGTAGCCGTGTGTACGTAAAAATAAAACTATGCTATTGTAATAATTGTCAAAAGCGTACAAACGCAATAAAGACTAAATAATTGCATTGATATTTATGATTTAATTACACTGTCACACCAACCCGCACTGGGCCCGCGTGATAGACTATAGCCCACTCCCTCTCGAGGAGAGGAGGCCTGTGTCCCAGCAGTGGGAACATTATAGGTTGATTTAAAGATACATGGTCCTCACATCATCTGAAAGATTATGTCTGGAATTTAAAAGATCTTTGAATTTGTTTAGCCATTTCTTCTTAGGTATATTCAGACAGCAAATGTCGACCCTATCAAGCTTTTTTTTTTAATATTACGTCAGTCGTTCAGGTCATCAAATGGTTTATTCTGTAATAAACTATTTCATTTCATTTCATTCCTTCTACTAGATTTTTTTAGAAGATAGACGAATCTTTCGCTAAATCCAATAATAATCAATAAGTGTATAATTCAATATCCTAATTAAATCATAAATACCAATGTTACAAGACCTAAAATTAAAATAAAAGAAGCTGCCACATAAAAAAACCTATCAAACATTTTGGCTCGTAGCAATTTTGGTTTGTATATTCGGTGAGACATATTCAATGTATGCGTCAGTCTTCAATGAGTGATGTGAGCAAATGATAATAAACTAAGTACTTGTTAGAGTTCGGGTGAATTCGGTTAAGGGCTCTGCACACAGCGACGCGGCGCTGAGCAGTTGTAATGTACTAGATATTACGAACGGCGCCACACAGAGCCGCTCCGCTGTGTGGCGTCATCCGTAATATCTAGTACATTACAACTGCTCAGCGTCGCTCCGCCGTCCCGCCCTGCCGCGCCCCGCCCGCTGTGTGCAGAGACCTGTAGCCGAACTTTTCCGAAAGGTTAGGCGGATGAAAACGGCGCGTAACTAAGCTTGCAGACAATTCTCGAACTAAGAAAACGTGCATATTCAAGTTGCAGTCTCATCTCAGCGACAACCAATGTGAAAAACTTGTCAAAAATGTAGGTCAATTCCAAGGTATATTTGACAGATCGAGACGGATCATATTGCGAACGTTTTATAAATACGAGAATTGCCCCTCAGATGAAAGAGACAAACTAGGCGATTCTAATTCTTATAATTTAAAGAGCATTTTATTATTAACTGGAAACAAGTCGGTTCATGCAAAATGTCGAATCGAATTGCCGTACTGATGACACGGGGTGCCATTAAAAAAAATGCTCTTTCAAATTGTCCTTTTCGGTTCACCTTGTTACCTCTCCACATAAAAAGAAATGCATCAATAATACTTAAAAGAAGCTGTATTATTTATTATAATAATAAAAATTGCAAAAACGATGAGAAATTATAAATAAGTAGCAAAAGCTTCAAATGCAAACGTTAGCTGCGCTTTGTCAATGTTTTGTTTTAAATGCAAAGGAATGTTACGTTTTTAAAAGGCAATTTATTAGCACGCAATCGGAAATTAAGAAATACTTAAATATATAAATATTTTTGATAATTTTAGTATAGTTCGAAGCAAAACGGCTCATTTGTGGAATTTAGTTCCGGTGTAAGTTAAAATTAGGACCTCAAATATTTGGTTAAAATAGTTGCATTGCTCACAAGTATGAATGTTTCATTGGGAAAAAAATTGCTAATCAGAATACGCTAGAATTTTAGGAAACCAATTCTTGATCAACCAGCATGGAACTATGACATTTCCCTTGGCAGCCGAGCCTGGGACTAATCAGTAATTCCAGAAGTTCATTTAGCGAATACATCGATTAGTTTAGGAGTTGAGACGTTCATAATGATAAGTCAACGTTAAATTACCGTAGCCAAGTGAAGTAAAATAAACAGTTAAATTAAGGATTTCTTTTGAATAATGACTAAATTAAAAACAGAATTTCTGGTGATACTATTGTAAAACATAGAGGGTCTGTGGCTAAGTAATAACAGCCGCACGGGTCGATTGATCAGGTTAAACGATGCTTGCCGCGGTCGGTCTCTGTATGGGTGACCATCTTTATATATCAAGACCTCTTCGTGCTTCGGAAAGCACGTTAAGCCGTTGGTGGATCTTTGAAAGTCAGTACGGGCCGTCAGAAGCCCGAAAGTCTGACAACCAGTTTTACCAAGGGTTATCGTATTACCTAGTAATTAGGTTGTGGAGGTCAGATAGGTAGTCGCTCCAAGTAAAATACTGGTAAGTATTCGGCTGCATCCGGTTAGACTGGAAGCCGACGCCAACATCGTTGGGAAAAGGCTAGGTAGATGATGATTATTGTAAAACATTCATACTCATGACAAATGCATTATAATTAATTTATAATACAAATAAGTAAGAACTAAGACGAAAGGGTAGGGAAGTATCAATTGACATGTTTGTACAATATATTGGAAGGAATTGACGCATGGAAGACAGGAAAGGAATTATACAGGGTCCAATTAAAATAGATGGACAAATTGTACCACAGCGCTCAGTACGTCTAACCAATCATATCCAAGCAAAAAAAAAACACTGATTAAAATAATTTTATTTCGACCTAAAATAATAAATACCTGGCACTCTAGAATAAACACATCGATCCATTATGGGTAGGTACTTGCACTCGCGCCCCGCTGCGCTGCGCGCATGCTCGCATCACAATTTTAAAGACAATGGAGGGATGTGTTTATGCATTGGGTAACCAACATTTATAAGTGTATTTTTGTTAGCTGATTATTTTAATTGTAAGTATCTAATGCGTTTTTCTTATATATTTTTTTACCATTGTCCTTATTTTGGTGGCCTGAATGATTTCTAAAAGTTTGTCCACCTATTTTAATGGGACCTTATATGTCAAATAATAGACGTAGGTATAGTCGTAGTATAAGTGTAAGCGCTTTTAGTAGAAAGAGATGGTAAAGGCTCCCGCAGAAAGGCGTGACGGGACTCCGGGGGAATAATTTCTATGAAAACTTTATGTAAATTATTCTACCGGAATCCTGTTAAGACTGTCTGCGGTGCCTTAAGGATTGGGATTTATGTGACATTCATCTTCAGGTGGGTTGCTATAATGCTTTTGATGATAATTAAGTTATTATTTTTATCAGCGTATCGTGTAGTGTAGAAAGTAATTACTAGCCACAAAAAAGCCATTGAACAATAGTATATTTCTTCTTTTTTTAGGATTCCGTAGCCAGAAGGTGCCAACGGGATCATATGTTTAGGCGGCTCCGCTGCCCATCCGTCCGTCTGTCACATAGCTGTATCTTTTGAACCGTAATAGGTAGACACTTAATCTATGACAATAAAATGTTGTAGCATTTCAATATACATATGTAGTTTTAATTCCGACAAATTAGATCCAAGCTTGGAATAGCTTGGTTGTTAGAGAATTCATTTTATAATTTTACTAACTGCGCATCGCGGTTTAACCCGCATAAGTCTCGATCCCGTGGGAATATCGGGATAAAATTCCAGACGCATATGCCAAATTACATCCAAATCCGTTCAGCCGTTTTATCGTGAAGGCGTAACAAAGAAACATACAAAAAAACAAATCTCTTCTCTTTATAATATTATAATTTAGATATGAAAAATTGAAAAATCCACCGAAGAAAAATGTACACAAATCTCAGAAATGAGTAAGATCATAGTACTGCAAAGTTAGTTAGAAGTCCTACCACACTTACTAGATAAAATTTAAAACGAATTTCATAGCTCCCGGACTAGACACAGTAAGCGGAACGCGTCCTTAAAATGTATATATGTACAGACATAAATAATTTATCTACTAAACAATCATACAGCTCTTCGGTACAGTTATATTTACTTGTGTGGTGGCATTTTAGCGGCCTTAAAAACGGTATAGTTAGTCTGCTATGTGTACAATCAATATTTATATAATTAATTATTGGGTTTTCGTCAATGTCAACATTTTTAATTTATTCAATTGCAAATAAAGTCTATTCAAACTTATGTTTCATATTAATGTCATTTCAAGTTAAACAAATATCAACTTTATTTTAATGGTAGTTAAGTTGATTTCAAAGAGACTAACACTATAGAAAATATTATAAAAATGTGTGAAGTTGTAGCGTAAACTGAACATTATTGTTTAGGAATTAAAGTTATTTTTACTTAAACTCATATTTGTTAATATTTTTGGCAAATAAATCGCGAGTGCAGAGTAGATCAGTTTCTAAATCGTATTAAGTACTTATGACAAATTAAATGGTTTTTGTCTAACTACAGTCAACTTTGATTATACATATATACAAGGTCAAATCAAAATTAGCTAGCGAAACCCCACAGACGTGATGGGTCGGGATCGTCGAAATCGAAACACCGCAGCGTTCACTTCTACCACATACTTAATTCAGAAATACGCCACTAGTAGCGCTTTTCAGATATCAACTTTCTATCATGGCTGAGACATACGTCCGCTAATTTATTCAGAAATTTCCATTAATATTATTATTGTGGATTTGTGATCTCGTCCTATCTATTGTTTCATCTGCCTTACTCCTGTGTCTATATTTATATATATGTATATATCGTGCTGTGTACGGACATTATATTTTCATAACTTGTTCATTGACTTTTGTTTCTTGTTCGCCCGTACATTTCCTACAGAGCTAAAACACGATAAACGATAAAAAAAAGATTTGATGTTATTTTTTTGTCGTTTAGTTAGTTAACTTACTAAAACGTGTGTCTTAAAACGTGTTGAACCAACCCCAAATAACATGGGATAAAGGCAGGAAGATGATGAGTTAGAAACTTACATGAAGTATGAGTTGAGATTTTTTTTACTCGTCAAATCTGCGGAGTTTCGCTAGTTAATTTAATTTGACCTTGTATATGTAATTAAAGTTGATTTTAGAAAGACAATAACTATTTATAGCTTCATAAGTAGTACTAGTATAAAAGTCGGTATTTGTTGAGGTTGCAAATAGCTCGTTTGTAAGACCACAAAAATATTACCTGTAAGTACATTTCCATAAGTTCTAATACAAACTAATATTCATACATTCAACATCTCACCTTATAAAATAAATTGATTTAAGTTTACGATAATATACATCATCATGGGGTGAATTTGATGAATCACCCATTCATTTAAAAAGCATGGAAATCAGCTTCATTGCTTTCAAATTATTTTTTTCTCTATACCCGATATTTATATCGCCAACCTATAAACTCTCACTATGCATTTATGTAATTTAGTCGAGTCCGGATAATTTAGTAACCTTACCAGTCGCGTATTTAGTGTTTCTGCGTTCACATACATCTTGCGACTAAATTATTCGTTTTTTTGAGACTAAATTACAAGCATAGTACAAATTAGGCACACAAAACAAACACTTTCAGTGACAACAAGTCATTTAGCCGTTTTCTTTTAAGTACCAACTCAATATCGTGGAACAGACATATCTCACGAAATAATCGACATTTTGAAAAAACCGGTGACACATCTCACAAGAGAAAAAAAAAAACATCTGAACATCAACTGATTTCCTAACCGCAATGCTTTAGTGAACAAACCAGTGTAAGTACAACGCTACAAGATTATCTTGGCGCGTGGTCAAAATCTGAACTAACGCCGCCATTTTAGATTTGTCAATACAATTTCACAAACCTGTCAATATGAATCAGGCGCCAAAAGATCCTTATAGCCTCTATATAATAGGATAACGTCTATGTATGTAGTTACAGTATATAATATAGTTATGGTACATACTTTAGTGATGTAGCTATGTGCGCGGGTAATAGTGGCCGGTGCGCGCAGGCAGCGGCGGGGGCGTGTCCTGTAATGTTAGGTTATTGTTATTTATTTATTTTTTTATTTATGTCCAAGGATATTATTATTATTATTGATATATTTCAGGCGACGCAGGCCCATAGATATATACCTTAACCTAAACATACATATTTTACTATAAAATTGAGAAAGCCAGTAGTCTGATTGCATAATTTGCCAAAAAGATGTTGATCATTTTTGTATTGGTATTTGGAAAAGAGTACCGGAAATATTCATCAAATCATAGCATAATCAGCCTATAATGTTCCCACCGCTGGGACTGGGACACAGGCCTCCTCTTGGTGAGTGGGAGTGGGCCGTATTCCACCACGGGGGCCCAGTGCGGGTTGGTGGATGTCATATCTCTGAATTTTTGATTCTAGGACATGCTGGTTTCCTGACGATATTTTCCATTACCATTTTGAGAGCAGTGGTGATGAAATAATTTACACAAAGTAAAGCGCCTGTCTGGGTTCGAACCAACGACCTACAACAACTATGTAAGTCGCAGCCGTTACCTATTGGCCGCCACTGCTCCCATCAAATCATGATATTGATAAACACAATGAAAAGTTGCCAATCCGTGATATGCGCTAACAATCCATTTTTAAAATAAGATAATAGAAACAGAGCATAAAGCTAGAAATTACACAAAATGCAGGGGAATAAAAAAAAAGCGAAAATAAAACAAACCTCAAGCAAGCTTATGATCGCATTTCAACACTGGGCGTGATGTTCTGAAATAAAACAGAGGATCGCCAATTGCAAAAAATTATAATTTAAGCAAAAAAAAAAAAAAACATAACTTACAAAAAAAAAAAAAAACAAAGATGATTACAAATACAGGATGGACATCGAAACTTTTTCTCACCCCTGACTATACAAGGTGGCAAAGACATCAACGCGCAACCTGCTATCACGGATTCAGTACATGAACATGCATCGTCGGTTATTAACAAAAATAATAAACCGCTTTGTGTTTTGATAACCGACGAAAAATTACTACGCGGGTCTAGAATCATGTGCTGAATTCATGGTTACAGTTTGCGCGTCGGTGTCCCTGCCATCCTGTAGACACCCTTAATTAATCACCCCTGTTTGTACACTGGGCAACCACAGGGTTGATTATCTATTGTACCAGTAAGTGAGGGAGAACAGTTTTCAAAAGTTTACAGATTAACAAATGGTATGATCTCCCGTTTGTATATACTGTTACTACAAAATAACGCTAGTGGCACTAAATACTTCAAAGAACAAAACGCAAGCTTAGGATATTAACACTGTTTTCAATTATTTTGACAAAAAAAAAATGGTTTTCAATAAAAGGATTTTTTTTCTATAATTACCTGTACGTTGTTGTCGTGTAGATAGTGCCGCGGTGGCTGCGGCCGCGGCATCGGCTCGTCGCTGTCATCGTCCTCCTCGAAATCTGATGAGTTTATAATATTTGACAATCGTATTGATTGATTTTGAATGTTTTGGGTGTAATAAAATAAACTCCGCGAACACTGTTATTTGGTCAATATTTTCCCCTAGGAATGAGTTACTTCCGTATACCTGTGCTGACACAGTTTAGTCGCAAGGCGAGCAACGCTCATCATGCTAATATGTTTTAAGGCATTGACTGCCACCGCGGTCACCGGTATCCGCCAGCAATAGATTTTCTGTTGTGTCCGTTGTCTGGCAGTCAACGTGTTAACACATTAATCTATTAACACGTCAACTGCCAGACACAGGAGCGGTACGCGTCAACGGTAGAGACTACTGCAGCTGTCAACGCGTCAACGGCGGACGTCGACAGCTGCGGCCTCACTCGCGGTCTCTGCCTTTGACTCGCCTCGGTCGTGTGTATGAGCACTTAGTGACAGCATTCACTACTATCGCAGTTTTTAAAATGAACTATGGAAATTATTTCTCAATTTCCAAAGGTTATCAAATCATTGTCACTCAAGCAGAAAGCATAATTGCGTTTTTTTTGGCAATTGTTAATCGGAACCTTTCGAGTAGTTTTTGAGCAAATATACGAGTAAGTACCGAATTAACAAGTAATAAAAACATAGAAATGTACAGCCCTATTCAAACTTTATGGCGGCTCTGAAGTGCGCTAGTCGCTGCGCAGTACCTCGCCCCTCACCCCCGCTGACACGTGAATTTGTGACTGCGCAGTGACTCGCCTCATGTTCCAAGCCGCCATAAAGTTTGAGTCGGACTGTAACATGCTTATGCACATGCTAACGAAACAGTAAAATACATTGGATGTAAGATAATATTGTAATATATTTTAATTACAATAAGTAGTTGTTTTACATTTTCATATTACTGTGCACTTAAAACAATAGTTTTGCAATACAAAATATTAGTGCATATTAAAACCCAAATTGCGCGCAGCAAACTCCTTACATTTTTTTCACGAATACGTTATATATTGTCTTTATTTCTAGCATGTAATAGTAGGTATTTAGATTACATGCATAAGGTATCTTTTAGAATAATAAATGTGCCAGAACTTATGCAAATAAAATTATATAAAATCATAACAACTCCAAACAATACACGTATATTTTTCATTCGAAGCTTAAGCTGATTATAGTAATATAATTTCATTACTATAGCTTATTCTTCTTCTTAGTGTGTCGTTGGCAATCTAAATAGACTTTGCCTAGAATTCGACTGCGTGTTTGGCGCCTCCACTAGCGTCCATCAGTTCCTGTAACGTGCAGCTGACAGGGCCCGCAGGACATGATAGTAAGTTTCCAATCGTTTGTGGAACAGCACCACATTTACACTCCAAGGCGGAGTCTTCTATGAATCTCCACCTGAACAGGTTTTCCTTGCTTTGGCCAACCTGGGTCCGGAGTCTGTTTAAAGACTTCCAAGTTACCCAAGGCAACTCATATCCAGGTAGATATGACTAGCTTATGATCCGCATTCTAATCAGCGCATTTGATTTTATTTATTTCGTCAGTATTGCCCGTTACCTACTGTGAAGCTGACTTCTAGCATCGAGCGTAAGAAAAAGACTGTCGATTATGAACGATTTCTTTCTGAAACTCTTTGTGCTATATTAACACTAACATAAATATAACGACCATTACAATATAATTAAGAAAAAAAAAAAACACAAAACACAATCACACACAACACTAAAAAGGGAGCCGAGCAGTGTAGAGTAAAAAAAGAACCAAAAAAACACAAACGAAAAAAGTGCATCCTACTCTATGGGTGACTAGTCTATGTCCAAAGAAATCTTACCTCTTTGCTTTCTGCTGTCTCCTTTTACGGTATCCTCCGTATCGGAGCCCTCTGCAAAACATGTATAGTTGTAACATCTACTGAGGAAACGGTGCAGGAGAATATAAGTTGTTTAATATATCCGCTATTTACTTTTTTAGATGGAAAGGGTGCAGTTGCGATTGACGTCATAATTTAATTCGTAGGCAAAACGTTGGAAATATCAAGTCAGACGAAACTATAACCAAAGCCTATTTAGGACGAATAAAGTTAAAGTTAATAAAGTTCGAGGACACTTTTTAATACAAATAAAAAAAAAAACTTCTGAAAAGAGGTCGCATTATCATTCCAAAATCATGTTTACCTTCGGTCTGAAATGGAAGGTAAAAATATAAGTCTAAAATTTAATTTATAGCAGACTAACATCTGTCCGCGGTTTCGCCCGCGTGGATGTCGGAAATTATCCCACGGGAACGTGGCGGGACAAAAAGTTGCCTATGTCCTTCCCCAGGATGGCAGCATCTATTTCGTTGTCAAATTTTATAGAAATCCGTTCAGTGGTTTAAGCGTGAAAAGGTTACATACAGACAGAGGTAAATTCGACTTTACAATATTAGTATGGATAAAATCATAAAATTTTACTGGACTGAAAAACAGGTAATGAAAACATCACAGTCCAGTGGAAACCACATAATAAAGGTTTTATTTCCAAACAAGATAATATTTACATATTATATAAGCTAACAGACTTGAAATAATTATTTGGATGTATATAAAACAAAACAAGGGTAAAGAATCATAGGGCGTCCAAAAATTCGTCCGCAATGCTGTCAGCGGGAGAAGAAAAGCATTGCCAGGTTGTATGGCAATGCTGATTCTTTAGCCAAAAATAGGTCAGCCCTCAGGCCAATTAAGTGATTATCTCCCCTCCCCATAATACCTGTCAATCGCAACTGTCAAGCCCGAACCATAAGTAAAACATGACGAAACAAACAAGCATGCCCAATGCCTCATAACAGACCGATATTCCAAAGTTAACTATTTATTTATCAAATCACGTAAGGATGTTGAAACAAACAGAACTTTCACAATGTCACCTCCGTAACCTTTACCCTTTTTATGGCAGTTTTGCGTAGATGTGACGCAAATTTTCCACCAAATTGTTCTTTTTTTTGTGTTTTGTGTTTTTTCTGCGTAAATACGTTTATTTGTTTGCCGCAAATAAACGTATGTTTTTCTAATAAAAGTCAGTTCATGAAACTGTCCTTTATAAAGGCCTATTTACATAAATCAATTTAGTCGCCCGTCGCATTTAATAATGGAGTAAATGATGGACCTCCAAAACAGTTTAGGGACGATGCGACCTTTATTATTACTTCAACTTAATGCGTGTTACGGATAACTGAATCACTCCGTGTTTTTTTTTTTTATTTACGCATTACTGCCCGATTCAAACTTTATGGCGGCTCTGAATTGCGCTACTCGCTGCGCAGTACCTCACCCCTCGCCCCCGCTAACAGTTGAATTTGTTACTGCGCAGCAACTCGTCTCGTGTTCCGAGCAGCCGCCGCGCCGTAAAGTTTGATTCGGATTGTATTAGAATTGTTTTTTGCGTTAAGTTTTAACCAACTAGTAAGACCTCTATCCCTTGGAGATTATTATCTGTCTAGCTAGCCATGTGCACAACTATGTTGGTGTCGGCATCCAATCTAAACGGATACAGCTGAATACTAATTTTGCACGGCGCGAAAAGCCGAATATGAACAGGAAACAATTTTTTTTGACTGTGTTTAGTTTAGTTTCTGATGTTCCTGTACGAGACGCAATAAATAATTTTTCTTTCTTTATTTCTAGGCAAAGGTCAGGATGGTGACACTGCGAAAGCCCCTTACAAATCGTGTCCCAAACTAACCGGAGTTGAGTTCCCGTACGAGGGTCGACATCGCGTTGGTGACCGAGTCGGCCGCATACAACAGGTCGCTGCGGAGACTACGGTTGTCTATGCCCACTGCACGATGAGAGCCGGACACATACACATACAATTTTGTTAGTAAAGTTGCACTATATGGGGTGTTAGTTACCGCTGAAAATATTATATTATTTTCTACGTTTTCTCATCGAAAACATATCGTCAAGTTCTTATCAAAATACACACAGTATAGCTATTCACAACTATTCGATGCGATTCCGTGTCTAATCGAGAAACAATTAATGTTATCGAAGAAATCCGCAAACGGTGTGTACCCGAAATTTTGACAGTTTAATCCAAATATTTTCTCCAATTCTTCTACTACTAGGAAAATCAGGTAACCGAAAATGTGTCATTTTCGACACGTAGCTGTCGAATGATTGTCAATAGCTATACAGATCCCATCGAGTTTTTCCATCCTAACATCCTATTAAGAATACTCGCAACAAACTTCAAGTACCCAATTTTTTTGGCCCTTTTTAGTTAATTTAAATTTCTATTGCTCAGCTCCCTTTTTTGACTTTAACAACTATAATTGCGCCAATTCTTACTCAAACTCTTCAAGATTTAAGCGAAGCCTAACAGAAATCATAGAAGCCGAAATGTAGTAAGCGTTAAGCACGTGATATAGGTAATTTTCTGGACAATATTGCATTCATAAACTTCACTTCTTCATAAACTTAGTTCTAATTTATTTTGCTATTTCCTAAACGGTATATTATTTGTAAAGATTGATTTAGTGACACTTAACCATAAGTGGAGTCTCCGGGTCTTCATCAACAATACCCGTTTCATAACTACTACCTAATCAAATCAGAGAGTACACAATCAGCCTATAATGTTCCCACTACTGGGACACAGACCTGCTCTATAAGAGGGAGTGGGCCGTAAACCACCACGCCGGCCCAGTGCGGGTTGGTAGATGTCACATGTCTTCGATTTTTGGTTCTAGGACATGCCAGTTTCCTCACGATGTCTTCCTTCACCGTTTTGTGAGTAGTATTGATGAAATAATTTACACAAAATAAAGTCCGTGTCTGGGTTCGAAACTACGACCTACAACTCGAAAGTCAAGGCCGTTACCACTGGGCCACCACTGGTAACAACGTAACGTTTACATGGCTCCTCGTAATCACAAATCACAGAGTAATATAGCCGAATTATTGGCCAACAGCAAATGTTCAATTATTGTGCTGTCAAACAATGTCTAGAACAAAAAAATAAAAAAGACTATCATACTCACTGGTCGTGGGTCGTTGATTCTGATGGAAGTTCCTGCCATCGCCCATGCTTTCCATACCTTTACATAAACACAACGATTTGATTAGTAACTGGGTACAATGTTTTTTTCAAACTTAAGGATGCGTTCCAACAATAAAGTACCTAGACTCTGTTCAATTTTATGTTTCAAATTGATGTTATTTCAAGTTAAACAAATATCAACTTTATTTTAATGGTATTTAAGTTGATTTTAGTGACTAGCACTATTGAAAAAGTTATAAAATGTTTGAAGTTGTAGCGTAAACTGAACTTTTGTGTAGGAATTAAAGTTATTTTTCCATTAACTCATATTTGTGTACATTTTTGGCAAACAAATCGTGAATGCACCTTATGTAAGTATAGTCTGTTCCAAAAGTATCTGCAAACAAAACCTGTTCAGGTTAAATTCTAACGCAACTTAAGTATTCAAATAAGATAGCACGCAAAACAGATAGCACAACACACAAAAGCACAATTAAATGATAACCAATTACATGAATATATAAAAAGCGGCCAAGTGCGAACTCGCACATGAAGGTTTCCGTTGAGTTGATTGAATGAAAGGTTTACGATTTATGACGTATTAAAAAAAAACTACTTACTAGATCCCGTTCAAACCAATTTTTGGTGGAAGTTTACATGGTAATGTACAGACGCCAGCACATCAAGCTACTACAATCTGTCAAATTTCTTTAATAGATTTACAACTTTATCGCCAAAGCATTAAGGTTCAAGGTTAATTGGGAAAATTTGACAGTTTCGGGTAGCTTGACCTGCTGGCGTCTGTACATCTTATATATTTTTTTAGTTTTATCATTTTCTTATTTTAGAAGTTACGGGAGGGGGGGGGGGCACATTTTACCACTTTGGAAGTGTCTCTCGCGCAAACTATTCAGTTTAGAAAAAAAATATTTTAGAAACTTCAATATCATTTTTGAAGACCTATCCATAGATACCCCCCCACATGGGTTTGATTTTAAAAAAAATTTTTTGTTTCAGTTCTAAGTATGGGGAACCCCCAAAATTTATTGTTTCTTTTCTATTTTTGTGTGAAAATCTTAATGCGGTTCACAGAATACCAAGTTTCAACAGTATCGTTCTTATAGTTTCGGAAAAAAGTGGCTGTGACATACGGACGGACGGACGGACGGACAGACACACAGACATGACGAATCCATAAGGGTTCCGTTTTTTGCCATTTGGCTACGGAACCCTAAAAGTGCCAACAAACAACAAATAAAAACATACTTTAAGAAATTAAGTGACACTATGACATACTTTAAATCAAAATAACGAATATACAAAGTGCAGTGTGAGTCTCGAGGTTGCGCCAAATGAGAGTCCAGCTCAGCATGTGTTACCTTAGGATAGGTTACAAACTAGCATCCATACGTACGTACGTTTTCTGATCCATTTGTTTACATTTCCATCAGATACTTTTGGAAGAGACCATAATATGTAATACCACTTACCAAGACTGTGTGACATATCAATTCGTTCTCTCTCTCCGAGTGACGGTGTCTGAGGAGCGCTCCGCACTGTTCCTCGCGGTGGTGGTTCCCTGCAAAAATGACAGATAGCATCATATTTTATGTCGTGATGGCTCAGTGGTTAAGGCTTCGTCTCTCATGCACGAGGTTGTGGGTTCTAATCCGGGGAAAGTACGGCTACGGGGTTTTTCAATTTATATGTACTTTCTGCGTTTATCGTGGACAGTACTGTACAGCAGTGCTTTAATTTCACCTTTTTTTTTTAGTTATTTGTATTTTGTGTTACACGAACTGTGTCCAAATAAACTTTATGCTTTCTTTACCTTTCTGGCGCGCTGGGTTGTGGCTGTGTCCCCGGTAATGGTGGACTCTTTGTCGAACGCGGCGAAGAGTTCGGCGTCGATCGGGGAGATGACTGCTGCGTCTGTGGAAGAAGTATAAAAGGACACATTAAAAAAAACTTGAGAGGTGTCAAGGGACACCCGGATGGAACGAAGTTCCTTTCGATTAATTAGTGAAGGAATTAACTGGCTTGCTTTCTATAAGAGAGAGAGAGAGAGAGACAGAGAAACACGCGCACGCCGCACGGCTTTTTTTTTTTTTCAGGATGGGAAATCATCAAATGACTCCTCCCGCTCTGGGTGAAGCAGAAGGGAGTGTCAGACTCTTACTGACTAAAACCCACCCGTGTTCCTTCCTTAGCCCTTTATGTTCCAGGGCAGCGGTAACCCTTTCGGACAATCCCGCTACCCTGCCGCCACACGGCTTAACTATAGCAAAAAGTGTCGTTACAACTTTTGGTCTTAATTTGGCAGGCATGTCGATAACTTAAATAAACATTTAAATAAATAATTGTTTTCATTCCTTTTTGTTAACACTGTAGGTAATTTGTAAGTGCGAAACTTGGCGGCAACGTAGCTTAGAACTTAGTGAAGCACTTCACAACTACTTGTACATCTAGTCGACGTAGGTGGCGTCTGTCAGACGTATGGGTTGTCTATCTATACGTTTATAGTTTGACCGAAACTGCTGTACCGCGCCTTAGGAATGCGCGGCGAGGCGGGGGGCGGGACGCCGTGAGCGATGACGAATGAGCGGCCTGCACTGCCCCCCCGTCTCGCCGCGCACATACCGGAAGCGCGGTACAGCGGTTTTGGTCAAACTATAACTGACGTGTACGTACCTTGAGCATCTTCATGCTGTGCTTGCGCGACTGTTACAGTTAGGATAGATGTCCTTTTAACTCGTCCTTACGTTGTCGTAACAGACGTATGGGTGTCTAACAGACGTATGGCGTGTCTGACAGACGTGTACATACCTTGAGCATCCTCATGAGTCCTTCAAGCTGGTGCATGAGGTGTTTGCGCGACTCTTGCAGTGAAGACAGGTGTCCCTCTAGTTCGTCCTTACGTTGTCGTAACAGACGTAGCTCTGACACTAAGGGCGCTGAACCCACGCCACTGCCCGCACTTGCTTCTGCTTCTTGTTGACGTCTACAGAAGGAAAATGGATTTGGTATGAGATAAACATAATAACAGCATGCCAGATATTTTTTACCTCTCAAACTTAAAGCATTTATTTTAATTAAACTATTTACAAGCACTTTTGAATTGTGAAAGGAATCGGTAAGTCAGAAAAATGAAGCTAGTTGCCCATTCCAAAGCGGAGTGGGTTCCTAAAGAGAAGAACAGGCAAGAAACTCCACAGACGCTCTTTTAAATTATATTTTTACATTATTAATGTTGAATTTATAATTATATATGTGAGAACGATGTAAAGACATGTGCACGTCAAACCCTCGTCTGTCAGGCAAGCTTATTAAGTTTGATAACAATAGAATAGGCTAGATCCCTAAAGAAATCTAATTAGTCCGTCAGTTAGATTATCAAAGATTAGACCCGTATTTTTTCTTTTGTCAATTACATATATAAAAAATGATGAAGATATCGCCCGTTAAAGTTCCGCGTGACGTCACGCCGTACACTTTTTAGCAAGGCGTGACGTCACGACCCCAGCTCCGAAATTTTGACGCGCTTTATTTTTTGTAATTTTTTGTTTGATTGACCAAAGAAAAAATACGTGTCCATTATTTTTCGATAATCTGACGGACTAAATATAATAATAATTTAATGTGCATATTGAAAAATCAGCTCTTATGGGGGAAGCGCCAGGACAGCCCGCGAGATTCAAATTTTCTTACGATTTTGTGCCATTTGCAGGTCAATGTCAGGTTGTATGTTGAACAAAATATGATTCGCGACCGTAAAAAGTATGCATTTACAGAATTATAATCATTAAAATTATCAATACAACCCTCTAGGTTCATATAACCCTATTGAATGATGAAGAATCAATGGGGAACAACAATGGGGTACAAAACTATCGAACTAGAACTTCAAAACGATCATTTTATTAGAAAGAAGACACATAAAATATTTATAATCTTCAGTGTTACCTGAGCCTGGCGATCTCCCTCATGATCTCCCTGTTCTTGGCTTCTAGCTGTGAGATGAGTTCGCGTTGTTGTCGCGCCGCGTCTACTTCAGAGCCCTCCGACGATGAACGACCCTATACGAAATATTTATTTATTTATAATGACCTTCACAACTATCATTACAGGATTTACCTAATGCGATGGTGTGGTATTTATAATCTTACAATATTATAACCTAATAAGGAACTTCTTAACATACTACTCAGGGGCGTAGCTACCGCCGTATCAATGATACGGGGCCCCCGGGCTGCAGGGGCCCCCTAACGTGTGTAAGCAAAAATTAGTAAAATGTTATCTACAATGTCACTTAATCTAGTGCTTCCCGGGAAAAAACCATATAAAAATAACTTGTCAAAACTAAACCAACTTTCTGTAGTTTTTCAATACATCTCGATAACAGAAAATGATGATATTGTATCTAAAGAATTAAAAATCTGTGAGTCCTTTTTGGGGTTTATAGCAGTATCCGATTGCAGTGCAGAAGGACTTAAACCTGAAATTTTTCATTTGGGCCCCCCAACTAATTTTGATACAGGGCCCTCCCAAGGCACGCAACGCCACTGATACTACTATAACCTAAATTACATAAATCTCATACATAACAATAACACACAACAACTATTATATAACTAAGTAACATTTAATACATAGTACTACACATTTATTTAGAATACAAAAACATATTTTGCCTATCACAACCATACGTGTAGCATAATATAAATAATAGTACCCTTGCGAGTTCACTCCTAGTACAGTCACCATCAAAAATATCGGGACGAAGAGACTGTTCAAAATGATCTCAACAACTAAGAAAATTAAACTTTATGTCAACTGGATAAAGTTGTTGTCAGAATGGCAGTTGTCGTGTACTGTCTTCATTCTGAAACATTCCTTGTGTCATTGAGTTAATATTTAATTTTCATAGTTGTTTAAATCATTTTGAACAGTCTGTTCGTCTCGATATTATTGACGCTGACTGTACATGTAAATACGTCAATTTGTATGTAAATTTTATTGATAGTGTGTATTGCTCGGGTTAAAGGTGTTTTCGCCAGTAAGTTGGTCCTCGCTGGCGCTATCAGCAACAGTGTTATATAATAAAGGCTTTCAGCATAACAACTGAATACAATGATGAGATTTGCTTGCGTGCTTACGTCGCAAGACACGCGACGCACCGGGTTCTCACACCGCCAACTTCAAACTCGTGGCTGTTACCGAGAAATTTCTTATGGATACAACTCTATAACACTTTGCCCAAATTTAGGAATCGAACCCAGGACCCCAGGCTCAGCAGTTGCGCTTGCGACCACGAGACCAACGGGCCAGAAATAAATATAATCTAACGTTATATGCGAGTAAAAGTTGTAAGCAGTTGTATCGTACTTTTAGTTACTTTTAACTATCAATTTTCTCTAAATAAATAATATGAAAATATTGCAGGCAGTGAACTTTTTCCGAGAATTATATATTTTTCGGGCGAATATGAAACTAGCCGAAAATTGTCCAAAACCGAAAACGAAATTCGGTCGGACTCAAAAAAATTCAGTTTGAAACTTTTATGGATAATAATGCAAAAGGTTAACAGACAAACTTCGCACGCCAAACGTAAATAGAATGAAATATTTACCAGTTCTGGAGTAAGAGATGCTGATCTGCCGGCTCTTGGCTGGAACAACACAAGCAAATATAATAAATTACACCTAAAACAGACTAAACAGTTCCAATATTAGATTTGCTCCTAATATTAAGCTGTATAGTCTGTCTGTTTCATGTTTTCACTTCACTTGGCGTATTTGGCTAATGTAAAATATACCTTTATCACTAATTAAATTAATTCTATACAGTATTTTACATACCATAGTCCTATTCTCGTGTGCCAATCTCGCTGCGTACCGCGCTATCAGACGATGTTCGTCATCTACTCCACGAGATAAATGTTCTGCTATACCTGCCAAGGAATATTTGTGTTTTTAGAAATAATACTGTTAGTATTACTATTATAGAACGACCACTGCCAAAGATTCCATCGATTATTTTCATGAACGCCGAAATTTTACTAATATAAAACAACTATCGACTAATAAAAATCGGTTTATATTCCCCCCTACCTTAATCATGACAGGTACTACGTAAGACAGTATCAGTAACAATAGGTTTCATTTTGACAGTTCACCAACATTCATTGCTTCGTTTACGTGTTTGAGCAGACAGATTTTTCGAACATATGAAGCAATGGATTAGCAATATCCGTCAAAATGATTCAGATTCGAGATTTGTAGTATTACCCAATCAGGGTGCTGGTTGAAGCACTGATTCTGTCTCTCCCTTAGTCCAGGTAGCACGGGCGATCTATTCGCGCACTGGATTAGCAACGCACTGCTTAGCACGGAGAGTTGAAAATCCAACAGTGTGTATTTTTGACGTGCTGGAATACACTTTGTTGGATTCTCAATGCTCGGCTCAACACCGAGTGTCAAAAATCGATTGCGAGATAAAATCCCTCCGCGATATTTTTACGTTCGTCGGGCATATTGGATCAGTCCAATTTTATGTATTTGTCAAATCTTTGGCTTTGCCGAAAATAGTCGATAGACCTTTTGACTCAGGTCGTACTATGTACTATGTTATGGGTTTGGTTTCCGCACTTAGTTCTTCAAGTGGACCATTGTGCGTGGGCCATGGCGGCCGTCAGTGGTTATTCCAGATCGTACTAAACCTGGCCGTAAATATGGAAGGCACAATCGACTTAAAAAAAAAAACGACTTCGTAGAACGTAGCAAAAGTTTGGTGTGTCATATTTCAACCTTACACCCGTAAAAATAAAGTCGAAAATAAATAAATAATACTGTATTAAATACGAACTGCGATGTGTGGAGCGCGACGAGCGCGAGTCGAGCGAGCCGGTGTTGACGTAGCCGCCCACGTACTCCGGGAACCCGTTGTGAGCCGGCACCGGGGACGGCGGGCTGCAAACCAAATATTACAAATAATAATATTATTAATTCATCATCATCATCTAATAATAAAATTAATATAATAATATTATTAATTAATTAATTTAATAAAGAAGTTTGTTTTCTAATTTGCCCACGGACTAAATATTTTTGTTTTTTAAATTAAAATGAAATTTATTTAGGTCCTTTTACAAAGTAATAAATTTACAAACTTATAAATACTTAGTAGTACCAAGTTCTTAACAGATTGGCTTTAAGCTAGTATAGTTATACGTTTTACCTGTGAAAGGTGCGTTGGTACTGACATTATAACTTGTGGCGACCTGCCTGAGCTAGGCTAATAAATACCTGTGTATCAGGCCATCCCCATACTAAGCGATCAGCTGATTATTTGTCGATAGTTAGTTATTTTTTTAATGTTAGCTTATTAATCATGAACACACAAAATAAATACGTACACAATATGACTAAGGTTCAGCGTCCGCTCGGGCTGGTCGGGATAGCGAGGCAGCTGCGCGCGCGCTCGCTCCGGCACGCAGCGGAACGACTTGCGGAGCGTCGCGCCGATCTGCTTCGATGGAGATTTCTGAAAAGAAATAAAATAATGTTATTCACTGGATTTGTGCCCGGTCGCTGACAATAGACTCGCCCCCTAGTACGTGTAACAGTCTACTGCTGGACATAGGCCTCTCTCAGACTGCGCAAAAACATCCTGTCCGTCGCCTTCCACATCCAGTCTACCCCAGCCACCTTTTTTAGGTCGTCGATCCATCTAGCTAGGGGACGTCCCACACTACGCTAGCCGATACGCGGTCTCCACTCCAGGACTCGTCTGCTCCACCGGCCATCGGTCCTTCGACAGACATGGCCAGCCCACTGCCACTTTAGTTTGCTTACTCTGCAAGCTTTGTCGGTAACTCTGGTTCTTTTCTCCACCAACAGCCATGTAATAGGGGGCGATATATTACTGCGAACTCTTCTACGGCTTCTTTTAGAAATATGTACTCACATAGGCAGCGTACTCCTTGACCTCGTGCTCGTTGCTGTGGGTCGCGGAGACCCGGCCGCGCCAGAAGCAGTCCTGGCACATGGTGTAGTTGGCGCAGCGCGTGCAGCGGTATCTGAAGCCTGTGAGAGAGCTGCGGCGACAGGCGCTGCAGGCTAGTGGGTGAACCACTGTGGAAGAACAAAACGATATTAGATTTGCCGACATGAGATTTAAAGAAGAAGCAGCGCTTTACAGCTCCTAATCTCATACGTAAAAGCTTTATTTGCACAGTTAAGGATATATGTATATAAAAATTTTATATGCATATATCCTTAACTGTTTGTTTGCCTGGTTTTATTAATCACCAGTTTTACGAGCTTTACACTAATTACATATTTATAGTAATTTTCTCACGATCATAGTTGAACCAAATCATACCATTTTCGACGCTGGCGAGTCGGTGCAGTAATGGCAGCCACACAAGACATGGCGGCCCGGGGTCTGACATCAGTGTGTCAAGGAAATCGTTCACAGTGATCTTGCCGTTCTAGACACAGGAAATAATATGTTGCAGCATTATAAAGTAGATAAAATACATAACATAAAAAATACAGCAAACACATTGATGTATTTTTCATGTTATGTATTTTTGTGGTGTAGTACAAAGTATAAATAAATAAAATTAAACAGCCTTGCACAATCTTCAAGATTTTTTTTTTTTGGGAAAATGGCAGGTGGAGATGTCCCAAGCTATCATACTATAACTCGGGATCCAAAATTCGGTTCAGGATTTCGCGATTTCGTTTTAAATCTTTTTTCTTCGTGTCAGCTTGAGCAGTACGATAACAGTGAGTAGTCTCAAGTATTACTGAAAACATTTGCGAGGCAGTAAAGTTCTTGGTGAGATTGAGAATGTGTCGGAGGTACTATCAATACACCCAATAGATCTAATTAATATTTGTATCATGAATACTGGGACAATACAAAAAAAAACACGTGGGGGTCGGAGGATCCACGGCAGGGCCTAACTATCGGCTCCAGCACACTCGAAAACCATAAAAACAACACCCATGACTAAAAATTAAGAAAAAAAATTACAGCTGCCATCTCGTATCATTTTGACCTCACTATTGGCTTCAGTACCCTCGGAAACTATCTCTCTCTGTGTCTCTTTCTATTACATAAATGAAAAGCCATATGGTGGCGGCATAACGCTTTTTCTTTACGTGACGATTTCTCCCATTTTACTCCTACCACAACCTCCGTAAAAGAACTTCGTTCCAAAAATGTCTGCTTTATATTAACCTATTGGGCTCATGATCTTTCAACCATCAAGCAAAAGATCCCCCTGGGGGTCCAATGACCATCACCCAAGTATACTTCAAGGTGAGAGATGTGTGGCTTTCTCAAACCTAGCAGTAACAACGTAGAATCATCTAGAACTTACCTGATTGAATATAGTAAGTGCAAGCGAGTCTGTGTAGTTGAAAGACGGCGACTCGTACACCGCCGCTGGTAATGCGAGCACTTCTCTTAGATAGTCCGACAGCCTCTTCATTAGCAGGTGGCCGTTGCCGTCTGATAGCTGGGAGAATATGTCTGAGGAAAAGAAAAGTAATTTGAAGGTGCAGAAGGTAAGGAAAAACAGCATTGTATGTTGTCAATTATAAGGCTATATATACACTATTTAAAAGGCTGGTCTAGATATTAACCAACTAGATAGGCGATGGTACCTTTTACATAGCAAAATCTGTTGACAAGTGGTCATGTCATGTCACCAGTATGCCCAATGGTCAAAGTCGAATGACAAGGTGCAGGGCCACAACTTGAGGGAATGAACCCTTGATGACTTTTGTGTGTTCTTATTAAAGTCAGTTTCAAGAGTTACAACTATGAGGTGGGTTCCACATCTCCGCCGCGAAACACATAGCAGCAAAACCGCAGTAGTTCCGCTATAACTTGTCTTTTGACAAAACGAAACTGTTCTAACGCACGGATTTGATTCTATCTCTTTCCCGCGTGATTTCGCCGATCTGCTCGGAAGCCAGTTACACCTCCGCGCTCAGCCCGCTATTTTGTTGCGGTGCCGTGTTTGTTTCGCACGTAACTGTGGCGGTCGACTAGTTTATAATGCGAAACTTGCAATTTTTTTGTAAAATGAATGTTCGTTTTGCGGAAAATCTAATCTAAGAGGTCCGAAGTACGACCTATACTAGTACTTAAGTCGAAAGCGATGACATTTTGCTCCGATTGCTACAATTCAACTGACTCTCATTATGTTCCGCTACTCGAATCGCGACATAATGTAGTAATGTTTCTTAGCGGAATTCGTTAAGCGGTTTTCCATCATTATTTTCGCGGCGGAAGTGTGCTAAGGTACTTATAATGCATGTGCATCATGTGGATGCTAATCAGTTTAGTAATTTATGTAATTATATTCATAAGTCTCTACATAAAATAAATCAGGTCCTAGTAGTGTCTACATCAGTACCTACTTTATTTAAATTGCATATTATGCATATCCTTATAAAATATGATCTAAGATGTTCAATCACATTGATGACTCGCAGCTGAGTAGCTAGCCTAGTCACTAATGAATCATTGTTAACTCTGACCTTCATACTTCAAATACGTAAAAGTAGGTACTTACATCTTAGCTTGTCCATCAGCTTGCCTGCACACATCGTGGCGAGCGCCACTTTGATGGAAAACACTCGGATTTTACCCACATTCTCACTGAAACAAATGAATGATACATTAATATATTTAACTGAATAGACAGCTGTGTTGCCAGGGAGTTTGTTGTGCCACTTCTTCATCCCAGCGAAGCAGTAGGAAGTGGTGGAGGGTGGTCGTTTTGGGGGACTGTCTCATGTAATTTTGACGTTCGAAAAGTGCTGATTCTCAGCCTAGTTTGAATGAATGACTCTGGTTTTTAATTTTTAATAGAGTGTCATACCCATGAAAATGAACAACTTTTACTATAAGACCGACGCCGAAATCTGCTGCTCCATACAATTTTATTCGTATAACTTGATAAAATGTATGGAACAGCTAATTTCTCTTTTAATAACCAACAAAAAAAAAACGCAGTAGTTCCAGAATCAAGTACTGAATCCAACAAGCTGCGCGTCGATGTCCCTGCCACCCTGTATGGCTTAATGAACATAACAATGTACTTAATTAAAGTACTAGAGAACATACTTGACATGACAATCAACACTGAATATCAAACTGTTACAATGTATGTTATTACGAATACAATGCTAATTAATATTAGTTGCATGTTGTTGCATCAATGCCTCTCATTGCCCTTCTACTTCAGCTATGTTATTCGCAACATGATGTTAATGTGTAAACCATAACAATTTATCCTTTGCATTGAAATTATTATTTTATTTTCAAATAAACCATTTACAGACACTTTTGAACTGTCAAGGAGTTGGTCAGAAAGTTGAAGGCCATTCCAAAATTTCGATCTTATGGAAACGAATGCGCAAGGAACTAAAATAAAGATAAATAAATGAATGAACTAAATGTAGCCAACATGGCAAACAATTGTGTGCCTTGTGAACCTTCATGAACAATTATTAATTACCACAGAATCTTATATTACCAACTCACCCAGTACTGTAAGCGGACAGCAACCAGTTCAACAACAAAGCTGAACATGCTTCAACAGACACCTGATGAGCAGGCGGCAGTCTTTTGTTCAAGTTGTGATACAACGAAGATACAAGCGTTTCCAGTCTTGTTACGTTCACACAAGCGGTCGGCTCTAGAGTGTTCAGTGCATTCTCGCGGAATGCCTCTATTACGTTCCATATGTCTATTACGTGTACTGCAAGAGAAAGGATTATATTAATCGATCAAAAAAACCTTGGCGATGAATTTGTCATAGTCAATCATGATCTGAACCAATGACTTAAAACCTTGGTGTCCAATCATACCAGTTATAAATATTCATGACTCAATCTATGTGGGGCACATCAGTGGAACCATTTCATAATTTTGGAAGCAATAAACACCAATTTAACCCAATAAAAACTAATAAACCTGTTAGTTGATTAATGTATTTACGTCCACCTAACAGAGAAAATGTTTAGAAGGCAAATACCAAAATATTTTTTCAGAAAAATATGAAATCAAGTTTTTTAAAACAGTATAAATTAATTACACTGTACATTACTCACAGTTACATTTCTTTTGTACATAGCGGAGCTTGCAAGCAGTCCTGTATGAGGCAAATCTGATCAGGTCAAAGTTCTGCTCTCTCATCTCTTGCAGCAGCTGAGACCGAGGGTCTGCGGACGTGGAGCCCGCACTAGGGAGCGCCACCCCCCGTATATCCCCCACACTGGGCACTCCGCCCACACTCTCTCGTTCTAACGACATATCCACAACTACAAGAAATTACAACGATTATTATCACAAAAAAACAGATTACGAAGGTGTGAATTTGAAAACTGATTTTACTTCACAACACAAAGATAAGATCGAAAGTGATTTGAGCGACAAAAAATATAAACAAGGCCCGCGGCCGCAGGTCTTTGAAAACATTTGATATCACTAAATTGTTACGAAATTCACGATGATAAAGAGCTCTTACCTTAACAGAACGATTAGCTCATAACTTTGTTGACATAACGATAATATATTCACGGCAAACTCAAGATTATTTAGGTAGATAAATCGATTCAAAGATATTATTAGTGACAACTTGATATTTACTTGCTGATTTAATTATAAACGGATGCCACATTCACAGTTTCAATGCACGTTTCTACTCCTCCTTAATTTATAGATTATTTCTTTGTCATTTAATTTAAAGAATAAATTATAAAAGTAATTTCTCTACGCCAATAAATTACGGAATATCGAAATCAACATGACAAGCCTGCCATTAAAAGTGCGTTCCTGAAATCCTGACATTATTAACTACATTTAGTTATTTTTAAACAACATAGTATCAGGGTATCCGGAAATTATCAATATGGAAAAAATCATGTCTTTAATTAAAATTGTATTCATTGGGCTTTCTAAGTAAATGTTTTAGTGTTTTAGTCCTGAAAACCAAATAAATATTTTTCATGTGTATTGAAATTCTGTGAGTAATGGAACATACAAATGTCATCCATAGATTAGTTTTTGTTTTTTATTAATAGAAAACCAAAACTGGAAACTTGGATTTATGCACATTTAGACAAGTGTTGCAAGAACAAATACTTTTCTTCCTAGCTAGCGGCTAAGCTCTTAAAACTTATACGGTAGAAAAACTAATTTCTTACTAAGAGGGCAGCGACTTAAATCGGCTTTGACCGCAACTTGCAGGCAATTGAAACTACAAAACAGAGATACATTATTCGATGATCGACTTGTTAAAAATAAACAATGATTACATTGTTTATTTTTGTAGCAGACATATAATAATACATAGTGTGTAACAGTTATTGACACCTTTGTGTGTATTCGACAGGCGCGGTTGCAGCCCAAGATTGGGCGGGGGGTCCCCAAGTAGTAAGTTAGTAAGGCAAGTAAATCATGCAGACTTTCGACAGCTTGAATGATTGGGGGGGGGGGGGGGGGGGGGCATGACCCCCCTCTCAGACCGTGCCTGACTGCTCGACATAACTATTCACAGATGTTCGATTAGCATCATCCCACTGCTGGGCTAAGACCTCTCCCCTTGACTTCCAGCTCTAGTTTTTTAACTTGTACATACTTTTACTTTGTATCCAGTATACACAGTGTACCTACTACATCGTATACTTATATCGTAGTCATCCTAGAAAAGGATGGCACATTCTCGAGTGTACCGAAATTGGTGCGAAGGTGTTTTGGTGTAAAACATTGAAAAACATCAGACCATCTATGGACCGTCAACAGTGTCGCCACACGCTTGTGAGAGAGTCGCAGTTACAAAATTAATTCTGGTATTAAATTAATATGTATTTTTTAAATACGGAATAATTTTATTCTTAAAAAGAAATCAGAATATTTTGTTTTTGAAATTTTGATTATTAATTTCAGATCGCATCATCGCATCCTTGTATCTCAATATTGTCTTGTCAATGTCAATTTTCATTTGTTTGTTGTCAACTTGTGATTACAGAAAGATAATATTGTGGCGCGCGTTGCAAATAATTTTATTCGTACCTAAATCAATAAAAAACAGACTTTAAAAGTATAAAAATCTAGTAGCTGGGATTATTTATTGGCCCTATAATTTTGGTTTTAGTCTGTGTAGATACATAATAAATTATGAGTCTAATAAGCTGTGTCTATAGGTATCGCTAGTGAGGTCACAATGATAAGTTCGCAACCAAAACACAAACGTAATTTTATTATAGCCTACCATGGATAGGCTGCAGATTCGTGGTGAAGTGCGGGATATCATCCAAGAAACTTTACAACACATAATTGAAGAAATTAACGAGGAATTCGCTAGTGAACATGTAAAAATAAATCGCAAACGTAAATGGGTAAAAGACAAAGTTAAACAGGATACAAATAGTTACCTACTCCCTGAAATATCTGCCAAAGGCCCAACAGAGCATTTTATTGCATTGCATATGACAGAAGAATCCTTTAACTGGCTATTAAAAAGAGTAGAGCCGTATATTCAGAAAGCGGACACTGTAATGAGACGGGCACTGCCTGCATCACTAAAACTTGAAATTGTACTGCATTTATTTGCAACTGGCAGCTGTTTGAGAATACTGGAACTTCTGTTCAATGTGTCAAGGACAAGTATTTGTTTGATGATTCATAAAGTTTGTGATGCCATTTGCTTAGCCCTAAAGGATTATAATAAGGTACTTTATTTTATGTTTAGCCTGTGTTGTACTACTGCAAGGCAAAGGCCTGCCTTTCTCCTTTCCACTCCTCTCCTCTTCTCTCCTCTCTTATTTGAGCTAGTGTGGACAAGTACTGTCTAGGTATCAAGCTCGTCACACGGCACATGGTGTTAGATTTGGCTCATGGCGTGTTCAAGATGCGGCAAACGTGTCTGGCTCAGTCACACTTAAGTTTGGCCGCTCATAAAGAAAAATATTTTTTATGTAGTATTTATTTTTGTTACAATGTTTTGTATAGCCTCATAAGTTCAGAAGAGATTGGGTAGTAAGAAATATATATTATGCTCTTTCAACAGTTTATTTTGGTAACTTTCAAAATCGTATTTTTTTAGTGAGCTTATTCATAAAAAGTCATGGTTGGGGTAATAGACAGATATCAAAAATATTCAACAGATACTATTCTTTCAAACAATTTACGAAGGCCTGACGGTAAGTGTCTTCCAGCCCAACATACACCACTATAAACAATTCCCTTGCATCACCCTGTCCATTCCAGCCACTTTCTCCGAGTAATCTTGAGACTTCCCATGCTTGCCAACCCCTTGGAACAACTCCCCTCAAGGACTCATCTGCTCAAACTTTACATAATATGGTGAAGATGCCGTAGAACCTGGTGAATCTTGTAACCGCAATCCTGTCAAATAACTTTGTATGTAATGCTGAGCTTGTAAAGCTTGTTCTAATGGCAGCACTTTTAGTTGTGCGGCAACACTTCGACCGAAAATGTCAAACTCATGCTCTTCTGGAGGTGGAGTGTTATTCAGAGCACATACTTCTTTCACTTTTGTTAAAAGTGTTGACAATTCTTGCAGTCTTCTCTTCTTTATAGAGCGGGGCTGGTCCGTTTCTGGTGCTGTGTTGTCTGCAGTCTCTTCAACATTACACTGAGAGTTGGCACCAACATTGAAACTATCATCTTGAAAGCTAGTGCCACCAACACTATCGTCTGCATTTTCCTGGGAATATCCAAAATAATTATTATTAATTTGGTTTCAGGATCCAACTCATGAAGAGTGGAAAGCTGTTGAAACTAGCTATAGTAATGCGTGGGATTTTCCAAGATGCTGTGGTGCTATTGATGGGAAATTCGTTGTGATGAAATCTCAAAATGAAACGGGAAAGCATAATCACAAAGTTGCCCTGTTGGCCATATGTGATGATGACTATTGCTTCAAATATATTGATGTTTGGTCAAATAATAAGATGTCAAAAGAAGTTTTTGAAGAAAGTAATTTATCTAAGGCATTAGAAAATAATTTACTCCCACCTAATAATGTTATAGTTGGAAATAATTACTTCCCATTAAAAAAATATTTAATGACGCCATTTGAAGGCAAAGAGAAATCTGATAAAAAGAAAATATTTAATTACAGATTATCCCGTGCTAGAAGTGTCATTGATAACTCCTTTGGGCTTCTTGTCAGCCGCTTCAGAATTTTCGAAAAGCCCCTTCCATTTACAGCAGACAAAATTGCAAAAATTGTCAAAGCCTGTTGTGCTTTGCATAACTGGTTGAGAATAACTAAAAGTCCAATACAGGTGACAACACTGGATGTAGAGGAATGTGATACTGGCAACATTATACCAGGATTGTGGAGAGAATTGCTAATAGAAGGGCTGGTTGAATTCCCTAAAAATATGAAACACATCAGAAGAACACCAGAAGATGCTCATCAAATCAGGGCTGACTATGCTGATTATTTCATGGGAGAGGGAACAGTGAGCTGGCAATTTCACAAGATAGATTGCGGGAAATAACGCCTTCTGAACAACCTGTTATTTTAGTTCAAAAGATTATTGAAATTAAATATACAAAATTATAAACTTACCAAACCATCCTCTTTTCTTATTGAATTAAGTATTGAAAACCACTTTATATTAGGTACGTAAACTTCCGACGTCGACGTCTTGGAATCTTTTATTTTCTTTAGTTCTTGGCAATATGTGGAGCGAATATTTTTAATTTTGACGACGATTTCTTTTTCGCCAAAATTAGGTAGTTTCATATTATTTGCTATATCTCTATAAGCTGCCAATCTGGCTATTTTGTTTTTATACAGTGAGTGTTTAGTGTTCCACAGACACTCGTGTGCAACATATTCGCTAACAAACTTGATTGTAATGTCTTCAGACCACTTGTATCCCGCCATTTAGCAATATATTATGACAGCTAATGAGCTTAACTAAATTCCCCTGTTCACACGTATCAGATTCTTTTGAGCAGCAGACTGGTTTTGTGGGGCAAGGCACAGAGCATGGGCAAGGTCGCGAACGCGATACGAGTAGGTACCTAGATTAATAATTAATCTTTTATCGATTACTCGTACACTGCAACTTACGTTCACTATTTACGTTATCGATTGTCAATAATAACCGAATGGTTTTCTCATTGAAATAAATCGCGTGTATAAAAGCTTCACACTTGTCACTAATCAAACGCTGACTTGTGATATTTACACGACTCCAGTGGAGTGCAAATGTGCGTGTCTAGACTCTATGGTTTCTACAATTTAGTGACTCGAACCGTGCAAACGACTCGTTTAGTAATTAGTCGAGTGGTTGATTTAGTCGTGTTAATAAATCGCTGATAATCAAGTGCAGAGCTGTAAGAGGGGTCAAGTTTAGTACGTCGATTGCCCTCAAAACATTACAAAATAACGTAAATATTATAAATAAATAAATAATTAATAAATTATTTATTTCACCAAAAACCATCACACATCACTGTATCTAAAGACTAAGAGCATATAAGGCTTATAACTATGTCACAATAGTTTTAATTCTCTGACTTCTAAACTAGGTGTAGGTGCCTGTGTCTTAGGATCCAGTGATTCTTCGTTAGAAGCAAAGCCATATTATACTAAATCGGGACGTTTCAACAATAAGCAAATGGTGTAAAAGAAAACAGGATATAATTTATGTACCTATAACAAACACAAATGCAAGATGTTTATCTGTGTGCTGTGGTGAATTAATGTAGGGTCTGAATGTGTGTGTGTGTAGAGTGTAAGTGTAGGATGTGTGTGAGTGTATGTAATAGGTGTATGGAGAGAGTAGTGAGAAAGAATAGGGTGTAGCCAATACACAATCGTGGTTAGATTTAGATTCATATAATTCATTAATAGTGTAAATTATCCAGTAGAAGATCCTCAGTGTTATCATAACTTAGTGTTTGGAGATAAAGACAAAGATGATATAATGACGTGAAGATGATTTATTCATCGGATATGGTAGGTAAAAAGGTCCGCCGCTACTAGCGGCATACGAATATTTACAATGTGAATCTAATATATGTACACGTGGGTATAAAACCTAACTTATAAATTATACTACCTACTCTAGTAAGAAAGAAAGAAAAAAAAAGTTTATTTGGACACAGTTCGTGAAACACAAAATAGAAAATGAATAAAATAATGTTTCAGACAACAATAGTGTGTGCCTCACGGCTGCGCCAGAAAGGGCAGATGCTGTCTAACGCTGGTTTTCTAATGAACCTTTAGTAAACAATACCTACACAACACTTATATACTATGGACATTTAATATAATTTCTAAGTAAGTTTTTGGATTGGTATTTAGGGCACGAATCAATTTTTAACTTTTTGTCTATGAAGTTGTACATTTTTATGCTAATAACATAGAATTGGCGTTTTGCAAAGGCAGTTCTATGGCGTTCATGAGGGAAAACATTATGCTTAAGTCTGCCAGTCGGTTCCTTTGGAGGGCGGGCAGAGTGTTTGCGTAGAGTCGAAAGGAGTACATAAAGTTGCCTGACTGTGAGTACCTTGCAATCGGAATAGCGCTGCACAGTGGGGTACCTACGTAGACGAGAGAGCATTACCTTAAGGACAGCTCTCTGGGTTCTCTCAAGGCGGATAAAAACATTTTTGGTGGCACCACCCCAAACGGGCAAGCAGTACCTACGTTAGTACAGATCGGCATAAGGCAAAATATACTAATTTTAGCGTTTCGTTATCAGCAGAGATACGAGAGTTAACTTATTGAAAACATATATTAGCTTACGTATGCGGGACGTGACTTTGACTATATGGGGGTGCCATTTGAGATGCTGATCAATGAGTACTCCTAGATACCTTAAACAAGTGGATTTGGCGAGTAAGAGGCAGCTACATTGTGTTAAGGAATCGCAAGCGTGTGCTTTTAGGGTAAGGGAATCTGAGGGACACAGATTTGGCCGGATTGCTCAATGTAACAAGGAATATTATTATTATACAATTACTAAAAGCCGTGAATAGAAATTATTTGCATTTAAAGACAAAACTAATCAAAACAAAATGTACCTTATGTAGTCTAATCAAAGTACCTATTAGAACTGATTTATTACAAAACTGTGTAGATAATACAATGAACAAATATAACTGTATTTTTCGTCCACGAAATTGTACTAACGATTCTAGATATCAATAAAAATATGTGACATGTGAGGGTAGAAAACAGATCATAGACACAACGCAAAAAAAAAAATATGGGTAGTAGTAGGATGAAAAGAGATTGTAGTTATCTAAGACATTTATTTATAAATGAACACAGTTTACATTAACATTATCTGCTGCAGACAACTCAATACAATAATAAAATTATTATTTACATCACTATTCAAAATCTACACATTTATTATTATGAAGAACACAACACTACGTTTTTACAATTTCTAATTATTTTTACTCGCCCGGAGCATTGGCTTCGATACACATTTTTTTTAGAAATCTATATAATTTTTATAAATAAACTTTTTCGTTTAATTTTCTACTTAAAAAAGTTTGTAGGACGCGATTTAGTAAAACATTTTGCAGTAAAATAATTGATACAAAAATATAGGTAACAAGGCGTACAAAACTATATGTACGAGTACCAAGTATGTTAAAAAATATTTTAATAATTTAGTTTATATTTAAAAAACCCAAATAGGTATAATAAGTTACTAGTTAGTACACTACTATACGTACTCTTATGGGCACTTGAACTCGATAGCAACGAATGGTATGTAGCCAACGCGGTAGGTAGTTTTAATTGGCCCATTTGGGCGCCACATCATAATCCCACATAAAAATCTTAAGAACCAACTAAAAAGCAAATATTTTAGAGTTGGTAATTATGTAAAAATATCATATTTGAGAGCTATTCCACACGTTTTACAGATTAGGTGCCTACCTAACAGATTTTTATCTGACCCATTTGGGCGCCACAACAAAAAGACACATTTAATGTTAAGAAATCAGAACTAAAAATCAATTATTGTAATAGCAATTTAACATAAGATTATCGTCTTGGGAGTTAGTTCTTTAACTATCAGATTTTGTTTTTAGCCCATCTGGGCGCCACATCATTCTCAAACATTTCAAAGAAACTTCGTTACCTCTAAAACCATTTATATTTTAATAGTTTTTAACATAATATTATCTTGTTTTAGAGTTAGTTTCATTATAGATTAGATTGAGATGGCCATTATTTTCATGCCCTTTCCGTGAGGCCGAAGAATCTTTAAGTAAGCATAGGTAAGTATAAAATTAAGTACACTACAGTAAGCGGTATAGTTACAAGTTACATGAGTGTACTTACATCTCTCAGGTTTACGTAAGTACAAAGATATATAGTTATATACAAAATTATTGTGCTTGTCACAGATCTGTTTGCAAGTTGGCCCAGCCAGCGTAGGTCGTAGATAATTTAGTAATATGCTTAACATCTAGGTAGAAGCGTATCTAGGGATATAGTTCTCTACTTATTTGTTTAGGTATAGCACTTATGATTAGATATAGCAGCAATTCTCAATCTATGGCAAAGTCTCGCAATTCTCCTGGCTCGTTTTTGTATGGCGCAACGATTATTATTTATGTGGCCCATCTGGCCTTTCTAGCTTCTGGCTTCTTAGGCACCTGTCCCAACGCTGGCGATTAACGAGAAGCAAGTACGAGATGGTGTCGAGCGATTAGGTACTCGTTGGTATGCGTAATGTAATAACTACGAGTCTCTCAGTGAGTGTTCTGCCCGTCAAGCAAGCGTCGTTGAGCGAGTACCTACTTTCTTTGATAGCTCTTGTCGCTGCATATATATAGTAATTGTCGGCAGTGTGAAAAGTTGGCGATGAACTAATAATATATGTGTCTGTTTTACTTACACGGGACCTACAATCTTGACGGTACGACGGCACGGTTGGCGGAGTGGTTAAGCGATTGACTGCTGCGCTGCGTGTCGCGGGTTCGATTCCCGCACGGAACAAATATTTGTATGGCCTACAAGTTTAGTAGTTGTTCCGAGTCTGGCTGTTTGTGTATGTGAGTTTAAATGTTTGTAAACGCACCCACGATACAGGAGAAATTCCTGGTGTGGGGCAACGTTAAAAAAAACAAAAATATCTTTCGTACGGTTCTTGAACGAGGAATTCGTTGAGTTGAGGAGTCGTTTCCTCGTCGGCGGATGGGCAGGTGCTTTGTTAATGGGATCCACAAATAATCCAATTTCAATTCAATATATGTGTATCCTTTGTTGGAGATCCTCAATAAATAAATAAATAAATAATCCGCCTCACTAATGTAGGTAGGTTTTAATTAATATGTAGGTTATAATCGTTTATAATGATCCCACTGCTGGGAGACAGGCCTCCCCTCGGTGAGAGGGAGTGGGCTTTAATATACCACGCGGGCCCAGTGTGGGTTGGTTGATGTCACATGTTTTCGAAATTTTGGTTCTCTAGGACATGCCGGTTTCCTCACGATGTTTTCCTTCACCATTTTGAGAACAGTGGTAATGAAATAATTTACACAAAGTAAAGCGCCTGTCTAGGTTGGAAACTACGACCTGTAACTCGTAAATTGTGGCAGTTACCACTAGACCACCACTGTTTTCGTATAATATAGGTACTTGTAGGCCTATCTCTTATCGGGATTTTAGTACGATTTTATTTTAAAATTGGTTCTAGATATTTTCTGTTTCCACGCTATCAGTGGTTAGGTAGGCAGTTACCGCAGATTAAGGGCCCGATTATTGATCATCGTACTTAAATACTTATGGTCTTCTCTGAGCCTGAATGTTTGGACAGTTCTTTTATAATTCCACCCAACAATCAAAACATTAAAAAACACAGTTTTGTGAGTCTACGGGTGATGCCATACATTTATTATTTATTGGGATCTGGTGATGACTATCTAGGATCTATCTAAACCTACCATAGGTTCTCAACCTTATTTTGTCCACCGCCCACTTTGAGAATAACTTTTTTTCTAGAGCCCCCCATTTTGTTTTACTTACCGTCTGTTGCAAATCTGAAACAGCTATTGCCAGGATTATATTTAAACGTATAATATTATATAGTCGTATCATAGGATATAAAATTTTGTCTGGGTCTTCTACTGCCCCCCTGAAAGTCTCTAACGCCCACGAGGGGGCGTTGTCTCCAACGTTGAGAATCTATGATCTATACTAATGTAATAAACAGGTAAAATTTGTGAGTTCGTATGTAGGGGATAATCTCCGGAACAAAGATCCGGTTCCGCAAAATTCCTTCACCAATTACAGCTAGCTACAGTTAACAGTATTGACCAGGGTATATTTTATGTTAAAACAAGAAATTTCCTGCGGACGAAATTGCAGGCAGAAGTTAGTGTGTGATATACCGCCATGGTTGAAGGTTGAGCTTCGCATCATTCAGACAGATACAAATTCATAGCACAAAGATTTCTAGTTATTCGATACACTTAATAGTACTACATTATATATTTCTGAAAGTAGCGTTAATCTCTTAAAATTCACATTTAGGTATATAAATAAATATTTATATTTATCGTAACGATAATAATCTACTTTTTTTCTTAGGCATAGACGTAACATATTGTCAATGCATTTTTCTAGAATATATTTTTTTCCGTTAAATACTTTGGCAGGACGATATTAGAACTGTTTACAACATCACTACTTTATACATTTTGACTACGTTATAGGAATTATCTTATAAAATTAATGGAATATCTTACACTATAGATTTTATGTACAGAACTCTCAGTTCCTTTTCCACAGCCAGTGGCGCCCCCTATAGAGGTCGGTCGTGCAAATTACCGGGACCTCTTATAAGGCCCTGTGCAAAAAGATGGATTATTTCTTTTTTTTCGTATATTCTACAAAGGGCTTTTGATAAAATTTTGCTTCTGAGAAAGTTAGAGAAGTAAATAATGAGCTTCAATATTAGTCGCTCAGTCACGTCGAAAATTCTATTGCAGGGATTTCGATTTGGGCGTTTGCCACTGACTCAAACCATCCTCAAAAAACTCCCATTGTTTCCGAAACCGATTTAAAACAAGCTTCAGTAAGATCGTGAAAGGGTCACTTTGCCGATACTGCTTGCTTAGCTTTTTATATACTTACTTAAATACTACTGAATGACATTTTCTGAATGACCTGTAATTGTGAAAATTATGAATACCTAAATAAACTACATATTCAATTTACAACAAATACGTTTTTCTAAACCAAGTCATATCTACAAAAGCGTTTTCAGGATATGCGTCAGAGTCTTAAAACAAATTAGGAGAATTTCGATATATTCGGGAGCTATCCCTAAAACCTGTACTACACTACTCGCGCGTTGCTTCGACGAAGTACTGGCCGAAACCCGAAGTCCGAAGTAGGTATGTGACTGTACATTCATGCTAGGAACGGGACGCTTCGAGTCCTTTGAATCGGGTGCAAAAACCGACAACGATCGGAAGTCACCCGAGGCGAGCCGAGGTTGCACGAAGCGAACTTAGATCAACTTCTCGAGTAGTGTAGTGCAGGCTTAGCAGTTTTTGGCAAAACAAGTCGAGTTTACAAAAATAAAGAACTAGAAAGCGATCTTCTTCATATTCTTGATTTACTCTTTACCACTTCCCATCGACCATTCTCAAGAATGGCTCTCTTCGACCGACGCGCGTCATATCTTCAAGGAGACGTGCTTTTATTTTCTCGTTAGACATACAGCCAATGTTTCCAGGTAAAGCGGCTGACGGGGGCGCCTCCTCGAATTGCCTCGTGTTCCGATTCTGGTGATATGCAGCAGGCTAGGCGCTGAAAGTAGGACAACATTGATTGAAAACAAAGAAGGCAGTGCAACAACTTTTTACTTCTGTGAACAACCAAAAAGCGGCGAGACAATTAAGCTCGACGGTTCCCAGAGGGAAAAATTGTAGATCTAGACGGAAGTGATTAAGATATAAACCTCTCGGAAGGTCCCAGGGGTAGAGATGATCTTGTAGATCGCGACGATGGGTATCATGAGGATGGAGGAGCAGGCCAGGCTCCAGCCAAACAGCACGGCCCACGGCGGGTATGTGTAGTGCTGGTACTGCAGCGGTTGTTGGTAAAGCAGGCCGAAGACCACCACACCCTGTAAAGAGAATATAAAAGGAGTTAAAACAGTCTGTTGTGAATCGTGATCTTTTGTTTTCCAATGACGAGTAGGAACAGTGATGAATCGGGAATAACTCCACCGAGCAGATCCTACAAAATACAACAATTAAGTGCATATTGTGCAAGGTAGTCATCTGGCCTATTGGCTGTTACCCTTAAAAACAGGACTTCTGAACCGGGACTCCTCCTTCCAGATAAACAAGAATGATTTTTCATATCGAAATGATCTGATTCAGAATGCAAGTCTTCTAGCCATGTTAGAAATTTAGCAGAACTTACTTATATAAAGAATTGTTATAACTTACTATGATAAAAGTAGGACTGACGAACTTCCAGCATATCCTCCAGTACAGACCAGGTCTGAAGCCAAGCATCTCTTCCACGTCATCAGAAAACCGCTTCAAGCCTGCATACAATTCATTCATGAAAACACAAATAGGAAATTTTATACTGGAAGGAGTAAAAAAGGTGGAGTAGTACCATAAAACCAGGATACAGCAACCGCTTCGAAGAGAGCCGAGCAGAGCAAAGATATGCCAGCAGCGTAGGTGTCCAGCAAGTGGAACATGTAGATGCCACCCTGAAAATATAAGGCGATGTCAATACGGTAAAAAAGCATAGCTACTTACATACATATAGGTACCTATACAGGGTGGCAGGGACATCGACGCACAAACTGTAACCATGGATTCAGCACATGATACTAGACCCCATAGCGTCGAAATTATTCGTCGGTTATCAAAAAAAAAATCTTCTGTTTCATAGAAAAGTGCAATACCTACGCGGTCAAAATGCATGGAACAGCAATACTTTTTTTTAATAACCGACGAAAAATTTCGACACTATGGGGTCTAAACTCATGTGCTGAATCCATGGTTACAGTTTACGCGTCGATGTCCCTGCCACCCTGTATAGATATACCTGCTTAAGTGGATAACACAAGTTGATTGAATAAATAATCATTTCTAAATGACACCACCGCTACCGCTTTTCAAAACTGATGCAGTGCCCCCTGCTCAACTGCTTAACACGCTGATTGCCAGACAACATACACTATAGAAAATATATTGTTCAGTCAATACCTTAAGGTTGTTAGAGATAAACAAATCGTGGCTCGTGTCATTAGGAACCTCAGAGTCTAACAGACCTTTCTGCTCTGGGAAGGATAAGTATATCTTAGGCGATTTCCATACGTAAGAGTAACACTAACGCTACGTGACATCTACAAGTAGGTAATGCCTAATAAAACCGCACTGTTGGATTTTCAACTTTACGCGCTGAGCCGAGCGTTGAAAATCCAGTGCGCAAATGTCAACTTGCATTTTTCTCATTTGACCGAATTCGAAGTTCGCTAAATATGTGCGAGATATTTACTTTTTCACATTGGATAGTAGAAATGTTGTCTAACCGGAGTAACATTGATGCAGGCCACACAGAAGGAGACGCAGACGACGATAAGTGTGAAGTGTTCTCGTCTCAACCAGGTGGCGCCACAAGCACGAGCCTGATCCAACAGCCCGGTTATCACACACTCTAGACCACCCATCTGGAAACAAGAAGAATTTGCTGAAATTATACAAAACAATGCTCTTTAAGGGAAGTTTTTTTGCCCGTTTCTGCATTTATAGGCATCTACATCTACGAGAACATTGCTTTTCGCAACGACTGACTGACATCTCGACCGTCACTCTGTCTTCTTCTGTAACCATTTTCCAGGTCTTCCGTCCCAGTTTTGTGCCAGCACTTTCCGACATTACTATAGAATATTTTTTATTATGTACAGTGTACACCATATAAATTTCAGTACAATTTAAATGTAACCGACTCATCTTGTCATTGGGCTTCTCACGCTCCGAGTCCTCGCTCGGACATAATATAATCATAAAAAGGGATTTAAAAACCTGGTAATCTTTGGCCTCCTGGTAATATCTTACCCCAGAATCTAATCCAAGCATGATAAGCATAAAGAAGAACAGCATTGCCCATAGACTCGCCCCTGGTAGAGTTGCGACCGCTTCTGGATACACTTGAAATACCAGCCCCGGTCCTGGAAAACGCATTCAGTTTTATTTACAAAAATATGTAATATCATCAAGATATATTAATGCAAAATAGGAAATAGAATCGAAAGTTTAGTAGGTCGAGGTAGAGATCAAAATTAAATAATGATAAATTATTTATTTCTGTATTTAGGTTTGTACAAACACTTTTACACTTCAATCATATTTTTTTAAACGTATGAGTTCGGCGTTTCCTATCTGACTACTCTGAGAAGAAAGGCCGAAACAAACTCAGAGGTCACAGTCTCTTTTAAAGTCCAGACATAATCTTGATCAGAGCATGTGAAGACCATGTAGATTGGTGTTTGAAATGGTCTTTTGAGGAAAGACCACACAGATTGAACAAAGATGTTGAAGTTGATGGATTGATCTATTATTACTTACCTTCTGTAGCAACGGAAGATATCGGTACTCCTTGCTTATAGGACATGAATCCAAGATATGTGAAGATTACGAATCCGGAGAAGAACGATGTGAAGCAGTTCACCAATGTGGTCACCAAACAGTCTCTGAAAGAATACAAAATCATATGACCCACTTCCCTTACGAAGATAAAATCAAAAGTCATTAATTTAAATTAGGCTGAGAATCAGCACTTTTTGAACGCCAAATTATTATAAGACAGTCCCCCAAAACGACCGCCCTTCCCCACTTCCTAAAAAAGTAAAAAAAACATTGTATTTTGGGATTGAAAGCTTTGGTGGCCAGTGCCTCGAGTCTTGTCCCGAAAGTCTTGGGAACCGAGAGAACTAAATTAACAAAAATTCCCGGGACTTCGAGACACGAGACGTCCCGGGACCCAAACCCTACTAACTACATATCGGGCCTTGGAACCGGGATCGTAGTAAGTACAAAAGCGCTTAATAAGTTTAGTCATTGGAGGTTAGGTGTTATTTTGTTACCTGTAGCAGTTGTTATGAAAAGTATTGTAGCTGGCGTATGACAGATGGACTCCAAAGCCAGCTCCAACTGAGTAGAAGATCTGTACAGCAGCGTCTACCCACACCTGCAAGCATTTTATTTGACCATCAAACAAACAATTTTAACTGTTAAAACCTCACACCTTAGTATTGAATTAACAGATATAAAAAAACTTTCCTTTCCGATACCCATTATGTCTGTGGAGTTGTGCTAGCTAATTCAATTTGACTCTGTATAACAAAGAGTCAAGTGTCACAGAAGTAGTCCAAACCAGTCATACTCTTTTACAAGGATCTTTTGGCTCTTGACTGACATTGACAGAGGGGCGCTGTTAGTTAACACCCCTCTGTCAATGTCATTCACAAGTGTAAAATTGTATTGAAAAATCAGGATGGCGGCGCTAGTTCCGATTTCGGCCACGCGCCAAATGATCCTTGTACAGCGTGCACTATGCGTACTTGCGTATCCTTCAGTCTCGTCAGTTCTGGTTGCAGGTAGTACGCGATGCCCCTGGTGGCTCCGGGTAGCAGTAGTCCTCGAGCCAATAGAATGGACAGCACCACGTAAGGCATAGTCGCTGTCAACCACACCACCTTGCCTGCACATAAACAATATTCTTAACTGTAGAGCTGTAAAGTCTATTCAAGTCCTTGTGTCCAATTGATGTTTTTTCCACTTATACGAATATAAACTTTATTTTTGCATTAATTAAGTTGATTACACCATGACTAGTTAGTACCAATGAAAAAGTCATAAAAATTTAGTTTGTAAAGCAAACTGAACTTTATGAGTGGGTTTTAAAGTTATTTTTCCAAAAACTAATATTTGTTTACATGTTTGGAAACTAAATCACGAACGCAGTATAACGAGAGACATACCATAGTTGATCTAGATCTAAAACATCCGAAGGCCTTATGTACTTACCAGAGCTCTTGACTCCCTTGAAGAGTGATAGGTACAGGGTGACGTAGACGAGGGCCAAGCAGATCATCAGTTGCCATTTCGGGAAGCCGAGATCGTTCAGACCTTCTGAGTGTTGCATTTCAAGGACCGCACGACTGCAAATAAATTTTTTTTGTTTCGATATCGATCCTAGGGTACACACCTGTGTACAAACTTTTCTGCTTTCTCACGGAAAAGTCTGTATATCCTGATATAATCGTACAGTCTTCCTCACGGATAAGTTTTAAGAGGATTCCGAAAATTTATAAGAATAGTGCAATATGTAATGAATGACGAATGCTTTTATTTCTTAGGTTTTGCAACCTCAATGAAATAACACAACACTCAATCATATTTTCAAACTAGATGAGTTCGGTGTTTCCTGTCCGAAGACTCTGAGAAGAAAGGCCGAAACAAACTCAGAGGTCACAGTCTCTTTTAAGGTCATCATCATCATGTGAAGACCATATAGTATTCGAAATGCTCTTTTCGGGAAAGAACCACGTAGATTGAGTGGACCTGTCCAGTCAGTGCACGCATTTGTCTGTAATCATGCAGCTCAACATAAAACGTAGGGAGCTCAATAAATAAGATTTTTTTTTTAAGTATTTCAATTTATTTTTATATCTGTAAAACCTTAAGTACACATGATCAATTAATTCCGGGCTGAAATGATCATTATGATGACACACAACCAGAAGGTCAATTCTCGTAATTTAAAACGTTCAAAATCTAGTCGCAGTTTCATCTCAGCGACAAACAAATGTCAAAAACTTGTCAAAATGTAGGGAAATTAGGGGTTTTTTTGACAGATTGAGACTGAGAGCAGACTGTGAGTGTTCTTAAAATTACAAGAATTGCTCCTCTGGTCAATTTCAGAATTAATGTAAAATAAATTACCTACTGCGAAAAATATTCAAATGCTAAAGATATACCTACATTAACCTTTCTATTGGATTGAGCGCAGTAGACAAATTACGTTACATCCACCCTTGAAAAAGGTTCAATTTCCGGTAGCTCTGATTGGATCTTTTGTACCTGCTGGATGCTTTACGTACGATACACAGGAAACATCGGGCGATGATTGACACTATGGGACCATTTTAGTGACGAATATACCAAGTGTAAGGATCATAAACGTGTAAAAATACAATCAATGATTTGATGATAAAAAGATCGCCTATTGCGTAGATAATTTGATCCGGGGTTCGGGTTCGCCTTCCTAGATGATAACGAATTTCTTTACCTTCAAAAAGCCTCTTTAAATTTATTTTTTATACTACGCAGTAGTAGGTATATTGCACGTTGATTACATATTGCATCTTTTTAGCCTTAGTTCTGAGGGACAATTCTCGTAATTTTAAGAACATTCACAATCTGATCTCAATCTGTCAAAAATAGATCTAACTTCCCAACATTTTTGACCAGTGTTTGACATTGATTTTTATCAATTAAAATTGAACGTTTTTAATTACGAGAAATTGGCCTTTTGTTGAGATGAAGATTGGGTATACTGACAACGTTTTATCCACTTGCACGGGCACCATATGGTGCTGTCAGTGAACCTGTGCAAAGTATGCCATTCTTCATACTTATGTCGTAAACTGTCCTTGGTCTATGAACTCACTGAAAGAACTCGGAAGCCGGTGTGAAGTGCGACAGTGGTCCCTGATAGCGCACGTCGGTCTTGTTGCTGGTGCCATTAACTCCTCGCCCGGAGTCCCAGCACTGCTCCGTGTTCCAGGCGTTGTCGCAATGCACCCAGGGCAGCTCCGAGCGAGCCGATGAGATCAGGAAGTAGAATGCCCAGCCTGGATGGAGGAAAAACTCGTAATAAGAAAGATAGTTTTAATTGATTCAATATTTTTGCAGTAGTACATTATTATACCATAGAACCTTACAGCATATTAATTTAATTGATTTACTTTAATTAATCTGACGGCAAGCCAGGCTCAGACGGAGATGGCGGGATGAGCAGGACTCCTTTGATAAAGGTTGATCCTTGGCAGCTCTGGACAGAGAGAGGTGGAAGGAGACTAGGGAGGCCATTGCCCAGCAGTGGGACACTATAACAGTATGACAGTGGGATGGGAGGACAAAATAAAACTTCCAGCGGGCCCTAACTGGAGGAGAGTGGCTCGTGATCGAAATCAATGGAAACAGCTAGAGGAGGCCTTAGCCAAGAGGCATGCCGAATTGAGAGACATACTTTTATAACATACAACAGAGTAAAAACCATTCAGGATAAAGAAGCTTATAAATAAATATAAATTAAGCTGACATAAACTATTATCGAAAAACATCTTATGAATCTTTTAAATTGCATATAAACTGGCTGTGAATCCACCATTCTCGCCGTAGTTATTAAAAATAAGACAGAGAAGCTTTCCAATATTTAGGTACTTCAAAATGTATAGTCGGTTTTTATCTTCCTAGCGTATCGATGGCAAAAAGTTCAGACATCTTTGGCGCGAACTCCGCTCACTAACGCAGTCATGAAATCATCAAGTGCTCTGGTCACATCAAGTGCACAGGTGACATCAAGAGCACGGGGGACATCACGTGCACAGGTGACGTCAAGTGCACAGGTGACATCAAGAGCACGGGGTACATCAAGTGCACAGGTGACATCAAGTTCACAGGTGACATCAAGTGCACAGGTGACATCAAGTGCACAGATGATACAGATGCTGCGCAGGATGGAGTTTTGCAAGAAGTTTTTAATGATATCCTCAAAGTTCTCATCAAAATATGTAATCCTTGACTGCTTCTCCATGACGAGCCTTAGTAAAATACTCGTCAAATTCACACACCACTTCATTTTACATCGTACTAGCATAGCTCATTTTGAAATCACAAGTAGGCACATGAACACGGCTAGGTGAGTAGGTGTAAATATTAATGATAGGTGCAACATGACGCGTCAGTTCTGGCATGCCTCTAACATTTGGACAGGTTCCAATGCCGAATTTTGTAAACATGATGTTACTTTAGTGCTGATAGAACATTTAGAACATGTTATGCACTGTATTAGATCTAAAGGTCCCTGGTTCATTCTCTGGTTTCGGCACTGATTTTGTTAGACACTGTTTGACTGAGTCTGCAGAGTTTCGCTAGCTAATTTAATTTGACCTTGTATAAATACTGGACATAATTACCAATGATGACGTTGTAGTAAAACGACACGTAGAAAGCCACCATGACCGCACAGAATCCGACACCTGTAACATAAGTGTTAGTACCGTCAGCAATGGAAGCTTTTATACCGGGTGTAAAAAATACCCTTAACGAAACCGAAAGTCACCGGGTCTTCAAGTTATTTTGATATTTTTCTTGTACTGGAACATACTTGGGAACCTCCTGGTTGCGGAGATATTGAAGGTTAAAGTTACAACTTGTTTTAAATGTTGTTTTACGAGAACCAGTTTGTTATAACTTAACTATAATTACTCCCACGATCCCTGAACCATTTCATGCACCAATAAGCACAATGTCTTGCGTGCGTTACATTACACACTACCGAAAACAGCGAATTACGTACTAAAAATAAAAGCCGTTTCCCAGCAAATATTACCTGTGCACAAAGTTAATTAGGGTACTGTAATGTATGTATTATGTTTTTGTGTAATGTGGGTGTGCAACACACCTGCCAAGGCCTTCAGGGATTACAGGCGTGATGTTATCTTGAGTTGTCTTACTTAGTTTGATGAGCGAACCAATTCAACAAAAAAATAAATAAAAAAAGGTACTCTTGTTATCAGTACCTATTTCATTTAGGGCTGATTTTTCCACCGTCAGATAATTTTATCCGAGGAATAATTTGAATTTTTGACAGTTCTTCCATACAAAACCTGTCAGACGTCAATTTTATTCCTCGAATAAAAAAATATATGTCGATTGAAAAATCAGCCCATAGATTTTTTTTTTTTGATTAAATTTTAATAAGTTTTACCTTTTATATTTTTTTTTCGATTGTGTTTAGTTATGATTTTGCTAACTGTACCTATAGCGACAGTTCTGTCAACTCATCTCTATAATAACTCACATTTTGCTTGTGGTCATTCGATAAATGTTTGCCGATAATCCTCACGTTTCGGTGAAATTTAATATCAACCTATTTTCGGGTACGTTTTTATGTGAAACTTCAATCAACCGTCTAAAAAAGGTGGTAAATAAAAATCGTAAAAACGTGTAAAAATGTTCTTCAGAAAGGTCAGGTACGTAGTACTTGCAATTAGAAGGCCAATTCTCGTACTTAAAAAACGTTCAAATTCAAGTCGCTATCTCAGCGACAATCAATGTCAAAACTTGTCAAAAATGTAGGGATTTCAGAAGTATTTTTGACAGATTGGGACTGAGATCAGACTGTGAACGCTCTTAAAAATACAAGAATTGCCGCTCAGATGTATGAATGTAAACGAGGCAAAAAGAGTATGTAAGGATCGTAGCAGTGCCGGACGGCGTGTTTGTGTTCCACGCGCGCCTCAAAGAGATGTCAGCATGAGTGACGGGGCCCCATAGGGCCGAAGCCTGCCAGGGTAGCGGGATTGTCCGAAAGGGTTACCGCTGCCCTGGAACATAAAGGGCTAAGGAAGGAACACGGGTGGGTTTTAGTCAGTAAGAGTCTGACACTCCCTCCTGCTCCACCCAGAGCGGGAGGAGTCATTAGATGATTTCGCATACTCAAAAAAAAAAAAAGGATCGTAGCAGGTGGCGTTCTGTAGCTTCTGCCTACCCCCATGAGAAGAAAGCGTGAGTATGTACTTAACTATGAGAAGTGTGGTAAATAGCACAATATCATCCGATGTGTTCTAATGAAACTACCTAAGTTAATTTCATGATTACCAAAACTCATTTCGTACAACAAAAAATTTACAAAAAAAAAAAAAACTAATCAATCTGGAATAATCATCACGATATAGAGTTTATTTACTAATTAAAATAAACAAACACTAACAAACACTGACTGCCATAAGATAGCCATAAAATAATAGAAAAAAAAACAAGTAGGTACTGTCACAAAAGGAGATAAGTAACCAGGGCAGGGGCATAGTTGAAGTTTAGTACGAAACCGATGGATGTGTTCGAATAAAATTTCATTTAATTAATAGAAAACAAATAGTTCATTTATCAAATTTAATTGTATTCGAAAACATTCATCGGTTTTTTACTAAACTTCAACTATATCCGACGACCCTGATTACTTATACGTTTTGGTGACTGTACAGACGCCAGCATATCAAGCTTCCCGAAGCTGTCTCCCAATCAACCTTGAACCTAATGCTTTAGAAATAAAGTTGAAAATGTATTAAAGAAATTTGACAGATTGTAGTTGCCTGATATGCTGGCGTTTGTACATTAAAGTCATCATACCTTTGAAGAGTGGACATATCTTCCACAACGTGATGGGTCCTTGTCTGTTGTACTGTCCGAGGATCAGCTCCATGTAGAACAGGGGCACGGCGCCGAACACCAGCATCAGCGTGTACGGAATCAGGAACGCTCCTAAATACAGCCAAATGTTTAGTGGAATTAGTACCTTTTAATTGATGTTCTTCATAACATTGGACAATATATACAGGGTGGCAGGGTCATCGACGCACCACCTGTTCCCATGGATTCAGAACATGGTTCTGAAACCATTTAACCAAAAAAACGATAATAGTTTTTTTTTGCTAACCGACAAAAATTTCTACGTTGGGCTTAGCTCCATGCTAAATTCACGGTTACAGTTTGCGCGTCGATGTCCCTGGCACCCTGTATACACACGATCATATTATATGTTGCGCTACAAAAGAAAAAAAAACACAACACAGGTATTTAGAAAAGTTATAACTAAACGCGTGTCGTCCGTAGTTTCGAAGCTACGGTTTCTAAGAGCGGTGTCGACCACATAGTGTCCGTAATTTACCGTCGAATAAAGTCAGTGAAATGTTATTTATTTTTTTCATCATCATTCACCATTATTTTCATGACAATCGGTCACTGCGGTCGTTGTGCGGTGGCAATCGCTCTCCTAGGGAACCGTAGCACGCGTAGCGCCCCGCTACGCCCCGTGCTACGGCGTAGCTCGCATGTGCTACGACCGCGTAGCTTTCGTCTACGAAACATACGTGAGATAATTTCAAATAAAGTGAGTTTTATTTAAGTGCTTATGGGGGATATACCTTAGATGGATTTACGCCATGCGACTGGTCGCTTACCAAATCACTTCACAAACCGAATCGCCATCCCATTTACACCGGTCGATAAAAATCACAGGTGACTACCTAATTAATTTTGCATCAAAATCTCAACCTTCGTGCCGCGGGCGACCGCCATTTTCACTGTCGATACTAGTCACCTGCCGCATGCAACCTGACGCCGCGCGACAAAAGTCGAAACCTACTCTACTTTGGAACTTGCGATTTTAGTCACCTGCGGCCTAGCCAAATTGCCATTTGCGGCTATAGTCGCTTGTGTAAAGCCCGCATAAGGTATAATTTGTGTATTGCATCAACCCATAACATAATCAACCTATAATATTCCCACTGCTGGGATACAGGCCTCCTCTCGGTGAGAGGGAGTGCCGTAATCTACCACGCGGGCCCAGTGCGGGTTGGTAGATGTCACATGTCTTCGAATTTTTGGTTTTAGGACATGTCGATTACTCACGATGTTTTCCTTCACCGTTGGGAGCAGTGGTGATGAAATAATTTACATAAAGTAAAGCGCCTATCCAGGTTTGAACCTACGACCACGAACTCGCAAGTCGCGGCCGTTACCACTGCTCTTGCATCAACCCATTTATACTATACAAAATAATAATGTTGAAAATCCGAAAAGCCGACGATTTATTCACAATCTGTGCCGACTTATGGAAGTTTTAAGACGTAAATACAGTTATCGTTCACAATCATCGGTTCAGATTAATTAAATAACGGAAACAATTTCACTGTTAATTGAATTTTCTAAAGAAAATATAAATTCTTCTCTCATTGTTGGAGCGGTGGTTTGCATAATCAGCCTATAATGTTCCCACTGCTGGGACACAGGCCTCCGCTCGGTAAGAGGGCACTCCCTCTTACCGAAAGGAGGCCTGTGTCGACCACGACCGACGACCCACTGGGTCGTAATCCATTACGCGGAGTGCGAGTTGGTGGATGTCATCGGTGGTTTAATTCTAAGAAATTAAGCAAATTGATAAGGGGAAATTTCTCAGTATTTGGCAATCCAAAGTTTGGATATGGGCGGTAATAGTTAATAAACTTATGGCGCATTTACTTTGTCGTTTCTCGTATTCGGATGCCATTGATATCTTTGGGACCTACAAAGCCTTCCTTAAATGTACGACCCTATGCGGAGACAGAGCCCCAGCTCTGGACCAGACTTTCTGGTTTCTGACGGCCCATAACGACTGCCTAGATCCACGAATGACCGCCGGGAAAGGCTTGGTATGTAAAAATGGTAATTGTTTCAAAATTGTGCTGAAAAACAATTGCAAATCGCAAACCAACAGATTCAAAAGTGTGTACAATGAATACAGTATAGTTATCTGTGAATGAATACAAGCGTATCGCTATACTCTGTCTTTATCGCGACAACCTTGAACTTAATCGCTGTATAGATATAGTAGTACCAAACCATCACCATGATATTGGAACTCCACGCTGTTATTACTTAGCCACTAGCCCCCTCAATGTATATTATAGTATAATGAATGTGAAATCCATCTTTATCCAAGAGGCAAGCATTGAGAGCCATAAACTCAGTGACGTGGAAAGTCGTATCGTATACAGCCTTCCGTGTAGATATGTAAAGTTGACGTGAATAATAAAAACACTACAGCGTGTCTCAGAAACTTGTGGTCATATTTTAGGGGGCACAGGCCATCAAACTGAACAACTTTTTAATTAGAGAATTGTTTTTGATTTGAGGGGCTTGTGGCTAAGTAATAACAGCCGCACGGGTCGATTGATCAGGTTAAGCTACGCTTGCCGTGGTTGGTCCGTGGATGGGTGACCATCTTTACATATCAAGACCTGTTGGTCCCGGTTGTCATTCGTGGATCTGTGATAGTCGTTTCGGGTCGTCAGAAGCCCGAAAGTCTGATAACGAGTCTTACCAAGGGGTATCGTATTACCTAGTAATTGGGTTGTGGAGGTCAGATAAGCAGTCACTCCATCTAAAATACTGGTATTCAGCTGCGACTGGTTAGACTGGAAGCCGACTTCAACATAATTGGGAAAAGGTTAGGCAAATGATGAACGGCTTTACGTGCTTTCCGAGGCACGGGGGTATTAAACCACCAACTTCCAAACTCCTGTTACTAAGAAATTCCTAATGAAAAACCCAATAACACTTTGTCCGACTCGGAAATCGACCCCAGGACCCCACGCTCAACAGTCGCGCTTGCAACCACAAGACCAACGGGGCAGTCAATACACGCTTTATAAAGCTTATAACGTGCATTCCGGACACTCATCACGCATTTTCGACTTATGTGCTTGCCGCGTTATGAGGGCTCCGATTGTGTCCGAAACTGGACTATAGATACTCGGAACCAAAAATGCTGAAGCCACTGTTATAAGTCTGTAGAGTTGTTACTAACAATACTAATTTAGTGTTGTTTACAGGTAACACTTAATATTATCATTCATCCAATTACTCTTCCCACATATGTTTCTGGATAGGACAGTCGTAATGAAGCTTTTGATATTTTACGTACCTAGGTGAGGTAATTGGATGGATGGATGTTTGTTACTCTTTCACGCAAAAACTATTGAACGGATTTTGATGAAACTTTATAGTAGTAGCTTATACGAGTACATCAGAATAACGGTATCGACACTTATGCGGGTGAGCCCTCTTCCTGTCTCCTACTTTTGGTGTGCCCGACAGGGTCCACAATGATTATATTCTGTAAAACCTACCACCTAAGTTTACATGTGGAAGCAATAAATATATTGGGTATTGAGTAAACCGCGGGGCGCTGCTAGTAGATATTTAATTCGGGCTAGTGTCCGCAACTCTATGTATTTTGCTTTTGGATTTTTACGTACCTAATGAGTAAGTATGTAACTAGGGTCGTCGAATATACATAGTTGAAGCTTAGTAAGAAACCTATGGATGTTTTCGAATGAATTTGATTTTTTTTAAATTTTTTTTTTTATTATTATTGATTTGTGACCATCTGCCAATATCGTCTTGTCTTATTGTGAATGTCAATGTCAATTTATTTATGACAGTTGTCATTGGTCCCTGGCCGTGACAAACAGCAATAGACAAATTTTTATGCTTGAGTACGAGTATGAGTCTTTTGACTATGAGTACCTATTTTATGTCTTTTTTATTATTATTATTTTTTATTTGTAATTGTGCGTTTTGTTTGTGCAGAATAAAAATATTTTTCTTTTCTTTTCTTTCTTTAAATGAATTGTTTGTTTTATTATATGTAACGTTCCATTCTTTTAAATAAATAGTAAATTATATAATAGAACGATTGTAAACATTAAATTAAGCTTCTTTTAAGCATTTTGTTAGCTAGTTAACTTATCATTGCTTTTATCATAACACAATCAGCCTATAATGTTCCCACTGCTGGGACGCAGGCCGCCTCTCGGTGAGAGGGAATGGGCCATAATCCACCACGCGGGTCTAGATTGGGGGTGGTAGATGTCACATGTCTTCAAATATTTGGTTCTAGGACAGGCCGGTTTCCTCACGATGTTTTCCTTCACCGTTTTGAGACCAGTGGTGATGTAATAATTTACACAAAGTAAACCGCCTGCTTGGTTTCGAAGTCGAACTCACGACCTGCAACTCGTAATTCGAAGCCAATACCACTTGGCCAACACTGCTCTCTCATTACTTTTATAAAAACGAAATTGTTACAATAAAAGATTGTAAACACTTCAACTATATCCGGCGACCCTGGTTACTTATCTCCTTTGTTGACTGTACCGAAGCAGCACAATTTTTTTTCCGCGAAATTTTCCAGGTCCACGTTTCACGAGTATCGGTTATTTTAATATAATTCAGTGAACGATATTATCAGTGTTACGCGTGCCACCCACCACGTGTAACACTGATGAGCTTGCTTATAATTAAGTTACTCAACGCAGCTCATATAAAAACATAATATATCGTCAACATTAAAGGCACCTCGCAAAGTGATTATGGAAAAAGTGTCATCTTAGCACGTTTACGTAGTTGATATTAACGTCTTGGCAACATCCCTTTTTAACGAGAAAGGTGTTTTTTTTATTTTCTAACACTCCCGATAACACTCTCACAATCGCAGTAGACCGGGAAAAGTGGAAAGAGGGACGGGAGGTCCCTACTCAGCAGTGGGACAACACAGGCTTATCCTTCCTACTATAATATTATAAACGCAAAAGTTTGTATGGATGGATGGATATTTGTTACTCTTTCAAGCAAAAACCACTGAGGCCTTACCACGAGCTCTTAACGCGATTCAATTTACGCTCAGGGATCGAGATGGCGCTAGACGACTTGTATAGCTCTGTCTCTTTCCAACAGCCTAAACTGGATCGCGTTAAGAGCTCGTGGTAAGGCCTCTGAACGGATTTGGATGACATTTGGCACACAGATGGATTATAGCACGGATTAAAACATAGGATAATTTTTATCCACGGGATCGAAACTTATGCGGGAAACCGCGGGGCGCAGCTAGTATAAATAATAACACTCCCGACAAAAAAGAAACCAATAGTTAAAAAAAAACCGGCCAAGTGCGAGTCGGACTCGCCCATGAAGGGTTCCGTTACGTTACGATTTATGACGTATTAAAAAAAAACTACTCACTAGATCTCGTTCAAACCAATTTTCGGTGGAAGTTTATATGGTAATGTACATCATATATTTTTTTTAGTTTTATCATTCTCTTATTTTAGAAGTTACAGGGCCCCCCCCCCTGTAACTTCTAAAATAAGAGAATGATAAAACTCACGTTTTACCACTTTGGAAGTGTCTCTCGCGCAAACTATTCAGTTTAGAAAAAAATGATATTAGAAACCTCAATATCATTTTTGAAGACCTATCCATAGATACCCCACACGTACGGGTTTGATGAAAAAAAAATTTTTGAGTTTCAGTTCTAAGTATGGGGACCCCCAAAATTTATTATTTTTTTTCTATTTTTGTGTGAAAATCTTAATGCGGTTCACAGAATACATCTACTTACCAAGTTTCAACAGTATAGCTCTTATAGTTTCGGAAAAAAGCGGCTGTGACATACGGACGGACAGACAGACAGACAGACAGACAGACAGACAGACATGACGAATCCATAAGGGTTCCGTTGCCATTTGGCTACGGAACCCTAAAAACACAGTCGAGAGGTGTCGTAGGACATCTGCACTCTAAGTGCGTAACACACTATCAATCACAATCTGAATCATTTTGAAGGATATTGCTAATCCATTGTAAGTAGTAAGAGCTTGTAGTGTTAACATTACGAATATAAGAAGGTAATAGTTAAACGTTTTTAAAAGTTTTGTGTGTCTACCGCCGGCGCCGTACGGCGCGCTAATGTGGTCGTCGTGCGGTGACTCGTTATCTTTGTTTTGCGTTTGAAACCTAAAGACTCGTTTACACTAGAAGCAAATTAATTATGTTAGTGAAATTAGTTAAGTTTTGTTTTAAATTAGCTATTTTATTGTATTTTATTACCCTTTAATTAGTTATTTTACTGTATTTTATTACCCTTTACAATTTTGTTTTTTTATTTGTCTTTGTATTTTTTATTTTTTATATCTTTTGATAGTGAGTTATATAGGTAATATGATATTTGCAAAGAAAAAAAAAAGGAGCTACATCTGCCAACAAACTGCTTTGCAGTTTGGCGGAGGTAATATGTCTAGGGTAAAATTAGTTATATGAATATACACTGTTTAATTTTTTTTTTTATATGTTCAAAATGTTTGTCTTCTTAACAACGTAAATAACGTAATGAAGTTTTGGCGTGAAAGAGTAACAAACATCCATAAATCCATCCATCCATACAAAACTTTCGCGTTTATAACATATTAGTTATAGATAAACCTCTTTTGTTGTCTATAATTCAACACTCAAGCACACAAAAACGTTCACAGTAGAGTCTCGAGTAGAATTAATACCTTACACTTACGCAAGATTCAAAAGCGATTTCCTCCTGAAGCATTGAAAGATATTTATTGATGTTACTAACATAGTATTAACGACATCATACAATTTTTATTTCACTAGAGAAACGCCGGGTCCTAGTTCCTAGAAGGGCTTACAGAGTAGCAGGGACATCAACGCGCAAACTGTAACCTCCCATTCAGCATAGAGTAGAATTTTTTGTCGGTTATCACAAAAAACTTTTTTGTAAAAAAAAAAAAAACAATCGACTTCCAAAAACGACACTACAAAGTGAAAAATAACTTTAATTTCGGAAGTCGGTGTCGTTGGGTTTGTATTTTCGTTGTTTGCCACCGACTTCCGAAATTAAAGTTATTTTTCACTTTGTAGTGTCGTTTTTGGAAGTCGGTTGTTTTTTTTTTGCAAAAATGTTTTTATTTTTCACTTTTTCGTTGTAACTTTTACCAGTAATTTTGGTTTAAAAACCAAATTACTAAACCGTTTTTGATGAAATTTCTATGGGAACATTTGGGAAGTATACCCTTTCCAACAAAAAAGGAATTTTTCGCGACGGAGTTATGCGCGAACAAACATTTAAAAAAAAATACAAACATCCGTATTGAGAACCTCCTCCTTTTTTAGACGTCGGTTAATAAAAAGGTGTTTCATAGAAAAGTGAATAACTGACAAAAAACTTAACGCAGGGGGTTTCAGAATCATGTACTGAATCCATGGTAACAGGTTGCGCGTCGATGTCCTTGCCGACCTGTATTATACCATATACTATATATATTATACCATATACTATATATATTATACTATATACCTTGGTGATGTTCTTCTGAAAGCTTAGAAGGCAATTCTCGTAATTTAAAACGTTCAAAATCTAGTCGCAGTCTCATCTCGGCGACAAACAAATGTCAAAAACTTGTCAAAATGTAGGGAAATTAGAGGTATTTTTGACAGATTGAGACTGAGATCAGACTGTGAACGTTGTTAAATTTACCAGAATTGCCCCTCTGGTGAGTAGTACTCGCAACCGGCTTGCGTGTATGAACGGCACCCTAATTGCGTAACACACGATCAATCGGAATCGGTTTCATTTTGATAATTCAACAACATTCATTGCGTTATTTACGTGTTGGGCAGACAAATTTTTCGAACTTATGAAGCAATGGATTAGCAATTTGCTTCAAAATGATTCTGATTCCGATTGATTGTGTGTTACGCAATTAGGGTGCCGATGTATGAACAACGTAAACGAAGCAAAAGGGGTACGTCAAGGATCATAGCAGGTGACATTTTGTAGTTTCACCCTGCCCCCATTGGAAGAAGGCTTATGTATGTACTAGCTGCTGCCCGCGACGTCGTCTGCGTGAAGGCTCTACAGCACCAAGAATACCTAAGATGCCAGTGTCGCTATAGCATTATAAGTAAACAACTTTTAAAATAGCATTAAAATATAAGCTTTTTTTTGCAAGCAAAGCAAGTGAAAAGAGTTATATGGGAATCCTGCTGAGTTCAGTCATTTTGCCCCTAAGAGTGACCTGAAGAAAGGTACTACTAACTACTAAGACAGCGCTGCTGTATAAAAGCGTTGTATGCAGAGCGCCAATAATTTATAATAATATCCCTGTGTTAAGAAATTAAATACAGACCAGTTTAAGAAAACATTTAAAAAAATACTGCCAGAAAAAGCCTAAATGTTATTGAATGTTTAAAAATGATACATCGCTCTGAAGATACTGACGGAATCTATTCTATTTATTTTGAATCGCATGACTATTGACCGATTTTTTGAATTTATTATTAATGTTGATTGTAATTATTGATTTGTTTATGTGTGTTATTGTTATTTGTTTATTTATGTAATTATTCTTTGTATTTTTATTTTGAAGTTTTCACACCAGCCATGGTCAAACATGTTGAACCAAAAAAAAAAAATACCTTGTAACATCTAAAATAAGCATCATACCAAGTATATTATCTACACATGATTTTGCAAATAAATAAATTTGAATTTACTGTACACACAAGGTATACTCGTAACTGTACATTTCCAAAAAAGAGAAATAGTCCAACTTACCGCCGCCATTCCTGTAGCAGAGATAAGGGAAGCGCCACACATTCGCGAGGTCGACTGCAAAGCCGATGATGGACAGCAGAAAGTCAGCCCCGGTGCCCCATGTCTCGCGCCCGTCGCCTTCCTCTGACATTAATTACATGTGTACAGGTATTTGATGTAGTAGGTACGTACAAATAAATATTCTTACAGTTGTTATTTTTTAAATTCTGACGGCCTAGCACGAACGCTGATGTAAATTCGAACGATTTTTTAATCGGAAGTACAACTTTTTTGTCATCATAATCAGACTATAATGTTCCCACTGCTGGGACACAGGCCTCCTCTCGGTGAGAGGAAGGGGCCGTAATCCACCACGCGGGTCCAGTGCGGGTTGTTGGATGTCACATCACATGTCTTCGATTTTTTGGGTGTAGGACATGCCGGTTTCCTCACGATGTTTTCCTTCACCATTTTGAAAACAGTGGTGATGAAATAATTTACACCAACTAAAGCGCCTGTCCGAGTTTGAACCAACGAACTACAACTCGCAAAACTCATACCACCATATCTAAACCTATAGATATGAATAAAGTCTTAAAATTAAGTAAATATTTAATGAGAAACGAGTACCTATTTTAAATTCGTTCATATTTACGTTACGTTCACTGCAAGCATTCGTGCTTAGGCCCACTGGAATTCGATACAGTAGGTATGTTTGTCCATATAACTAAGAGATTCTTACAGTATTGTTTAAACTAAATGCAATCAAGGGAAGTTAGATTAGACTTTAACAACTCAGAACAGAGAGAGTTAGAAGGAGAGTAGGGAGGCTTTTGCCCAACAGTGGGACTATACGGGTTATTAACAAAGAGATAATTATACATATAGGGGTTTATTTATAAACGGTAGCTAAAGTTAAGAGACGTCCAAACGTCAACAATGGCGCCAATTCCCTTGTTCACAGACTAAACTAAATTTAAGTTCAATGCATCTTTTTCTTTGTACTTTATTAAGTAAAGGACAGAAGATAAATATTAGTTTAGTCCTGTCAAATTAGTCAGCGCCTGACGTAAATTGACGTATTTTTAGTAGCCATGTTTTTAATCACGTCTATACTGGCCCTGATTCCCTTGTTCACAAACTAAACTAAATTTAAATTCTGTGAGTGTGTGTGTTCTGTGTGTAAATTTAGTTTCGTTTGTGAACAAGGGAATCGGCGCCACTATCTATGGAGTATCTTAATTTACCAGGACTAAGCTAATATTTTATCTTCTGTCCTTTTCTTAATGAAATAGAAAGAAAAAGATGCACTGAGCTTAAATTTAGTTTAGTTTGCGAACAAGGGAATCGGCGCCAATTTATGGTTAAACAGTCGCTAGTCACTTTAAGCAAACTTTATGAATAAAGGGGATACATTGCAAACCTGTTGCATCAACATTGCTAAGAGTATAAATAATAAAAAGTACCTGGTTTAATACTATTCGTCCTGAGTTTTTTCGAATTTTCACTAAAGAATTCCTCCTCTATTTGTATTTTTGGCTCCTCTGAAATAAAAACAGTAAATTAATTACAAAGCAACTTCATCTAGAATCTACATAGATGTCAATTTTTTAATGTAAGTTCTAGGTACTTACTCTTATAACAAGATAGAGTGACGACCGAGCCTTTTGTTGATTTGTTATCTGAAAAAGAAAATAAAACAATTGAAGTCTAAATAGTCTATGATCTGGCACAGTTAATTTCGGTGACACTGCCAGCCTAGTACAATTGAGACGGGTTTCGGTTCTGATAAAGTAGCATAGCATAAACATAATCAGCTTATAACGTTCCCACTGTTGGGATACGGGCCCAGTGCGGGTTGTTGGATGTTACATATCTTCAAATTTTTGGTTCTAGGACATGCCGGTTTCCTAATGATGTCTTCCTTTACCGTTTTGAGAGCAGTGGTGGTGAAATAAATAACACAAAGTAACGTGTCTGTCTGGGTTCGAATCCACACTACACTTACGTCGGGTTCGTTACCACTGATGGGCCATCACTTTCATAAATAGCATAGGGCCTTTCAAAATGCAGATCTGGCAAACCAAATTGATTAAAAACGCATAATCGACACATTGTAGAAACGTTTAAATATTCAGATTTCCATCAAACATAATATAACATAGGTTTAGGTTTAAAGAATCTTTATTTCTCATAAGAACAGGAACAGTTCGCCTATGTGAGATTTAAATTTTAACATAAAAATAATCGTCGTCTAATGACGAAGCATGCAGATGTAGAACAAGTAAAACAATAACAACAATGTACGAGATCAGTAGCAAACAAAGCAAAAAAGTAGGTAGTTACACAATATTATATAAAACAAGTTAATACAGCTGGCCAATTTGACACCAAGGTACCCTCATAAGTACTAATTATTCACTTAGTGAGGAACACAAATACCGTTTAAGAAGCGAACTACTGTGTGAATGTGTTTGTGTGTGCTAGCATGGCATTCCCCGAAGGGTTAGGCAGACATGTACCTATAGTACACCCACATTTTGTCAGTTGTGTTGTTGTTGTTGTTTCGTTGTTTTGTTGTGTTGTTGTTGTTTTGTTGTTTGTTGTTGTTGTTATGTTGTTGTTGTTATTATGTTTCAAGTCCCATGTAATAGGAGGCGAGCCGGCCACAAATCCAGACTCCGTTCTGCTTCTAAGAAATCCCATACAGAAAAACCCAAAAACACTTTGCCCGACCTGGGAATCGAACCCAACACCATCCTCAGCAGTAGCGTTTGCAACCGCTAGACCAACGAGTCCTCCATCATAATAGGTTTCATAAGTTGAAATCTAACCTGCCCTGGGCCCGCGTGATGGACTGCGGTCATCTCCCTCACCGAGAGGAGCCCTGTGTCCCAGCAGTGGGAACATAACGTTGCCCCACACCAGGAATTTCTCCTGTATCGTGGGTGCGTTTACAAACATTTAAACTCACATACACAAACAGCCAGGCCCGGAACAACTACTTGTAGATCATGCAAATATTTGTTCCGTGCGGGAATCGAACCCGCGACACGCAGCGCAGCAGTCAATCGCTTAACCACTGCGCCAACCGTGCCGTCAATTATAGGCTGTTTATGCATAATTAGCGCTAAAAATGCACTACCATGATCCATTACGTGCAAATCCGCCGAACAATCACGAACTACCTCGGCATGCACCCGAAACTCTCCTGCTGTAATCCATCTCATCAATATGCGAATAGTCCTTATCGCTGTGCATATCAATGAGCTCTAACTGTCCGTAATACCGTTCATTCTTACACCTACCGCGGGATCTTAATAACGTCACCGGCATCCGATCGGGGACGCCATAATAGGATGCCGATGTGGAAAAATGCCGCAATAATCCTGAGGTGGGATTCCATTGGAATTCAAAAACGGTACGTTAATGTCGGCACGGAATGGGTCGGTATTTCATATTATTGAGGTATGTCGGTATATGCATCGGTATTTTTTGCTGTATTGATCTCATCGGCGAGCTGGACGAAAATTTCAATTAATCGGAAATTTGGTGCGAATTGTTTGTTGTTTACAGTGTTCAAGGTTGCCACGTGTATCGGATAGTTGTTCATGTTTTATCTGAATTGAAATGAAATCTGTTGAAATATTGTGTGAGTGCCAGTTTTGTATTTATATTTATTTAGTTTTGTTATTATGGGTTCTACTGAGTTGCATATATACTCAATAAAAAATACTGTTTGTCAGGCTTTCAGGCTTCTGACTACCCATAACTCAATGATCTACGAATGACAGACGGGACCAACAACGGCTTAATGTGCTTTCCGAGGCACGGAGGGGTCTGGTATATGTAGTGGATGGTCAACCATCCACGAACCGACCGCGGCAAGCGTAGCTTACCCTTCGATCGACCCGTGCGTCTGTTATTACTTAGCTTTATTTAGCATTACTTATCGAGCCCCTGTTCATAACATGTTTTAATCTAACGTCAGAACTCAGCCACATAAAAGAATAAACTTTACAAACAGCAAAGTTTGAAGACCCCATTTAACAGAGAAACGCAATAACATGCATAGAGAACATAATCAAGTGAAACCTTCTTTTAAAACTTATATTTTGATTAAATCTAGACTCTATTCAGGACTCCCTAGGTTTTCATTAAAACTTGTAAGTGAATTAAATGCAACGTGATACGTGCTGGATTATTTTACCCCGCGACGACGTCTAAAGAGTTGGGTGTTATAAGTTTCAGGGCTATATCTCTCTGTATGTCTGTCTGTGGCATCGGAGCTCGCAAATGGGTGGTCCTATTTCAATGCGGTTTTTATTATTAGAAAGCTGGTTTAATCGGCGTGGTTTTATTTCGTATGTTTCTGAATATGTTGATATGTTTAATGAAAATCTGATCGGGGGTTTTTTAATTTGTAATTTGTGTTGATATATCTCGGGACCCTGGGGTTCCGGACCTTTGAAAAGCGTACCAGGGGCCAACTCGCCTTTAGACAATTGTAAATGATGAGGAGGCACCAACCGACAATTATCCCTGTATGCACCATGCATGTGCACCCAAGGACAACCCCCGGTTGGTGCAGGACTATTGCAGAACATGGAAACAAAATATACTGGGCTATGGGTGTGGGTGGCTATAGTAGATCGGTTACCTTGAACTATGGAAGGTCTATGTCCCCTGCCTGACCAATGATAATATAATTCACAGATAAAATGGCAGAGGGTTACTTGCACACTCAATAATGGGCCTCCGAAAACGTTCGCTAGCACACAGTGGCGTAGCAACAAAGGGGCAACATGTCCCAAGGTGCTTGTGAGGAGTGGAGAGGTATTCCACGGCTATCAGGGCAATCCCGGAAGTACAGTCAAGGTTCATAGCAACATCTTACTTAATTTGTCTTATTATATTTTTAGCAAATAATAAAAATAAAATAAAGTAAAAAATGGGTGTTTTTTGCCCTGTGTGCGAGTCCGACTCGCACTTGACCGGATTTTTAGTTATTTTTTACCTACACTTGCATATAAATACAAACAAACAATAATTATGTTGATACCAGCCAGCTACGTCTATGTTTAAAACGTTGAGAAGTTTTAAATATTGAAGGTATCAAAAGCTTAAAGATGTTGGTCTCAGGAGACATCTTCCGTTTGACCGCAATCAGATTACCAATCCCTTGGTTTTATTTTATCTTTGATGTCGAATAGAATTTTATTTTTTGCAGCTGTATTTTTCTTTCAAAATCAAAGCATTTTTTATGGCACTGTGTGACCTAAACCCGCACTTTTGTCACGCTTTTCTGTGACTTAAGAAATCCATTTTCACACAGAAAAGCGTGACTTACTCGTAAGTGCGGGTTTAGGTCACACGAGCTATGAAATAGTATACGATACATTTTTTTCGAATTTAAGAAGCAATGGATTAGCAATATCCTTCAAACTGATTCACATTATGATGGAAAGCGGGTGCAAGTTTTAAAGACACAGAAACGATTCAAAGACCAACCAAACAAGAGTCCACCTCGAAAAGCTTTTTTAAACTCTAACAAGAGTCTTTTTTTAAAAAAAAAAAACAATTTTCCAATAAAATTAATTCACCGGTTAGTCAAGGAGCCCGCTAAACAAAGTTTTCCGCCAAGTCAAACAAGAGTGGCGGAATAAATAGTGAAGTGGCAATAAGTTTCTACTCAAGTGCCAGTGGCGCCACCTGGCGGTCTTAGAGTTTTTAATATATTTCTTCTCTCAAGTAGCTCCGTGTTTCAGTCGAGTCGATACTGTATTTATTGCAGTACAATGAAATGAGGTCTTGCTTAAGTAGTCAGTTATTTAATGGAGAAATATTGGCTTGGAAATTACTGATAGATTGTTCATTATTAACTTTGTTGGAGACAACAGTCACTCTATATTACTTTCGTAGCAGTTTTTTTGCCAATAAACCCGCAACCTAATAAAACACACTTTCAATCACAATCTGAATCATTTTGAAGGATATTGGTAATCCATTGCTGTATATGTTCGAAAAAAAATCTACCCAACAAGGTAAATAACGCAATGAATGTTATTGAACTGTCAAACATTGCTAGTTTTATTGTGTAACGTAAATACCCCGCTGTGCATTTATTTGCAATGTTCGGCAGCCTGTTCCAGAGTGACGAAATCATGTAACAACTTTAACATATAGGGTGAAAAAACAGGTTCTTTTTTAGAGCTTCTTTTCTTCTTGAAAGAGCTTGAGGCATGTTGCTATATAGCTGAGCAGCATCCCTTACGATTCAACCCCCGCGATGTTTTAGCAGTGCAGAGTAAGCATGCTGGCAACCCTACATCACTACAACTAGTATAGTGAGGCCGACGAGAGAATGCGTTCTTGACCCCTGTCAGTTTCATACAAACAAATACGTGTTTTGCAAATTTGATCTTTATTCGCAATGAGAATTGGCGCACTGACAGTAGTCAGGACCGCATTTTTTCGATGGCTGGACTGTACAGTAACATGCCGAATGCGTGTGGCGTGCTGATTGCTGAACAGTATCCATCATCCCTCACACTTTGTCCGCCCGGCGTGCCACTAGCGCCGCGACTTATTATTATTATTTATTATTATTATTATTTATTATTACTTTGTTCGCCCGGCGTGCGACTAGCGCCACAGGGTTAGGGCGCTTATGATACTACATCATCTTACAAGTACCTACTACAATAACATACCGAATGCCCGTGGCGTGCTGCTTGCTGAACAGTACCCATCATCCCTTACACTTCGTCCGCCCGGCGTGCCACTAGCGCCGCGACTTAACAGCGCAGGGTTAGCGCGCTGTTCCTCATAAGATGGCGCCGTATGAGTTACTACGCCGGCGCCGCTGAGCGTGGCCTGTTGGGAAATAAAGCATTTATAATGATTCAGTTGGATTAAAGATTTTCCAGGGTTCTTTAATTTAGAGTCCAAAAAAAGCTGCAGAAAAAAATATGACGCGTCGTCATCATGAGAACCTTCTCCTGTTTTTTGTCACTTAGCTATTATCAATGGCTCGTGCTAAATATATTTTCAGGTATGCAATTTTTATTTTTGGCCGACGTTATAATATTTAGGATTTTGTCAAAATAAATAGCAATAAAAACCGGATTGTCTCTTTGCCTATCTATGTATCTAAACTAATAATAAAGCTGAATAGTTTGTTTGTTCGAACGCTCTAACCTCCGGAACCAGCGGTCCGATTTGAATTTTTCCCTATTCCTGAGGAAGGTTAAAACTATTTAACATTCCGCTAAAGCCCTTAGGAGCCGAAAAAAATGTAAGAAAAGTCAGAAAGAACGTTAAGCGAAAACAAAGCAACAGCGCGGGCGGGCGATGCGATGCGACGAATTTTTAAGCGAAGGAAGTCGTGGGCAGAAGATAGTTAAATATTTTTCACAGCTAAACAAAGCAAGAGCCAGAAAATCCGAACCGGAACCGGATAGAACCTACCACAAGCCAAAACCAACATAATTCAGAACATACTTCAAAACCTTCCAGCTGTGGCATAAAGGGGATTACTTCGATGATTAAAGCTAAGTGATGTTTAAACGTCAAAAATGTATGGTTAAACAGTCGCTAATCACTACTTAACTTTAAGCAACGTTTATGAATAAAGGGGAATATTCCTAAACTTCCTAGAACCTCCCTTTTATACACCGATTACTTTACCGTGGCTTTTATTACGTAGGCTTAACAGTTGAGCCCAATATCGTCGCCCCCGCTAAGTTGAGTAACAGTGTGATTAACCTTTAAAGTTTACCGACAATCAAGTTACCGCGGTCGACTTGTAACTTGACAGCTTTCGGCGGTTATTATAACACGACCATCGGATCTAACTTGTGATGTGGATATTGGGTTAAAGGTTGCAGATAAATATAGATTTTGCTGTATAATCGTGATGACGTACGTCGTGATGTTCGAGATGAAAATGTCAAATCATTTATATTTTTAAACTAGCTGCGACCCACAGGATCATGTAGTTTATACCCTGTACATTAGGTAAACCGTTTTTTGACAGATGGAACTAGTGATTACAGCAACACACAATACATTGATTGATACACGTACGGTATTAGCGTGTCGTCAGCGTAGTTTGCTACGCTGACGACACGCTGGTCCTGGCGCAGGGGAGGTCGCATCAGGCGGCGGCCGACGCGATGACACGCGGGGTTGCGATAGTCGTGGAAAGGATCCGGCGGTTGGGTCTCGAGGTGGCATTGCACAAGTCCGAGGCCATGTCCTTTCATGGGGCTCGGTACGGGCCACCTCCGGGATCCCAACTAGTGGTAGGAGGGGTTCACATCGGCGTCGAGACCACGATGAGGTACCTGGGTCTCGTCCTCGACAGCCGATGGAACTTCGTCGAGCATTTCCGACGTTTGGCCCCCAAATTGGAACGGGCCGGGGCCGCCATAAAGCGGCTCTTGACCAACCTGAGGGGGCCAAACGCCTCCTGCCGGAGGCTTTACGCGGGGGTCGTGCGGTCCATGGCCCTATATGGGGCCCCGGTATGGGCGCGTTCACTGCGGCTACGAGCCGCACACTACCTGAACGCGCCCCAAAAGGTGGTAGCCGTAAGGCTGATCGCACGATCTCGGGCGAGGCAGCAAGCCTCCTTGCCGGACTGCCGCCATGGGATCTGGAGGCGATAGTGCTCGCGCGCCTGTATGATTGGCGCGCGGAGGCACTACGCCGGGGGGAAACTCCGCATCCGCGGCAAACCGCGGCGGAGCGGACGAACCTCCGGCGCGATCTCATGGCGGCATGGAAGGAGCGACTATCGCAACCCAGCGCAGGGCACGCCACGATAGCGGCGGTAAGACCCCTCTTTGAGGAGTGGCTAGAGAGACGTCACGGCGTTCTCACCTACCGCCTGACGCAGGTCCTCTCCGGACACGGATGTTTCGGGAGGTTCCTGCACATCATCAGGCGGGAGGAGACGCCCGGGTGTCACCACTGTCAGGATCGCCCAGAGGACACGGTGGAGCATACGGTGGAGGTCTGCCCTGCTTGGGCAGAGCACCGCCGTGTCCTCGTAGAGGCGATCGGCAGCGGCGGCGACCTCTCGCGTCCGGCCCTGGTTCAAGCCATGGTCCGGGGCGAGGGGGAGTGGGAGGCAGTCGCTTCCTTCTGCGAAGCAGTCATGCTAGCGAAGGAGGTGGCGGGGTGGGCGAGGGAACGCTCTTGCGCACCTCACGCCTCAGCCGCCGCGGGAGACGCCCCGGGCCGGGAGCCGCGTGACGACTCCCGGCCACCGTAGGCGCGGGCCTGCGGGCGGTGAGTAATGGGTAACTCACCGTCCGATCAGGACCAGGCCCGTGCCGGACGGCGCGTATGTGTTCCACGTGCGCCTCAAAGAGATGTCAGCAGAAGTGACGGGGCCCGATAGGGCCGAAGCCTGCCAGGATAGCGGGATCGTCCGAAAGGGTTACCGCTGCCCTGGAACATAAAGGGCTAAGGAAGGAACACGGGTGGGTTTTAGTCAGTAAGAGTCTGACACTCCCTTCTGCTCCACCCAGAGCGGGAGGAGTCATTTGATGATTTCCCATCCTGAAAAAAAAAAAAAGCCATAAATAAGATAATTCAATAAGATAAGGCAGTTTATATATTTATTTTATTACGCATTTTAAAGTTACCTTTTACGTAATCTGGAATAGTTACGTTCTATGTAAGTCAACTGTCAAAAAACGGTTAACTAATGGATAAGTTATAACGCCCCTTGATTATTTTTTTGGGATTATGTGAAATCACTGGTGTAGCGAGCCAAGAACTCAATCTGTCATTATGTCAAAACGTGATGGAAAATTGGACCTGTCCTATTCACGATTTTCGTTTAAACGAAGCCGAGGTGATCATTTAAATAATATGGTATTCCATGCACAATGCCAAAAAGTAAGCTTTCAAAAAAAAGAAAATACAGTATAAATTTTTGACCAGTGCGCTAACTGTAACCATAAATTCAGCACATAATTGTAGACTAGAGTAAAAACGAATCGGCGATTATAAAAAAAAAAATCCACTGTTTCATAGAAAAGTGCAATACGGTCAAAATGTATGGCAGAGCAAATTCTTTTTTTAATAACCGACCAAAAATTTCAACGCGGGTGTGTTCAGAATCATGTACAGACGCCAGCACATCAAGCTACTACAATCTGTCAAATTTCTTCAATAGATTTTCAACTTTATCGCTAAAGCATTAAGGTTCAAGATTGATTGGGAAAATCTGACAGTTTCGGGTAGCTTAACCTGCTGGCGTCTGTACTGAATTCACTGTTGCAGTTCCCGCACTGGTTAAAAAATTATCCTGTATAATCTGAGTGTAAACAATCAATGTGCTTTTTTCAATTCGGGGTCCCTATTGAAAATGCCTGTATTTTCAATTGAAGCTACTCACCACGGTGGGCACCTTGTCGTGGTACTCTCGTTCATAGCTGTTGGGGCGCGTGCGCGTCAGGTCAGACTTGTGCACCGTCGCGTCACAGGTCTCATGCTCCTAAACAAATGAATATGATTGTAATTCTTCAAAAAAGTTCTACTAAAAAAATTGTTTCTCGCCTGTTAGGGCCGGTTGTTTCAAACGGTTGCTTAACGTAACATATGTACGTCAAATAATAACGATGTACTCGAAATACTCGTTATTATTAATTTGACGTACGGCAATGCCATAATTTAGTAATTGTAATTTGAAACAACGCTTTTTTTGGTTTGACGATAGTTAGTGCCATTTTTGACGTATACGCGAACGTCAAGTGGACGTGAAACAACCCGCCCTTAGTAACATGTTTACAAACAAATTCTAATAAACGTTTACCTGTGCGTGTTGTGGGGAGGAGCCGCGTCGGGAGCCGCTACTCGACGACCTGTTGCTGGCCTCTGCACACACAAACAAACAATACAAACGATTAGTGTTGATGATTGTGTTACCACAGGTCGATTAACGGTTAGATTGGTAAATAGAATATGCTTTATTGTATACAGTCACCAAGGAGATAAGTAATCAGGGTCGTCGGATAAGGTTGAAGTTTAGTAAGAAACCGATGGATGTTTTCAAATGAAATATTATTTGATAAATGAACTGAATGTTTTCTATTAATTAGATTAAATTTTATTCGCAAAAATCCATCGGTTTCTTACTAAACTTCAACTATATCCAACGACCCTGTTTACTCTGGTCTTTTGGTGACCGTACACCAACATTTAACAAAACTCATTGTCATGTATCCATTAAAATTCAGGGTACAACAGCGGTCTTATCGCTATTCAAGGTGTAACAGAATAAACGCAAGTCCTGAAAGTAGTTTGTTCATAATTGACTACTGAATCGATTTCAGTAACATAATGTATTTTGCCATACTGACCGCCGATTGAGCCAAAGAAAATTAAATCCTAATTCAAGGCAATAAGATTCAATTTAAAATGCATAAAGTAATGCTAGGCTCAACGCGATTTTCTTAATAAAAATAGTTAGTTTTAAAAAAATATCTGGTTTTGGTCTTTGTATTATGCTTTTAACTCATTTGGGGTGTATGAGGGGGAGAAGGGAACAAATTTTATCCTAAATAACAATACCTAAATATGAATACCTAAGTTCAATGGCTTCTAGAAAAATCATTTAATTCTGTGAAGGAATATTTAGACTTTAGTATTAAAATTTGACAAATACTTGATATTTAAATTTGATAGCTATGATTTATGTACCAATTTTATTAGCTTCATTAATTTAATTCATGTAATCAATAATTTTTCATGCTAGTTTTAGCGAATTATTTTTAGAAACTGTTTTAAAAAAAACCCGACCATCTGTAATGTAAAATTCTTGCAAATAAATTTCATTTCAATTATGGAGGTTTTCGAAGCAAATTTAATATTTTAGAAGGAGTTCGTCTAAAGGGGGCCTCTAAAAAACCTCTAAAAAGGCTTTTTAGAAACCATGGTTCTTTGATAACGAATTATTTAATCGAGCGCCCCGGTAAACACTACACAATCTACGTAAAGGCAACATTAATTATTAAGAAGGAAAAACAAAACTTAAAGGCCGCACCGATGAAAAAACTGACGTTAACAAGCACCATATCGAATATCCTATAAAAACTTATCTCAACACAAAATTACGGTACCGTAATACAAGCAGGCGCGGATCTGGGTTTTTACTCAAGGGGGGGCAAATGGGGAAGAGATTTTTCAAGCTAGTGAAGCTGTTGGACCTCTTTTCCGTAAAATCAAGAACGGGTCCATCATTTCGAGGATGCCTACCATGCGGATACTACACGTTGTACAACTATGTTTAAATATCTAATTTAGGCTAGGTATGCACTACATATCTGGTATAAAATACATATCTGGTACCAATGGAACTCGTGGCTCAATAATAACAGCCACACTGGTCGATCGAAAGTCACTTGCCGCGGTCGTTTCGTGGATGGGTGATTATCCATTACATATCAAGACCCCCCTCCATTCCTCCGAAAGCACGTTAAGCTGTTGGTCCCAGCTGTCTGTTAGAAGCCCAAAATCTGACAAGCAGTCTTATCAAGGGGTATCATGTTACCCAGTAACTGGGTTGTGGAGGTAACCTACTGATATTCAGCTGCATCCGGTTAGACTGGAAGCCGACATAGTTCTGAAAAGGCTAGGCAGTTAGATCGTTTTTTTTGCCACCAATTTAATTGACTACGGATTCGTTGATCGTGGGCACAACCCATGTGGGCGCAATTATGAATAGGGTAGCTGCCTGGGTAAAAAAATAATTATTATATTTAGTCCGTCAGTTAGATTATCGAAAAATAATGGACACGTATTTTTTCTTTTGTCAATCAAACAAAAAATGACAAAGATAAAGTGCGTCAAAATTTGGGAGTGGGGGGTCGTGACGTCACGCCATGCTAAAAAGTGTAGCAAGGCGTGACGTCACGCGGAACTTTAACAGGCGATATCTTCATCATTTTTATACATACCTATAATTGACAAAAGAAAAAATACGGGTCCAATATTTTTTGATAATCTAACTGACGGACTAATTAGATTTTTTTAGGAAACTAGCCTATTGTGAGAGTTCGGTCCTAGGTTCAATCCGCGAGTTGGGTAAAGTGTTATTAGATTATTGCAATCGGAAATATCAGAAGCATCTCGCGGTCTGGATTTGTTCCGAGTAAATAGGAATAGGGTTTCCCCTACGGGGTAATTGCGTAACACACTATCAGTAGGAATGGCTTTCATTTTGACAGTTCAATAACATTCATTGCGTTATTTACGTTGTGGAGCAGACCAATTTTTCGAACATATGAAGCAATGGATTAGCAATATCCTTCAAAATGATACAGATTGTGGTTGATAGTGTGTTACGCAATTAGAGTGGCTGGCCTCTATTACATGGGACCTTATAAAATAATTGTCGAAAAGCGATTGTATGTACCAGTGGCGGCATCTACATCGCCACATGCGAACTACGCTTCACACTGACGTCATGCAAAATCCTGCATGGCACAGGTAATACAGGTATACAACACAAGTAGCATATACAGGATCAAATTAAATTAGCTAGCTAAACTCCGCAGATGTGATGGGTATCAATATCTAAACTTGGTAATACAAAAAATAAATTAATTTGATGAGTTTTTTTAGAGTTATCAACCGCCGGTAGTGTAGTCACTTGAAATATCAGTCAGAAACAGTTTTTATTGTTGTGTAAACGACATAGACGTGACGTATCAACTCATACTTCAAATTATATCACTACTACTACAATTGGGTCGTTGACCCCAAAAAAGGCATCAAATGTCTTTAATTATTATTTTATTATGTTTAGGTATCGATATCCTTCACGTCAGCGGAGTTTACCTAGCTGATTGAATTTAACCCTGTATACAACGTCATCAATCGTCTTTCGGGTAATATTGACGCGAAAATATGACCATTAAAAAACAGCATTATTTATTTAGCATCCCAACGAACGTTATTAAAGGCAGTCAGTTGCAGCGACCCATCCTTGACACCAATCGTCGAAAGTTCGCAATGAAAAGTTTGTTCGCCATCAATATTTAAAACAAACGGAACTCACAGAAAGTATTTATATCCGTGATCATTTTTCAACTTTGTATTATACTTACTTAAATAAATTCATATTTATTCTAAAAAGAAAGAATAATTATAAAAACATAATTATATACGTAGATATGAGGGATAGAATCCGAAATGAGGTGATCCGGCAGAGAACCGCAGTTGATGACATAGCTCACAGAATAAGCAAGCTGAAGTGGCAAGTGGCAATGAGCCGGTCATATTAGCTGTAGAACCGATGACTTATGGGGTAGAGGTGTTCTTAAGCGGGGACCGTTAATCGGCAAACGTATGGTAGGACGCCCTCAGGCTAGGTGGAGCGACCATCTTCGTAGGGTGGCTGGTAGCAGCTAGATAAGAGTTACCGAGAATCGAGCTGAATGGCGAGCAATTAGAAAGGCCTATGTCCGTAGTTAGATCTATAAGTACCTATGTACTACGATCATCAAAATACCGCTTTCCAAAAGATCTTTGTACAGACGCCAGCAGGTCAAGCTACCCGAAACTGTAAAATTTTCCCAATCAACCTTGAACCTTAATGCTTTAGCGATAAAGTTGAAAATCTATTAAAGAAATTTGACAGATTGTAGTAGCTTGATGTGCTGGCGTCTGTACTTACAGTTTTCTGTATAAAGATTTTTTGGCACGTGGCCAAGTTCGGAACGAACACTGCCATCTTGATTTTTCAATACATTTCACAAATGTTTACCAACAGCGCCCCCAGCAACGTCATATGAGCGCAAGATGATTATTGTAGCTTTGTAAGTACACATATAAACTCTCGCGTTTCCCCATGGGGATAGGTAGGAACTATATAACGCCACCAGCTACGGTTCTTACATACTCCTTTTGTTTTTTAGTTTTTTTTTTCTTTTATCAAATGTACATATGATACCTATATCGTCTATGGACTTATCCGAAAAAAAAATGTCTCAATTGAAATGCAATGAAGTCGTTTATTCTGTAAAAAGGATATCGGATTCACTCTTACACGTCATATTAAAAAAAAAAACATGCTAGATGGAGTCGACATTTCCTATCTGACTACCCCTGTGAAGAATTGGCCAAACAAATTCCAGAGCCAAAGTCTCTTTTACAATTCAGACATAAGCTTGGTCAGATCATGTGAGGACCATGTAGATTAGTGTCTGAAATGGTCTTTGGAGGGGAGACCTGTCCAGCAAGTATTTGTCAGAGCTAGATTTTAGCATAATCAGCCTATAATGTTCCCACTGCTCCTCTCCTCTCTGTGTCCCAGCAGTGGGAACATTATAGACTGCTAGATAGATTTTAACTAATGAATTTATTTTACAATTTCACTTTATATATTTCAGTTATTTCATTTTAGTTATAATGGTATTATTATAACCGTATGTTAGTAACCAAAGATTAAAATACATGCCATTTTAATCTTTGGTTACTAACATACTTTTTAAGTATACTAACATAACTATGGATCACTGTGTTTGACTTAAATAAATAATAATAATTATAGCATGTCACATGCCTTCGAAGTTTTAATTCTAGGAGATGCCGGTTTCCTCACGATGTTTTCCTTCACCGTTTTGAGAGTAATAGTGATGAAATAATTTACACAAAGTAAAGCGCCTGTCTGGGTTCGAACTTAAGACCTACAACTCGTAATCTGTTACCACTGGGCCACCACTGCTCATTCGCATTCGGTATAAAATATTTTATTTCGGTTCATTCATTTACTCCGTGATTTTCTGCGAGAAAACTTCATTCCGAATATTATTAACGCAGCGGCTAAGCACTGCAGAGGTGCTTGTAAAAATTAAGCCTCATTATTTTAAACTTGGTTCTTGAACTTCATCTCAATTTTAAGACCACTCTGATTCTACAAGGTGAAAGTTGAGTAAAAAAAGTTACCATTATTCTCAATGTATTGTCTAGCTCGTTTCACATAAGAAAACCAGTCACGTTTCTAAAGTAATTAGCAAACAAACCATTACCTAATTTGTCAAATATCGCGCTTGTCCTACCACCGCGCGGCGAATAAGGGACTAACCACACTTATTCAGCTCTGTGCAGCTTTGTCCATAGAAAAAAATGATTTTGTATGGAATGCGTACGCATTCGTAAAGCTGAACGGATGCGTACGCATTCCGTACAAAATCGTTAATGAGTGTGGTTAGTCCCTATCGAGAAGTGAGTAGAGTTAGCACCTAAAAACGAGTTGGCGAGCAACGAGCATGACGATAAGCGATTAGTCTTTGGTATCCGTATCTACCAAGCGTGACACTCTCAGCGAGTGTTCTGCCCACCAGACTAGTGTGCAGAGCGAGTACTCTCTTTGACAGCTCTTGACACTGTGACAAACGAGTTCTCGCCGGCGGTGTAAACAGTCAGTGATCAACTATCGATCAACTTTTCCAACTATGTTGGGGACGGCTTCCAGTCTCACCGGATGCAGCTGAATACCAGTATTTTATATAGAGCGACTGCCTATCGGACCTCCACAACCCAGTTAATGGGTAACACGATACCCCTTGGTAAGACTGGTTGCAGACTTTCGGGCTTCTGATGACCCGTAACGGCTGTCAGAGATCAAAGAATGACAGCCGCGACCAACGGCTAAACGTGCTTTCCGTGGCACAGAGGGGTCTCGGTATGTAAAGGTCAGTCGTGGTTAAGCTACGCTTGCCACGGTCAGTCCGGGGACTGACCGTGGCAAGCGTAGCTTAACCACGGTCGGTCCTACTTACAAGGGACATATAATCTTTTGTACATTTCTAGAGCGAAAAATTCGCCGTGGTGGGAAGGTGCCTTCGTCAATATATTCTGTAGCTCAGTGGCGCAACACATGAGTTATAAGTTCATACATCACTTCCTATTATAACATTCTCCCCCCGAGGATTATTTAAATGGAAACAACATGATATCAACATTCAACAATTTACATTATTGAGTGTAAAGCTTTTTTGGTTTCCACAAACCCTAAACATTCTTGTTTTTCGATATATGGGGCAAGTTGTTGCCATGGATTCAGCACATCAACAACCTAGCGTAGAAATTTTTATTCGGAGACCAAAAAAAAAAAATCCGCTGTTTCATTGAAAAGTGTAATGTGGTGTGGTGTGGTGTTGTGTGTGTAGTGTGGTGTGGTGTGGTGTGTGTGTGTAGTGTGGTGTGGTGGTGTGGTGTAGTGTGGTGAGTGGTGTGGTGTGTGTGGTGTGGTGTAGTGTGGTGAGTGGTGTGGTGTGTGTGGTGTGGTGTGTGTGGTGTGGTGTAGTGTGTGTGTGGTGTGGTGTGGTGTGTGGTGTGGTGTGTGTGGTGTGGTGTGGTGTGTGTGTGTGTGGGGTCTACATGGTCAAAATGTATGAAACAGCTATTATTTTTAAAAACAACCAATGAAACATTTCAACGGCGCAGGATTCAGATTACTGCGGGGTAGTTGCGTAACACACTATCAGTACCAATGGGTTTCATTTTGACAGTTCAACAACATTCATTGCGTTATGTACAGGTTGTTCAGCAGACACGTTTTGCGAACATATGAGCAATGGATTAGCAATATTATTCATAAAATTTTTTTGAAAAAAAAAACAACTGACTTCCAAAAACGACACTACAAAGTGAAAAATAACTTTAATTTCGGAAGTCGGTGTCGTTGGGTTCGCATTTTCGTTGTTTGCCACCGACTTCCGAAATGAAAGTTATTTTTCACTTTGTAGTGTCGTTTTTTGAAGTCGGTTGTTTTTTTTTTTCAAAAAAGTTTTTATTTTTCACTTTTAAGTTGTAATTTTTACCAGTAATTTTTGTTTACAAAACCAAACTACTGAACCGTTTTTGGATGGTTTTCTATGGGACCATTTGGGCAAAATACCTTTTCCAACAAAAAAAGAATTTTTCAAATCGGTTAGCAAGCGACGGAGTTATGCGCGAACAAACATAAAAAAAAAACACAAACATCCGAATTGAGAACCTCCTCCTTTTTTAGAAGTCGTTTAAAAATGCCTCAGATTGAGATTGATAATTTGTTATTAGGGTGTTGAATCCATGGTAAAGGGTTGCACGTCGATGTTCCTGTATAAAACAATAAAAAGCAGCCACGATGAAAATATGCCGTGTTAATAAAATTAAAATAAAACAGATACTGGTGCCGGACGATGCATCACCCGGATTGCAATTAATATACGTTTTGGACATATTGGTAAATTTAACTACTGTTGATTGAACGCGCGGTATGAAGGGTTATAAATTGCTGTTTATTTTTCTTGGTTTCGTTATTGAACCGTTCCAACGAAACGAATAAACCCGTACATACCTATCTATGCCATACTGTGTATTTGCATAGTGCGAATAGGGATAATCGCCAGTTGGTGCCTCTTTTCATTTAAAACGTCTAACGGGCTTCTGCGAGTTGGGTTCGCCCCTCGTACGCCTTCGAATGGTCCGGGGTCCCGAGAAATATCAAAAGCTGAAAAGTTTGTTTGTTTGTTTGAACGCGCTAAGCTCTGAAACCACCAGTCGGATTTGAAAAATTCTTTTAGAATTTAATAGCCCAATCTTTGAGGAAGAATATAGGCTTTTATGTTTTATTTAATATCACGCTAGAACTTTTAGGAATCGAACAAAAAGAAAAAAGTAAGATAAAACGCTAAACGAACACGAAGTAGGAAAAAACGCGTAAAGTTAACGCTTTTTCATATGCCTCTGAAAAACCCTTTGTTAATGTAATGCGCATGTTCACTATAATTATGGCAATACCACCCATGGACTCCACGAGACAGGCTCGACCAAGCGTGGAGTTCATAAGCAACATTCTTCCTTTGCGTCTTAGTTTGTTTTTTTTTTTTTTTGTAAACCTAGCTATTTGAGTAGACTTTAAGGAAATGTAAACTGCTTTTGGCAAATAAACATTATCATTATCATTAATAGCACGGGCAGGCGATGCGATGCGATGGGGTCGAGGAACAATACATTTTTAACCGACTTCTAAAAAAGGAGGAGGTTCTCAATTCGGATGTTTGTATTTTTTTTTTTTTTTATGTTTGTTCGCGCATAACTACGTCGCTTGCCAACCGATTTGAAAAATTCTTTTTTTGTTGGAAAGGGTATACTTCCCGAATGGTCCCATAGAAATTTCATCAAAAACGGTTCAGTAGTTTGGTTTTTAAACCAAAATTACTGTTAAAAATTACAACTTAAAAGTGAAAAATAAAAACTTTTTTGCAAAAAAAAAAACAACCGACTTCCAAAAACGACACTACAAAGTGAAAAATAACTTTAATTTCAGAAGTCGGTGGCAAAAAACAAAAATGTGAACCCAACGACACCGACTTCCGAAATTAAAGTTATTTTTCACTTTGTAGTGTCGTTTTTGGAAGTCGGTTGTTTTTTTTTTTGCAAAAAAGTTTTTATTTTTCACTTTTAAGTTGTAATTTTTAACAGTAATTTTGGTTTAAAAACCAAACTACTGAACCGTTTTTGATGAAATTTCTATGGGACCATTCGGGAAGTATACCCTTTCCAACAAAAAAAGAATTTTTCAAATCGGTTGGCAAGCGACGTAGTTATGCGCGAACAAACATAAAAAAAAAAAAAAATACAAACATCCGAATTGAGAACCTCCTCCTTTTTTAGAAGTCGTTTAAAAATGCCTCAGATTGAGATTGATAATTTGTTATTAGGGTGTTGAATCCATGGTAAAGGGTTGCACGTCGATGTTCCTGTATAAAACAATAAAAAGCAGCCACGGTGAAAATATGCCGTGTTAATAAAATTAAAATAAAACAGATACTGGTGCCGGACGATGCATCACCCGGATTGCAATTAATATACGTTTTGGACATATTGGTAAATTTAACTACTGTTGATTGAACGCGCGGTATGAAGGGTTATAAATTGCTGTTTATTTTTCTTGGTTTCGTTATTGAACCGTTCCAACGAAACGAATAAACCCGTACATACCTATCTATACCATACTGTGTATTTGCATAGTGCGAATAGGGATAATCGCCAGTTGGTGCCTCTTTTCATTTAAAACGTCTAACGGGCTTCTGCGAGTTGGGTTCGCCCCTCGTACGCCTTCGAATGGTCCGGGGTCCCGAGAAATATCAAAAGCTGAAAAGTTTGTTTGTTTGTTTGAACGCGCTAAGCTCTGAAACCACCAGTCGGATTTGAAAAATTCTTTTAGAATTTAATAGCCCAATCTTTGAGGAAGAATATAGGCTTTTATGTTTTATTTAATATCACGCTAGAACTTTTAGGAATCGAACAAAAAGAAAAAAGTAAGATAAAACGCTAAACGAACACGAAGTAGGAAAAAACGCGTAAAGTTAACGCTTTTTCATATGCCTCTGAAAAACCCTTTGTTAATGTAATGCGCATGTTCACTATAATTATGGCAATACCACCCATGGACTCCACGAGACAGGCTCGACCAAGCGTGGAGTTCATAAGCAACATTCTTCCTTTGCGTCTTAGTTTGTTTTTTTTTTTTTTTGTAAACCTAGCTATTTGAGTAGACTTTAAGGAAATGTAAACTGCTTTTGGCAAATAAACATTATCATTATCATTAATAGCACGGGCAGGCGATGCGATGCGATGGGGTCGAGGAACAATACATTTTTAACCGACTTCTAAAAAAGGAGGAGGTTCTCAATTCGGATGTTTGTATTTTTTTTTTTTTTTATGTTTGTTCGCGCATAACTACGTCGCTTGCCAACCGATTTGAAAAATTCTTTTTTTGTTGGAAAGGGTATACTTCCCGAATGGTCCCATAGAAATTTCATCAAAAACGGTTCAGTAGTTTGGTTTTTAAACCAAAATTACTGTTAAAAATTACAACTTAAAAGTGAAAAATAAAAACTTTTTTGCAAAAAAAAAAACAACCGACTTCCAAAAACGACACTACAAAGTGAAAAATAACTTTAATTTCAGAAGTCGGTGGCAAAAAACAAAAATGTGAACCCAACGACACCGACTTCCGAAATTAAAGTTATTTTTCACTTTGTAGTGTCGTTTTTATGCGGACGAAGTCGGGGCAGAAGCTAGTGTGTAATTAACTGCTAGTTTTTAAATGCTACCATATGCTGCAAGGAGAGATCAATCTGAACAGAGATTTCAAATCCGGTGGGGCACGACCCCCTTGGGGGATGTAGATTGACAGATGGCGGGGCTCGACGGGTACAAAAACAAACTATACATAATATACGAGTATATTAATTAAGTGTTATTTACTTGTTATTAGAAAAGGTTAAGGCTAGATTCCATCAGCACCAGACGTAACATCAGAGGGGAAATTCTCGTAATTTTAAGAACTTTCACAGTCTGATCTCAGTCTCAATCTGTCAAAAATACCTCTAATATCCCTACATTTTGACAAGTTTATGACATTTGTTTGTCGCCGAGATGAGACTGCGACTAGATTTTGATCGTTTTAAATTACAAGAACTGGCCTTCTGTTACTTGTCTATGCCTTTAGTGTCTGTGGCACTCTATGGCATCGCTGAACATGCAGCTTTAAGGCGAATGGCGAATGTTTAAACGAAATCGGCCACCCAGGAGCACAGTAGGAATCTAAACTATCGCAGCGTTGATAGAAGAAGTCTCAGCTCTTCTCAACTAAGGTAGGGGAAGGCAGGACTCTTTTAATTAGTTGACTTACCGCGGCTGTCACCTGGCAGCTCTCCTGCGCCGACGCTGTTCCCCAGCCCGGGCATGCCCGCCATGCCGCCCGCTACGCTACTCGCTCGTTCATGTCATCGTCTGAAACAATAACAAATAACATATTATTAGATAAACTTTGCTTCAAGCCAAGGTACTAATCACTTCATATTCGTACATAATCAGTCTATAATGTTCCCACTACTGGGACACAGGCCTGATCTCTTTTTAACAGGGAGCGGGCTGTAATTCCGCACCTGGGTCCAGTGCGGGTTGGTAGATATCACATATCTTCGAACTTTCGGTTATCACCGTTTTGATGAAATAAATTACACAAAGTAACGTGTCTGACTGGGTTCTGGGCACTGGGCCACCACCGCTCTCCATAGGCTGCTGGATATAGATATTTTCCTAATTTGTACCAAAACACTTTTCCTTTCATCAAAGATAATCGTCTACTTTACTGGGTTGGCAGAAATATAACCCTGAATATATTTACCTACCCAGTAAGGGTTAAATCTTTAAGATCAAATAAGAAATAATTAATTATTTTAATTGGTTTCCTAAGCAAATACTTGCAGCTATAATTTGCATAAACTTCTAATATTTCTTAATGGCGCGACGTAGCACCGTAGCGTCGTCGTAGCACTTCGCTACGCAGCTTCGAGCGTAGCTCATTCGTAGAGACTTCATTACTACAATTATTTTAAATTCTTTTGAGAATGCTAATGATCGTATACCTTAATTAAAGACTTAATACCTGTTAACAAGTTCTGTCATAATACGTACAGTCACGAGCAAAAGTATGTAGACACTCGGCTTTATTCAAAAGCGATTTACTCCTTCATTTTTTAAAGAAATTTTATGTTGTTACGAACGTACCATTTTCGAACCCATAGGTTTATGTAATGCGTCGTATTTCAACGTTGCATTCGTTATTTCACGAAAAAATCGCAATTGAAAGTTGCCAAGTGTTGACATATTGGTGCTCGTGACTGTACTATTACCCGAAGGGAAGAGATAAACACGTTTGCACTTTTCAGGCAAGCATAAGCATAACCAGCCTTTAATGTTCCCACTGGTGGGATACAGGCCTCCTCTCGGTAAGAGGGAGTGGGCTGTCACCCACCCCGCGGGCCCAATGCGGGTTGGTAGATGCCACATGTTTTATAATTTTTGGTTCTAGGTCAGGGTCTAAGTAGGTTTGTACAAACACATTTACACGTAAAAAAAAAAATGTTGTTTGAAGACTAAGGTCTTCAACCAGTACATCCTGCCCGTTATGACATACGGTGCCGAAACGTGGACACTGACTGACAGTCGGGCTGGTCCACAAATTCAAGATTGCTGAATGCGCTATGGAGCGGGCTATGTTCGGCGTCTCTTTGAAGGATAAAATCAGGAATTAAGTTATCCGGAAAAAAAGTCGGAATAACAAACATAGCTTGCATAGTAAGCAAACTGAAGTGGCAGTGGGCTGGTCATGTTTGTAGAAGGACCGATGGTCAGTGGAGCAAACGAGTCCTAGAGTGGAGACCGCGTATCGGCAAGCGTAGTATGGGACGCTCCCCAGCTAGATACACCGACGGCGTTAAGAAATTGGCTGGGACAGACTGGATGCGTAAGGTGGAGGACATGGACTTCCAGCCTAGGTGTGGTCTATGCCTAGCAGTGCACTGTGATAGGCTGAGTTGATTGGAATCATCATCTCAGCCAAAGCCAAAAGCAGATTGAAATTGGAAACTAGTTTTGGGAAAAAAAAAATTTCAGATCATGTATAAAGGAGGAAGTTTAAGATCTACTCCTGTTAATTCAATAGAATATAATGATATATTGACATTCGTATGACGTAGGACTGAAGGTCCCTGCGACGACAATTACGTCCCACGGCGAGCGAATCTACAGCTATGAGACAACCCTCGCGCACTCTCACTTAGACGAGTAATTAATTATGCTCACACCCTGTCGATTTCTAGGGCTGTAACTTGAGAGATTGCAGTAAAGTTTGTGTTATCAGCATAATTCTCTTATCCCAATTTAATTGGGGCCGGCGGCGCAAAATGTCTTGTTTAAACGGACTTAAAAAAAAGGAGAAGGTTCTCAATTCGGTTGTATTTTTTAAAATGTTTTTTCCCTCAGAAGTCCGTCATTTACCTATAAACCGATGGGAAAAAATCTTTCTTTTTAACAGACGAAAAAGAAAACGGAGGAGGTTCTCAAGTCGACGCGTATATTTTTTTTTATGTATGACCACGTATTTCTTTTTACAGAATAGTCCGATTTTGATAATTCTTTTTTATTGGAAAGGGTATACCCCAAAGTTGGTCCCATATATAAATTAATTTGAAAAAAAAAACCAACCCTAAGGGAGGGAAAATAGGGGTGATTGTTCACTCACAGATTTGAACGCTGAGTTGTGTATTATTACTCTACTCTCTACTAATTTTGCGTCTACTCTAGTAGTCTCTGTACTAGTAATTTTGAGTCGGCGCCGTTTAAATTTAAAACAATTTAGTGATCTTTGTTTATTGATTGTTTGGCGCCGACTCAAAATTACTTAGGTATACTTACATTAGTTTAAGAACTTAGTTATTAAGGTTAAATAAAAAAGGTTTATTATTTTTTGCTTTTCAGTTTTTTCAGCTGTTTAATTTTTTTGTTAAAAAGTTGTTTTGTTGTAAAGGGTTACTTCTACGTCTACTCCTTCTCTCTACTATGAATGTAACGTTGCTTATCAGTAGCTACTGATAAGCAACGTTACGTACGTCGATAAGTACTGTGTACCGTCATGGCACACAGTACTTATCGACGTACCGGTTCCGTGGGTGGACACTGGACCTGTTGGTCTCATGGTTGCAAGCGCGACTGCTGAGCGTGGAGTCCTGGGTTCGATTCCCAGGTCGGACAAAGTGTTATTTGGTTTTCCATTATGGTCCTGCGCCTGATCTCTCCTCGGTCGTGTCGGATTGCCGTCCCATTGGACTATGAGAGTAAAGGAACAGAGAGTGCACCTATGTTAACGTACACACTTGTTGACTAATAATATCTCTGTTGAGATTGGCCACCGTGACTGAAATCGGTCGGGAGGCTATTGACCTCACCTTGAGTCTACAGCTGGGATAGCTCCAGACTAAGATCTATTTCAATTTACTAGAGATTGGAACTTAACTTGATTTCTGCGATTGTTACGGCGATACTTATATTAATAAAATGAGGACGATTTTGAAATACTGATAAAGAAAGAAAGAAAAAAAGAAAAAGTATTTATTGCGACTCATTCAGGATCATAAACTAAACTAAACACAGTTAAAAATAAAAATAAAACAAATTATATAAAAAAAGTAACAAAAGGAAAAAAATTAAACAGTCCTATACGAGGCCAAAAGGATAATGCTGCATGTGCTGTTTCATACAAAAACAAACATACAAATACATTTATGGCTATTACAAAGCAAGTATCAAGGTTAAAGTTGATTATTTCAAAGAGTGCAATCCCCCTTAAAATGATTGCCAATTAATTCGAAGTCAACCTAGGTTGGAAAAAATTCAACACAGGAATCAGAGTCATGTACTGAATCCATGGAAATAGGCTTCGTTGTCCGTGTCACCATGTATACGGCGTGTTTCAACAAAGACGTGGTAATATTTAAGGGTGTGGTACAGACCGTCAAACAGAACAACCTTCTCCAAGGGCCCCAAAAAAAAACTCAATACTCAAAGCATTTATTTCAATTAAACCATTTACAGGCACTTTTCAATCGTCAAAGCGTCGGTCAGTTGGTCAAAAAGTTGAAGCTAGTTGAAGCTATACCAACATCAATAATCGCGAAAAAATATCCGGTTTTCCCGAAATAAGTATATTAGCAAACCAGTAGATACACGTGTACACAGGTGTATATGCGTACCAGCCCTGATTTATACCGGGTACCGTGCAGGCAGTCAATTAAATAAAATTAAAAACTTACTTCGCACGAAGCGCGTGACGCAACGGTATTTATAATACGCTATACTTTATGTATGTTTCACTATTTCATTGATATTTTACAGCTGATGAAAGGTCAAAGTCGTGAGTTATAAACTTACAATGTAATCTACTCGTACAAGAATTCGCTTACATCATTTCTTATTATTCCATCATCCACCACCCACACTGGGTTAGCGTGGTGGATTATGGCTCACTCCTGCTCACAGAGAGAGGCTTGTGTCCCAGCAGTGGGCACACTACGGATGATACAGTTTTTTTTCGACTTACATTTATTATTACAGAGAAATTTATTACGATAAATAGTGTACATATCTAAACTCTTATCCTAACTTTTTAGTAACTCATTAATAATTAAATTTTGTAACTTATTACAAACAATGCATTCTTTGTGAACTCACTCAGGTTAAGTACCTACTGCAAAGTGTTTGCTTATCAATAACTGATGCAAAATAATGTGTAACATTGTTTTCGGAACAATCCTACTATCGTACTCCTACTAATATTATAAACGTGAATGTTTGTATGGATGGATGGATGAGTGGATGGATGTTTGTTACTCTTTCACGCCCAAACTACTGAACGGATTTGGATGAAATTTGGCACACAGGTAGTTTATAACCAGGATTAACATATAGGATACTTTTTATCTCGATACTCCTACGGGATCGGAACTTATGCGGGCGAAACCGCGGGACGCAGCTAGTAGAATATAAATAAGCATCAATATCAGTTTCAGGAACAGGGGCTCACTATACAGTACAGTATATACGCCAAAGTGTCAAGCCAGTCGGCTACACGGCTCCACTCGAGCTTAGCCGTCAGTTAGGGTGGATGCCCCACATTTTGTCCGTCAATATACGCCGGACGTTTTACGAGAGATCTGTCCGAGGTTTATAACTATAACAGATGTTGTTTGATGGCAGATAAACATCACGTGTTATTAATTGATTTTGGACGTTATTGTGTAGATATTGTAGTTTTTGAGGTACATTAAAAGAGATTCTACGAGTTACGAATTCTACGAATATACTCTACTAATCAAAATCTACAATTCTACGAATTCTCCAAAATAATTTTAACACATTAAAATATTTGATTATAAGGGTAAATAAGAATTTTTTTTTTTTTAAATAATAAGGTAGATTTATTTAGTTGTATAATAGAAATGTTGTTATTTTTGTGTTTTTATTTTATATTGTATATTAGAAAATGTCCATAGTATAAGTGTTTTGTATTGTTTATTAGAGTATAAGTAGTATATACGTTAGGTTTTATACCCACGTGTACATTAGTTTTACATTGTAGATATTCGTATACCACTATTAGCGGCGGGCGTATCCTGAACTTATCCATATATACCAACCATCTTTGTACCTACCATATCCGAAGAATAAATGTTTTTGTCTTTGTCCATGATATTTTTGATCACTTGTCGCACACTGGGTCATCTGTTGGTATAGATTCTATAAAGACCTCACCGTGAAAAATTAGGCGAAGAGAACTGTCATTCAACCGAATGCTAGAGACCCACTCATCTCATCTGGCTAGCCTTTTCCCAACTATGTTGTGGTTGGCTTCCAGTCTAACCGGATGCAGCTGATTACCAGTATTTTACATGGAGCGACTGCCTATCTGACCTCGTCAACCCGGTTACTGGGTAATACGATACCTTTTGGTAAGACTGGTTATCAGACTTTCGGGCTCCTGACTACCCGTAACGACTGTCAACGATCCACGGATGACAGCCGGGATCAACGACTTTACGTGCTTTCCGAGGCACGGAGGGGTCTCGGTATGTAAAGGCCACCCATCCACAGACCAACCGCGGCAAGCGTAGCTTAACCTATCGATCGACCTGTGCGGCTGTTTTTATTTAGCTACGGACCCCACGGACCGACACACTTAATGCAAACTAATATCAGTGCTAGTATCAGTGTCTATAAACTCCCTTTTACGTACAACTGGCAGTGTCGTCTATCGGTAACAACTAACGCAAATGTAACATGTTCTGAACAGACAGCAGTAACAGTATTATCGGCTAATGTACCGCCTTCGAATGCACTATGGCGAGTCTGTGACGCAGGCACTTGTTTTAGACGACACCGGGGATATCTTAATTGAAAGTGAAGACCAGAGGGGTAATTCTCGTAATTTTAAGAACGTTCACAATCAGAAGGCCAATTCTCGTAATTTAAAACGTTAAAAATCTAGTAACTTGTCAAAATTTAGGGAAATTAGAGGTATTTTTTGACAGATTGAGACCGAGATCAGACTGTGTACGTTCTTAAAATTACGAGAATTGCCCCTCTGATCTCAGTCTCAATCTGTCAAAAAATACCTCTAAATTCCCTACATTTTGACAAGTTTTTGACAAAATGTAGGGAAAATGTAGGTTGACGAGAATTGGACTTCTGGCAAAATAACCATATAATAGTTAGGCAGAGGTACCTATAATACACCCACTAAGCCCATGTAATAGGGGCGAGCGTATTGCCAATAACAGGGTACAAATCGAGACTCTGGGCTGGTACTGAAAAAAATCTGATGGAACAACACTTTGTCCGACCTGGGAATCGTCCCCAGGACCTTGTGATCAGCAGTAGCCCTTGCGACCACTACATCTAACTGACCGACTATTTAATTTTGACAATTCAAAAGTGCCTGAAATGGTTTAATTGAAATAAATGATTTGAGTTTGAGTTTGAAATCGATGAGGCAAAATAATACACCTCATAATTTCAATCAAACAACAAGACTTTAATTTGTCACATTAATGTCCAGCGAGGTAATTTCGTAACACTAACGGTAGCCACAGCTTTCATTTTGACAGTTCAACAATATTCATTACGTTACTTACGTTGCTGAGCAGACAAATTTTTCGAACATATGTAGCAATGGATTAGCGACACGTAACGAAACGTACGTAATGCAAAAACAAAAACAAATGAAAACTACCCTGCATATCTCTTCCATAAATATTAACTACGGCATACTTACGGAAATCAACATACATAGGTAGGTACTTTACATTATTCCGTAGTCAGGTATGTCTGATTTACAATTATAAACAGAGCTGGCCTTGACCAGACTGACCTAGGTGTTCGTCGAGTATTTTCATGATAAACACATGTACAGTCAGCAACAAAAGTCAATTAACTCTGTTACTTTTACAAATCATCTAAATTGTTACAAAATGATGCGTTACATTTTCAGCATTTCATGTAATAGCAAAGAGTTAATTATTCTTAAATATTCTATTACTACATGTTTTTTTAAGAATATTTTGCTCAATAATTAAGATTTAAACAATTGAAGTGTTAACCGTCTATTGTTGCTGACCGTACAAAATATTATTTTGCCCGCAACCCGCCCTTGTTTTGCACGGTTTCTGCGTATTGACAAAACATCGCGATTTCAGGGCTATATCTATCTAGATTTACTATTAATTTACGTGGATGTCGGAAATCTTTCCACGGTATCATGCTACCGTGACGAAAAGTAATATAGAGTTTATAACATCTATCAGTGTACCACCAGCTATCTGCCAGTGAAAGTCCCGCCAAAATCAGTCGAGCCGTTTCGGAGATTAACCGGAACAAATAGACATTCAGATAGACAAAAATGTAGTAAAGATTTTTTTTTTTTAAAGTACCGTATTTAATTTCCTATGCATTTAGTAAAAAACTGTTATTTTGACATTACAATCAAACACTTCCATTTTATTTATTTGTATAGATGTATAGATAAATGTAAATTATTATGTATTACGAGTCCGCGTATAACTGGTCAGTTTCCCTCAGTCGTCAGTTTATTTAATTCACCATTATCCCACGGGAAATAGTATTCTATCATCCGAATTCATCGTATGCTGCGTCAGCCGGCTGTCGCTGAAAACCAGCGCTGGGGCTCTGTCTCGTATAGGGTCTTAGCATTATGATGAGCGAAAAAAAAATACATGTTGGGGGGAAAACATACATTATATCATCATCACAAAATCCACGCAAAACGATGGCCGTTTTGCGTGAATTTTGTTTTTAACACGTATTTTTTGTTTTTGGGATGTGTTCTTTTTTGCGTCATGTTTACCGCAAATAACCGTATTTTATTTCTTTCTTTTCTTTCTATTCACCCGGTTATCAGTCGTTCTTCCCTTACTCTTATCCTCCACATTTATACTCACAACTTTCCGCACGACAAATTTTAGGTACAGGAATAGATATTAAATTAAAATAATCATTTGCTATTTTAAAACACTCTATTACAATAACAACGCTTTAAGAAGCCCTTTGATATTGTTTTCTTGATATCCGACACTCGCAGGTTTTGTTCAATTAACTCAGATAACAGGCATTGCGCTTTAATACGGTGAGACGGAGGCGGAGGACGTTGTTCGTCTCGTGACATTTGTATATTTTGTCACGAATATCCAAAACAGCTAAGACTTCCCGGTATAACTCAATTATTGGAAATGTTCAATGATTTTATTGCGTTTGTTTATTTCGTTGACTTGTGATTTCTGACAAGTATATCCCATTCGAGTATATCTTTAGATTGTGGGTATATGGCGGTAATGATGCAGTTCCTATTTTTATTGGAATATGCAGGGAGGGGGCAGGGACACCGACGCGCAAAGAATAAAATTCAAATTGGTTCAGGGGCGTTGAGTTTATTCGTAAAAAAAAACCCAACTTTGTTGTGGTCTTCCAGTCTAGCCAGATGCAGCTGAATATTACAGTACCACTATTTTACATGAAGCAACTGCCTATCTGAAGTCCACAACCCAGTTACGGGGTAACACTATACCCCAGTCAGTAGTCAGACTTTTGGAATTCCGACTACCTGTAACGACTGTTAAAGATCTACGCATGACAGCCGGGGCCAACGGCTTAACATGCTTTACAAGGCACGAAGGGTTTTCGATATGTAATGGATCCACGAACCAACCGTGTCAAGCGTAGCTTATCTTTCAATTCCGCCTGTTCAGCTGTTATTATTCCGAAAATCAAAGCCATCTTTGTAACCGAATAAAAGCAAAATGTTAATGGCATTTTGACAGATCCCTCTCTATCCGCTTACGACCTCTCATAGCTACCTCCATTAACGTTTACATAATAAGATATAAGAATTATCACAAGAACCAACCTTCAAACTTTGAGAGCCACTCTCTATTTCAAATATCCGTCGTTAGCTTTACGGAAATTTTTTAGGGTTCTGTTAAAACATCCTGGTTTAACAATAGAAATAACTGACTCCTGTCTCTATATTTTTACTAAGTTTACTTGTACTATATGTAGCTTACAACTAGCATAATTGCTTATTATTGTTTTTTTTTTGTTCATGTGGTGTTTATCAAACTCAAACTCAAACTCAAATCATTTAATTCAACTAAACCAATTACAGGTACTTTTGAATTGTCAAAGGGTCGGTCAGTCAGAAAGATGAAGCTAGTTGCCCATTCCAAAGCGTAGGTACCTATGGAGAAGAACGGGCAAGAAACTCCATGGACACTCTTTTAAATCATAAAATTGTTACAAAATATTTTATTACATCATTCGTGTTGAAATTAACCATGTGAGAACGATGTAGAAATACGTGCAAGTTAAAAGCGTCCGTTATAAAAGAACAAAAACAATTCAGAAATTAAAAATTAAAATAAGCCGAGGCAGCTAAGAGATGACCAGTCCCTACTGGCGGCGCCCGTTCACGAACATGACGTATGGATCAGCACCATTCAGCTCAACCATTTTGGAGGGAACTTAATGATCCAACACACACGCCACCACCAGCGAGACATTTGAGTGAGCATGACATACTCACAGCTGCCAGGGCACATTCAAGTCAATGAAAGTCGTACCCAGTAAATGGTAGCTTTATAGAAAGTACATAGTGCTCACACGTGTGCTATGCAATTATACAATTCTAAGCAATTGAGTTTATACAATGCAAAGATAGTTTTTCTTTTCCAATGTTCAGCAGCTCCAACATTGTTTCCGAATGCTAATTAGTTTATGCGCCTCTGTGGAGCAGGACCAGCATTGAGCCAAGCATTTTTGTCAGCGATGTAATCTCCTAACTTATAGTATGCTTGGCTACATAGTGTGCGTTTAATACAAGATTTAAATTTCGTTTCATTCAGTTGGAGTATGTGGGGAGGAATTTTATTGTAACATTTTAAACAGTACCCCATGAAGGATGAGTCTACTTTAGCCAGTCTGAAACCTGTTTGAACTAATTGGTCCCTATTTCTAGTCCTATAGTTGTGTCTTTCACCTCTTTTATTGAAAATATTTAAATTTTTTCTTACGTACATGATGTTTTCATAGATGTATTGACAAGGTACCGTCATGATGTTAATATCTTTAAACAGTTCCCTTAAAGAATCGCGCCTGCGGAGGCTATATATTGCTCTGATGGCTCTTTTCTGCAGAATAAAAATGGACTCGATATCTGCAGCCCGTCCCCATAGTAAAATACCGTAAGACATGATACTATGAAAGTAACTGAAATAGACTAGCCTCGCGGTATCTACATTAGTAAATTGACGGATTTTTCTTACAGCATAAGCTGCTGAACTTAGCCGTCCTGCAAGAGATGTTAAATGAGGACCCCATTGCAGCTTTGAGTCGAGCGTGATCCCCAAGAAAACAGTTTTATCGACGAATTCTAGTTTCTCTTTGTTCAATACTATGTCACAATCACTACTTTTAACATTTGGTAAAGCAAATCTTATGCATTTAGTTTTTTTCCCATTTAATACCAAATTATTAGCAGTGAACCAATTTTGTACCTGCAGTAGGGCGTTATTTACGTCGTCAAGATTTGATGCACGCCTATTTATCTTAAAAATTAAGGAAGTATCGTCAGCAAATAACACCATTTGTGGTTGGTTCTTTAATAAATGGGGTAGATCATTAATATATACTAAAAAGAGGAAAGGACCTAAAATCGAGCCTTGTGGAACACCCATTTTTACTTTTAAAGCAAGAGAATTGACACCATTATCTTTAAGTAATTGTTGCACTGTGTAGAGTTTAAACGCATGTTTTATTTTTATTGTAGATTAGTGTACGAACAATTGTTGGCAGACCTAATAAATAAAATAAAAATAAAATAAATATATGTATTGAGCAGAGCAAAAATCGTATGTACAGACGCCAGCACATCAAGCTACTACAATCTGTCAAATTTCTTTAATAGATTTTCAACTTTATCGCTAAAGTATTAAGATTCAAGATTGATTAGGAAAATTTTACAGTTTCGGGTAGCTTGACCTGCTGGCGTCTGTACCTAATACACACGAATCTGGACAGAGTTAATGATAACAGTCAAGATACTTGTCCTCTACCGAGGCTTTTCCTATCTATGTTGGGCTAACCAGATGCAACTGAAGCAGCCAGTATATTACGAGGAGGTACTGCCTATCTGACCTCTACAACCCAGTTACTGGGTAATACGATACCGCTTAGTAAGACTGGCTATCAGACTTTCTAGTTTCTGACGACCCGTAACAACAGACTTTCAACGGCTTAGCGTGCTTTCCGAGCCACGGACGGTTCTCGATACATAAGGCTGGTGTAATTAATCCTAGTCCACAATCCTACTCATATTTAATATTTATAGATACGGAACCTTTGATAAGGTACTTTTACTCGCATAGGACCATATTTTTCTCTGGGTATTAGCCGAGTTAAGCCGATTTACAAATGACCTTCAGATTTTTACGTTCTGAGAACCCTTAGGATTAGGATGTTTTGAGGTCAATCTAGTTCTTTTAACTCTTGAAAGTATGATGCCCGTGAATCAACTTTAAGAGTATTTGGGATTACTTGATTGTTGGTAACGCACTATCAGTAGTAATGGGTTTCATTTTGACAGTTCCACAACATTCATTGCGTTATTTACGCAAAGAGTCGACAAATTTTTCGAACATATGAAGCAATGGATTAGCAATATCATTCAAAATGATTCAGATTGGGATTGATAGTGTTGAAGTGACTATCAACTCACTATAAAACCGCTCCGCTTACAAACCTTGGACCGCGTCCTACGAGTAACGTCAGATGCCGTGATCCTTTGTTTCGACGCGCAATCTCCGTCTTCCTTCGAGAATCAACACCGAAGCGCGGGCGCACAGCGGCCCGCGGCCGGCCGGCAGTCTTCCGTTGGTTGTCAACACGCACACGCGCCTTTTAGCTAGCTTCGTATGCATTCTCACTATCTCTAGTTTTCTTACTTATTTTGTATTAGTTTTTTAGTTCATTGGTGTTAAAGTAGGTAATAAATTAATTAGTGCAAAAAGTTAATAAAATCATTCATTTGATTCGTTGGTGTACAACAAAATCACCTCTCCGCCTTTACGCATGACGCTCATATTCGCCTGCATTCGCTCAATCGCCTTGCACCATAGTCCCTGGTGAAATTCCGGGATAGTTACAGCTACAGCTTACATACCTCTTCAGTGTGTTACTCAATTAGGATGGCGGTTTAAACCGGGGTCTAGATTTTAGGGTATTTTTCTATTGATCATTCTTCATAGTGGCCCTGACGCCTCTAATATCCTATCATCACCATCATTTCAGTCGAAAGACGTCCACCGCTGGACATAAGCCTCCCGCAAGCACCTGCACCTCGACCGGTTCTGTGCTTAAGTGGCAGAGGGCAGAGCACATTGCTCGCAGAACGGATGGCCGATGGGGCCGAAAGGTTCTGGATTGGCGACCGCGTACCGGAAGACGTAGCATTGGAAGGCCTTCCACAAGATGGAGCGATTACCTTGTGAAGGTTGCAGAAAGTAATGTCCTTTATTGACATGTAGTCTTATGGGACTTTTTTTTTTTTTTTTGAGGATGGTAAATCATCAAATGACTCCTCCCGCTCTGGGTGGAGCAGGAGGGAGTGTCAGACTCTTACTGACTAAAACCCACCCGTGTTCCTTCCTTAGCCCTTTATGTTCCAGGGCAGCGGTAACCCTTTCGGACAATCCCGCTACCCTGGCAGGCGTCTTATGGGACTTAAAACACAAAAACAAAGACTTTTTTAGTTGTGGTACCTACCCTGCGAAAACTCGGATATAACTATGTAAATAACAGTGATAGGAAGTTATTATAAAATCATCAAAATACACAAAGTGGAAAAATACGTGCAAAACTACTCAAGCCAAGTTAATATTTATATGGGACCACTTCGCGTGCTTGCTTTAACAAATGAAAAAGTATCGCGCAAATTGGCCTAATTTATAAATGTAGGTGTTTTATAAACCTCTATAGAATCAACCTCTTCTGTGAATATAGTGGCCATAATAAGATAATAATAATAAATATAAATTTAACTCGCTTTGAAATATAAACTTGTCGACTCTGAGTACCATATTACAAAGTATGTGCCCGACCCAGTTCTCGAAAATGACCATGTCACATTGTCTGGGATCGGTCTATCATCACTGACAGGACTGTTGTCGCCAACAAACCTGATATAGTGGTGATAGATCGATTAGTGCGCCACGCAATGATTGTCTATGTTACCATTCCACACGATGGGAACCTCGTGAAAGCTGAGAAAGATAAGCATATGAAATATCTTGACTTAGCACACGAGGTTGTTGACATGTGGAATGTGAGCTCAACTGTTATTGTGCCGATTGTCGTATCGGCCAATGGCCTGATGGCCGAAAGCCTCGATCAACATCTATCGAGGCTCTCGTTAGGCGGTTGGATTAAGGGCCTGATTCAGAAGGCAGTACTCCTCGATACGGCTCGCATTGTGAGGAGGTTTCTATCTCTGGAGCCCTAACCACCGGTAGCTTGGACCCTGCTCCCGACACCGGTGGATCACTATTCTTTTATATTTTTTTTTTTTTTTTTTTGTTTTTATACTAATATTTACAAATATAATAAAATAAGACAGTTAAATGAATAAACGAAATAATAATAAGTTTATAAGAAAAGACACAAGATTAGACATACAATAAACATGATTGTACAAGCAGTGGGAAGAGGCAAGTTGAACAGCAGGCTCCTGAACTAAGTAAAAGGATATTGTATCTCAAGAGCCAAAGTTCCTCATCAACATTGATTATTACAACAATCAGGTTAAAGTGACTCAGTAATTACATGTATCAGTATTGAGAAATCTATTCATGAGGTGATCGTCAATATCACCTCATGAATAGATTTGAAGATGAAGTTCTATCCCGTTAAACAGATGACTACTTGACTATTCAGTATTCAATCTTCTTACTAAGAACACGACTTTGTATTTGACTTCACCGATTTAAGCTCAAACACTTTTTTATGGCTTTAGCTCCCAGGATCAGATATTCGCTTCTCTCAGTCTTCCACTGGTAATAAACAACCTGTATAAGATAATCGAATACAAAGCAAGTACAGGGTGATTCGTGTATCGGTTAACAGTCCAGTGCGTTCGCTTTACACCGAAATGTGAAATACATGAATCTGTATAGGTTTCGGAGTGAATAAATCACTTTTGAATGTAAGGACTGACACATATGGATACCAAGCCTTAATATTGCGTTATTAATAATTAGATTTTGTACTTATTGTTATTTTATGAGTTGGATTACCAGTATTCAGTCCTATTTGACTCCCGTTCCTAATAATGCATAAACAGCTCCTTAATTAATACTGCTCGACTTGGCAACCACTGCTCTGCCAAGCAGGCGCTTTACTTTGTGTAATTTAGTTCATCACCACTGCTCCCGAAACAGTGAAAGAAAATATTGTGAGGAAACCGGCATGGTTTTGTTTGTCCCACCAGTGGGAACATTATAAGCTGATTATGCTTATGCTGTTCAGCCCTGCTCGATTCCTAATAATGCATAAATAGGTTTCAAAATATTAATTTGGTCGTATTAATACATATAAGCTCGGCATCAGGCATTCAGACCAAGTACCAAACGTCGAGATACAAAGATGTACCAAGGTATTATAGATATTGGAAAGCGTATTATGGAACTCAAATGGAATCTGGCAGGGCATCTGGCAATGCGCAAATATGACTGATGAGATTCAAGGACTAGAAGACGAGATGTCGCTCCTTCGGTTGTCGGGCGGCGAGATGGATGGACGACACTGTTGCCATCGTGGGCAAAACTTGGATGAGGCTGGCACAGGAGCGCTGGTATAGGCACAAGACAAGAGAGGCTTATGCCCAGCAGTGGAGGAAGTCGGTCTGTGGATGATGATGATGAAAGTCAAAGTCAAAGATCTTTATTGTGAGGCAGTGGTTACAGAGTTTTTGTTATGTTAATTGGTGTGCTTTTGCACTGCTCCACCATGTTAGGCATACAATAGTTTACAATTTGTTATATTAGACCTAAGTATATGATGTATTAATTCAAATAGAAATTTCAATTGTAATAGAGCTTTATTTTGCATCAAAACATAAAAAAAACAGTTTGGCACTAACTCATCACGAATCTGTCGGACAAAAATTCATGTATTGTATAATACGTATGGTCTGTTTACTAAGAAGTCATGCAATTTTTACTTAAAAATTTAATGTTTTCAATTTCTTTTATTTGCTTAGGAAGCTTCTTCTAAATTCGTGAAGACATTCCGAAGAAACTTTTAGAAAGTAGGGCTGTCTTTGAGGGCATATTATTTGCTATTTTGTCGGCATGCTGACGGGAGTGCAGGTTACCAAAGCTTTCCCCATTGCCTTTTACGAATATAGCGACCTCATAGATGTAGAGGGCAGGAAAGGTTAAAATCTTAAACTTTTCATAATATGGCACACAGCTATCTGGGGCACGTATGCCACAAACAGCTCTAAGACATTTCTTTTGAGCCCTAAAAGCAACCTAAAGCGATTTCCCTGTTTGTAGCATTCACTTTTTGCCTGAAAACATAGATGTTGATATTCATTTTTTGCCTGTCGAAAGCCAGACGGATCTAAACAGCTTGGGATGATCAAAGGTCATTCCAAATCATTTAATATTTACAATATTTCGAATCTTATTACAATAATTTAATTCAAGGTTTTTTTCGGATTTCTCGCTATCCATGTTTTCGCTAGCTTAATGCCAGGTTATATTCTTTACTGTAAGTCAGAGGGAGAGTGAAATCACTTTCTTAAAAACTTTGGCAAGTTAAACAAAGTGAAATGAGTGATAATAGCAACTAAGCATGCTTCCAAATCATGTCTCTTGGCATGTTTTCTACATCATCTGCCTAGCCTTTTCCTTTTACTATGTTGGGGTCGGCTTCCAGTCTAATCGGATGCAGCTGAATACCAGTATTTTACATATAGTGACTGCCTATCTGACCTCCACAATCCAGTTACTGGGTAAAACGATACTTCTTGGACTGCCGATCGATTCTGTAAAAATCTCACCGTGAAAAGTTAGGTGAAGTGAGCTTAGAGTGAGCTGTCAATAGTGTCAATCCCAAGCATTAGTTGGAATGACAGCTCACTCCACGCTCACTTCACCTAAGTTTTCACGGTGAGATGGTTACAGAATCGCACTGCTGCTTGTCGGACTTTCGGGCGTCTGACCTCCCGTAGCGGCTGTCTACAAATGATAGCTGGGACTAACGACTTAACGTGCTTTCCGAGGCCCGGAGAGGTTGCAGTATGTTCGGATGGTCACCCATCCACAGACCAACCGCGGCAAGTGTAGCTTAACCTGCGACCGACCCGTGCGGCCGCACCATATTTAGGTATAGGTACTAATTAAAAGTAAAAGCAGTAAAAGTTTGGAATTCATCACCATCATTCGGAAAACTATGCGAAGAAGGTCAAACACTGGTTTTTTGCTTCCACTGAACACAGGATGAAAATAACTTTAACTAACTTTTTAAAACGAAGGAATGTTTTCTTTGAGCAAAATGTACAGTCACCAAAGGAGATAAGTAACCAGGGTCGTCGGATATAGTTGAAATTTAGTAAGAAACCGATGGAGGTTTTCGAATGAAATTTAATTTAATAAATTTACTGTTTGATTTCTATTAACTAAATTAAATTTTATTCGAAATCATCCATCGATTTCTTACTTATATTCGACGCTCCTTTGGTGACCGTACCTACCTACGTTCATCTAATCTAATAGAAAAGGAAAATCTAAGGGAAAATTTATTTCCTCTATATCCCTTATCTATATACCTATCACAAATACACACACACACACACCCCCCCACCCCCACACACAACACACACACACGGCGGATATATTCGTCCGGCGGCGCACTGGTCAGCCAGCCCTAAAGCTATGGTTCCTAGAAGCGCGTTAACCGTCACATAACAGCAGCAATGACGGCCATCATGAAAATGATGGCACCGGGGTTTGACTTTACGGTATCTCTAAGGACACACACAACTTCCTTTCATAAGTAACGTTTCAGTGACGTCATTTGACGGACGCTATATGGCGGTCACCGCTTTTCTAGGAAACCGTACAGTTCGTTGACCACATAACTGCTAATCTTTTTATTTATTACTAGCTTCTGCCCGCGGCTTCGCCCGCGTGGATGTCGGAAATTATCCCACGGGAACGTGCTAACAGGATAAAATGTACCTATGTGCTTCCCCAGAATGCCATCTATCTCGCGGGCCCTTTGTGGCTAATTACAATAGAAAACCAATTGTGTCTCATTAATGGTGATTAAGAGGGTACCTATATGATATCTTTACCTAAGTACCTACCTAATTAAAAAAAAAAACTCAATAACAGAAAATTAAATACCTACCTACCTAAATAAACCTATTTCTGATGATAACTAATCTAAACTCAATAAATAAGCAAAATCCCTAAAAACTAATATCTATACGAATGACTAATCCTACCTAACAGTATTATAAAATAACCTACGGTCACTACGTACACTATCAAATATACTACCTATACTTTAAAATTAAAATCTATACCTACGACTTATATAAAAATAAACCTAAATAACTCTAAAAACTAAAAGGAATAAAAATGAACTCCATTGCGAGTGACTTAACCTACGACAAACTTATTATTTGCGGTTGGTGCAGTAATCGGGTCTAGGGATCGAACCGCAAAATTAAGTTTGTTTTTTATTGTATATACTTTTCCGGGATAAAAAGTACCCAGTGTGGTGCCCAGGATATTAAAGAATAATTATACCAAGTTTCATCGTAATCGAACCGGTAGTTTTTGCGTGATGCCTGAACAAACAGACAGACAGACAGACAGACCGACAGACAGACAGACAGACACGGATATCACGGGATATGCCTTGGGGGCGTGGCACGTGGCGCCTCAATATTATGAAATTAGTCTTATGTTCGAACGGCGGCTGTACGCTTCATTCACTCGCTTTGCAACTACGTACAGTGTACTATTGATGCGTAAAAAATCAAAATGCCGAGTTGTGCAGTAATTATATGTTAAAATAGATCAAATACCATCAACCTGAAGACAAATGGTGTGTCCTACCACCGGTAAGTAACCAATTAAGTCACTGTTTTATATTTGAAATCAATTTTTAAATGTTTTATTAACTTTCGTCCGGAGCGACACGAACTAGCCCGAACTAGCCCGAATCTTCCCGAACGCAACGAACGTTTTGAATTTAGAGAGGTGCAATCGAGTGCGTGCGACTGATTTTATCGATATGCGTATTATTGCAGCTGAATATTTTTTTACAGAACTCAATGGATATTCTCGTATTACATGTATAGTAAAAGAGTTGAATTAGTTATTAATTTAATGTTGTTTGAACCAAATTAAGACATTGTTATTTCAATACTTACAGTTACTCGTGAAATGTAAAAACTTAATTAATATTATATCATTCATCATTTTTGATTAAAATTATTTTTGTAGTATATTATATAATTATACAGTATGATATTTAACAGAGAGCGTTCCCTTTAACCGGTAATACAATATTAAAAAACTATTCCCATTTTATTTTAATAAAAATAAACTATATTTTCGGATAGGTATTTATATTAAAAAAAATATATTTAAAGAAAATTAAACGAAGTTATTATAATACAAGAATGTGCTATAATTAAATATCGATAAAAAATATCGACCATCGCTTTCGACTCCCTAATTGCATGCGTGTGCATTGAATAGCAAATGTTTACAAGTGAATGCCCCGCCCATTCTATGCATGTGTGCTGTTAGAAATTGACTTAGTGTAGCTGCTTTCTTCTTAGTATGCGTGTTCAAATTTTAAGTGTGTGTCGTAAGTCTAGGACTCCTTACTATTCCGCAATGAAGGCATATCTCCGGATATCTATGCAGACAGACAAAAATTTTTGTAATCACATTTTTGGGTTCGGTGTCGGTCTAGTAACACCCCCTGCCATTAATTTTTTTGATATTTTCAATGTACAGAATTTTCACTTCTACAGATTTATTATAAGTATAGATTATTTATTTATTCATTTATTTCTGGCGACCCAGGCCCTTAGATACCACGTCATGAGGTTTTACACGACTGAAAGAGGAAGATCATCATTTATCATTTTTTATCGTTTTATGATCTTCCTGTGCGAGTCGCAATAAATACTTTTTCCTTCTTTCTTTCTTTTCATCATCATCATCATCATTCTCCTGCCCTTATCCGAATTTATTTGAGGTCGGCGCAACATGTCTTTTTCTTCCATACTTCTCTAATCGTCGTCATCTCGGTAGTCCCCCCCTTTCTCACCATATCATCATTCACACAGTCCATCCATCGTTTCTTTGGCCTTCCCCTACTCTTATAGCCATCGACAGTCATACTCAAAACCTTCCTCGTGACATTTTCCTGGTGCCTCCGTACAACCGATTTTTACACTACTTTTCAGGTACAGTGCCACTTCCACTTATTTAGTCACTAGCTGCACCGCGCGGATTCACCCGCGTAAGTTTAGATCCTGTGGGAATATCGGGATAAAAAGTATCCTATATGTTAATCATGGTTATAAAACATCTGTGTGCCAAATTTAATCCAAATCCGTTTAGTAGTTTTTGCGTGAAAGAGTAACAAACATCCATCCATCCATTTCACGTTTATAATATTAGTAGGAAGTAGGATTTCTCATATTCATCTCCCTTAGCAAAAGAAAAAAAAGAAGAACAGGAAAAACATGAAAGGAAGAAGAAAAAGAAGGAGGAAAATCTATCTTCTCTAATCTTCTATTTTCAAATAAAAATCAATCAAATTAATCAAATAAACAACTGAACGTATAAAAAATCAAAACAAATGCTAACGTTCCCTTTTTAAATGGAAGAGAGGTCAAAGAGGGCTCACTTCACACACAATTAGGCGTGGTGCCCACTGGAGGACAAAAGCGTCCCTTATCAACGAGCGAGCCACTGCTTTCTGCTAGCCTCACCTCGGCTTTATAGCCGTATAGAGGAGGGCCATGAAGTCAGAGCTCGGTGTCTGCGCAGTTCTACTTTGGAACATAAACAGCCGTATCTTTTGATTACTTTGACTTGCCGGGACTGCAGCTCTGAGTATTTGATATTAACTTCAACTTGATAACTCCACGCGTTCCTGAGAAAAAGGGTCTTGACAGACGGACAACTAAGGTTCTTATAAGGTTTCTGTTTTTCCTTTTAAGGTACGGAACCCTAAAAATCAAATTTTTTCTCGTTATAATATTAGTTTAGATTAGGTAAGTATTACTTTCACATTAAAATTATGAGATGCAACCTTGGCAGATTCCCAGGACAACACCGCTCTATCTCTGAGCGCTTATCACCACTCCAGCTTCGTGGCCCTAATCTTTTTGTATGACTTTATCAGCGTTACATAGCGTGTAAATTAGACCTATGCTACATTAACCACGCCACGCCTGACCTTAGTAACGCGACTGTGGACGATGGCGCGGAAAATATACAGTTTTGTTAACTTTTCATTTTTGCGAGCAACGTTTATTGGGGCTAAATACAGGTTGGCAAGGACATCGACGCACAACCGGTTACCATGGATTCAGTACATGATTCTGAATATTGCGTTGAAAATTTTCGCTTGTTAAAAAAATTTGCTGTGCCATTCATTTTGACCGCGTAGCGTAGGTATTGCACTGTCTTATGAAACAGCTGTTTTTTTATGTAACTGGCGGGAAGTTTCTACTTTTAGGGGCACTGTAATCATGTGCGGAATTCATGGTTACAGTTTCCGCGACGATGTCCTTGCCACCCTGTATATATATCTGTTCTGTAATCTCTTCTTACACTAGTATGGAGTTGGCGCGAATCCACCAGTATACCGGTACGATGAATTACCGCTGTGGTTAACTGGAAAAGCCTTCGCATGTGACGTCATAATTAAGTACCCCTTGGGCTATCCTGTCAACCTCGCGACTAGTTTTGCTGACTAATAGGTAATGTTGTTGGCATATGTAGCGAAAGGAGAGACATATAGTGCTTTATCTCAAAGATTCTCATCGATTAAGACCTGAATCAGGCTGTTTATTTATGTTCCCACTTCTGTGACATAGGCCTCCTCTCTCTGAGAGGGCGTGGGCTGTAATCCACCACGCGAGCACAGTACGGGTTGGTGGATGTCACATATCTTGGAATAAAGGCTGCCAATTTATATCGCAACTTTCTATTGTAAGTTTAATATATTTTAAATAAATAAAAAGGTAATAGATTTTAATAAAAATCTATTTAAAGTTTTTTTTATAGATTTTATTTAAAGATTTTAAGATTTTCAGTAGCCTTTAACAGCCTCAAACGGCTACTTTCTTCGTATCTTAAAGCCATATACAGCAGTATCTTGTTTATTGAACATCATTAAGCCGTATGAATTTACCAAAAATTTGAATTTTTATTCAAATAATAACACAATAAATCCACATAAAAATGTTTCAAGAAAATTCTATCATGTAAAACGCTATGAATGTACATGATAACACTAAAATAAAAAAAATATATCCTAAATTAACTAAAACTATATAGGTATAAACTAAAATATAGCGTCGAAAAATTCATCCGCATCGCTGTCGATTGGTAATGTACCCAGCTGTACTAGTAGTAAATGTTTGGTATAATTTACAATCACATACTTTTGAATCACTTCGATGGCACACAGTTCTGACGCGAACTCCGTTCATTAGTATTGAATTTCTGATTTTGATCATCTACTTTTGCTGTTGACTGTACTTGGGTACTACTCTGTAACAACGATGTAATCATTTCCATTGGTTGCGTTCCTAATGCGTCGTTAGCACATGTTACTTGGAACATGTCAGTCGTTTGTCTGGCCAGAGTTACTCGTTAACTGTCTAGCTAGTGCTGAGCTTGCTTGATAGAGAACTTCGTGCAATCCCAGACAATTGACCACCTCTATCCTATCCGGGGTAGTGCAACATGAAACTATGAGAGATGATGATCGTACCAAGTTTAAAGCATAACTAGCCTACAACGTTCCCACTGCTGGCTGCTGGGGCACAGGCCGCCACTCTGTGAGAGGGAATGGGCCGTAGTCTACCACGCGGGCCCGGGTTGGTAATTGTCACAATTCTTTGGGATCGTACCAAATGAGGTCAAACCTGTCCCACCGCCGGCGATCAAGGAACTAAAAACGAGCAGCGAGTGCGCGATGGTGACGAGCGATTACTCGCTGGTATGCGTATGTACCTATCAAGCGTGAGTCTCTCAGCGAGTGTTCTGCCCGCCGAGCGAGGCTCGCTGAGCGAGTATTCTCTTTAATAGCTCTTGTCGCTGCGACAAACGAGTGTGCGCCGGCGGGCGGTGTGAACAATCGGTGATCAACTATTAATATATTTATATTATTAGTTGATCACCGATTTATATTTTTTTTATAGGTTCTTCACCGTTAAATATTTTACTGGGCACAGATGTGTGTTGCGGGTAAGAAGAAGAACTCTGAAGTTGATTATTGATTTATAAATTATATTTGAACGTGACATAATTTATAAAACGAAACGTTGCGCAATTTCTTGGCGCTTGTTAGCCGTACGATGTCCGATGGTCAAGAGAGCTGCGACACGCCGCCGCGCTGTACCGCTCTCGTTGACTCGCACGAACGTCAGGCTAGACTGTCGAAGCGCGCTAACTTCACACTTGCGTTTCGTTGTCAAGTGACCTCCCGTACTCATGTCTCTTCCGTTTTATGGATCTCTTTAACTTATACGCGACCTACAATATTTTGTAGATTACTTGAGCAAGAAAATGGTAGATAGCTAGTCGCTTCCTCGTCGGCGGTATACTCCAAATTGAATCTAATTTACTAGGTACTATAGAGATTTCAAAGACATCGATGAACACAAAAATTATAAAGCTTCCCTGTCAGGAGGTAGGGAAGTAATCTGATCGAGATCTTAGCTTTGATCACTTGATGTCTTTTCCCGGATTATAATTTCTAATAGGTTTCTCTTCTTGTGTAAAACGGTTTTGGCTAAATATCAAAATGGCCGTCAAACTCAATTAAGATAAACAGTCCATTTCTGGGGGCTGCACTCTATAGCCGTTAACGAAAATACGGGCCTGTCCGAAGGTAGTTCGGGACTTCGAAATAAACCCTATTCACGAAAGCACTCAGAAAGCACGTTATTTCTGAGGCACGGAGTGGTTTCGGTCACCCATTCACGGACCGACCGCGCCACGCGTACTGGGGAATACTTATACCCCTTGGTAATAATGGTTGTCAGATTTTCGGGCTTCTGACTACCCGTAACGATTCTCAAAGATCCATGAATCCAGGACCAACGGCTTAACGTGCTTTCCGAGACACGGAGGGGTCTTGGTTTGTGAAGATGGTCACCCATCCACAGACTGACCGCGGCACTGGTAGCTTAACCTGATCAAATCGATATTATTACATAGCCACGAGCCCCTTATGCTTGCTCGCTCACTCCACGTTTAAATTTAATAACTGAACACTGCGCCAGATTCCAACACGACTAAGAATGAAATAAACCACGAAAACGGTTTCACGTTTTTTTTTAAATTCATGCATGAGAATTAAAAAAGAACGTCGCATCTATGACTGTATCGGTTTTCGATACCAAGTGTGACGAGAATTGAGTTGAATTTGTAACTTTGATGTCGACTTCTCATTCGTCTAGTGATCATCTAGCTTTTGCCCGCGACTTCGTCCGCGTGAAGCAACTTTCTTAATTTTTTTTCCATAAGAACCTTCTACAAAGTATTAGAAAACTTAAAAAAAAAGATGGATGAAATCGGTAAAGTCGTTCTCAAGTCATGGCGTGACCAAGGAAAATAGTGATTCATTTTTATATATATAGTTACCTGATGTTATTGTTTACTAAAGTCAAGTCATTCGTTAAGTTTTCTTACCAATATAAAGTATTACGCAAAGCTGCAGCACAGCAGAAGGCCAATTCTCGTAATTTAAAACGTTCAAAATCTAGTCGCAGTCTCATCTCAGCGACAAACAAATGTCAAAAACTTGTCAAAATGTAGGGAAATTAGAAGTATTTTTTGACAGATTGAGACTGAGATCAGACTGTGAACGGTCTTAAAATTACGAGAATTGCCCTTCAGACGGCGCCACTTTGACACAAGATACACGGAAACATTTTTCGACTTGCAAGCTTTTACCAACCCCCATGGGAAGGTCTGAGTTTCTGTATGTATGTATGTACAAGCTTTTATTTAACTTGCCTTGTTAGTTTGTAAGTTATATGTATTGGTCAAATCTTGCAAGCTGAATTAAGACCTCTTCCTCATATCCTACGGCGTTGAAATTTTACACGTTGATTCTGTTTCGATGACAATGCATTTTTATGATGATTCTACATCCAGGGTTGGCTTCAGATGAAGGAACTCCTTAACGGTCAACGGTACAGACACGAAATTTAAGACAATCTAAAATGTGGGTATGTGTACCTTTGCCTAACCCTTCGGAGAATGCGGGCGAGATGTTATGTAATGTGTATGTATGCGTATTATAAGTGTTCAAAGAAAAATGTCACTTTTTAATTGAACCGTAACATTTCGGTAGGCTAGGGGCCCGCATAAAAGGTTCGCATAGCCTATTTTTCAAATCCGACTGGCAGTTCCGGAGATTAGCGCGTTCAAAGGAATACACTCGTCAGCTTTTTTATATTAGTTTAATCGTTATAGTATATAACGTAGATATATAATATAATCTAACGTAGATATATTAGTTATATCGGGATGAGAGTTAGGGACTTTCTAAAACAATTCGGTACAGACTATTTGGTTAAAAGTGATTATAAGCCGACCGCTTAACTGAGACGTTGCCTGAGGTAGCTGCGCGGTGCGGGAGGGGTGATAGTTGTCACAAGTTGACGAATCACTGAGCTCTCGCATCACGTCACCACACCCCTCCCGCACCGCGCTGCTATCTAAGGCAACATCTCAGCTAAGCGGTTGGCCTATAGTATCATTGAACCTTTGCTATACTCCATATTGGAAAATAAGCTGGCTTCTGCCTATTATATTTTACAAAAACAATTTTCACAGAACAGCAATAAAAATCAACCATGACCAAAATGTAGCCCGGAGCACCAGCGACCCTTTAAATTGAATCGTTCGCCAATTGGACTGGGGAGCTAAGTCAGCTCTGTTTTACGTTGCGTGGACAAAACAAAACTGGCCAAGTGCGAGTCGGACTCGCAAACGAAGGGTTCCGCACCACAAGGCAAAAAACGCAGAAAAAAATAAGTTTTTTGCATAACGTAGATATATAATAAAATCTAACGTAGATATATTAGTTATATCGGGATGAGAGTTAGGGACTTTCTAAAACAATTCGGTACAGACTAAATTTGGTTAAAAGTGATTATAAGCCGACCGCTTAACTGTGACGTTGCCTGAGGTAGCTGCGCAGTGCGGGAGGGGTGATAGTTGTCACAAGTTACCGAATCACTGAGCTCTCGCATCACGTCACCACACCCCTCCCGCACCGCGCTGCTATCTAAGGCAACATATTTACTTTTTTTTTTCTGCGTTTCTGCGTTCCTTTAATTTTTATTAACACCAATAAAATGTTTGCACAAACCGCTGTGGTTTGTGCAAATATTTTATTTTATGTCCAGGAAAATAACTGTCCATTCCAAGGTTACCTGGCAGACAGCAGAAAGCGATAAGGCTACCTGTAGTATATTTTGTAGTGTTTGATGTATTTTTGTTGTTTTTTTTTATGGTGTACAATAAAGTATAAATAAATAACTTTATTTTATTCTTATTATTTGTTATTATAGCGGCAATAAAAATACACACTGTGAAAATTTCAACTGTCTACCTTTTACGGTTCATGAGATACAGCCCGCTGAAAAAACACGTTTCTTGTATATATATAATTTTTAACTTTATTTTATTATTATTATTAGTTGTTATAGCGGCAATGGAAACACTCTTGGTAAAACTTTCAACTGTCTACCTATTACGGTTCATGAGATACAGCCCGCTGACAAACGATCAGACGGACGAACGGAAAACGAGGGCTTAGTAATAGGGTTCCGTTGGCAACCTTTGGGTACGGAACCCTTAAAATGACCGTTTTATGAAGGGACCACTAAATATGAGCAGCTCATTAAACAAGTCTTTGACTGCATCTTCTTATAATATTTTGTGTTAGGAAAGGGATCCAGTAAAAGATGTGGCATAGCATGATGCGTTTCTAACACTGGAGTATCGGAAGTGATCTTTATTTTCGTTGCATAACAGCCGGCTAAGCAATAACAGCCACACAGTTCGATCGATCAGGTTAAGCTACGCTTGCCGCGGTTGGTCCGTGGATGGGTGACCATCTTTACATACCAAGACCCCTCTGTGCCTCGGAAAGCACGTTAAGCTGTTGATCTCGGCTGTCATTCGTGGATCTTTTACAGTCGTTACGGGGCGTCAGAAGTCCCAAAGGCTGACAACCAGTATTACTTAACAATGGGTATTGTATTACCCAGTCACTGGGTTGTTTATCTTATAATAGTGACGAGTATCATCAATGGCTGACAGTTTTCAATATTGTCGATAGTGACGTAATTTTCGGGAATAGATCCTGCAGCTTATTTGCGTCACAGACTTACGATGATAATCCCTTACATTATCATGACAATTTAACAATATTTACTGCGTTTTTTTTAACGGTGAAGGAAAACATCGTGAGGAAACCTAGAACCAAAAATTCGAAGATATGTGACATCTACCAACCCGTACTGGGCCTGCGTGGTGGATTACGGCTCACTCCATCTCACAGAGAGGAGGCCTGTGTCCCAGCAGTGGAAACATTATAGGCTGATTAACCACTGCGTTATTTAAGATGAACAATAAGATGATGATGATGTATATAAGTAGTTTATTAGCCATCTTGTTACCATAACACAAGCATTAGGTTGCTTAGCTTGGGACTAGATGGCGCTGTGTGAAATGTCCAGGGATATTATTATTATTTACGATGACAATGAATTCTGAATTATGAATGCAAGGGCCGATTATTTAATCATTAGATATCTTTTACCCGAAAAATAAATGTGACGTTTTGACAGACTGTTCATACAAAAACTGTCAAAATGACAAACTTATTCGTAGGACTAAAGTTAACTGGCAATTAAAAAACCGGCCCTTAGTGTGTTACGTAATTGGGGTGCTGAGTTCAGCAAATGCTTATAAGCCAGAAAGTCAAAGCTATTATATTCGTAGCCTCGTCTCCCAGTGTGTATTCGGCATGCTAAGTTAAAGTAACCGCACCTCGACTAAGTTGTTGCAACTTGTCCTAGCTCAGTTTGCGAACTATTTAACAAACGAACTTAACTCGCGCTTATTGCAAACTCCAGGCTAACGATTCCAACTGACGTTTTGTTCATTTTTGAGCTATTGTCATTGACTATTTTGTTCATTTGTATAATGTCTGGGGTAAACTAAATGGAATACGATTATAAACCCTCTTATCACATACTATTTATTATTTTATTGACAATCTTTGAGAAGAATCGTATCGTTCACTTGTTTTTGATGAAGGACTTATTGAACCTCTAGGTACAATCATCTGCATCGTTATTAGATTCTTCATATATTTTCAACATACTAACTCGAGAGAGATGAGCAAAAAATTGCCCCATGCTGGGCGCCAAAACCATTGATTAGATAAATATAAGGTTCTATTATGCTTTATGTAACTCTAAAACTGGTGAGATAAACGCTATAATAACATACACTGAGAAATATGATCCAAAGGAAATGGAATAATGGTCTTTGTCACTAAAATTGTGCCCCACGCTGGGCGCCAAAACAAGTAACAAGATGAAGTAAGGCACCAATACAATTTCTATCCTCTAGGAGACTGGTAAAGATAAGGTTGTATAAAATATACACAAAGAAACAAGATCCAAAATAACAAAAATACTTTTCTACGACATTTAAAATGTGCCGCGTGTTGGGCGCCAAATCATTTACTTAGTCTATTCACAAGAACTTATGCTTCATGCACTTTTATTTAATTAATACTTACAAGATGAAGTTAAGTACAGCTTTCCAAGTCCTAGTAGTATGCAAACAAATCAATTACAAACAGGCAGACAGACATATATTAATGCAGACACTGCAATGAGCGTGTGTCAAGGACAGAGCACACACAATTAGTGCGTCTCCCATACGGTCATGGTTGCGAGTGGCGGACTGACAGCTCTACTGTAAACATATCTCCAACTACCCACATTTAGCGAGCTTTATTGAGAGGGTCAATCGTAGGGGTCAATTGAAACACGGTACCTAAGGTTACAATGAATTTCCTGCAGACCGCTGTAGACGGTAGTAAGCTATTATTATAAGCTAAGAGCAGTGGTGGCCGCGACTTATGAATTTTAGATCGTAGGTTGGAATCTAGACAGGCGCTTTACTTTGTGTAAATTATTTCATCACTTCGCTCATCGCTCTCCAAACGGTGAAGGAAAACATCATGAGAAAATCGGTATGTCCTAAAACCAAAAATTTGAAAGGTTTAGGTCAATGATAAAAAATGTAGTGCGATAGGTAGAACAGCGAAGTGATTGCGTAACATACATACTTATGAGTACAATAGAAATGGGTTTTATTTTGACATTTCTTTCCCACCTCCCTTTTTTATACTTTAGTTGTACATATTATTATTTGAAGACGGTTTTAAGAACTGATTAATTTTTCAATAGTCAGATAACATTTATCTGAAGAACAAAAATGACAGTTTAATATATTTTCTATACAAAAGCTGTCAAACGTCAATCATTATCCCCAGATAAAAATTATTTGACTATTGAGAAATCAGCCCTAAATTTTATAAATACTAACCTTTATCAGTGGCTTCGCGATATTGAGAACAGATATCTAGTTGATCCATTAAACACAATCTGTCTCTGGAACTAAGCACAGCCACCGCTAACCACAATGAAAAAAAGGTAGATCGCAGCTGTTATTTTAGTCTAGCACATAAAAAATTAGAGATTAGAATATTTAAAAGTATAAAAAGGCTAAAATAAACATTCTTAGTATATGCTCAACAGGCCAAACAAATATAAGCAAGTATTAAACTCAGTGTAAAAGAAGCCCGCAGTACCGTTTTCAATGAGCGACTCGACGTATTTGCCTCCACACGCAGCGACAAGTCTCCTTACAGCCGCGACAAGTGTCACTTAAGAGTGATACGTGACAAAACCACTGGTTTGGGGAGCGGAGCACAGTATGTGAAATCCTTCCACTTTGATCTGAAGGTAAATAAAATTTACAACGATATAAAAATGGTTACGGGAAGTTAGAATCCGGATGTATGCCAAACAGTCTTGTATGTTATGGAGGTCAGTTAAGCTAAGGCTTCCTAAAAGAGCGGTGGCCGCCACATAGCTTCCGCAATTTGCCGGCGAATGACGTCTATGAAGCGTATCAAAGTAAGTTGGTGTGTTTTCCTAGCAAGCTTTTTCTGACAGCGCAAAGTCATGAATGAATACGTTCCTGACACCCGTTAGTGCGATAATTCTAAAGTCTATTTAAACTAATGTTTCAAATTGGTGTTATTGCAAGTTAAACTAATATCAACTTTATTTTAATGGTAATTAAGTTAATTTCAGAGTAATTAGCACTATTGAAAAAGTAATAAAAATATTTGAATTTGTAGCGTAAACTGAACTTTTTTGTGTAGGAATTAAAGTATTTTTTCCATAAACTCATACTTGTTTACATTTTTGGCAAATAAATCGCGAATGCAGATAAGTAACTAAACTCCGATTATTAATTTGCTAGACTAAAACCACAGCTGCGATCGGTTTTTTTGTTGTCAACATAACATTCTTTAATATATATTAACTGTCATTTTGGTCTAGCAAATGAAAAATCAGAGTTTAATAAAGATCAAATTCGCAAAACACGTATTCGTTTGTATGAATTTGACAGGTGTCAAGAACGCATTCTCTCGTCACCCGCACTGTAGTATGAAAACGTTAAAGCTGAAAGTTACACATAAACAGTCTATAGTTTCCCTAAGAGACGCTCTTTGAGTTAGTGAAGCAACACATCACTGAATCACGATAGTTATAGGTACTTGAGTACCGTCAACAAAATAGATAAGTTTGCAGGCTGCTAACTACTTTCGATTAAAAGTTGTGTGCGTACTATTCTAGTCTTTGACACCACTTGTTCGTATTGCGTCTTATGTTTAAAAAAGTATGGAAAATACTAAACTGATCCTCTCAAAACTTCTAAAGATGTATACTTCTTTAAAATAATCATTAGTTTAAAAACTGTTTAGGGTTCTAATGATGCACACTTTTTTATTTAAATGAGCCTCTTTTTAACTGCTTTTCTCACATTTCGCCGCAGTATCTAAGCTAGGGAACCCCAACCAAATAGGTTAGGTTAAGTTAGAAACGAGACAAACCGCACGCGAGTCAAGTGACCGATGCCGCGGCAGCGTTGGTCACAGTTACTGATCTATTTAGTATTTTTTTAAATGGTTATTAATGTAATTATTTGACGTTCAAAAAAAGAAACGTGATCATTATATTAAAATGTTTTCAGGAGCGCAAAATGGGAATTATTTGAGGTTTGAAGAGATACATGCCAAAGAATGCCATGTTAAAAGCAAAGTACCTCTTATAACATCATGCCTGGATTCCCGAAAGGTAGCCAGAGCTGTAAGTACAGATATTTCTTTAGTTATGTTCTATCCTTTTAATAGTGAAAATAACTAGATAAAAGCTTAGAAATAACGAAATGTAGTTACTCATTGTTGTTTTACAAGCATTTACGCGTCAAAAAAAAAAAAAAAAAATATGCCTGCGGGGTGCAAAATATGTTATGTCTTGTCTGCACACTTTACTGTTTCGTCGACTGTACATACTTTCATACATCTATACCTAAATGCGAGTATTCCCTTTGTGAAATTACAAAGATATTGTTAAAGTTGAACTTGTGAGGGGTGTCTGAACTGTGTTGTACATGCAAATGGAAGATACAGTGTTTTGTTTTCATTCCGTTCATCTAAGTGACTCAAGGGTGAATAGTCCGTAGTCCGTTTGGGTAAATCAGATTTTGGTAGCCGACATCAAAATCTGATTCACCCGTCAGCACTATTTTCTTGTGACGAAGTTGAATGAGTCAATGAATCTTTCCAAATATAAAGAGTAAGGACCTAACTTATGTAGGTACTTTTTAATTCCGCTACAGCCTGGCCCTTGCTGCCCTCTCCCAGCAACGCCCTAAGGCGATGTCCGTACCCCACAGGGGGTGCCCTTAGCGTGTAGTCGCTTAGTTTTTAAGTTTTTTAAGCCCTGGTTAGAGGTCTTAATTTATTCAGGCTTCCACAGGCAAGCCCGGTTAAGTAGACGACAACGTCATAGGCTGAATTGCGAGATGCCACATATATATAAAAAAAGTAGGTAGTAATAAGGCTACGTACTCACTGGCAGGTGGGTTGCTTAGCGCCTAGAGCCTAGCGAGTCACCTTGCGATTAGCGAAGTGAAACTAACGCTCTAGAATTTTCGCAACCGGCCGCACTGCGCGCTCGTCGCGTCCGCTACTCGCCTATCGTGTATCGAAGGATGTTAAGTCCCTAGGCTCTAGGCGCTAAACAAGCCACCCGTCAGTGCGTACCTACGTAGCCTTAGAATGCTGTCTCAGTCAAAAATATGTCAGATTAAGAACATCTTCATTGTGTTGACTGTGATTTGATGCTGGTCAATAATACACACATAGAGCAGTTAGGGTAGGTACGTACCTTAACCGATGTAGTTACAAAAAAACGGTCTGACAAGACTGTCCTTATTTTTTTGAGGAATTTTGATCCCCATTCCCGGATTTTGAAAAAATTGTACAGTCAGTAAGAAAATGGTCAATTTTGACCAAAACTCTTTTTGCTGCCAATCGATCCTGTTTCTCATAAGGATCAAAACACTCTATTGGACCAACTGAGGTCTGAGAACGAGAAAAGTCAGAAATCGCAAAAACTTTTCCCATACGAAATGTAGGAAATGAGATCACCAACTTACTTTTTTACGACGGATAGACACTTGTCTTCTGCAGTGTGCAACTATCACTCAAACTTTTAATTACGTGAATCTCGTCTAAGCTATCAATACCGTTTTCTAAGGAGCTCGGCCGCCACATTAGCACAAGAAAGAAAGTGTTATCTCATAAGCCCTCGGGGCTCGGTCATCAGAAACCGCGTCGACCTGTTACCGGGAGCGATAAGCTTCAACTTTTAATGACCTTAAGGGTACTTTACAGTACCTATACGTTTTTCTAAAAAAACTTTACGTTACTTAGCGTGTCGATGGCAAAAATATAGTTTTTTTATTTTTTATTTGTTTGGCTCAAAATTCAGTACCGCGGATAGCTTTTGCTGATGCAGACATTAGGTCCTCACGTGTGCAGGTGACTGGGCATGCGGTGCATGATGGGAGGTGTACCATTGTCTGGACCTTAAATTCGTCCCCGTCTAAAGCTGAAAACCTTTTGCATACTAGTGTACCTAAATGTAGTCCTTTATTTAGTTTCGAACATGTAACCCCGCGTGATGTATTTAATGTTTTTAATACACTTAAGTCTTAAAACACCGGTGATTATTCGGGTATCTCCATTAAACTTTTAAGTAATATAATGGATATCGGAACCCCTATCTAGCTGTTACTTTTAATAAATGTGTTGACTATTAGGAACTTTTCCTGACCTCATGAAGAGTAGTAAAGTCACACCATTATTTAAATCTGGTAATAAGAATGATGTTGGCAATTTCAGGCCTATTTCTATCTTACCTACATTTAGCAAAATGTTTGAAAAATTTACACTCAAGCAGTTGCAAAGACATTTTAATTTAAATAGCCTCCTCCATAATGAGCGACATGGCTTTACAAAAGGTCGTTCAACTACAGATGCGGGTGTTACTCTGCTGAGACATATATTTGACGCATGGTCGAAATCGCAAAATGCTATTGGAGTTTTCTGTGATCTCTCCAAAGCCTTTGATTGCGTGCACCATGACACGAAGCTCTCAACGTAATAATTTCTTATTTACATAAAAGGGTCCAATGTGTAAATGTTAATGGTGTGAAATCTTCTGGGCTACCAGTCCAGTTAGATGTACCGCTCAATACTGGGTCCATTCTTGTTCTTAGTATATATCAATGATTTACCATTTTATTTAAAGGGCATCTGTGACGTTGTACTGTTTGCAGACGATACCTCTCTTATATTTAATGTAGACAGGAATAAACAAGATTTTGACGACGTAAACAGTGCACTCTCAATAGTTACAGATTGGTTTACGTCAAATAACCTAGTTCTCAATGCCAAGAAAACGAAATGTATAAAGTTTGCCTTACCGAATGTTAGAAATCTAGAACCCAACATCGTCTTAGATAAAGAGGTGCTTGAAACTGTAGGCTCGGCAATTTTTCTAGAACTAACAGTAGATGCCAAACTTCAGTGGGGACCTCATATAGAGTCTAGCAGGAAGGCTCAGTTCGGCTGCCTACGCCGTCAGGAAAGTAACACAATACACTGAGGTTGATACAGCTCGCTTAGTCTATTTCAGTTATTTTCACAGCGTTATGTCCTACGGTATTCTACTGTGGGGCAAAGCCGCTGATATACAAAATATATTTGTCCTTCAAAAACGAGCTGTTCGAGCAATTTACCAGCTAGGTGCCAGAGTTTCTCTAGAATTTTTTTTAAAGATATTGGTATTCTCACGGCAGTGGCGTGCATTGTATATAGGCATAAAAGCAGTGCCTACCTCGATAAATCGATAAACCATAAGCCTGACAATCATATTTTAGTGTGTGTGCCGTACAATTAAGAAACTCACTAAATTGTCATACCTAACAAAAAACAAAATCTTCATAAAAACTCGCGCGGCAGTAGGCAGTCGGCAGACGGCCTACTCGGCTCTTGTACTATTCGCACATTGTCATTGGTCTTTACTCGTTCAAGTTAATACGATGAAATTAAAAATACGTATGTCTCACGCGGAATACCATGACGTTCGACCCTTCGCAATTTATCACCTACTCAAATAACCAACCTAGTGTGAATGTTAAAATATACTTTGTAATTTGGCCGTGCGAAGAAAGAAAGAAATGGATAATGAGGTCGCCGATAGTGAGGTAAAAATTAAAATCCAAGATGGCGGCTGCAAAAAGTTTCAATCTTTTTGTCATGGGTGTCATTTTCATAGTTTTCGAGGGTGATGGACCCGATAATAACGTCACAATGAAAATCCAAGATGGCGGCTGCGAGAAGTTTTAAAATTTTTCGTCATTGTTATCGTTTTCATGGTTTTCGAGGGTGCTGGAGCAATTTGTGAGGTAAAAATGAAAATTCAAAATGGCGGCGGGCCGTAATGCACCACGTTGATAGATGTTACATGTTTTTGATTTTTTTGTTCATGGCGGTTTCCTCACGATGTTTTCCTTCACTGTTTTGAGAGTAGTGGTGATGAAATAATTTACATAAAGTAAAACGCCTGCCTGGGTTCAAACCTACAAGTCGTAAGTCGCGGCTGTTACCACTGGGCCATCATTGCTCTCATAAAGCTAGGTAATAAAGATCAAATTCGCAAAACACGTATTCGTTTGTATGAAACTGACAGGTGTCAAGAACGCATTCTCTCGTCAACTGCACTGTAACTACTATTCCTCATTCAATAGTGCCACTGTAACGTAAACTTCGTACCCAAGTAGGCCGCAGCAAGGATAACCTCCACAAGTGGGGGTTCATTGAAGGCGCTGTCCTCAAAATCAAAATTAAAAGTCAATTATTAAAACTGTCCCTTAGAAGGGATGTATAACTTTGAAAAGGTCATAAGTACTTAATGGGTTTGAACTCGCTACTTGGGGTGTAAGATGCGGATCAGATAAAAAACGGGCCAGTACGACATAGTACGTTTTATCTTTTCAAGTCTCTTTAATAATTAAATTCCAATTTCTAAAGATTGCACGTTTACGTCAAATACATTGACATTCTATCGATAGACAGATAATCGAAAGTAACGATATCGAGAAATTCGTGAGAAATAAAATGTTGAAACGGAAATTAATAGCGTGCGTTGACTGGCTGGCTCGATCATAAGATTGTAGACTTATATACCATTCGTGATTTATTTGCCAAACATGTAAACAAATATGAGTATTTGGATAAATAACTTTAATACCCACACAAAACAGTTCAGTTTACGCTACAACTTTAAACATTTTTAAATAGTGCTAGTCTCTCTGAAATCAACTTAATTGCCACTAGAATAAAGTTGATATTTGTTTAATTTGAAATAACAACAATTGGAAACATACATTTGAATAGACCTTAGGTAATAGATTTTTTTTTTTCGTGTAAGTAGGTAGGTACCTACTTACACGAAAAAAAAAATCTATTTGAAAATACACAGTATTTTTGTATTGACTAAACTAGTTTTAAGCAGTGTAATACAGTTGCTGGTATACAATCTGAGATTATAAACTAAACTAACTGCCACTAAACTTTAATTGAAAAGTGACCTTATTTTGAAAATTTTTGTTCTTTTTGCGGTCGGGTGTTTTTTAAGGAGATCTTTTACGGAACTTGCGGACTGCGGTAGGAGTAAAGTGGGAGAAATCGTCACGTGATGAAAAAGCGTTATACCCTAGTCTCCATGAGACGTTTCATTTAGGTAATAGAAAGAGACAGAGAGAGGTATAGTTGTGATATCCGTGTATAGTTTACATGGTTTTCGAGGGTACTGAACGTAATAGTGAGTTCACAATGAAAATCTAAGATGGCGGCTGTAAATTTAAAAAGGAATCGTCGTGTCATCTTCATGATTTTCCGTCATGTATCGTTTTCCTTGTCGTTGTCAGCCGCCGACGCATATCAACGGATGCAGTTGCATCTGACGTCGACGCGTGTCGCTCATGTATGTGTATGAGCGCTGATACGGAGATTCAATAGAATAAGAGGTGAGAGTGGACTGCCCCATTGGTCTGGCAAGCGCGGCTGCTGAGCGTGGGGTCCTGGGTTTGATTCTCGGGTCGGGCAAAGTGTTATTAAGGAATTTCTTAGTAACATCCCAGAGTTTAATACTGTAGGTGAAAACTAAAGGACCTTAAGTCCATTTTTTGTCATTTTTGTATTTTCAATGATTCTTATGCAGTATACCCGTATTGATCAAATGGTAAAAGACATTAAGTCCTACAGCCACTAATTTCGTGGATGTAAAATTATAAATAACATTATGTCATTAATTTTAATATCTAATTTCGGGTATAGACATCTTTAATGAGCTCTACTGAATAATTTATAAAATGTGACTTAAGGTCCTTTAGCTTTCACCTACAGTAGTTGGCGGTGGGCATGCTTTCCGAGGCACGGGTATCCCCGTGCCTCGGAAAGCATGTTAAGCCGTTGGTCCTGCGCCTGATGTTTATCCGGTCGTGTCGGATTGCCGTCCCATCAGAATATGAGAGTGAGGGAAGAGAGAGTGCGCCCTTGTCTACCACAGGCGCACACATTTGTGCACTATAATATCTCTAATGTATATTTAACATTATGTGAATGCAAATGAGGATGGGCGCTGATACCTATATCACAAGATAAGTATTAAGTTACCTTAGCTTAGGTATTAGTAGCAACTCTAACATGTAAAATAATGTAACTACCTTTTGGCCTATTTGTAAGCCTGTTTCTTTATGTTAATTTCTAAGGTGCAAATAAACATTTTTATTTTTTTTATCTCCCACGCCGAAGGACTCCGCTGAGATTGGTTACCATGGCCGAAATTCGACCTGGAGGCCTATTATTAGAATACGAGGCCAGCTGGTACAGGTTTTTTACCGATAACGTTGATTGAGCCAGTCTGCAGTGCACTTTAAAGAATTAAACAAATAAACGCAATCTCTATTTATTTAGATACGGCTGATTGCACCCGTTCAGTGATCCGCGAACAGAGAATAATGATTATAGTTTACTTAGTAAATTGCAGGTTCCTAAAAGAAAAGAAGGAAAGAAAAAGTATTTATTACAACTCGTGTAGAAAGATCAGCAACTAAACTAAACACAGTCATAAATAAAAATAAAAAACAAAATGTAGGTATCAAAACCTAACAAACAAAAAAAAAACAGAAAGTCCTATACGAGGCCAAAAGGCTCCTATACGAGGCCAAAAGGCTCATATACGAGGACAAAAGGCTCATATACGAAGACAAAAGGCTCATATACGAGGACAAAAGGCTCATATACGAAGACAAAAGGCTCATATACGAGGCCAAAAGGCTCCTATACGAGGACAAAAGGCTCCTATACGAGGCCAAAAGGCTCCTATACGAGGACAAAAGGCTCCTATACGAGGACAAAAGGCTCCTATACGAGGACAAAAGGCTCTTAAACGAGGCCAAAAGGCTCCTATACGAGGCCAAAAGGCTCCTATACGAGGACAAAAGGCTCTTAAACGAGGACAAAAGGCTCCTATACGAGGACAAAAGGCTCCTATACGAGGACAAAAGGCTCTTAAACGAGGACAAAAGGCTCCTATACGAGGACAAAAGGCTCTTAAACGAGGACAAAAGGCTCATATACGAGGACAAAAAGCTCTTAAACGAGAACAAGAGGCTCCTATACGAGGACAAAAGGCTCATATACGAGGCCAAAAGGCTCATATACGAGGCCAAAAGGCTCCTATACGAGGCCAAAAGGCTCCTATACGAGGACAAAGGCTCCTATACGAGGACAAAAGGCTCCTATACGAGGACAAAAGGCTCTTAAACGAGGCCAAAAGGCTCCTATACGAGGCCAAAAGGCTCCTATACGAGGCCAAAAGGCTCCTATACGAGGACAAAAGGCTCCTATACGAGGACAAAAGGCTCTTAAACGAGGACAAAAGGCTCCTATACGAGGCCAAAAGGCTCCTATACGAGGACAAAAGGCTCTTAAACGAGGACAAAAGGCTCCTATACGAGGACAAAAGGCTCCTATACGAGGCCAAAAGGCTCATATACGAGGCCAAAAGGCTCCTATACGAGGACAAAAGGCTCCTATACGAGGCCAAAAGGCTCATATACGAGGACAAAAGGCTCCTATACGAGGACAAAAGGCTCTTAAACAAGGACAAAAGGCTCATATACGAGGACAAAAGGCTCTTAAACAAGGACAAAAGGCTCCTATACGAGGACAAAAAGCTCATATACGAGGCCAAAAGGCTGCTATACGAGGCCAAAAGGCTCCTATACGAGGACAAAAGGCTCCTATACGAGGACAAAAGGCTCATATACGAGGCCAAAAGGCTCTTAAACGAGGACAAAAGGCTCCTATACGAGGACAAAAGGCTCATATACGAGGCCAAAAGGCTGCTATACGAGGCCAAAAGGCTCCTATCTCAGCATCATGCTGACAACACAACCTACAAGCTAAGTCAAGCAAGTTTGCCTACAGTCTAGGAATGAATTATAATAAACTTGTACATAACATCATCAGCCTATAATATTCCCACTGCTGGGACACAGGCCTCCTCTCGTTCAGAGGGAGCGGGCTATAATCTACTACGCGGGCTCAGTGTGGGTTGGTAGATGTCACATGTCTTCAAATTTTTGGGTCTAGGATGCACTGTGTTATTTTCATTCAAAATGCTAGCAATGATGTTGAAAACATTTGGAGAGTGGTAGCCTAGTGGTAACGGCCCCAACATATCAAAAGCAAAATCAAAAGTCATTTATTCAAATTAGGCTGAGAATCAGCACTTTTCGAACGTCAAAAATACAAAAGACAGTCCCCCAAAAACGCCCGCCCTTCACCACTTCCTAGTGCTATCGCTGGGAAGAAGAAGTGGCGCAACAAACTCCCCAGCAGCACAGCTGTCTGTTCAGCTATAAAATACTTGATACTTGATTGTATACAATACTATGTAGGTGTTAAGTAATTAACATTATAAGGCACAGAACATAAAATTAAATTACTTGCAATATGTCAGCTAGCCACGCCTGTAATATATGAGTTGAAGTTCGTGGATTCAAACCCAGGCAGGCGCTTAACTTTGTGTAAATAATTTTATCACCACTTTGCTCTCTCGACGGTGAAGGAAAAATCGTGAGGAAACACTCACAATGTTTACAAAATTAAACACACACTATGTACTTGTAGTAGTTCAACAACGAAATACACAACTACACTATCGTCACTGAATAACTCTAATATTTTAAAAGCAGTACAACAAAGATGTCCTCTAACCACAATATCATTATAATGAAACATTTAATAAAGGCACGCCCGCTCTGCTATTAGATTTGCCGCCGTAATACAGCAGAGTGCACCTGTTCTGTTTATTTGTTCGCCCACCGTTATCTCCGTCTTAAATCCGACTGATGTTGGTTTAACCACGTTTTAGCGTAAATTAGTTTTTGTCAGGTTTCAGCAGCTCTGTTTTAGTTTTAACAATAACAGAATAATTATGCCAACTTACTATCGTCCCACAGCAGGGCAGTCTTCTTCTCGTACAGAGAAGGCACGAGCAGTGTCATCACGCTTGCTCAAAACGGGTTGGCGATTTTAGACTTCCATTATCTATACGTCCTGGTCTCCTCGCGATGTTTTTCTTCACTGATATCAGTAATGTCCAAGATAAACTCGGAAAGTACTAGATCATCATCTGCCTTTTCCTAACTATGTTGGCGTCGGCTTCCAGTCTCACCAGATGCAGCTGAAATACCAATATTTTACATCACGCGACTACCTATCTGACCTCCACAACCCAGTTACTGGGTAATACGATACCCCTTGGTAAGAGTGGTTGTCAGACCTTCGGGCTTCTGACGACCCGTAACGACTGATAAAGATCCACGAATGACAGTCGGGACCAACGGCTTAAAGTGCTTACCGAGCAACGAAGGGTTCTTGATATATAAAGATGGTCACCCATCCACGGACTAAGCGCGACAAACGCAGCTTAACCTGATCGATCGACCCGTGCGGCTATTATATTATTTGGGTTTAAAGATTCTTTATTTATTCTAAAAGAACATACATTGTTCACTTAGCGAATAAATACATAACTAAGGTAATGGTAGTCCAGTAGCTAGTAGTTTTATGTTTTTATGTAGGTAGGTGTGGTGTCGCATTTTGTGTGTACGACTAGCATAATTTAAGTCGCTAACTTAACAGTTTTGTGTTGTCAGTGACGTACTGCTTGAGTTTAGATTTGAATACGTTAAAAGAAGATGTACTCCTAATATCTGCCGGTAGATTATTATAAATTTGTACACCTTCGTATTTTATGTTTTTCCTGCCATATTGCGTCCGCGGGGGGTGCGTCTGTATTTGATTGGGGTTTCGTTGGCTGTATTTGGATGTTTTTATGTTGAACGATAACTGTGTATGTATGGTTTTGTTAAGAATTTTTCTGATAAGGATGCAGGAATTGAAGGTGTAAAGTTGATGAATGCTCATTAGTTTGGTGTGTTTGTACAGTTCGGATGTAGGTGTGTCATAATCATAGTTGAATAGAAGTTTGATTATTTTATTCTGTGCTATTTGTAGATCTTTAATCGTAGATTTGGTGGCGCATCCCCAGATTTCAATTAGGTAATTTATGTGTGAGCGAACTAATGAGTTGTAGATATTGTAGCGGATTTTTTTTGGAATGTTATTGATGTACCCGCGCATTGAACCCATTAGCGATGTTATTTTTGTTTTTATGTGATTAATATGTGCTTGCCAAGTGAGTTTGTTGTCTAATCTAAGTCCAAGGTATTTTTCACAATTACTTTTGATGATTTTAGTGTTGTTTATGTGTAAGGCTGGGTGGTCAAGAATTTTTTTATTTTTAGCTGAGAATATTATGTACGATGTTTTTGATGCATTTATGGTAAGTAAATTAGAGCTAAACCAGTTGTATAATATATCTAAGTCTTTCTGAGCGTCAGCTACAATGGTGTTTATGTTGGTACCGAAGTAGAAAAGGCAAGTATCATCGGCGTACAAAGTTAGTTGCCCAGTTAAGCCTAGATCTTTAATATTATTTATATAAATAGCGAATAAGAGGGGGGATACCAGAGATCCTTGAGGAACACCAAATTCTATGGGAGATGCTCTACTCTCAGCGTTTCCTATTTTAACAACTTGTTTCCTATTGTTAAGGTATGAGGAGAGGATTTTATGCATTTCTCCGGTGATGCCAATGCTTTTTAGCTTTAATAATAGTATTTTATGGGATACCGTGTCAAACGCCTTTTTTAGGTCAATAAAAATACCGATTGCAATGTTTTTTTTGTCAATGTTTGTTTTAATGGTGGTGACTAAATCGATTGTGGCGCACAGAGTGTTTGATTTGGGTCGGAAACCGAACTGCCGATCGTAAATATAATTAATGTCGTTTAGATATTTTTCTAGTCTAGTGTAAATCAATCGTTCAAAAATTTTTGATAGTACCGGTAATACCGATATGGGTCGATAATTCCCGGGATCTGTCTTTGTGCCGGATTTGTATATGGGGTTGACTTTAGCAATTTTGAGGGTATCTGGGAATGTACCACTCTTAAAACAGTTATTAATACAATTTGTTAGGTTGGGCGCAATTAGGTTTTTTATGCATTTAATAGTTTTAGTGGTAATGCCATCGATTCCTGAGCTACAACTTGGGTCCAAATTATCAATTATTCTTGTGATTTCAATGCTAGTACACGGCGTGAGAGTATTTAATTGATTTGTATTAGGGTTATTGTTAATTGTGGTGTATGTTAAGTTATCGTGGAATTTGTGTGGTATTTGAGTGGCTAGGAGCTTCCCTACGGACGCAAAAAAGTTGTTGAAAGCTTCGCATACCTCGATAGGATCGCTAGTCGTTTTGTTGTTTATGTTTAGCTTAGGTATGTGGCAGGCGGTGACCGGATTGTTATTAGATAGAAAGTTAATTAAGGACCACATCTTCTTTGGATTTGATTTGCAATTTGAGAATTTATTATAAAAATATTGTCGTTTTTCTTTCTTCATAAGGTGTTGCACTTCGTTTCTCTTTCCTATAAAATCTGCTTTGAAAACGTTATTGTTTGGATCATTTTTAGATTTCTTCCATAGTATATTTCGCTTCTCAATTTCCCTCGTAATTTTTCTGTTAATCCAGTCGTTTCTGGGTAGGTTTAAGATTTTTGATTTCTTTTTTGTGTTTGTTTTTACTTTATCCTTTATAAAACTCTCTAGCGCATGGTAGTCGTCTTTTGTTGTTGTGCAGTTAGTATTAGAGACATCTTTGTATAGATTTGTGTAGTCAATGGCTGTGTAGTGATGTATTTTTTTTGGTGGTCGTTTGTATTTCTTTAGTTCCAGGTATATATGGTTATGATCAGATAAGGATGATTCAATGACAGCCATGTGAAAGTTGTCTTTAGAGAGGTTTGAGCAGACATGGTCTAAAATTGTATTAGTGGTACCGGTAGTCCGAGTCGAATATTTTTTGCTTATTTTGTTTAGTATTTTGTAGCCAGTCTCTTTGATCATATTTGTGTAGGTTATCGCAGTCCGGTCCGGTTTTAATAAGTCGAGGTTGAAGTCGCCGAAAACAATGCATCGTCGTTTCTGCTGGAGTTGTGAAGAATAGTATTCTATAAAGTTTCTGCAATTCGTATCTGGGGGTTTATAGATAATGCCGACGTCCAGCGCATACTTTTCCAGGAATATCCAAAGATAGTTGTTGCCATCAATGTAGTTTTGTTGAATATGTTTGTGTTCAAGGTCATTGTGGACAAAAATTGATACTCCTCCGCCACGCCGATCAGTGCGGTAGTTGTAATGATGAGTATAGTTTGGTATGTGTATTGATGAGCCTTCGGAGTCCGATTTAATCCATGTTTCGCTCAATAAAATCAGGTGAAGTACGTGGGGTGTGCTTTTCAAGATACATTGAAGTTCGTCCACTTTCCCTTGTTTTGATAGGCTTCGTATGTTGATATACAAAAATTTGAGGGCGTGCGCGTCGGTGTTAAGTTGGGAGTAATTGTCTATTGCTTGATATGTTGTTATGTTTGAGTTTGGACAGGTTGTTTTTGAGGTTGTAGTGGTTATTAGTTTTTTGGAGGTATGGTGTTCATAATTTTAGGTAGTCCTTTAATATATTTTATGATTAAGTTGGTTTCTCCATTTTCTTGACGGCGCTGTAGCTCTGCTCTTAAATCTTTCAGGTATTTTTGTTGGTTGGGTGTTTGGTCTGAGAATATTTTTATATTTGATTTAGTGAGCTTGTCCTTGCTACGTAGTATATGTTGAGCTATTTCACGAGATTCCAGGCTTATTTTGATGAGCCTATTTTTATCGGCATTGTATTTTCCGAGGCGCAGGCATTTGATGATGTTAGGGCACTTATTGTCGCCGTAAAGAGGTTTAAATACTTTTTGTATTTGTTGTTTTTCGAGATATTCTTGATCTGCCTTGTTTGTGTCCTCTAGTTCCAAAACTCCCGCTATAATTATATTTTTTTCTCGGTCGTGTCGTTCGCGCATTTCGTGAAGTAGTTCTTCTTGTTTATATGTGGATGTTGGTTCTGTTTTTAGGGAAGACATTTGGTATTCGATTTTTTGTAGTTTTTGCTCGGCTAATTCACTTTTACATGCTAGCTGTGATAAATCAGACTTTAATACTTGTTGCTCAGTAGACAACTTATCCGCACGTTGATTAATGCTCGACAAGTCCGTTTTGAGATCACTCAAGTCTTGTCGTATCTGTGACATATTGTCTGACTGAGTCTGTGCAAATTTTTCAAAGGAAGCCAAGATATCCTTTCGAAAATTGGCTATTATATCTGTGAATTGAGTATTCATAGTATTTATTTCTGTATGTATTTTGGTTATCTCCTCTTTGAAATCATGGTCAAGCTCAGGCCTTTTTCTTTTGCGTAAAGTAATGGATTGTAACTCGTCATTCTCGTCTAATTTACGCAAGTCGGGGTATGACGACGAAGTATTTGCCGCTACCGCCTTCTGTGTGTTAGTTTTCTTTTCGTTAGGCGATCGCGCCGTCATACTCATTGTTTAATATTATTCGCGTTCGTTTGCAGCGGTGTCACAGAGTGCGAGCGGGATCAAAAATGTAGTTTGTCTTTTTTACCCGCGGGGGTGAAGAGCGCTGCTTGTTGACCACGCACCGCGTCGCCACCGTATGAACTATGAGTCAGTAGTTTAAGAAAGTCCTTTTTGCACATTAACCAGCACGATAATTGACACTGTCACTTTTCACTAATAAGGTCCAAACTAGGGTGATCGGTATTTGTATTTTTAATGAACTGTTTTTTTAAGAGAGTTTGACACACGTCTGGTCGCACCGGCTACTGGCGTACAGCCACAAGCCCCTTCAGAAAGTACTAAATATGAATTGAAAAAGTCACATTGGTAGTTGTCCGAATTTGAACTCACAACCTAGTGCATGAGATTTGACTTTGAGACCACTGGGCTATCACAGCCTGTTTTATTTATTGAAAACTAAAGAAATAAAGAGGGTTTATCATCAAACCGGTATAGAACTACGATAAGACAAAATCCGGCGATTAACGTTCACATACGTGTGTATACATACGTTTTCCATATTTGGCCAGTGTTCATTTTGCAATAGTAATCAAATCAAATAGCCAGTATCAGACTTTTAGTAGTCAAAAACGTTTGAAATCTAGTGGCAATTTCATCTCAGCGACAAATCGACAATCAATGTTAAAAATATAGGGGAATTAGGGGCATTTTTAACCGATTGAGACTAAGCCAAGAGTAGAATGTCAACGTTCAATACGGGAATGGGCTAATTTCCTTTAACAAAAGGTCGATATCGTTTACGTGTAAGCGATACACTCTTACATGCTGTATATTGTTTATGGGAAATTCTGAGGGGGACGGCGCGAACGCAGTCCCCACTATCAAAAATAACGCATCCGAGTTATCCACATTAGGGATAATCGCAGGGGTCAACCCAACCGCAGTGCAATGGAAAGGCCTCGCCCTGGGGGAACCGCCTTCTTGATCACGGTATCCCCTATGCCAGGTAAGTATGAATTCTTTGCAAATACGCGCGAGGGTCGTTCAACGTCGGAGACTCTTAACACCGCGATTCAGAAACGTGACGTATTTGTACAGCGCCATCTAGTTTAAAGATTGGAACTAAATCGCGCGGTATCGTCTATAACTTGGCCGTACCTTTACTTAAATTGCATTGAGGACAATGTAAACAAGATAATATATCAAATAACTTTGACAATACTACCGATTAAGTACTGCACTTAGTAAGAAATATTAGTAAGATGAATTGAGAACAATCAGTAACAAGATACTGACGGATTATACCAACAAGGGAATTATGAAATCTTCTACAGTATAATGTGCTGAACTTATAATTACAGGATTATAAAATTGTAAATGGATCATTTCAACGTAAAGTAAATATAATTAACATGTTTAAAGGATTTATTTTAAAGCGTTCTTGCATAAAAAACTTAATATAAAAGTCACTACCAATGGAGACAAACATGGGTGTTTAATGGACGATTTCTATAATTTACGGACGGAACGTTTTAGTTAAAAGTAAGTCTTGTATATCTTTACCAATATTGAAGCAAAGACCTCATAGACCTATATTATATTGTAGTCTGTGATCATTGCTTTGCATGGTACGTCCTCCCTTATGGAAGTAGTTTTTACCACAGGTAAAATTAGCTTACGTAATCTATTTATATGCCCAGTTTGGCAACAAAAAATGCTACCATTGGTAAACAAAATGGTTCGTTTTTGTTTATAGGAACCGAGCATTATACATATATAAACTCGCGCCTTCTTCCCATGGGGAAGAACTACAGATCACTACCTGCCACGATCCTTACATATTCCTTTTGCTTCGTTAACGTTCATACATCTGGGAATACACGCACGCCGCCGGTTGCGAATATTAGGTTTTGAAAAGGCAGGGTCCAGAGTACACGTGCGACAAGGATGGTTTCATCAAGGTGGAGAAGAAGAAGAAGCTTCTTTTTCAGAACCAGTGGGGCACCGCGCAGGCAGGACCCAACATGCTGCTGCGTCCAGCAGTCCCGACGACGCAGCTGTACGTCTCCAGACTGCACCACTCCACGAAAGTTGAGGAGATCGTGGAGTACATGCGTGTGAAGACCAACTGGACTTTGAGGGTCGAGAAGTTGGAGTCGCGTCACATCACGAACTTCAAGTCGTTCGTAGTGCGTGTTCCGACAAATCTCGAGAAGTTCCTCAAGCAAGAGTTCTGGCCGAAGGGTGTTATGTACCGCCGGTTTCGTGGCCGGCTACATGACACCAGTCAGCGAAACACGACGCAGACACTTCGTGTGCGTTAGTTAGGTTTTAGTGTAATTATAATGTTGTATGTATTTATAGTATTTTTAAGTTATAGGTATTAATATTGTATTGTATGTGCTTATATGGGCCTTGATGCCTGAAATAAAAGGATAAATAAAAAAAAAAAATAACATGTATAGAACTTTGAACTCTAAACTATAGTATTTACCTACTTATCTATACTATACTTTTAGTTTGTTTTTTTTTCGCTAATCTCTGGACCTACCAGTCGAATTTGAAAAATTATTTTTGGACTTAATAGCCTAATTCTTGAGAAAGGCTAAATAAGGGCTATTTAATATCACGCTTGGACTCTAAGGACCCCACCAAAAATAAAAAAGTAAGAAAGAACGCTAAGCAAAACCGAAGTAATAGCCTGGGCTGTAGGTTGGGGGAACAAGAACGCGGGCAGAAGCTAGCTTCAAATAAACCATTTAAATATGAAAAAGCACTTTTGAATTGTCAAAGAGTCGATGGAAGGTGGGTAGGCCTTTAGTGTGGGATGCAACTTGTGTCGATACTCTTGCGCCATCCCATCTTCCAGGCTAATGGAGCCTCGGCGTGCTGCGCTGGTGCTGCTGCTGCGGCTGCAGATAACCTCAAGCGGCCTAAATATAATAACCTTTTTGATAATTATATTTTCGAGCCGTTTGGGGTTGAAACCCTCGGGCCGTGGGGTCCGAGTGCTCATGGTCTTTTTAACGAACTTTCGAAACGACTGGTTGACAGTTCCCATGACCCAAGGGCTGGCTTTTACCTTGGCCAGAGGCTTAGTATTGCCATACAACGTGGCAATGCCGCCAGTCTCGTGGGTACATTACCAGTCGACAGCGATGCGGATGAATTTTTCGACGCTATATTTTAGTTTGTAAATAGTTTTAGTTAAGTTAAGAGTCGATCAGTAACAAACTTGGAGTCGTCCATTGCAAAACCTAGGTTTTTAAAATCAGATAACTGTGTATTTATCAATTTCCTGTTATTATGCTAGTTTACCTCGTGGGAGTAGTGGAGGGCCAGTGATACCGGCCGCGACTTACGAGTTGTAGGTCATTGGTTCGAACCCAGACAGGCCCTTTACTTTGTGTAAATTATTTCATCACCACTGCTCTCACAACGGTGAAGGAAAACATTGTGAGGAAACCGGCATGTCCTAGAACCAAAAAATCGAAGACATGTGACATCTACCAACCCGCGCTAGGCCCGCGTGGTAGATTACGGCCCACCCCCCAGCAGTGGAAACATTATAGGCTGAATAGGCTTAAGGTTTACTAGCACCTTATCATTTTTAGGATTCTGTACCCAAAGGGTGCCGGGACCCTATTACTAAGGCTCTGCCATCCGTCTGCTGTGGCGAACCGTAATAAGTAGGTAGACACTTGAAATTTTTACAGAGTGTGTGTCTATGGCCGCTTTTTGAGACAATGAATGTTCGAAAAGATTACATGCGCCCGCAATGTGGGAAAGAAAGATGCTTGAAACTCTATACAAATAAATAAAATTGAAGTGTACGTTTGTAATATCAAAATTTACTGCTTTTTACTAAATGCATAGGATAGCAAACCTACATAATATACAATTCAAAAGTACCTGTAAATGCTTTGAGTTTGAGTTTGATACGGTACTTATAAAATTTTTGTCTGTCTGTTTGTTCCGGCTAATCTCCGAAACGGCTAGACCGATTTTGATGAAACTTGGAACGTGGATACTTTGAACCCTGAAGGACATAGACTACCCTTTATCGACATACCATGCGGGCAAACCGCAGGCGGAAACTAGTTGTTCAATATTTTTGCTCCTTGACCTTGAAGTTTAGTAAGAAACCGATGGATGTTTTGGAATGAGATTTAATTTGATAAATTAACCGTTTCTTTTGTATTAATTAAATTGAATTTTATTCGAAAACATCCATGGTTACTTATTTCCTTTGGTGACCGTACATCAACGATAGACAGTTTGGTTGAATCCTCAAGTCATTTGTCATTATGTCGTACCTAAAAACACATGTTTAATTCAATACACTGTATACATACTACATGTATACTTATAGGAAGAAATTGTTTGTTTAATAAGTGTAGCTTATAGTTTTTGGCAAAGAATTAAGTCGAAAACGCTTATTGAACGAAAAAACAGTTTTATTCAAATACGTTGTATAAAAATCCGTATTTTGGGACTGTAAGCTGTGGTGGCCAGAGTCTCGAGAGTTTCGGGACCCGACATAATTAAATTTACAAAAAGTCCCGGGACGCTTCGGGATACGAGACGTCTCGGAGTCCAAACCCCAGTTTCTACTACGCTAAGGGGTGTGCCCTCCAAAAGTTAGATGTCATTTTTTCCACTTCATCTGTGATGCTACATTATTTTTTTATGATAAGTCATCATTTGCTTAGCCTTCTCCCAGCTATGTTGGGGTCGTCCAGTCTAACCAGATGCAGCTTATACACGGAGCGACTGCCTATCTGACCTTGACAACCCAGTTATTGGGTAATACGATACCCCTTGGTAAGACTAGCTGTCAGACTTTTGGGCTTCTGACGACCCGTAACGACTGTCAAAGATCCACGAATGACAGCCGGGACCAACAGTTTAACGTGCTTTCAGAGGCACAATGGGGTTTTGGTATGTGAAGATGGTCACCCATCCACGGACCAACCGTGGCAAGCTTAGCTTAACCTGATCGATTGACCCGTGCGGTTGTTATTACTTAGCAACAAGCCCCTCTTCTCTCTTATTTATAATGAGTCATACGTAGATAAATGAGACGGTTAAAAACGTTCAAACATTTGAACCTAGAATGTTAAATCAAAATGTGTCATCATAGTTGAAATGGAAAATTGTGTACTATATGTAGGTAGTTCGAAACTTTGTATCTTTCTAAGTGATATTGTTGCCTGACGAGCAAATATAATTAATATAGTAACATAATAGCGTAGGGACGGATTAGAGCTCCCTTGACGACGAATTATGTGTATGAAGTGTTAAGTGCTAATACCCACTCCCAGTTGAGTGACATTTTTAAACCAATTATGAGCTAATTGTTTAACTATTTGATTATGTTTACTGACGCGTGAGGTCATTGATATTATTAAAACTTCCAAGGTTGGCAATCTATCTTTTCACCGTTCTTACTTTGCAGACTGATATGATGATCTCTCCTTCTTGCTGACCTCGTCCCATGTTACTTGTGGTCGGCGAAACACGTTTTTTTCTTCCGTTTCCCCTGTCAACCGTCACGCTATCATTGACTCCCTTCTCTTTCGTATCTAGGATGGCTAACTTTACTGTAAAATATAGTATCCTGCCATATCAAAAAATAAAATTCAAGCGCCAAGTCCATAAAAAGTAATCAACACAATAGACTGTTTTTTTTTTCTTTGTTAATTTTATATTATTTTTTATTTTATGTTATTTTTGCCTTGTCAGGTTTTCCAAAACTACCCACTAGTGCTGTAAGTGTTATTTCTGCACAATTATTACAATTTTATTGATGTTATAATTTTGTTTTTGCATGTTGTGTCCATCGCATCATATTGTACACTATGCTTGTATACTCGTATTTTAAGGATAAACAGTATAACAATTATAGATAGACCAATAAATAATATAAAATATCAGAGCAGTGCACAGTGGTGGCTCAGTGGTAACGGCCCCGACTTACGAGTTGTAGATCGTGGGTTCGAACCCAGCCAGGCGCTTTACTTATGTGTAAATTATATCATCACCACTGCTCTCAAAAACTGTGAAGGAAAACATCGTGAGGAAACCGGCATGTCCTTGAAACAAAATTTCGAAGACATGTGACATCTACCAACCTGGCCTGCGTGGTGGATTACAGCCCACTAGAGAGCCCTGTGTCCCAGCAGGAGGCCTGTGTCATTAAAACAACATTATAGGCTGATTATATATAATACAATATACACCCCAAGAAACACAACCACTTGTGTTGTATTTTGGAATCATCTTCCTCACCCTAATTGGGTTCAAACTTACGCGAATCTGTAGATAAGTGAGTTAATTAACTCAAAAAACACAAAAACATTACTTAAGATACAAATTAATAACAACTCGACCACATACACTGACTTACGGCAAAAAAAAACATACTGTTTGAGGGAGTACACCTTTACAACAGCCTGCCTGCCTAACGACATAAAAATGTGTGACAATTTATATATTTACAAAAAAAAAAAAAAAAACTAAAATCGCATATTTACAGTCACTATTTCTAATGAGATGCAGCTGAACAGCTTGTGAAATAAAATTATTTAGTTGTAATAGTATGAAACTTGTCGCCCTAAGCTAAAGCTGTATTTAATAAGATATTTTTGTGAATCTCATTTTAATTGAACATGTTCCTAAGAGAAAATAAAGTTCTTTAAACATATTTTGATAAAGGAACAGCTGATTAAGTGATTTCTTCAATACTTTAAATCATGGACTTGTAATATTGCCGTAACATAGCACACTATCTCTATATTGAAATGAAAAAAAAAAATGAAAAAAAAAATGAATGTAAAAATGAATGAATGAATGCTGATGATGATGAATGAAATTGTTTATTCTGTAAATAGGATATCGGATTCACTTTTACACGTCATATTATAAAAAAATAGGCTAGCTAAAATAAGCTATTCGACATTTCCTATCTGACTACCTCTGAGAAAACAAACTCAAGGGTTAAAAGATTAAAGTCCAAACATAATCTTGGTCAGACCATGTGAAAACATTGTGGATTAGTGCCTGAAATGGTCTTTCAATTCAATTCAATTCAATTTATTTATTTGTGTACATAGGTTACAAAGTTGTTGAGGAAAGAAACCCACAGAATCGCATGGACCAGTCCAGTCAGTGCAAGAATTTGTCAGTAATCGTGTAGCTCAACTCAAAACTTGTGGAGCTTAAATACTTTTTCTTTCTCAATTTGAACTCAAAGACTCGAATCTATTAAACAAATTCCTTAATTAAACAAATAAATGATTGCATTATCTGATTCTCATGCTCCTCTACACCTGTAGTATTTGTTATGGAAGGAATATTATCAAAAACTCAAGTCAAGATGGCGATTTCGCAAGGTAGAATGACTGAGCAGTGCATTTTATTATTACAACTAGTACTAACTACACTTTTGATTATCATCAGATCACATATTTATGGTACTTATACATATTATACATACTGAATACCCTCATCGTCGTGATCAAACATTTCCATTTCACGAGTTTAAGTAACGGATTAGGACGAATATATTGATGATTTCACTGCGTTGTGTTCATCGGTTTTCAATTTATCTGAATTATATTTTAATTACAGAGTGGCGCAAACTAGAGTGCAAATTTTTCGTCGGTTATCAAAAAAAAAACATTCAGCAATTTCACAGAAAAGTGCAATACATACGCGGAAAATGTATGGAACAGCATTTTTTTTTTCAATAACCGACGGTCAATTTCAACGCGAATCAAGTACTCAATCCATGGTAACAGATTGTGCGTTGATATCCCTGCCACCCACAGCATATGATTACTCAGCTTTTCCAAACAGAAGCACTTTATATAAAGTCGACTTATTAATATTAAAATAATCGCATGAAATATTAACAACAATCCTATTAACATCTCCAAAGTTCACATCCTTCCAGGAAACCGACATACAAAATAGCAAAGTATCAAAAAGGACTTACCAGCCATAAATCTTCAATAAGTTCCGATTTATTGGTTTCAGGAGTTAAAGGGCACTCGATGAAAAGTGTTTATTCACTCGACTGGTAAACTTATGACGAAGTTTTGCGGAGCGCGTCGCGAGACGTGGGTCGTGGTCGCCCGCCCGAACGCAACTGAATCCTGGCTGGTATACACCGCGTACTGGCTGGCAAGGACAGGTGTTTCGATGTCATTATTACTGAAAAATATAACGATCTATGGTTTTGTAATATTGTGATTGCGTTGTAGCGTTTGCTTTTGAACTTTAGTTTGATTAGAAGACAAGTTGTGTTAAACGGTGGGTTCAAGATACTTTTACGTTTGATTATATCGATTAGGTTTGCTTTAGGTTGTCTAAAAACTAAATTTTTATTTACAAAATACCCGTTTGATTGAAGAATTGTTTTATTATTTAGTTTAAGAACTTGTAGTTGTATTTGAAAACTAAGCAATAAATATCCATTAATCTAAGTTATAATTATCTTAACTCAACTTATCAAATCAAATGCCAACTTCATAACAAACATTTGACAAACTCTATTATAGTTCTGAAAAACAGTCAATCAACAAAAAATGTCAGAAAGAGTTCAAAGAAACCCTCACTTGCTACGGCGTAGTAAGGCGTCTACGACATCGCTACGACGCTACGCCATCTACGAGCGCTGTAGTAAAAGTTAAACGTAGTATCGTAATAACTAATAATAATGTTTTATGCGAAAGGTACCACATTTTATTAACTATTATCCTTTAGTGCATTGTCAAGGTACGTTTTGTAACATAATAACCAGAGTTTTGTGACCATACGAACGATAATCGTGTCTCCTACGATCGAGTTTAGGGGTTTGCGGATCATTGTCGAATACCGAAGAATTTTGAAGAGATAAAAGCTTTATATACATAACAGATATACAGTTATACAATTTGTGGTTAGAGTTTCTTTATTAAAGCATGATAATGATTCTATCATTCAGAATCATAGCCGAGGCATAGATGTCCGATGGTTAGGAACCACTGACCTAGCCTATTATATATACACACTATTCTGGTACTCCTGATATTGTGAGGAAAAGGAACCTACTCACAATGCGAGCCGGATGGAGGAGTATTGCCTTCTAAATCAGGTCCCTGATCCAAAAGCCTGACAAGAGCCTCGAGAGATGTTAATCGAGGCTTTCGGCTATTAGACTCTTGGCCGTTACGACAATAGGCATAATGACAGCCGAGCTCACACTCCATATGTCAACCACCTCGTGTGGTATTATTTATTAGTTATTAACGTCCCACTATTGAGCAAAGGCTACTTACTCCATTTCCACCTCTCTCTGTCTGCTGCCTAGAGCCAATCTTCATTAAAGGAGTCCAGCTCATCCCACCATCTCCGTCTGGGCCTGCCGCAATGTCGTTTGCCATTAAGTGGGTCGTAAGTTTGGCATCAAGCATCGTCCGTCCTTCCTTTTCAATACTAGGTCAGATTGAAACCAAGCAGTAGAACAATAACAGGTACTTGTTATTAGTATTAAGGTGAAAGCCTCAGGGTAATCCGTGAAATTCAAATTTTCTTACGTTTTTTGCAATTTGCAGGTCAGTAACAAGTTGTATATTGATCTAAATATGATTCGCAGCCGTACCAAGTATTTATTTTAGAATTTGTTAGGGCATTATAGTAATGTTTTATTAGATTTTAATTTTGTAATAGTAAAGGACCATGGACATTGTCTGAAATAAATGAATTGAATGGGATAATCATAAAAATCATCAATACAAAATCTCTCTAAGTTCATATTACCCTTTTTTTGTTTTTTTTTTCCGGGTTGAATCATCCTCATGGATGTCCTCCGCCTTGGGGGGGCGGAGGGGTCTGTCAGACTCTTACTAAAAACCACCCCGGTGTTCCATCTCACACCTACGCCGGGGTCGCGGGAACGTGCGACCCTTCCGCAACCCCCGAAAGTTCATATTATTCATACTCAATAAGTTGTATTGCTGATTCTAATGATTATAATTCTTTAAGTCGTGGGTAGTCATATTACGGTCCTGAATGATATTTTAATCAACATACAACCTGAGACTGTCCTGCATATTGCAAAAACGTATGCAAATTTGAATTTCGCGGGCTACCTAGCGCATACCCCTTAAATAGTTTAGTGCTTAGTTCGTTACTGAGTTTCTTCAATACAAGTCAATTCCTGTGTAAACAATTAAAAGTGCTTTCAATAATATTTCAATATTATTATTCTAAAGTTAATCGGCTTACCGTGTTATTGAGAAACAATCATCAAGCTAAATTTTCTAAAGCTAGCAACAACTAAATTACAATTCTATTCCTGTCAAGTTACAGTCATAAATTGTTTGATAGAGTTGAAATTTTCCTAAACGCTTTGCGAATTTTGTGGTGGTTGACTTGTTTACCTTACGTACGCATACCTGTTTTAGTTTTTGTGGTGAGCAGAAACGTTACCGTTACTAACATACTGTGAAAGAAAATATCGTGAAAAAACCTTGATTGCCGAGCTTAAGACCACTGTTTTATTTATCATCATCATCATCAGACTATAACTGTCCACTGCTAGACATTTTATTTATTTATTTATTCCCAAATAGAATGCCTCTAGAATCACACGCCATTTAATTTTGCCCTCAGTGACTCTCATACGGCTGTTACCCACCCATCCTGTGAAGATCGAGGTGGAGCCACCTAGCCTACCCTAAAAATGGCGACCCACCTGCCGAAAATTACGCGACGAAAATTCCTAGTGCTTGTGATTTCTATGAAAATTACGCGACTTGATTTCGGGCAGAGGACCTAGCACAAACGTTTCACGTAAACGTAAATTCGAACGAGTTTTAATCGAAAATTCAACTATCCCATATTAGCATTTTGGGTTATACAACAAACACTATCCCCCATAAATATAATAAAACTAAATAAATGTTACGTGCAAAAAGAGAATTCTAATTTTTAATATTATTCAAATTTACGTTACGTTTACTCGTTACAAAGCAAAAACAGAAAAAATCTAAGAGGGTTTATGACCACACCTCAGAAGTGAAAACTTATAATGACGTGACTGATGACAACGAATGACGACTGGAGCTGAGTATACGCTATTCAGCGTCTCCGACCGACTAGAGTCGAGTATATCCGATTCAGCGTCACCCACCCGGGCGTGTGGATTCAGTTTTGTTCACTGTTCAGAAAGATCTCAAAGTGCGCCTAAAAGTTTTCACTCCAAAAAACTTTGCAGCGGTAACATCGTAATTTCAGCAATTTCAGCAGTGTGTCGCTTTATAACGTTTGCCGATTTGCAAACTATTTGACTATGAGCTTCCTACTATAAATAAATAATGGTATTTATTTAACATACATTGATTAATTACTATTTTACAAGTTAACACTAAAATATATATACAATTATGTACAAGTGTATAATACGAAAAAATATAATAATAATAATTATTTATTTATTTCAGACCATTGATCCATATAGTGTTAGTAAAATCTTAACCTATTGTTAGTACATATGATGCGTACATAAAAATAAAAAAAACTTAAATTAATTGGCGACATGTACGCCAGTACGCACATGCCTAGCTGCCCAGTGCCTATTGAAAGGCCCATCAATTTTGTCCGCCAGTGTAGCCAGTATGTTGTTGGGGCTACCCCTGAATCGCTTCAGCATACTCGCACACCGCTTGCGCATAACGGCATAAAAATCATCTAACCTCGCTTCAGCGAACATGCCAGACGCGCTACAAAACCGAGATAGCCCCAACAATATCCTCAACGCATTGTTATACTGAACGCGCAGAGCGTTGTAAGCCTTCTGCGTATACCTTACCCACAGGCTGCACGTGTAAAACGATTGACAAAACACTCGAAAAAGAGTCAGTTTCACCTCCTTAGTACAACGTGCAAACCTGCGAGCCAGCATATTGCATCTGGCTGCCAACGCTCTGCGCTCCCTGTCTAAATCTTGGTCATCCATGAGAAAGTCCGTGACAACATGACCTAGGTATTTAAACTGCGTAACGAACTCCAACGGAGTTCCTCGTAAGTTAATAGATGGAATATTAACAGGTATATTGTTGCGCACTCTAAAAACAATTACCTTGCTCTTGGTGGCATTATACCTCAAGCCATGAGCCTCCGCGTACCTCTCACAGATGGCCAACAATTTCCTCAGACCACAGATTGATGGACTGAGCAGCACCATATCATCAGCGTAACTAGAAAAAGGCAGGAGCTCATTGGGCATCGAAAAATTCGTCCGCATCACTCTCAATTTAATAAATAATCATTTTTATTATAAATGCGAAAGTTTGTAAGGATGGATGGATGGATGGATGTTTTTTAAGTACTCTTTCGCCAAAAAAGTATTCCTGGTTATAAAGTATCTGTGTGCCAAATTTCATCCAAATCCGTTCTGTACTTTTTCATAGGATACTTTTTATCCCGATATTCCCACGGGATCGAAACTTATGCGTGTGAAATCGCGGGGCGCAGCTAGTCTATCATAATATGGATTCACCGTAATTTCTTTTTTTACCGTTGTTTAATCAGATGTAGAAACGAATTTTCGTTTAGAAACCGCTTTTATTCATTGTTTGAGGAAGAAGGAAAAACCCAAGTGTTCAATTAATTTACTTCAAGTCCGTGAATGTTGGGACATAGGCAAATCGCAGTAGCTCAACTAGTAATTATTATTAAAATTTAAAGTATAATAATTTCTATAATAAGCATTTTTGAGAGCAGTGTTGGCTCAGTGGTAACATCCGCGACTTTGAGTTGTAGGTAGTAGGGTCGAACTCAGACAGACGCTTTACTTTGTGTTAATTATTTCATCACCACTGCTCCCAAAACGGTGATAGAAAACATCGAGAGAAAATTGGAATGTTTTAGAACAAAAAATTCGAAAACATGTAACATCTACCAACCCGCAATGGGCCCGCATTACGGTCCATTTCCTCTCCAGAGAGGAGGCCTGTGTCCCAGCAGTGGGAACATTATAGACTGATTATGCTAATTCGGTGCCGTCATGTCGTTCTCGGTGACGTCGGCGGTGGATAAACGCCCTAAGACGGCGTACGTTCCGATTTTGGCCACGCGTCAAAATAACTTTAAGTAGTTAGCCCACTTCCTCACACAGACAGGAGGCCTGTGTCCCAGCAGTGGGCACATTATAGACTGATTATGTATGTTATGTAAGCGCTATAACTTTAGGAAAATTGGTTGATGATCGCCTTATAAAAGAATGATGATGGAAAAGATTGATTCCCATAATCATCATCATCATCTGCCTAGCCTTTTCCCAGCTATGTTGGGGTCGGCTTCCAGTCTAACCGGATGCAGCTGAATACCAGTATTTTACATGGAGCGACTGCCTATCTGACCTCCACAACCCAGTTACTGGGTAATACGATACCCTTGGTACGACTGGTTGTCAGACTTTTGGGCTTCTGACTACCCGTAACGACTGTCAAAGATCCACGAATGACAGCCGGGACCAACGTCTTAACGTGCTTTCCGAGGCACGGAGGTGTCCCGGTATGTAAAGATGGTCACCCATCCACAGACCGACCGCGGCAAGCGTAGCTTAACCTGACCGATCGACCTGTGCGGCTGTTATTATTTAGCCACGGGCCCCTCAGATTGATTCCCATAATATTATAGGAAAATCAGCGAGCGGAAAAATTTGAAAGGTTTGCACTTTTCCTCTTTCCGTGTGACACACGGCTATTCTGGATTGGTGACCTTGCAATTTTTTTACGCGGCACGGCGTAAAACTTTCCCTGTCTAGGTATTAATAAAAAATACAATACTCCATACTTAATTACACAAAATTCATAAGAAATAAGCTGAAGGTTTCTGTTTAATTAATCTTTATTTTATTCTTTTTATGTTGTGGGAAAGTAAACGGAAGTATGGCGGTCGACATATCTGCGAGAAGTGAAGTGATGTGTTCAAGAGGCATCTAAGCGCTTGCACTGTTGACCCAACAGGTTGGGAGAGGCTTCTCCTGTGATCCTCGTCGTATTGGCGCACTATTGTCTAAAAAAATAGTTTTTTTAGAAAAAATGCGCCTCGGTACGCTAATCGAAAAACTTCAATTACATAAAAAGAGACCTAAGCTATGCTATACCTTTAACTCTACCGGCTAACTCTATTGCATTAGTTGTGACCTGAAGGCCAATTCTCGTAATTTCAAACGTTCAAAATCTAATCGCAGTCTCATCTCAGCGACAAACAAATGTCAAAAACTTGTGAAAATGTAGAGAAATTATAGGTATTTTTGACAGATTGAGACTGAGATCAGACTGTGAACGTTCTTAAAATTACAAGAATTGCCCCTCGGGTATTAAAACAAAATTCGGTCTGGCGAGTCATATTAAAAAATAATAATTTCAAAGGGAAACTCCTCGTTCCTCGTTATCGAAATTGATATAGGTACGTACAAGTAGTTTTCTTACTTTTTTAAACATGTTATAGTATACAGTATTGTGAGTTTGAAAAGTTAAAATGACAAACGTTAAAAAAAAAAACCGAAAAAATATATAGCATCGCTAGTTTCATTTGCATTAGTACCTCTGTTACTAGCTACCCTGCGGCACTCAGTTCGAGACACTTATCGAACTAGTTGGCTCAATTAGTTGACTATAGTGCATGGTTTTGGCGTCTGAATAGTTCTTATGTCAAAGTTCAAATTAAGGATGCACCGTCTGCTCGCACTTCCTCCGTTTTAGTCCGCTAATTAGATATTATAAAGGCAACTTTATAGGGATATTTAGTTAATAACTATGCATATTTGAACTGAAAAGAAAAAAATGTTTTTTGCCTATAAACATGTTTACGTGGAAGCTTAGCTTGCAAGCTAGATAAAATTAATAGACCTTGGCCCACCCTGGCTCTGGACCACGGGGTTCTGAAAATTGTATCCAAATGTAATCACAGGGAGCAATTACCTAACAAACATGTTGTTGGTAATAGACTTATTTTTCTTTCTTACTAGTTTTAACTGGTTAGTGAAATACTTAGTCTTTATTTTTATAATGTTTTAACCCTTCGAATGCCAGAACGTAGATCCACGCGAGACACAATGGCTTTTTAATTATGTCTCCTAGCACGATGTATGAACACAGCGTGCAGTGTGGAGCGACCGATGGCCACGTGACCACAGAGTACTAATCGAAGGGCGATAAATCACGTCCAGCCGTCAGGCAGCGCCGGCGATCATGTTACAACTATCACTTACCATGATAGGGTTTTACGGGTACGTGAACAGGGTAACTACAAAGGTTACGCCCTGACTGCCCCGTTGGTTTCGTGGTTCGACTGCTAAGTGTGGGGTTCTGGGTCCGATTCCCGGGTCAGGTAAAGTGTTATTAAGTTTTTCCATTGGGAATTTCTTAGTAACAGTTTGGAAGTTGGCGGTGTGATACCCCCGTGCTCGGAAAGCACGTTAAGTCATTGGCCCTGCGCCCAATCTCTCGAAATTTCGTGAGGGATGGTGCCCAAATTGTACTATTTAGTTATTATTTTATTATATTAGTATTGAAAATAATTGTACCTCTTGAATTTCGCTACAAATTTAAAACAAAAAGGCCGTCTGTGGCGTACCTATACGCTACGGACAGTGCCTGCCTGGATTCGAACTCACGACCTACAACACTGGGATATCACTGCTCAACTTTATTTCTCTATTAATCGTAAACGGTATTCATGCCTAAGGTCTCACTTACCAATAATTTTGCTTTACAAGCAAGACGAATTAAATTACAACAATATATTAAAACCCTTTCCGGGCCGGTGGTTTTTGCTACAAAAGGAATATTAAAATGGCTGCCAAAGCTTTAATATTCCTGTTATTTTATTTTACCGAAAGCCTATTGGAAATGGTTTAATATTTGATAAGGAAATGTCTATTTATTTCGGTAAAAAGTGGGTACTTTAGCTGATTTTATCATCTATTGGATTAAAGGATTAAATCTGCCTGTAGCTTGCTTAAATTTGGCTTTAAATTAAACTCAAATTTAAAGTTAAGCTAAAGGTAATTAAATTAAAGAAAGGTAAGTTGAAGTCAATTAAAGATTTAATTACAAGGTAAGAATGGAGATGGAATGGCAGTGGTGTGTATAATGTGGAGGTCTCAACCCACCTATCGCGCATCGTCATCCATATCCCGGATGATGATGCGCGATAGGTGGGTTGAGAAGGCTGAGGTGGAGTTGCAGTTGGAGCTGAAGGTGTTCGCCGAGGCGGAGTAGAGCGGTGTGCGGCACGGAGGGTGTTCACGGGATAGGTGGCCCTGGATTATCAGGCTTATTTGATGTATTCGCTTTTTTTGATCCTCGCATTGCGTGGATTTATACTGTGAACTCGTAGAATAATACCATGTCGAAAATATTAATTTGAAATATGTTAGTGGCCATAAGTAATTTTGATGTACTATGAATGTATAATCCGCTAAATAATTACTGGCCATCAAGTTTTTTGCCATGCCCATCAAATTTGAAAGAAAAGTTGTCATGGTAACATAGTATACAGCGTTGTCAAAACTGTCATAATATAATATATGCATCTAACGTTATATAAACAACGTTGTAATGTGTTTAATGAACGAAAGAAAATACATTTATTTAGCACAGATTAAAAGACACACTACATCAGATACATACACCAAATAGCAACAAATAAAGTACAAATAGAAAGTAAAAAGACCGATGTAAGAAAATAGCAGGAAAGTGTGCCTCACGGCTGTACCAAGAAGGCCCAGTTCAGCAAAAAAAATGCCAGACTACTAGTGCCAGACGCTGGTTTTCAACTGAACCTGATGTGTGAGGTGACGGATGTAAATCAGTTTTACACTGCAACGTGACGTGTGTATGCATGCATAACTAAATAAAATAAATATGTGTCAGATAAAAATAGTAACGAAATGTACATTAATAGTGTGAGTTGAGTAATTTTGCAAAAAATAAACCAAAAGATACTGACAAATATAATGAGACGGCCACATGATAGACCTTTCTTAATATGTAAATAAATAAATTCTTCGAAACAAGATTTTTACATTTTCGTGCAACAATCAGCGGCAGAAACACTGACACATAGGTACTCAAGTGGGTAGTGTACATACATCCAATAATTGAGACATTTAGTGTGACCATAACTAGCTTCCTTTGGGCTTCTATGAGGTACTGTCGTAAGCGTTGTCTAGAAGCGACTATAGTGTTAATTGCTCTAATCGGTGGTAGCAGGTTCCATATTTTGGAAGCCGCGTAACGGAAGCTACCTCTAAAAGCAGCTGTACTATGCGACTGAGTCGAGAGTTGTTGCGAGCATTGCCTTCTCCCACATTCTCGTCTACTGGCTATCCAACTTAACTTGTCGTACAGATAGTCCGGTTTCTGGTATTTAACCACACCAAACAGAAGGCACGTCAAGTGTAGTTTGCGTCTCGATTTTATTTTCAATTCGAAATGTTTGTTTAAAAATAGAGTCACGTGACTTCTGGGGGGAATTACATAACAAAATCAAACACAAGCGTTGGACCCTTTGAATGAGCCGATCTGTGCGAGCCAATAGGCGCGGGCCGTAGACTGTATCCGCATAGTTTAGTCTCTCAATGGAAGTAAGAGTCGATGTAAGAACAGTGCCGTCACTCAAACGTAGATCCACAAGTTGTTTTCTATCACTAAGGTAGCTGCGGAACCATTGCGTAGCGCTGGGGTCAAATCCGTAATAATTTAGCTTCGATAGCAACAACGGAATACTTATTGTGTCAAATGCCCGGGAAAAATCTAGCAGGACCAGCACTGAGCCCTTACCCTCATCTTGGGCTGATAGAAGATTATCAGTCACGTCCAGTAAGGCAGTGGCAGTACAGCGCTGTTTTCTGAAATTAGACTGTGGGTCTGGTAACACGTTATTTTGTTCCAGAAAATGTGTTAACTGGTGGCTGATGACTTTTTCCAGCACCTTAGACGGACACGGTCAAATGCTAAAAGGGCGAAGGTCTTTTACTTCAATTGGGTTGTCATTTTTGGGTAAGGGCCTAACGGAAGCAATTTTCCATTGGTCAGGAAACGTTGACGTCACTATTGAGCAGTTTATGATGTCAGTTACAGTACTTAGTGCGTAAGGCAGAATCATGTTTAGCATGTCATGGGTAATGTTCTCATAACCTTCGGCGTTACTTTTAAGGTTGGATATAATACGAGAGATGTCGTTCTGTTCCACAGGATCGATTGTGAAAATTACTTCACCATGTCTATGATTCTCAAAATAAGTCATAAGTGTCGTGCTTGCAACGGGGTTACCGGGAACTATCAAAAAATTATTAATAATTAAATTTGGATGACCGCGAATTTGGTTCGCTACATGGCGGCACTAACAATTTTCGTCAAGGGTCGATAGGTCGTTTGCCGCTACCAAGACAGATGGCTCAGTTGTCAAGGCGACGTTACCGAATATGTTGTTGCTATTAGTGGGTAATTACATAATTTCGTTAATTTGATATAACATAAAATATTTTTGCGGCCCTTCAACGCACTATTAGTTGTTCACTACAATCATGTTATGCTGATTACCACTATGATCACTATTAAACGGATTACAATGCACTTTGACTTTGATTTCTATTTTTATTTGTAAAAATTTTGACAGCGAGTCACACGATAGAGACGTCAAAACGTCAACCCCCCCCCCCCTAATGGTGTGGTATAAGAAAAAGTGATATCAACCATTATAAGCGAAATTCCCAGCCTTTTGATGCCTGTCACTAAATCTTCGTAGCCTTGAGTTAAAACTTGAGGGTTGTGTCTGTATACTGATCGTGGATAAAACGTGGCCTGATGTCGTAAGAGACAATCAGAACAGGCGCCATCTACACGGGCGAGAATATCGCGGCGATAGTCACGCCGAGGCATCAAATTCAATAGAAACTGTATGAAACAGTCTCCACACGGCGATATCATCGCGGCGAGAATCTGATGGCACGTTGAGACTATAGCCGTGATTCTGTCGCCCGTGGAGATGGCGCCTAACAGTAACGGAATGCTTGTTCCGACCTGGAGGAATGAATGAGAGAAGAGAAAAGAAGAGAACTGTTAGTATGTACAGACGCCAGCACATCAAGCTACTACAATCTGTCAAATTTCTTTAATAGATTTTCAACTTTATCGTAAAAAGCATTAAGGTTCAAGATTGATTGGGAAAATTTGACAGTTTCGGGTAGCTTGACCTACTGGCGACTGTACATTATGTTACAGCTTTGCTCATCATCATAATCTGCCTTGCCTTTTCCTAACTATATTGGGGTCGGCTTCCAGTCTAACCGGATGCAGCTGAATACCAGTACTTTACATGGAGCGACTGCCTATCTGACCTACCTAGTTATCTAGTACTTATCTGTACAAATAAATATAATTGAAGTGTTTGTTTGTAATGTCAAAATAATAACTTTTTATGCATATACTTATACGATATTTATATATATAAAAAAAATTCTTTCTGTCTGTCCGTTTTTTCCCGATAATCTCCAAAACGGCTGGACTGATTTGGACAGGACCAATTCTGGGCCGGGTCTATATAAATAAATAAACAGAGTCCTCCAGACCGAATTTCGGCCGTGGCGACTAATCTCAGCGGAGACCAGCGCGGGAGATAATATAGTGCGCAAGTGTGTGCGCAGAAACAAGTGCACTCTCTCTTCCCTCACTGTCATAGACCGATGAGACGGCAATCCGACCCGACCGGAGAGAGATTAGAGGCAGGACCAACGGCTTAATGTGCTTTCCAAAGCACGGGGGTATCACATCGCCAACTTTTAAACTCCGCGCTGTTACTAAGAAATTCCCAATGGAAAAAACCAAAAACACTTTGCCCGACTGGGAATCGAACCGAGAACCCCGCGCTCAGCAGTCGCGCTTGTGGCCACGAGACCAGGCGGGGAAGTTTGATTGCAGAGTCCCTTTAGATTACCATTGACAATTGCCAGCGAAGAAGAAGAATACGGCAATTAAAAAGTCTTCTCAACGTTTCAACAACTTGGTTTCTAAGTCATAATAATTAATATAAAGCTGTTCACTGAAACGCTTGAACAGATCTGACCATAAATCGCCGCGATTCTCGTTGGATAGACGATTACCAGAGACAATAGAGATGCGCGCGATTAATGCGCCTCTCGAGACGAATGTCCGTTGAGAGCCGGCGTCGTTCGTGATAATCACTGGTCTTAATCACCACCATATTTGAATAATAGTTTCATTTTCTTGAATGAGATGTGTATTTTTCTTGTTAGTTTAGCTGGTTTTTTAAAACAATTGCATTCGGACTTTTTCGCATCAGTCGTAATCATTTCGTAACACACTAACAGTAGCAATGGCTTTCATCTTGACAGTTCAACCACATTCATTGCGTTAGTTACGTTGTTGAGCAGAATTTTTTTCGAACATATGAAGCAATGGATTAGCAATATTCTTCAAAATTATTGTGATTGATAGTGTGTGGCGCTATTAAGGTGCAGTCATTGTAAGTGAGGAGTTTTGCCGATAATTGACAACGGGTGCTAACAGAACATGGTTGGGTTATGGGACGTTGGTCTCGTGGTCGCAAGGGTGACTGCTGAGCGAGGACTCTTGGGTTGGATTCCCAGGGGGCCTAAAAAGGCAAATTTAAGCAAACACTCTAAAAGCTATTCATTTCCTGAATTCCCAGCAGATCATTAGCAATTCCTCTAATTTTCGTAAAATTTCATTTCATATTTGGTGTAAACATTGCCGCATGAAAAAAATAAAAACCGTGATTTTATCGGTAATTTTTTCATTAAGTATAGTTTTTATTTATTAAATAAATTGGTTATTTTTATTTTTTATTTCTACAGCTTAATTGTTAATTCATTGTGATATGAATTGCACACAGATCATATTATGAATTGTCAGTTTGTGACCATTTTACGATTTTTTATATGATTCATATTGTTATCCTAAGTATTATGATTCTGCCAAAGTGGCCTTTTTAGGCCCCCAGGGTTATTAGGTTTTTCATTAACAGCCCGGGATCTGCATTTGTGCCCGGTTGATGATAATAGGCTCGTCCCCCCCCCCCCCCCTATTGCATTGGACTTAAACATAACTGGTGAAATGTCACCCACATTTCCCGTAGCCCGCGAAATTCAAATTTTCTTACGTTTTTTGCAATTTGCTAGTCAATACTAAGTTGTATGTTGAATAAAATATGATTCGCGGCCGTAACAAATATGTATTTACAGAATTATAGTCATTAAAGTCATCAACACAACTCTCTAAGATCAAGTAGGTAATCCTACTGAATGACTATTTCATGAAATCTTGATGCTAACTTAACAAGTTGTATATGATTCTAATGATTATAATTCTGTAAATACACATCTGTTACGGCCGCGAATCATATTTTAATCAACGTAACCCTTTCCAAATAAAAAAAATTTTATCAAAATCGGACTAGGTACACACGGCTACACATCAAGCTATGCAAAACCAGTATTGGCTGACCGTTCATTGTGAGAAAATATCATACAAAGTGAGGCCAAGACAAACTGGTTTTGTATAGCTTGACGTGTAGCCGTGTGTACTCTGTAAAAAGTTACGCGTGGTCGTACAAAAAAAAAAAACACGTCGACTTGAGAACCTCTTCCGTTTTTTTTCGTCGGTTAAAAATACATAAAGGAAGGTAGGAAGGATCCTCTCAGACACAGAGTAGATAATTTTTTTTATCTATACCGTCTTTTTGAACTAGGTTTTAGCGAGCACAGCTAGTCAATGAATATAAAAAACCGGCCAAGTGCGAGTCGGACTCACGCACGAAGGGTTCCGTACCATTATCTATAAAAATCACGTCTGTTGTATGGGAGCACCCCTTAAATATTTATTTTATTTTAATTTTATTGTTTATTATTAAAGTAAAAATACAACTGAGTATTTTGTGAATATTTCAAGTGCCTACCTGTTGCCATTATTGATATCGAGCAAAAAAGGGCAAAAATATCGCGTTTGTTGTATAGGAGCCCCCCTTAAATATTTATTTTATTTTTTTAGTATTTGTTGTTATAGAAGCAACAGAAATACATAATTTGTGAAAATTTCAACTGTCTAGCTATCGCGGTTCTTGAGATACAGCCTGGTGACAGACAGACGGACGGACAGACAGCGAAGTCTTAGTAATAGGGTCTCGTTTTTCCCCCTTTGGGTACGGAACCCTAAAAAACGAGCTTTACAGTTTACAGCAATGGGCGTTTTTATAACATCTAACGTAACGATAATATTATCGTGGACGTCCTCGGCTTGTCGACGTCGAAGCGATGTCTTCATGATAACTGGGAAGTAAATAGCAGTGCGATTCTGTAACCATCTCACCGTGAAAACTTAGGTGAAGTGAGCGTGAAGTGAACTGTCATTCCAACTAATACTAGGGAGTGACACTATTGACAGCTCACTCTAAGCTCACTTCACCTAACTTTTCACGATGAGATTTATATAAAATCAATCGGCCGTATGGAAATATATGAAGACGCTATAATTCCGTCCACGGCAACGTTATATCGAGCACGTATTTCCATACATTTTATAAAGAAAGAAAATACATTTATTTGCGGCCAACATGACGGATAAAAATAACACAAACATAAAAAAAAATAACGAGTTGGGGGAAAACATGCGTCACATCCACGCAAAACGGCCATCGCTCAGCATAATGCTAAGACCTTAAACGAGACAGAGCCCCAGCCCAGGTTTTCAGCGACAGCCAGCAGATTTATCGAAGTACCTACACGATAATGGTCACGTTATAAAAGCACACAATAGGTATCCTTAAGTCACCACAATCAACAGCTAAATTACAACAACAACGCAGGATTTAAAATAAATCCACCTAGCTCTTAATAGATTTTAGATTAATCCGTCCTGTTCAGACGAGAACACCTTCATTTTGTATTGGATCTAACTAAATAAAGCTCAGAATTGCGAACCACCTGGATACCTGTATTTATTGAAGATGTAACAACGAAGTTCTGTAAAATACGTACTATGCTGTTTATCTCATCTTGTTTTACTTATATCTTCTAATATTTATGCTAATGAAAAAGCTGAAGACGTTGTTTTTTTTTTTATTGACAAGGGGCTCACTCTTGACCTCAATCCAGCCCAGAGGCAGGGATGAGATCTACGGTGGAACGAGCTTGCCCAGAAGAAGCCTATTCACTCTCGCCTTGAAGAGATTCGGGTTGTATGAACTCGGGAATGCAGACGCAGGCAGACGATTCCACTCCTTAGCTGTGCGTATCAGAAAAGATGACGAGAAGCGCTTAGTGCGTATATAAGGTATATTAACCAAATAGGGTCGGTATCCCGCAGTGCGTCTGGACTCCCGATGGTAAAAAGGTGAAGGCGGGATGAGCCAAACTGTGAAGCTTTGCCTCCACCAGCTTTTTATCGCCAATGAGTCTCTTAGCTCTGCGCTCCACTGAGTCTAAAGTGGCGAGTTGGTATTTAGCTGAGCCATCCCACAGGTGACTGCAGAGCTCCAGTACTCCGGTTGTTTGTTTGAACGCGCTAATCTCTGGAACTACAAGACGGATTTAAAAAAATATTTTTGCTTTTGATAGCCTAATTCTTGAGAAAGGCTCCGCTATAGGCTATTAAACATTACGCTAGGACTAATAGGAGCCGAGCAAAATGACAAAAATAATAAAGAACGCTAAGCGAAAACGTAGTAATTAATTAGCGACGGATAATTTTATAAAAATGTGGCTGTTATTTTTATAGGTGTTGTGTATCTTACAACTTTCACGCGAATGAAGTCGCGGGCAGATGCTATTATTTTAAAACAGGTATTTGTGAGTTTGTATACTTTGTATGTACAGTCACGAACAAAAGTATGTATACACTCGGCTTTATTGAAAAGCGATTTACTCCTTTATTTTTTAATGAAATTTTATGTTGTTACGTAAGTACATAGCATTTTCGAACCCATAGGTTTATGTAATGTGTCGTATTTCAACGTTGCATTCGTTATTTCACGAAATAATCGCAATTGAAAGTTGCCAAGTGTTGACATATTGGTGCTCGTGACTGTACGGGATAATCTTCAGCTTCCAAACTATGTTGGGGTCGGCTTCCAGTCTAACCGGATGCAGCTGAATATTTTACATGGACCAACTGCCTATCTGACCTCCACGACCCAGTTACTGGGTAATACGATAGGTACCCCTTGGTAAAACTGGTACAATGTATTATTATTATTTATTTTAATAGTTTGTTAGTTACATACTTAATTCTAGTAGCCATGTCCTTTCTATCCATGGACTAAGTCAATATAGCGATGTTAAGTTTGATTTTGGGATAAAGTCAACTACGAAACCCACTTGGGCGCTTTTTTCTCAAGTGCCAAAATATCGTTGTAGCAATGTATTGACTGATAGTTTCTCCTCGTGGTGCATTAGTTTCCAGTTTGTAGTAGGTTATCAGATTGCGGCGGCTCCCGTCGGGGGCCGTCATTACACGGGATCTATTGTCACGCGCCGCAGACATCTTGGGAATTCATTTGCGACCTCGAATTACGTGTGTCAGCAAACGGCCCAAACGCTGCGTTTTAATTGAAGTGAAACTTCTTCAGGCGCACTTTGCGCTCTTTCTGGAGAGTAAACGTATATATGTATGGAGAATATTTGTATTCAGCTGCATTCGGTTAGACTGGAAGCCGACCCCAACATAGTTGGGGAAAAAGCTAGGCATATCGATTGATCTCTTCTTTGTTCAGGCAAAACTCCTTCTAAAATTACCGGCAAAGAATTCTGTGATTTTTTATTTAGTTCATTATTAATTAACATCATTTTGTCAAGCGAGTTATTCGATTACACTGATAATGGTGGCCTATTATAAAAAACATGAAAAACTTTTGATTGGGTCATTGTGTCTTTAAAACTTAGTGTTTTTATGCTTTTAAACCTTTTCGAGAGAATGAAGTATACAGACATAATAAATGTTCTGTTGAACAAAAATTCAAACAGGAATACTTTATAGATACTAAAATAGTGCGAATAGAAGTGGTGAAAAATAATATGGTAACTATTAGCAAAATATGGCAAGTATTCACAAAATATGGTAAGTATTTCCAAACTATGGTAAGCTTTTCTCCAAAATTTTGTAAGTATTCTCAGAATATAGTAGGCATTAGCAAAATATGGCAAGTATTCACAAAATATGGTAAGCATTACCAAAATATGGTAAGTATTCCAAAATATGGTAAGATTTTGTCCAAAATATGGTAAGAATTCTTAAAATATAGTAAGTATTAACAAAATATGGTAAGTATTCCCTAACTATGGTAAGATTTTTTCCGAAATATGGTAAGTATTCCCAAAACATGGTCAGTTTTCCCAAAATATGAAATTCTCAAAATACGCCACACAAAAAATATTCAAGTACTATAGGACCATAAACTTCGACATAGAATGTGCAGTAATTAAGAGAAAAGCATAGATCACACCAATAAAACTTTCAAATACAAATCTACCATTTCAAACGCCATTAAAAATTAAACGCAGCTTCCGAACCGCCAATCAGGCGCTTACCTTAGGGCGCCCGCGGGTGCTGGCGGGTGCCGGCGGGTGCTGGCGGGTGCGACCGCGGGTATTTTGCGGCTATTCCAATTATACGTCTTATGAAATAGCGAGGAACGGTGTCTCTTTCGCCTGTGCTCGCAATATCGCGCCGATGCGATGGCCGACTGGAATTTTTGTTGGAATGCTCCGTGTGTTATGAGCGGAGCGGATTATTAAGATTATTATACTTTAGGCCCACTTTGCGCTTTTTCTGAACGAAAATGGAACTATACTACGGGCACGCTTGGGTCGGTGACGCTGAATCGGGTATACTCGGCTCCAGCCGGTCGGTGACGCCGAATCTCGTATACTCGGCTCAAGTCGTAAGTTTTCACTTCTATTGTATGGTCATAAGCACACCCCCTTTTTTTGTTGCAGAGACCTAAAGATGCTGATGTGCGTCTCATCGAGACCTCGAGAAAATACCCTGTGACAGACGGACATAAAAGTGATATTGGAACATTTATTTGGATTCAGCCGACCGATTCTGTAAGAATCTTACCGTGAAAAGTAAGGTGAAGTGAGCTTAGAGTGAGCTGTCGATAGTGCCAATCCCTTAGCATTACCTAATTAGAATGACCGCTCACTCCACGCTCACTTCACCTAAGTTTTCACGTTGAGATGGTTACAAAATCGCACTGCAGTTTGTCAAAACACAAATAACAAAATAAAAGAGTGAAAATAATGTTCTAAGTGTTCTAACTACAAAACGAGTAGTATGTGCCTCACGGCTGCGCCATAATGGTTCATTTCAGCATTAACGCCTCTGCTCTGGGGGCCTAAAAAAGCCACTTTGTCAGAATCATAATAGGATAACAATATGAATCATATTAAAAATCGTAAAATGGTCACAAACTGACAATTCATGATACCAATTCAATTCACAATGAAATAAAATTTAAACAATAGAAATAAAAAAACCAATTTGATTAATAAAAACTGTAAAGAAAAATTTACCGATAAAATGACGGTTTATTTTTTTTTTTTCATGCGGCAATGTTTACACCAAATATGAAATGAAATTTTACCAAAATTAGAGGAATTGCTAATGATCTGCTGGGAATTCAGGAAATGAATAGCTTTTAGAGGTATTACTTAAAGAGGCCTTTTTAGGGCCCCTGGTCTCTGATTCTTTTCCTAAAATACGCTGTACCTGCTCCCGCCAACTCTCCGCTACCGCTCCGCTGATCACCTTGGCAGCTACCGAAGGCACCTCACGCGCCCGACACCGCGGAGAATGAGAGATATAGCGGGACGAACAGCTTTTTAAATTCACTCCATGGACGTTTAACGGAAGGACGTCTCATTTATTAGAATTTTTCATTTCTTATTGGTATTTCTTTTGAAAATTATGTCCTATTCATTGGGGATTATTTGTATGATAGAGTCTTGGAAATTAAATGCGGTTGGTGGGGGGAAAAGTTTGAAGTAGTAGGTACTTAGGTAATGGTTTGCATAATTTGCCTGCAATGTTCAAACTACTGGGACTGGGACACAGGCCTCCTCTCTTTGAGAGAGCTATAATATACCACGTGGGCGAAGTGCGGGTAGATGTCATATGTCTTCGATTTTTTGGTTCTAGGACATGCCGGTTTCCTCACGATGTTTTCCTTCACCGTTTTGAGAGCAGTACGCGGTGATGAAATTATTTATGCAAAGTAAAATCTGGGTTCGAACCTACAACCCACAACTCGTAAATCTGGGCCGCTGCAACATTAAAGGCTGAATAAGAGCGATTCCTTGTAGAAGTCTGGAGCAGATATGTTTAAGAAGCCTGCTGCATGGATCACAGTTTTATCGCAAAGCAACAGGTTGGTAGCCAAATCTTACGAAAAGAATGTGTCGGTACATAGTACATACATAATAAACAGCTTGTATCAGAAAGATGTGGTCCTATTTGAAATAATCAGTGGGGTAATTGCGTAACACACTATGACTTTCATTTTGACAGTTCAACAAAATCCATTGATTTGTTTACGTTGTTGAGGAGACAAATTTTTCGAACATATGAAGCAATGGATTAGCAAAATTCTCCAAATTATTCAGATTCTGATTGATAGTACGTTTCGCATTTAGGGTGCTGCTTTCATATATGGGTCGAGTAGGTATTGATGTTTTGTATGGGACGGCTGACTATTTTTCGCCATTACGATGTTGGTCCCATGGAGAAAGTAGTTCAGTTTGATGGTTTGTACCACACCTTCCCTTACCTTACCTTACCGACGACGTGGCATTGTCACTGTTTCCGTCACGTTCACAGAGGAAAGGTAACATTTTCCCACTGAAATTATTCAGGCTTCATCCAAAATCATGAGATCATTATTGCATCTACAATTAAGTCATATACCGGTGTAATCCCAAATACATGTCGGCCGGTGCCACCGTCGCCGCCGGTAGCAATCTATCCGGTTTAAGATTAAGCTGGGAAGCCGGCACTAACATCGTTAACCGAGCCATTAAAATTAACATCCCTACCTGTTGATTACAACTACTAGCGAAGGTTTAGTTCTTCAGCCTCTGTTTAACTTATGGTGGAGGTCAGCCTCTAAAAGATGTACAGGTACTTTATCGACGAGAATTCATTTGATTATCTAGAATTTGTGTTCCATAATATCAATATGAAGCTACTATAAATTGCCTACCTGAAGTGAGATATGTTTTGTGCTTACAAACATAACATAAATATTCAGTCTATAAAGTTTCCACTGCTGCGATATAGGCCTCCTCTCTATGAGTGGGAGTGGGCCGTAATCCACCACGCGGGCCCAGGGCGGGTTGGTAGATGTCACATGTCTTTGAATTTTTGGTTTTAGGACATGCCGGCTTCCTGATAATGTTTTCCTTTACCGTTTTGAGAGCAGTAGTGTTGAAATAATTTATATAAAGTAAAGCGCCTGTCTGGGTTCGAACCTGCAACCTACAAATCTTAAGTCGCAGCCGTTACCACTGGGCCACCACTGCTCTCTTTCGTTGTGATTACACATTGATACAATATTAGGAAACATGAGGCTAAGTGTACCTTAACAGAACGTAGCATTTTGTCTGATTTCCCTCAAGAGGTACGTTACCTAATCAGGTACAAATCCAGGCTCTGAAGAAAGAGCGAATTTCCTAATAAAAACCAGTCAGGACTGCTTCGTTGACAAAGTGGTCAAAAGAGTGATCCTTGAACGAGGGGCCAAATTTCGATTCCCGGGTCATTCATAAGTTTTAATATTAACATAACTGATCTCGAGATGGACAACTTTAGGTAGGGGTCAAAAACTATTTTGTTTTCACATAAAAACTTTTACGGAAACCCTCTTTAAAGAATCCATGACACAATCCGGCACAACACAGGCATTGTCAACCAACTGACATTGTCAATCAAAACGTTCCGTGAAAACTATACACACCACGAAAAGTGGTGCTTTTTTAAATTTTTTACTCGTGTTTACAAAAAAATCAGGTATCTCAGTTTTCATTTCTGTGCTGTAGCTTAAATATTTTTAAAGTGTTTTATGCGACCTTGTATAATTTCTACGTCTTCAGTATAAAAATCAACTTCACCCCAACCCCCAATGCCCTATTTATGTATTTTATTTATTTATTTTACCATTTATGTACACACATATATAAACCGACATTGAAAAACAGAACAGAAAAAATAGGTACAGAGGTGATGCTTATTTCATAAGAAATCTCTTCCAGCATACCTGAGATAGGACAATAGATACAGAGATGTAGACAGCGTGTGATAGAGCAAAGGAGACAAAAATAATACATAGAATCAAAAAAACAATTCACTTAAAAACTAAACAAAAATTACGAGAATATACTAACATACCTACATACAAATAAACATACATAAATACTTCTAAAATAAAATGTACATTCTGCCTAGGCAATATCAGGGACACATCTACCGCATGTCAACTATCAATGGGCCAAACTTACGACCCAGTGGGTCTCGCTTATCGCGACAACGCGTCAACGACAAACGACATTGCGTCAGACCCACGGAGATGGCGGGATGAGCTGGACTCCTTGATTGAAGATTGGTCTTTGTCAGCTCGGGACAGAGAGAGGTGGAAAAAGAGTAGGGAGACCTTTGCCCAACAGTGGGAAATTAATTGCCCAGCAATGGGAAATTGGGCGCAGTGGTTAAGCGATTGACTGCTGCGCTGCGTGTCGCGTGTGCAATTCCCGCACGGAACAAATGTTGCTCCGGGTCTGGCTGTTTGTGTATGTGAGTTTAAATGTTTGTAAACGCGCCCACGATACAGGAGAAATTCCTAGTGTGGGGCAACGTTTTTTTTTTTTTTTTTTAAAATAACTTAATAATAATAATACCATGTGCCGAAAATCAAGTTGAATGGTGTGCAATATGAGATGCCTATGTCCAGCAGTGGACTGCTATAAGCTGATGATGATGATGATGAATAAATACCATGTGGACCACCGCCCCTACCTATGTTAAAGCTTATTTCTACCAGGGAACTATAAAGCTTAGTTAGTTTACCCACAGTTCTTAATAAAGCCACATTCACAATGTGTCCCACATAACAATCACCATACATAAACTGCATTACCTACTCTGCTACGATGATATTTGAGGAGGAGGAGAAGGAAGGAGAGAAGACGACCTTTGCCACAACTAGCCTATAACTGTCCAGTGGTGAACATAGGCCTCCCAAGCCACAACACCCTCTCTTTTCCAACTTCTACTTCTTCAAATGACATTGGTACTTGTATCCCAGACAGGATGACGGACGCCAAGTGCACATTCGGCACGCGCGCGCCTATCGATATACACATGCTCAACGAAATCATCTACCGGGAAGTCAAGCATTTTAGAAACTACAAGATTTACAGGCCTAACTTTGGATGTGAGTATTGTTACGCGCCACAATTAATGCCTGATACATGGTGACATTAGTTACCACTAGCGCCATCTGGTTTCGAGTGGAGGAACTGATAGTGTCGCAGGCGCCATCTATTGTGGAATCGCAGACTTGGTTCTGCTATAGAAGCGAATACATCGAAAGCGATCTTCAACTGCGATTTAAGAGCGATTGTTTTTTATAATTAGTGTGTTTGAGTTGTTATTAGTGTTGTTTAATTAAAGTGTAACTTTTGGTAATTTTTTTATCGGCAGTTTTTATTGTCACGAACCCGAAGCTCGTGACAGTATTAAGGAATTAAGGTATTTCAAGACTGAAATTTTATTGCCTGTTTGGCCTAGGTTTTGCAAACGCGACTACTCAGCATAAGAGTCTTGTCAGCAGTAAGTCAGGCAAAATGTTTTTTTCCATTCAAATTATGTACAGGGTTATTTTTAATTGGTTAGCTTTAGCTTTTCATGATGAAATAAAAGAACATGATTTTTTTTCTTGGGAGGTCTTCGACTTCTGTTAGTTGCTGTAGTTTTTACTTTTGAGAAAAACTGTCTTCTTATGTTTCATCGTGTTTAGATACCGAGGTCTGTGAAGTTTACACAAAAAAAAAAACAGATTTTTAAACTGATACTTCAAGACTACTTACAATTACGGTCAATTGAGCCACAAAAAAAATCATTAAACTTTTATTTTACATATTCCGCGCGTTGTGTAATCCGGTATGTAAAACGAGGAATACAGACGTGGTGTTATGTTATGCTATTCTCGTTCGCAGCCATACCCGTCACTGGCAAGTTCTACGCTTCCCACGACCAGTTGAAGGCAGAGACTAAGGAAGAAACAAAGAAGGTGCAGGACTACCACGACAACGTGGCGCAGACCAGAGCCAAAGGACCACGCAGCAAGTATGACTCGCCGGCTACTGAGAACCAAGTGTAAGTTGGTAGTAGTAGAGAAATCTTTGAAGTTCCGCTCGATGGAGATTTACTATCACCAGCGTACAGACCTGCGGGGTAATTTCATAATACACTAACAGTAATAGGTAATACGAGCTGGTGTCCGCGACTCCGCGTCAATGCGCGTACGGGTGGGAAAATCGATTACTCAATCCACCCCAGCTCCTCAAGGATGGCCAGCAACGACTTGGTGTTGCACACCAACTACTCTTGTTGTTGTTCTACGAAAGCCATTGCAGCAATGGCTTTCATTTTGACAGTTCAACAACATTCATTTCGTTATGAACGTTGTTGAGCAGACAAATTTTTCGAACATATGAAGCAAGGGATTAGCAATATCTTCAAAATGATTCAGATTTTGATCGAAGTTACGCAATCAGGGTGCTATTTCTGCTGTCAAGCAGAGTTGCTATAATGAAGTGCGGGGGCCGAAGTCCATGAGACTTTTCCGCTTTAGCTCTAGGATGACAACGAATGCGTGCAAAGGAATGGAGTCCATTGGCGGCGGCGATCACTTACCACCAAGTGGGCCACCGGCTTGCCATTGAAACATAAGATTCATGTAAAAACAATCTGGGGGTCCCTAAGCACGAAATAATAATATAATAATAATAATAAATGTTTATTTATAAAAAGGGAACACGTTTTACATCCATAGTTTCAGTTTCGAAGTTACAGACGTTTCCTACTCCGTATCACTTACGGACATAATAGAAGATAAGTCCGGGGCCCGAACTAAAAATGAATGACAACACGATTTGACAGTTCTTTCTAATCTCGATGTGTTTGTTGCTTGTCCGAAAAAAGATAATTTGTCTCTTGTTTTGACGGATCGACTATTTTCGGACGTTCCCGTATCTTCGTTGACAGACAGAGAGTAGACACCTTGTCCCGAGCCAAACACAAATTCGCAACCACTTCCGTACCGTGCCATTAATCTGAGGGCAGAACATTCACAGTCTGATCTCAGTCTCAATCTGTCAAAAATACCTCTAATTTCCCTACATTTTTGACAGTGATTGTCGCTGAGATGAGATTACGACTGGATTTTGTACGTTTTTAATTTCGTTCGGGCATTGGCCTTCTGACCACTGAGCTGCCTTGACCACTCACATAAGTTAAATTTAAAAATCCATTTTCCTATTATTATTTTTTCGTTTTTTATTGCGAAACGTTTTATAAAATACCTACATAAGTGAAAAACTTTACCAATCCAACATACAAAGACTACCCTCATATTCTAAGATGTTTCTTGAAAACTAATAATATGGGGGTAGGGCCTCGGGGTGGAGAACTCGAAAGTTAATCTACGTACGACTGCAGTTGGCTGTTAGTAGTGATAGTTTTAGTTCATCTCATTGTTTGCTGTACGACTTTTTTAGAGTTCCGTACCCAAAGGTTGTCAACGGGACCCTGTCCGTCTGTCCGTCTGTCACAGGGCTGTATCTTTAGAACCGTAATACGTAGACACTTGAAATTTGCACAGAGGGTGTATAGAAGTTTTGGGACCAAACGTTTATACTTTGATTTGGTAAAATAAATTGTATACTTTGTTTTGTACGTATACTATGGTTTTATATGAACAATGAACGTCACGCTCGGGTCGATGATGCTGAATCGTGTATACTCGACTCCATTCGGTCAGTGCCGTTGAATTATGTATACTCAGCTTTAGTCATAAGTTTTCACTTCTTTCGTGTGGTCATACATGCCCCGTTGGTCTAGAGGTCTTGGGTTTGATTCCCAGGTTGGGCATTGAGTTATTTTTTTTTTCCATTCTTTTTAACAGCTTGGAGTTTGGAAGTTGGCGGTGTGATACCCCACGTGCATCGGAAAGCACGTTAAGCCGTTGGTCCTGAGCCTGATCCCTCTCCGGTCATGTCGGAATGCGTACCATCCCATCGGACTATGAGGGTGAGGGAAGAGAGAGTGTACCGGTCTGCACACTCGCTTGTGCACTATAATATTTCTTGCACCGATGGCTATACTCCGTTGAGGTTAGCCGCCATGCCCGAAATACGGTCAGGGGGACTATTTTTTCATATATAGGCAAGGTATTAATCCAAGTCGTAGTTTTTCTGTCGAATCGCCACGACAGGATAGTTCGTGTCGTGGTAAAAATATTTGCCTGTCAGCATACCGGTACTGCCCGGGGTGTGATCTAAGTATCGCTACCCGTCGAGTCTGACTGATGCACCCCCACCCCAGATAACAGCTGTTCAATCATTACAAGTTCAATCACACTTAAAACCATTATCACTTAAAATTATTGTTTACTACCTACCATAGAAAAGTACAAATATATAATAAATTATATTTTTAAATACTAGAAATATAAAACTTTTAAAACGATAAAAATAGTAGCCCACTGGTATCGGGAACAGGGTCCAAGCTACCGGCGGTCAGGGCTCCAGAGAGAGGAACCTCCTGAGTCCTGACAATGCAAGCCGTCTCCAGAAGTACCGCTTTCTGAATCAAGCCCTTGATCCAGCTGCCCAACGAGAGCCTCCTCAGGTGTTGATCGAGGCTCTTGGCTATTAACCCATTGGCTGTCACGACTATCGGCACAATTAACGCTGAGTCCACATCCCACATGTCGTCAACCTCGCGAGCCAAGTCAAGATACTTGATTTATTTATCTTTCTCGGCTTTCACGAGGTTCTCATCATGCGGGACGGTTATGTCAACAATCATTACGCGCCGCTCTGATCGATCCATCACCACTATATCAGGATATATTATAAATGATTATTGTCATAAGCACACACTCACTTTATATTCTTCTTCTTCTTTCAGTTACGGCTGGTACGGCAAACCTCTGGTGCCGATGAATCGCAGCGACAGACGGTTCTACCACCCACAAGTGGAAAGCAAACACACGAAGATCGAAATCGTCATACTTATGTCCAATCCCAGGAATAAAAAGGATTAATGACCTTAGGGTACTTGTAAGTCTGACGCGCATTTGGGCGGACGCCACCGCAACGCAAAAATCCTCTAACATCACTTTTGTACTTTTTGTATGAGCATGGCAGGCTGGGCGGGCTGCGTCGTGCTTTTAAGGGTTCTGTAGGAAAATAAGGAACCAGGAAGTAATAGTCGACCATCTTATACGATGTTGGTACTTGGATAAGCAAAAATATCATAGACAACTACTTAGCCAGTAAGTACTATCTCCAAAATCTATATTTGATCACCATAAGGACTATTCCTGTTTGCAGTGCATATTAATAGTCGACTTAACAAGGATCCTCTTTTGTTTTACATACGGACGCAGCTGTGGTCATCATGTGCACGAGATTTTGTTTTCAAAATGGTTTTGGCTCACGCATTATAAAACCTGATGTACACGATAGAAGTCTATGGAACATTCAAGAGCAATAATCGCATGCCATAAAGTACTTTATTGCCATTCAAGAATCGCATGCAAGTGTTTAAATGCGTACGATTTCCAAAAAATGGTACACAATAATTGAACGCAATTTCATGACGGTGCTTTCGTGCGACATACTTAAATGATCCCCCGATTTGAAAGCGCCCTAAACTAAATATGTATAAAATAATTGTCAGACCCAGAAACAAAATGTAAGCGAACAACTTATACCTTGCCAGTCCCAAGCTGGTATTAATTAGTATTGTACTTTGCTACACAGAAAATTGACCACTGCACACCAAAAGATTATCAAGTAAAATAAAAAAAAACTTACTTTTTTGATAACAATTCCTCAGACTAGATCTTTATTTTTATATGATAGGTATTAGACTAACTGACACGACAAACATTGTCCTGTCATACAAAAATACCCATAGAAAAAATAATTTTCTGTTTTTCTCGAATTTCCCAATTTTCCAGTGAAATCTTCCAGTTTTGCTTTTCCTAAAAACCTTATTCAGGCTATTAACGAACATTAAAAGAAAAAAAATAACCAAATCGGTCCAGCCACGGTACGAACCAATACGCTTACAAACGAATAGCTTTCATTTTAATACATCACCTGTGTTCCTGCCCATATCCCAATTTATTTGGGGTCGTCTGTCTTTTTTTTCCATTGGTCAGTCAACAGCAAAAGTAGATGATCAAAATCAGAAATTCAATACTAATGAACGGAGTTCGCATATTTATGTTCGGAATATATGGCAGCTGTACTACTTAGTAGTAAATGTTTGGTATAATTTACAATCACATACTTTTGAATCACTTCGACGCCACACAGTTCTGACGCGAACTCCGTTCATTAGTATTGAATTTCTGATTTTGATCATGTAGGTACTCTTGCTGTTGACTGAACTTCTCTACCAGTCGTCATCTTGGTAGTCACTCCCTTTCTAGCCACACACAGTCCATCCATGGTTTCTTTGGTAGTCTCCTACTCTTATAGCCTTCCACATTCAAACTCAAAACTTTCCTGATGACATTTGTCTTCTTCCACCGCATCACATGCCCATAACATGACAACCGATACTTTTGTACATAAAAGATTGTTTTTGATAATTTTTATTTTTTATAACACACTTTATTTTTGTAAGTATCAACGAGAAATGAAATCAATAAATTCATTTTTGTAACTAAAATCTATTTTTGTAGTATGTAGCTTCAGCTTACCAACCATGGCATTGTTTTTAAACCTGTTACCCCAATTGTTAAAGAAAAGAAAATACTCGGTAATCCGTAGCCTGCAAACAGCAGCCTGTTGCATAACACATTTTCTTGTAGAACAGCATAATCAATCTATAACGTTCCCACTGCTGGGACACAGGCCTCCTCTCGGTGAGAGGGGGTGGGCGTGGGCTATAGTCTACCACGCGGGCCCAGTGCGGGTTGGTAGACGTCACATTTCTTCGGAATTTTAGGTTCTAGAAAATTTGAAATTTTTTAGTTGAATCATTTCCTCACAATGTTTTCCATCACCGTTTTGAGAGCAATGGTGATGAAATAATTTACACAAAGTGCCTGCCTGGGTTCGAATCTACGACCTACAATAATTCGTAAGTCGCCGCTCTGCTTGCCTTTGCTTATGTGTTTAGAACGAGTACAAAGAAACACAGTTTTAAGTTCTACAATTATTGTTTATTATTTTATTCATCTGATTTCTTATCCTCGGTGGCATACTGGTTCCATTTGCGGGGACATTTCTTCTTGTAGTCACTATTGTATAGCGGATTCAAGTGAGCTGCTGCTACGCGGTCCCTGGAACCGAAAACCAAAATTTGTTACGTGAAGAATAAATAATTAATAGTTTTAATGCTGCGTTTAGCGACAAAAATTGTGTCCGAGGCCCTAGGTCAAATTAAATCAGCTAGCGAAACTCCACAGGCTATAGTATCGATGTCTGTAATTTGATAAAAAAGGAAAAAAAACCAAATTCATTCGCAATCCGGCGTGCGTGTATGACCCTGGCCCTATACCACAAAAGTTTACAAAGAAAATTTACAAGTTACAATTTATGAATTTGTAAATTTTACAAGTGCGTCTTCTAACCTTGCAGTTTTGGGCTAACCTGGGGACTATCTAGGACTAATATTCGACACATGTTAGGTTAGCTTTCGTATGTTTTAGATGCTGAACTTCCGAAGGTTTCTTTAAGAGAAATGAAAGACACAACTGACTGAATGTATACCTATTTTATAAAGAGCTTGCAGCACACATTGCTAAAAATTAAAAGCTACGTCGTCGGAGGGCTACAAATAATTATAGGTTCAAGTATCCAGAGGCAAACTTATAAAATAGGCTAAGGTACTCACGCGAATTCTTCATAAGTCTTTGCAGTGTAAATGGCATCACACTTGACGTCGTTCACCTTCCAGTACCGCCTGTCCTGTTCCACAGAATCTTTCAACTGACTTTCAATGGCGGCAAAATCATCTTGTGTCAGTGGCTTATCCATTTTGAAAACTGACGCTACCTCGGTATTGCTTGCAACTCCTCGAAAGAATCTATGAAAGTGTATTTGCTATCCCGAAATATAGTTTTCCGCGATGCCTCGTTTGCACGATATCGATGTCAGAAATATTGACTTATCGAGTGGTTGCCATGGAAACGGTTTATGTTTTCTTTGTTGGAAATGGCATTCTTTGTTCAACCTTCAATTGATAAATTAGTGATCTCCATGGCAACTGAAATAACTACTTAAAGTTATTTTGACGCGTGGCCAAAATCGGAACGTACGCCGCCTTAGGGCGTTTATCCACCGCCGGCGTCACCGAGAACGACATGACGGCGCTGAATTAGCATAATCAGTCTATAATGTTCCCACTGCTGGGACACAGGCCTCCTCTCTGGAGAGGAAATGGACCGTAATGTACCATGCGGGCCCAGTACGGGTTAGTAGATGTCACATGTCTTCGAATTTTAGTTCTAGGACATGCCGGTTTTCTCACGATGTTTTCCTTCACCATTTTGAGAACTGTGGTGATGAAATAATTTACACAACGTAAAGCCTGCCTGGGTTCGAACCCACGACCTACAAATCTTAAGTCGCGATTGTTAAAAAAAAAAAATGTATATAAGTACGTAGTTTATCAGCCATCTTGTTACCATAACACAAGCATTAGGTTGCTTAGCTTGGGACTAGATGGCGCTGTGTGAAATGTCCAAGGATATTATATTACTAGCTTCTGCCCGCGGCTTCGCCCGCGTGGATGTCGGAAATTATCACACGGGAACGTGCTAACAGGATAAAATGTATGTGCCCCAGGATGCTATCTATCTCGCGGGCCCTTTGTGGCTAATTACAATAGAAAACCAATTGTGTCTCATTAATGGTGATTAAGAGGGTACCTATATGATATCTTTACCTAAGTACCTACCTAATTAAAAAAATAAATAAACTCAATAACAGAAAATAAAATACCTACCTACCTAAATAAACCTATTTATGATGATAACTAATCTAAACTCAATCATCATCTGCCTAGCCTTTTCCCAGCTATGTTGGGGTCGGCTTCCAGTCTAACCGGATGCAGCTGAATACCAGTATTTTACATGGAGCGACTGCCTATCTGACCTCCACAACCCAGTTACTGGGTAATACGATACCCTTGGTACGACTGGTTGTCAGACTTTTGGGCTTCTGACTACCCGTAACGACTGTCAAAGATCCACGAATGACAGCCGGGACCAACGGCTTAACGTGCTTTCCGAGGCACGGAGGTGTCTCGGTATGTAAAGATGGTCACCCATCCACAGACCGACCGCGGCAAGCGTAGCTTAACCTGACCGATCGACCTGTGATGCATAAGGTCAATGTGTGGTCTGAAAGCAACAGACAGCTGTGCACCAGTTTTCAAGGAGCATAAACTGTTAACATTGCCATCACTGTACATTTTGGAAGTGGCACTGTTTACAAAACAAAATGTAAAGTTATTTGACAAAGTCGCTACAGTACGAGATGTTCCCCTTCGTACCCAATATAAAAATAAATTAAGCACTGTGAAATGCAAAACAGCATTAATGAAAAAAAGTATTCTTGGTATGGCACCTCGTATCTTTAATAAGATTCCAGATAGTTTTAAGGAAATGACTTATGTAAAATTTAAAAAAAACCTGACTAATTTACTGATAGAAAAATGTTATTATACTGTTGACGAATTTCTAAATGACTTAACAATTTGATGTGACTTTTTTAAATTTATTGTGATTTTTTATGTACCCACTTATTTTACTTTTTATGACATTTCGTATTTTTTTATAATCTTTCAAACCTAATTTAATTTTATATTACTAATTGTGTTGTAATTAAATTGAGTATGATTGTTATTTTTAAACAATCGTTATGTTAAAATATTTGTATGCTGTAAAAGCAAAACATGGCGACCTACTTATATAAATATGTAATGCAAGAACCCAATGTACCTATGTTTGACAAATAAAATTCTGATTCTGATTCTGATTCTGTGCGGCTGTTATTATTTAGCCACGGGCCCCTCAATCTAAACTCAATAAATAAGCAAAATCTCTAAAAACTAATATCTATACGAATGACTAATCCTATCTAACAGTATAATAAAATAACCTACGGTCACTACGTACACTATCAAATATACTACCTATACTTTAAAATTAAAATCTATACCTACGACTTATAAAATTAAACCTAAATAACTCTAAAAACTAAAAGGAATAAAAAGGTCGCACAGATGATACTGCGGGTGACGTAACCTACGACAAACTTATTATTTGCGGTTGGTACAGTAATCGGTCTAGGGATCGAACCGCAAAATTAAGTTTGTTTTTTATTGTATATACTTTTCCGGGATAAAAAAGTACCCAGTGTGGTGCCCAGGATATTAAAGAATAATTATACCAAGTTTCATCGTAATCGAACCGGTAGTTTTTGCGTGATGCCTGAACAAACAGACAGACAAAAATTTTTTTAATCACATTTTTGGGTTCGGTGTCGGTCTAGTAACACCCCCTGCCATTTATTTTTTTGATATTTTCAATGTACAGAATTTTCACTTCTACAGATTTATTATAAGTATAGATATTATATTTATCACGAGGCCATCACTGCTCACTACCGAAGAAGCGATACATACATTTACTATGAACGCGTGTCCTTCGCCCTTGTGTCACCCGCCCGCCGTTCTCAAGTTTCGAGTAGTTCGGCGCTACCGTTAGAACTCGGCCCGAGATTGTGACGGGCCGGCAATACATACACGTTTGATGTTGTCCACACACTGCCGTCATCGGTGCCGTTCGCCCAGCTTTTGTTTTATCTATTAAAACATAATGAGCCATCGAGATTGGTGCGCGGCGGTGGACAAACGATCGCCGTCACCGGGACGTCATGCTCGGTCCAATAATCTCGTTTCTCGGTGACGTCGCGATGACGGCTGAGGTGGACAAACGCCACTGAACTCTAATAAACAAGTACGCTAGACTAAATATACTATACAAAATGACAGTTGTTTTTTGTGCCGATTCAAAGCGCCTTGCTCGAGCGTCTCAGGCCCGTTAGGGTATTTATGTTCTGTGGTCTCAGGAACTAAATTTAACACACTGTTGCAAACGGCCGTCGTGTAGTTTTGGTACAGACGCCAGCACATCAAGCTACTACAATCTGTCAAATTTCTTTAATAGATTTTCAACTTTATCGCTAAACCATTAAGGTTCAAGGTTCATTGGGAAAATTTGACAGTTTCGGGTAGGTTGACTTGCTGGCGTCTGTACGTCTCTGATGATTTTGATCTAAATCGTGGAATAAGATTTTTTTTTGTGTATTTTATGTTTACTACGAAATATTTAGAACATTTTTATCATGAGAGTATGCCCATTTTGTAAAACTCACTATCAAAAATTAGTTCCACTAACGCTCACCGCCGCTCACGTTGCTGTCAGCACCAAGATGGCGAAAATCAAATGTCTTCGTTTTGTCATCGATAGTATGATGTCCAGCGTACTTGTCAGTGACAAACGCCCTTAATCAGGTTTTCTAATATGTTCCAACTTAACTCTAATACACTCCACACACACACCCTCAAATACATCTCACTCTTCCCCCTGACCCGAGGAGGCCCGCGGTGGCGGGCCGGCGCCAGTCGGGGGTTGCGGAATGTTCGTTCGTTCCCGCGACCCTCGGCGTAGGTGTGATATGGAACACTGGGGTGGTTTTAGTCAATAAGAGTGACAGACCACGCCGATCACCCCAGGGCGTCGGACATCCATGAGGATTATCCAATCAAGGAAAAAAGAAGGGATCGACAAAATTAGGTTAGGTTCGGCACTAGTTCCCCCCGGTGGGTTCCCGCACTGTTGAGGCGGGGGGGCTCAGTAGCAGTGGCTTGGAGAACCACGGTGAAGCCAAGAGGAACCCAAGGAAGGGCCGCTTGCCAGGGCTTTGCCACTAAGCCGACGACGTAGCGGCCAGCGGGTAGGTTGCGGTGGGTAGTTCGCCTCGCTGCTTCCCTTGGAGCTCCTTGTTGTTGTCCTGTATGGATATGCATGGAGAAATGTAACAGATATGGATATTGAGGTTTGTTGGGAAGTGATACTGCGTCAAGTTAACTGTTCCATGTAGGTACTTCGTCAGCAACACAAATGTTAATTTGTTTATTCTATAAAAATTATTTAGGTACAGACGCCAGCAGGTCAACCTACCCAAAACTGTCAAATTTTCCCAATCAACCTTGAACCTTAATGCTTTAGCGATAAAGTTGAAAATCTATGAGAGAAATTTGACAGATTATAGTAGCTTGATGTGCTGGCGTCTGTACAAGTAAAATAATACTGTACAAAGGCGGACTTAATGCCTGAGGCATTTTTTTGCAGTCAACCTTAGGGTGATGCAGAGACAAAATATAACAGGTGCAGCTCACAGGATAAATAATAATTAATCAATCTTTGTCTGTCAGAGAATGTAAGACACAGAACACTAATACCTTTATGTGATGTGATTCAGTGATTATGACGGCACGGTTGGCGCAGTGGTTAAGCGATTGACTGCTGCGCTGCGTGTCGCGGGTTCGATTCCCGCACGGAACAAATATTTGTATGACCTACATGTATTTGTTCAGAGTCTGGGTGTTTTTCTATCTATAATATGTATGTATTTACAAAAAAAAAATGTATATAAGTAGTTTATCAGCCATCTTGTTACCATAACACAAGCATTAGGTTGCTTAGCTTGGGACTAGATGGCGCTGTGTGAAATGTCCAGGGATATTATTATTATTAATATGTGAACAAGCCAATGTGCGTAGGTACTGGGATCTGCCATAGGCTAAAATTACGAATTTTTTAATTAAAATTAGTTATTAAATATATTTACCCAAGGTTTGGGTATTTACCCAAATAGACATTTGCCTTTTGGGTATTTACCTGACGCTTATCTCACTTTTCCGGCACGTGTAGCTCGAGATAGTGTTTTCATAAAAGTTGTACGTAAATAACTTTATGTGCTTTCATTTGGTAGATTTTTTTCCATATGACTCAATTAATGTTCGTGAGATATATCCAAAAACAAAAAAGTGGGAACTTTGTGAAGGCTCACATCCTTCACGTCAGGATTTTTAGTACGTTCACTCCCTAAGCACCCTGAAGAAGTTGCTAAAGGAATCGCTTAGGTCGCTGCTCACGCACTCTACAACTTCTTTGTTCACTGGACTAATAAGAGGCCTGAATACCAAATACGCTTGCCCCTCACGGGTTCACCCGTGAGGAAGAGTGTTCGGAATATGAAAATGAGATAGGACACAGGATGGGTAGGTATATTGCATTGAAGATGTAAATTAAAACAATTTATTAGATCACAGTTATGATAATATTTTACAAAATCTTCATGTAAAAAAATATTACTCATATTGTTTTACAATTACAAACAGTGTAGACACGAGAGAGAGGCTTCTAAATAGGTAAAACTCCAATAACATTTCTCTCAAATTGTTCAACAAGTAGTTCTATGTCTTCTGAGTAGCCAGTTATACATTTTCTTACTGCTTTCTGCAGATTCTATAACAAACAAATATAAATTCATAATGTATAGTTTCAAAATATTAACTTTTCAGTTTGGGGTCATTGAATGAAATGTAGTCAGTAAAAAAATAAGATTGTCAATTGTCTGTATAATTTAGAAAAGGGATCTAAGAATAAATCTACTATTAGAATCACTTATTTGTAACAAAATAAAGAATACTTTGAAAACAAAGTCAAAATTCTGAAATTAGCAACATCTTTTGTGGCCAACTGTACCTATTAATGGACATTTTATTTAAATACAAACAAAAAGCCTTAATTACAATTTACAAGCTAACACTAAAATTAAAATATATTATGTCTAAGTATATAATAAAAAGGAAAGAGCTCATTGGGCATCAAAAAATTAATTTGTCAATGGGATAAGTGCCCAAAAGACTGGCAGCATTACCACATTGGATGGATGCTGATTCTACAAGCAAATGTTTGGTGATGTCCCGAAATACTCGATGAGCACTCGGCCCCAAAGGCCCTAGTGTTTCAACCCCATATTTACGCCGTTTGAGGTTTTCTGCTTCTGCAGCAGCCGCCCAGCAGAGCCCACCGTGCTAGGAAGATGGGATATTAGTTATTAATTCTCAAAAATGATTAAACTTACTTCAACTGTAGCATAAGACGATAGGTTGATGAACTCTTTTCCTGGAGCAAAGTTGGCAAAAACACAATAAATCATATCTGACAAAAAGTTCCTGATATTTAGTACAATCTTAATATTTGTACATGATAGCTTAAGTAAAGGATGTGAAAAACTATCATTGTATATTTCAATTTTAACATTCTGATCGCCTATTGAAAATATTAAGTTGCTTTTTGACTTCAAAAACTCCTCCGATGTGAACTGTTGAAGGAAATAGGTAACTTTTTTCGAAGTCAGGTGTTCGGTAAGATCCTTATTTCTAAAGACTTCTTGGTATTTGTCTGGAAGTTTCACATACATCTGCCATTCTCTTCCTGGTGATTTGTGCAATGCATCATCAAATTCAAATAAATTCCCATATTGCTTTACTGCGGTTTGCCATATCAGTTTTTCTAAAGGTTCTTCCAGATTTTTCAAGCTCTGTTGCCTATCCAAATTCAAGTTAAATTTTATAAAATGTTCAGAATGTAATGTTACATGCTTTCTGTACAAAATAGTCCATATTTTCTGTTTAGTATCGAAAGCTCCCGGTATATTTGACATGATTTTAATGTTCACATTCATTTCAGTGAAGTCAAGTTCTTTTGTTTTCAACGGCATTAAGAAACTTATTTTCTTCAGTTCTGTGACTTTTATACTAATCGTTCTTATTACTTGGGTAGTAGTTGATAACGTTAAGTGGACTCTCAAGTCTCCTAAAGAATTAGAGAGTATATCACCAAGTTTATGCTCCGTTGAAGTGGTGATTTTTATCAAAAACAAGAATGATTCTTTATCAAAGTATTTGCTAAAGTTGTCTGTTAGAATAGCCTTGCTATTCTCTGTGATAGCGTCTTCATAATTCTCATAAACAATCACTTTATGACTTATTATACTATCCATTATATCTTGCCTATTTGAAAGTGATAGTGCAGTGATATAATCCTTTTCTTTACTTAATGTTTTGATCAGCATATCATTCTTTTTAACTTCCCCCATAATCTTTTGCAGGTATTCTGAGTTATTTAAAAGTTTTTCTGCCGGACAGTATTCGTCAGCAGATTCTTGTTTCAAATACGATCTGTCATCATCAACGGAGAATTTGTATATTAAATCCATGAATGTAGTACAAATTATTTGATCTCCAATTTTTATGAAGTCCTTCACATGTTTGACAAAGAATTGACTAAATTTTATGTCTTTTGTGATTAAGTTTTCTGCTTTCCACATAGATTTACCATCTGTGTATACCATGGCATCATTAAAGGCAGAAAATTTGTGAATAGCAATGTTTAAATGAATAATCTGTGGGGTATTTATATCTTTTACAGACAGTCTAATTATTGTCCCTATAGTGAGACCGATTAAAATATTGAGCTCTCCTGACTCAATAACTTGTATGTTGTTTATCTCTGAAGGGCATGAGTAAAGTTTGACCAGCGATGCTTGTTCTTCAGTCATATTAGAACTAAATAAGCACCCATAAATATTTTGTTTATCCAAAGTTACAACTATTAAACTGTATTTGTTTCTGATGTTCAAATCCTCAGCGTTCAAAACTATTTTCAGGTTATCCAAATGATTTTCTGAGAGTGGATGGACTTTCAAAATGTATTTGTCTTGTGTTTGTATTATTGGTAAATGTTTTTCATATATCAGTATTACATTTTTTACTAATGAAAATTCAGTGTTAACTTTATGAAGACATAAGAAGTATGAATTGGCTTCATATTTCAAACATAGGGCGTGGTCTTCTTCGTAGAGCGAACTGGCCGCAATACCCAGTTCTCTATGCTGAAAACTGTATTTCAAACTCTTTGGACCAGTGTTTTTTAATTTTACAGAAGTAGTGTGTATGTTCCCACTGCAATCCAGGCAGACCAAGTAGTTACCAGATATTATCACAGCGTGTATTTGAAATTTAGGTGATAATGTTATCACCGCGTTCTCGAATTCTAGATGTTCATAAACAAATAATTGAAACTGATTCCATAATATTATTGTATTGTTCCAAGCATTGTAAACTATGTTCAAGTTGTTTATGACTGTTTGCTCACATTTGAAACAACGTTTTGTTGCTTCGTTATCATAGCTGATATCCATGTTTATCCACAATTTGTTACAATAAAATAAAAATAAACAAAGCCATGGCACAAGTACGCGAAATCGCGGTTAAATTGACTTTGACATTTCAGTTCGGAAATAAAATATACGCCATTTTGAAGTTATTATTTCTGGACGTTTAAAAATTTTATTTTGTAAAATATTTGTGGCAAATTGTATACAGTTCATAGTAATTAATGATTGTTAAATAAAGTGTGGCCTTCTATGAATACAATCATAGTAATTTTTACGTAAAATACCAATCATGATACACGATCTGGTAGTTTTGCTACTCCATAACAGATGGCGCTGCATGTAGGTGTTTCATAACTTTATAGTTTCTTTCATTTATTAGAAATTTACTATGAATCATATTGTTCACGCTTATTTTTATTATTTAATAACAAATATCCTTACTTAAAGGTGTTGGGTATAATGTTAAATAAAATAAAATGTTTTTAACATCATTCTTTACTCCACGAAACAAAATTTAAGTACACAGTGGTAATAGGAAGAATTACAATTTATTATGAATTACTACGAAAATGATAAAAATTAAGAAAATCTTAATACTTACAGTATAGTGCTCGTTAGATTACTTTAATTTTAAAATTGATACCCGGTTTGAAAGTGCCGAATAGGTAGGTAAGCGAGTTTTCCAATTAAGTATTTAAAAAAAGAAAACAATTTGACTTGCTTGTGTTTATTGATATTGACCAAAACTATTTCGTCAACGAGCATTAAAAAACATCGTGACTTATTTTTTCAGTAGGTAAGTATGTACGTTATACAAAAATATTTCTTTCTCTAAAGCTACATTTGTGACATTACAAATGCAATAGGCCAGACACCGTCGTCGTGACAAATAGGTATGGCCAAAACAAATGTTATACAGGGTTCAAAACCAAGGCCTCTTCATTTGATAAACCCCGTTCACAAGACGTATAGCGCTACAAGGTTATTTTGACGTGTGGCATAAATCGGAACTAACTGCCGGCCTCTTGTTTTTTCAAACACATTCCAATTGAAAAGATCCTCGTAGCAATATGACTATTATAGCGTAACATTGGCACAGAGTATTGTCCGTTGAAATGTCACAAATGTAGATACAGTATGTATGGTTTTTTTTTTAACTTCTTTTTTGTCAAATCACAGCAGTTTATGCAAAATTGCAAAGACGAGGAGAAAAAATAAGGCAGAGGACAACTCTGAGAGGAAAAACACAGCAACATGCTCGTTTCGGAAGTTGCCTCGATTCCTAGAATTGTCTGGAATTACGTGCGCAAAATTCCGCCACGTTTTTCGTCTCAAAATCCCCAGCTTTAGTTCACTCTCCTCCTAACTACCTCGTTACAGTAACGAGGCAGTCCTACGTAGGCCTGGCTATTATAAAGTCCCGTCCAGTTTCTTCGTTCGGAATTATTTTTATGATCTTGGTAAGAACCCAATATGCGCTTTTATAATTTATAACGTGACAATGTTATCGTCGACGTCCACGTCCACGTCACGGCATCATGATAACACAGGGAAGTTCAATGTATGGACACATTTGAAAGGTGCTTTTAAATTTCTGTCCACGATAACGTAATAACGTTCACGTATTTCCATACATTTTATGGACGTCGACGTCCACAATAATATAGTCACGTTAGAAATTATAAAAGTGCACATTGAATTAAAATGGCGGACAGCGGAATAAAGTATGAAATACTTATAATATTGTTTTATAATGAAATAAAACGAGGAACGAGGTAACAATAGGACGTCCCAATTAGATTATTTACAAAGAAAGGTTTTATTCAAATTTTAAAACGCCTTAAATCTGGTATATTTATTTGAGTATAAATTGTAGTCTACCATTAGGTACATTCTTGTCATTTTCTATACCACTAAAGATCTTTTACAACTTTATAAGACAATTTTGATCATAAGAATATGCTTCGTATAATTTCGTCACTTATGAAGGTTTTTACTATCACAGATTAGTAAATAAATGGAGTGATATTAATTGACAGCTGCTGTGCCACTACACGAGCTGCTTCCGCTGATGTTGACTGGTTCTTGACACTCCATTCACTACTTCTCTGTGGTAATTTACTAACCTTTTGGGACTTCAAGAATCACACTTACAATATCACGAATTAAAAATTAAACTTTAAGTACTTAATATAATAAAAGTCTGGAGTAAGAGATAGATGTCGAATACTAGAATAACTTTAGAAAAAAAACTAAATATTAGGCAAGTGAATAGTAATTTTATAAGTATTATGTACAAGCCACAATAAATATTAATTAAATACTTAATTTTCGGGAACCCGTTATGGTGTTTCCACAATTAAAACTAATTGGCACACTTTCACATTGAGTCACTAGCAAAACTATAGCTAATTATAAACTAAAGAGGTTTTATTCTTTTAATCTAAAAACAGTATGAAACCTTTTTGTGTGAAACGATAAAACTTTCGTTCTAAAATTATTACTATTTACATTATTGATATGTGTCTTTATTGCGGTGGATGTGAAATATTTTACTTTTTATTAAAAAATATTCATTTTGAAATTACAAAAATCACTGGTTGAGCTGGAAAATATTCGCTATAAATGCTTAAGTTAACACTAGTATTTATTCTAGGCTATATGTACAGATTCTCACAATCATGAGTATTATAATTGCACTTTATTTGTATGCGGGTCGCCTCTAACGAAGATCATCATAAAAATAAATACGCAATCTCCTTGCATTCTCCCATACGCACATTTTATTATGGCAGTTTTATTTAGATGATAATATCATTAGTAACCTTGGTTGTATAATTGGCATCTTTGCCTTGTTTCTACAGTGCGCACAGTGTATCTTGGCAATGCATGGCAGCGCTACTGTCAAATGTGAAGGCAAATGACAAATTCAGTACTTTTAAATGTAGTTCCATAGTTGCCTGCTAAGATATGCCGGGGCAAACTGAATGGAACAGTGTACGCAAGAGGTTTGTTCTCATTGCGCGGGTTTTCGTGTTGCAGAGACCGACGTCATCGTCGTCGCGCATGTGTTACTTCTTGATGTCGGGGTCCATTTTTGTTTTGTCCATTGATGATGATACCATACCACTTTGAGGATATAACTTGTCTAAATGCTTGAGTGACTCGTTAAGGAAATTCTGGAACAAAGATAAAAATAACATACAGTTATAATTTAAAAAAATGACAGTAATTATAATAATATTGTACATATTTGGTAGTGGACCGATTGGCCGATATTTATAATTGCGCGAAAATCATGTTTAGTTATTTTGTAGTCACGTGTTTGACTGTGTGGGCGTAAAATATCAATTAATCAGTTTATGTTTGCAAACGATTATTTAGTCTAATATTTTTTAGTTTACTTTTTTAGGTTGTGGAGGTCAGATAGGCAGTCGCTCTATGTAAAATACTGGTATTCAGCTGCATCCGGTTAGACTGGAAGCCGACCTCAATATAGTTGGGAAAAGGCTAGGCAGATGATGTTTTTTTAGTTCACTCAGCGAGTTGAATGTCACCGAAATGACATTGTAACATACACCACAGATAGGAAGTTTTTATATATATATAAAAAAATACGTACAGATTATTTTGCCAGCTCAAACATAATACTCCATTTATTAAACACTCCGTGGTCCAACCAACATAAGGACGCATACACACCTGTATAGCAGTCAACGCGGCTACAATTGCGGGTCCTCCGAACCCGTGTGAGATGAGCGAGAAGTGCGTTAGGTGGCGCTGTATCGCCGGCTCCAACAGATGCGGGGGTCGCGTGTTGCACAGCGGCGAGCGGTCCTGGTTCAGTAGGTCCATCAGCTCCTTTATTACCTGTAGGAAATTGATGGGATTAGTCAAGTTCAGATCAATCAAGGCCAAACGGTCCGCATCCGCGGTCCTATCTTTTCTTATTTCATTCTTTAAGGCTTTTATTCGGAAAAGAGGTTCAAAAACCAAAATTAACCAGGTGTCAGGTCATGACTAAGCGCTGCAGCGCCATTGACACACATAATTGCTGACACAATACTGCTTTCATCAAGGGTAAGTAACATCTACACAAAAGGTTTTAATTTTTTACTTTTTTAAATCACGCTAAGTCGGCCCATAGCCACCAACCAGATAAAGTGGGATTGATAGCTACCGCTTATCAGCCGTATCGATGATATGGGGCCCTAAGCTACAGGGGCCCACGACGCAATGTGTGTAAGCAAAAATTCGTAAAATAATATTTAGAACCTAAAGTTCTTTTTGATAAAATATATTTATTTCTATAAATTGGTGTGGTTGGTTGGTTTTATTTGATTTTGTATGGGCTTTTCTATCATTTCTAGCATTTAATTAATTCTCTCAATTTATTATCGGACACATACTTCCGTGTTTGTTATTCCAGCGTGTGGCACTCGTGGGTTGCAGCTGAAAATCAGCGTCAGGTGGTACACTTGTGTTGTCATCGAACATTATGCTGAGCTGAGGCCCTTTTGGCATTATAATCTTAGTTTTCTGTTTTTATAGTTTTAAGGTGTATTTATTTTGCTGTAATGCCAATAAACGCATTTTTCTTTCTTTCAAAAATATGTTTAGAAAGGGGGTGACTACCGAGATGACGGCTAATAGAGAAGTGTGGAAGAAAACTGTGACTGCCTTAAGTATTGGTCTAGTGGTCGCAAGCGCTACTTCTGAGCATGAGGCCCTAGGTTCGATTCCCGGGTCGGGCAAAGTGTTATTGTGTCTCGGCTTCCAGGCTAACCGGATGCAGCTGGATGCCAGTATTTTAAATCCAGAGTGACTGCTTATCTAACCGCCACAACCCAGTTACTGGGTAATACGATGTCGCTTGGTACTACTGGTTGTCAGACTTTCGGATTTCTGACTACCCGTAACGACTGTCAAAGATCCACGAATGACAGCCGGGACCAACGGCTTAACGTCTTTTTCGAGGCACGAAGAGGTCTCGGTATGTTAGGATGGTCACCCATCCACGGACCTACCGCGACAAGCGTAGTACCTAAGCCTTCGATCGACCTGGACTGTTATTACTTAGCCACGGGCCCCCACCTTTCAAGTCAGTATGCCATTTTATTTATTTAGTAAAAACAATACCCTCTTGAGCTTCGCCGCAATTGGGTAAAAAGGGCACCCAAAAAAATTTTATACAGGGACCCTTCAGGATGAGCTACGCCACTAGATTGCTGCTAAGTTTAATACAAGGACTGTTGTCACAGTTTACCTGTTTAGTGGCTTGCAGCAAGTCCCTCCTGCGTCGCGAATCATGCTCTGCGTACTGTCGCGCGAGGTACTCGGCAAGCGCCCGCGCGGGGAACTCTGTCTCACACACGTAGCCGAAGTCGCGGGCTAAGTGCACTGCTTCCGCTGTTGAGGAAAATAAAAAAAATTAATTAGTAGGTTTTTGGAGATGCAGGTAAGAAGAGGATTATATAGGATTAGTTTATAGAGGATTAGTTTATTAGGTATAACGAGCTGTGAAAAGTTAGAATCAGTTTACAAAAACATAAGAGACTTGATAATCTAAGTACTTATAGGGTGGGGACATCAACACGATAGTAATTTAAATCCAGGATCAAACAAAAGTCAATATCAATAATTAAGATAGTACCTATTTGATTGACTAGTAGGTACTATTATATCCAATTAGTCACAAGGTACAGCTAGTTGGCTAATTGGCAAAACCCGAAAGTAGGCCTAAACTAGGTACTTACTATTTAGATTGTTAAAAAAAAAACATTCTTTTTAATTTCGCTGTTTGGATTTGGGAAAACATTGGCAATACTAGGCAATACTGGTAACAATAGGAGAAATCACAACCATCAGGGTCTAATAATATTCCTACGCACTAGTATTGCCAGCCACACGGTTTAAGATTGAATTATTCTCATCGTGTTACCCAATTAATTAGAACATAAGCATAAAATGAGCTATCTAGGCAACAAAAACTTAAGATCGTAAAATAACGTTAAGAAAAAGTTCCATTTGTAATTGGAGATCTTGCGGGCATTCAATTTCCTTCTTACATAACTTTGGTAACTTAATAAATGGTATATAAGGCAAAGGCCAAACTGATTTATAAATTACACTGATTGGTAAATCAGCACTAAATAACTGTACGCAAATTGGCAGTTAAGGGCTCGCAAATTACTAGGTATTTCTTATAATTAATACAATTTGTCCAAGTGTCCATAATAAACCTTTAGGTATTTTAATAGTGCCTTATAAATACTGTCAAACTGCTGCAGTTCCTATTTAAATTATGCAGAGCGAAATTGAATTTAAATGTACAGTACCTACACAGAATACCTAGTTATTTTTTATCGAACTGCAGCAGGGCCCAAAAGAAGGGTAATATTATAGTCAAGATTCGTCAAGAGGTCGTAAGTTCGAACCCAGACAGGCGTTAGGCTTTGTGTAAATTATTTCATCACCACTGCTCTCAAAACGGTGTACTAAAACATCGAGAGGAAACCGGCAAGTCCTAGAACCAAAAATTCGAAGACATGTGACATCTACGGATCTACCAACACGCACTGGGCCCGCGTGATGGATTACGGCCCACTCCCTCTCACCGAGAGGAGGCCTGTGTCCCAGCAGGGGGAACATTATGGACTCCAAACTACGTAACTCCGTACTACGCTAGGCCAGCTCAAGGTAAGTGCTAACACTGACATGCGGTTTACTGTATCTAAGGATAAGGATGTTTAATTACCTTCTACTAAAGATGTGAGGAGCGTTACATTGGCAGCTTTCCGTCTCCCAGCCGGCAAGTTGAGCCCAATCTTCTCCAATTTCTCACGGAGTAATCTCCCGCCATTTTTGCTCTTCGCTCTGAAAAAATAAATCGTTTTTAAACTTCTTGCTGCAGTTAAGAGCTTTAATTGGCTTAAAACCGAACTAGTAGGTAGAACTTACAGATTTGAACCGAGTACATCTAGGGAGGGAGGGTAATAACCAGTCGACAAAAAAGGCGCGCGTTGGAGTGTTTGCGCGGGAAAGTTCGCCACGATTTTCCCCTCAGATTGTCCCTAGCCTTCTTAGGGCTAATTTTTCAGTCGACAGATGTTTTTTATTCGTGGAATAAAATTGATGTCTGACAGTTTTTGTATGGAACAACTGTCAAAAATTCAAAATTATTCATTGCTTAAAGTTATCTGGCATTGGAAAAATCAGCCCTTAAACGTAAATATCTATTAAGTGTAAAGTTAAAAGAAAATACAAAATGAATTCCTATTCTAATTGCATAATTTAAATCGGTGTTTGATTCACAGATTGACCCTACATCAAATTGCAAGTCAGTGCGTAAAAAAATAAAGTAGCTACCTCTTTTGTTGTACGGTCACATGCCAGTCAATAGTACTGCTACTGACCGCTAGATGGAGTTACCGATAACCTATCGATTACCGTCAAAATTGGATATGTAATTTGTGATTGACGCGTAGAAAGTTGAAGTACTAATTTACTTGGAGCAATATTTTTTCTCTTATTGCTACGGAATAGGGCTGGTAATCGAATGATTTGTATATTTCTGGCGGTAAAAAATATTTTGGTTTTTACGTTCAGCATTTAAAAATGGCTACCAGTATTAACCGCTGTGAAATAAAAATTCGTTATCAAAATTGTTTTGGATAAACTTCGATGAAGTTTATGAATAAAGTTTAAGAATGTGAGTTCGCTCGTTATGTTGTGATTAATCGAATAATGGTGGCTGATTGGCGTTTCCATTTATGACAGGCTGTTGACAATTTGAATAGGTACGAGCTGAATAATAGTTGCATTAAAAATATTTTTATTTATTAAGCCAAGCGCACATTACAGCCGCAACGGGTCTTAGTGCAACGCATTTTCATGCAAAAAAAGTGCGTTGCGGCTTGCCTATAATTATAGTGTGCGTTGGTTCATAGAAAATATACGAAAAGTGATGAAGGAGGATTTTTGCAATGCGTTGCAATGATATCTGCACTAGCCTTTACGACTCACGTACCTACACTCTGGTTTCTAATTTGCTATAAGTATATCATTTTGAGTTTAGAACACACGACATTAAAAAAAATAAGTTTCATTTATTTAGAATCGTCTCGATTCATCAAGTTATTAAAAAATCGCGTCTATTTGAGGATCACAACAAACATAATAATCATAATTATGTACACATTATGGAATGCAATAAAGTATTGAGTATCTCCTAAATTTTTACGTCTGTTAAAAATAATGCACTGTCGTTGTGTTGTACGTACATAGTTTATATAAACTGATTTCCAAAAATTAACGATAGATATTACCAGATTATTGAGTAGACCGTATTCTTTACTATTTATAGTAGGTATGTTAGTTAAACCATCTTCAAAACATGGGTGTACAAATTATCCAAATCCGCGGTCTTGTTCGTTGGATGTCGATGGGCCTAATTTTGTGTAACGACGTCTTCGGGCCCCCTCGGCATCGGGCTGGTATGCGAATGAATTCCCAAGAAATTGTTATTAGTTTGTGAATTTTCATAGTATGAGTTTCTATTTAAACATTTAGGTATGGTGTTTTCCTTAGCATGCATGAATACCATTAGCAGATCTGTATTAAGGGGGAACCCCGAATCATATTTTGTTCAACATACAACCTGACTCTGAACAGGTGGCCTAAAAAGGCTACTTTAAGCAATACCTCTAAAAGCTATTCATTTCCTGAATTCCCAGCAGATCATTAGCAATTCCTCTAATTTTCGTAAAATTTCATTTCATATTTGGTGTAAACATTGCCGCATGACAAAAAATAAAAACCGTAATTTTATCGGTAAATTTTTCATTACAGTTTTTATTAATCAAATTGGCTTTTTATTTTTTATTTCTACAGTTTAAGGACGCTGTTACATTTTCGACGAACTCAAATTTAGGTATCTAAAGTCGCACACAGCAACATCACGCGTACGCACACATTGAGTCCTCGATTTTATACATCGCATATAATCTTGGTCCTTGATATTATTTTTTTATTTTATTGAAATTGATTCCGGAAGATTACTTGGATCTTTGAAAATGCATTTGGTAACTGTTACTATTAGTATCGTCATCAAGAAAACGAAAATACAAAACCAAAGACACCGACTTCCGAAATCAAAGTTATTTTTCACTTTGTGGTGATTTTTTTTTTTGGAAGTCTTTTTTATTTTTTGTGAGAAAGTTTTTATCACTGTTTCGGTTTTAGCGGGAAAACAGATGTCAACACCCAATATGGAGTACCAACCAAAACTAAAAGGAAAAAAACTGTCCTGTGTCGAAAAACAAACAACAATAGATACCGACACCGACTTCCGAAAAGAAAATTTATTTTCATTTTGTAAAGCACGCTATGTGAAATAAGTAGGTACTTAAAATAAAACAATTTCCGTTCATAAGGATTAAAAACGACCATCGATATTGCTATTACATGGAACATATAAAATATTATTATCTAAAATATTACGAGTATTACATAGTGAGCTAATGAGTTATGACATACTAGCCTGGGCATTTAGTTAAAATTTTTGGTAAAATAAATCTCCATTCCCGAATGATCTTCTTTGTGACTGTGGTGTAGGCTCAGCATTTTTGATGAAAATTAAAACACACGGAAGTAGTAAAAATCTATAATATATTTAATAAAGGCATGTTACAAAAGTACACCAACTTATTGCTACGTTTGTAGATTTTTTTGGTCTATATCCAAATTTCCGAATACGGGGCATCTAAAAAATAAAGATAAATATATTAACAAAATAACCTACATAAAAACTAAATGCTACACTTGGTGGCAGAGCTCACAAAGTACAAATTACAAAGTTCCGCTGCCAAGGCCTGTCTTTTTTGTCAAACGCTATTTGTGACATCTACCATGCCATATTTATGAAATTGACACCCATGACGAAAAGTGGCCAAGTTTTTGTCGGTGCCATCTTGGATTTTGGTTTTGACCCCATATTCGTTATTAGCTACCCCAAAAACTATGAAAATGACACCTATGACGAAAAGATGTCTAATTTTCGTAGGCGCCATCTTGGATTTTGGTTTTGACCCCATATTCGTTATTAGCTAACCAAAAAACCGTGAAAATGACACCCATGACGAAAAAATGACAAATTTTCGTTGGCGCCATTTTGGATTTTGGTTTTGATCCTATATCCGTTATAAGCGACCCCAAAAACCATAAAAATGAGACCCATGACGAAAAGTTGTAAAATTTTTATCGGCGCCATCTTGGATTTTGGTTTTGACCCCATTTTCGATATTAGCAACCCCAAAAACCATGAAATGACCACTTTTTGTCATAGTCTTGGTTTTGACCGCACATTGGTCATACATACATAACTACATACAAACCGGTTAAAATCATAACTCTCCTCCCGCCCATCCACTTCCAGACCTCACCGCCGACAGGTTGACCTTAGCCATCCAAATCCTAACCTTACTAAGAGCTCCTTAAACCCATCCATTTCTCAACCTTGTCCACAGCTGCTTAACCCCACCCATCCAAATCCCGATCTTACACAACATAATAATATTTTTTTATACTTACAAAATAAAAATAATTTAAGTATGAAACTCGTACTTACTTTTATTTCAGTCCAAAAGTATCAACTCCTTCCGATCACGATAACCAACGACGGTACTCACACAACAATCTTATTCTATTACTTTTATCGTATTTATTTTTTGCGAGAGAGCGATATACCCGTCCTTCCATGAGCGCTTCTGAGCGCGGAATGATGAACCGTGAGTGCAAAATGTATGAAAAAGTCTGCAAGTGTTTTTATTTTAGCTAATAATTGAAAAATATATTGATTTATATACAAAACAATTAGCTAAATCTATAAAGGACTATATATACCGCAATTTATTATAATTTTGAAGATAAAATATGCTGTAAATTTACCTAAACTGGTACCTATTCGGACACCTATTTTTTAAATTTTCTGCGATTATTGAGTAGGGAAAAACGTATTTGTGCGAAAATTTTGTATGACGTCATACAATTTTTGTGATGCCAATGTGGAGATGAATATATTACCTTTAAATTAAGACTATGATATGTTAACATTTGTGATTGCTTATACGTTAAAATGGTACCTGAAAAGCACTGTTATTTGTAGAAAAATGTAAAAGCGTCCTTAAATGTTATTTTATTGTGATATGAATTGCACACAGATCATATTTTGAATTGTCAGTTTGTGACCATTTTACGATTTTTAATATGATTCATATTGTTATCCTATTATGATTCTGCCAAAATGGCCTTTTTAGGCCCCCTGCAAAAACCATAAGAAACTTTGAATTTCGCGGGCTTCCTAGTGCATCCCCCTTAAATAATATTTATTGATCCGATATACATTATATAAATCTATAATACATAATATTAAGTATAAATTAAAGTTGTTTTTTGTGTCGGTCAGTGTGTCCGCGGTCTTTTTCTTAACGACACAACGAATTTTGATGCCGTTTTCACCATTATTTAGAAAATTTATTCACAAAAGTTTATGTGTTTAGGTAATACATTAATATTAAACTGAAATCTCGATGTTTTGTCAATCGTGCAAAGCAGGGCGGATCGCTACTTAGTGGTTTTATAATTATTTCTGTTCAATCTGGTTTATCATAAATAGTAAATTAGCGCCACTGTAGAATGTAAATATAATTACGAGATTAATCTACAAATTAAAAATAACTTAATTATATCGAGCTTAGGTAAGTACTAGGTACATTTCTGATTCATTTGATGTTGATCGGAGCAAACTAACCGAATAAAATCAACATTTCAAGAAAATATCTATTTGATTATTCATCGAGAAGCCGCAGAGCTTTTGTAGGTAGATAGGTAGGTATCAACAGTCAGTGATCATTGACCAATGATTTTACTATTTCTCTTTTACACAAAGGTTGAGGTGAAAATAATCACAATTGTAATTAGACAGCACCGTTACTCGAGTTTAATATTTTCACACGTACGTTTAGATAACAACAAAGGAAGCGAGAATCATCCGCAGAGCTAACGAGCCAAACAATGAATTTGAATTTATGAATTCAGAATCAATGGAAAACTAAATCGAATGAATCGACAGATTGGAAGAACTAATGGGCATCGGATATCGAGTATGTATCGAATACTCGAGTGTCCGATTAAAGAGATTATCAATCAGGTACACGTCTTTGATTCAAGTACGATAATTATGAAAAAAGGTACCGTTGCCCGATTTCCCACATGTGTTCTTGCTGCGGCTCTTTGTAGGCGTCATACTCGTATCAAATTGACATACGAATTTAACATTTGAGTAATCGATATTTTAGCTTTTACCGGCTGCTAAGAAATTCCGATTGAATGTGACCGCGTAACGATGAATGCAAGATCATTTCATGTCCAATTACCGAATCGAGCATATCGATATGAAAAATAATAAAAATAACTTTCGTATCGTAAAGCGGCAGATCCATTAATAATACGCGATTGATTAAATCCAAATGGCGTTTCTACTTACGACACAATGAGTTTTTTGAATTTCGAAATAATGGCGTCTGCGGCATAGGTGTGTGTTTTGACAGCATTTCTTTTGTGGAAAGAGGTTCTCGGTTAAGAAGGTTTTACGAGTGATTAATTTCATTTATATTTTGTTTTGAAATTGACATTCTTAATTTTTTATTGTTGTTGATACCTACCTACCTAAAAAGAGCTTCTATGACCGCTAAATCGAATATTATATTATTATCGTATTAGCGAAGGTGTAGTAAATAAATCAATCTCCACTATGTTGGGGTCGGCTTCAAGTCTAACCGGATGCAGCTGAGTACCAGTATTTTACATGGAGCGACTGCCTATACCCAGCAATTGGTTGTTGCTGGGTAACACGATATCCCTTAGTAAAACTGGTTGTTAGACTTTGAGACTTCTGCCTATCCGTAACGGCTGTCAAAGATATACGAATGACAGCCGGGACCAACGGCTTAGAGTGCTTTCCGAGGCCCGGAGTGGTCTCGATATGTAATGAATGGTCATCCATTCACGAACCGACCGCGGCAAGCGTAGCTTAACCCTTCGATCGACCCGTGCGGCTGTTATCATTTAGCCATGAGCCCCTCGTTACCGAATGCGTAGTAATGTGCACCAGTTAAGTAGGTAGGTATTCTACCTACTACTGGCGCTATTTATAGTTACGATAATTTTTTCTGTCGAAAGAACAAATACAAAACACTTTACCAGAATTATGTTCTGAAAGTGACAAATATTTCTACTTGAACACCTGTATTTATCGCTACAAGATGAATGAAACATTCTATAGGCAATTTAAATAACTTTATATGCGTAAAAATTACACGCTTTTAAACATTTAAACTAGTCCTCTACTCCTGCCTGTCGACTCCGCTCCTAGTTTCGCTTAAATTTATTTATTATTAATGTAATTACCATGTAAGGAGACACCGAGTTGAGAATGTGAAATATTCGAGTCAATGTATACAGCCAGCTGCCGGCTTCCCGCCATTATTCGGTGTTGCCATCGTATTAAATTATTTTCTAAAGCCGCAATGCTGGCTGCATGCGTTTGACAACGTAACCATCGGCACGTAATGACGGCAATTAGGGCGACGATGATGCGCTGTTTATCGCGTTCTAAATTTAATAAAACAAGTAAAGTGGTCTGTGTTTGACAGGTATTTACTGCGTCACATGGAACGTTTTGTGAAGTTCAAAGGAAAATACGTTTTTAGTCTTAATTGTAGTTTTTAAACAATGCCCTAAATTAAATCCTAGCATTAAAGCGATCACGTACAAACTAGGATGTGCTTAAATGACCTCATAAGTTGGATAGGTAGTCATTACTGCTTCCTTTTGTGGAATAATTGGATTTTTTATTAGATCATGACCGGACAGTTTTTTACTGAAACTTCAGAGCTTTTAGCGGACACTTCAAACCGAGTACTTGAACCAACTAAAATATGCCTAAGGCAGGGAGGGCTAAAAAAGTTCATTATTTTGTCATGTGTCAAAAGAAATTTGCGTCCAAGTGAACAGGTTGACGCGTAAGATACTTATTTATAAAAAAAATCTATTCAAAAAGCAAAAATAGTAGCAAACACGTAACTAGCTACTTTTAACGTAACGGTGTGTGCATAGCAATATATGATCACAATGAGATATCTAGAAGTAATACCCGATCATTATATTCAATAAACATATAAAGGAAACGGCTTTTCGATGCCAACCGCACAACAAAAAGTTCAGAGCGTAATTTGAGCAGTACTTACGGGTTCCGTAATTTAAATAAACTAGTTACTTGAATATTCAATTACATGGTTTTTTACACTTTTGGCCGATTATGTAGGTAGTTTAAAATTGTCATGTTTCTTACTTTTATTGGGTAATGCTAATTTTACGAGAGTAAAAAGACTAGTGGAACTAAAACAAATTCTTAAAGTGAGCTTTTAACGAGCAGGAAAAAATAAATTGTTTATTTAAATGTGTTTTACATTTTATTTCGAAGTCCCTTTCTTTATAATCTCATTTATTTTTCAGATTATGGTACATTCAATGGTCTTCTTAAGTTAAGTCAGTAGTCTCATCACATTATTATGCCTCGTGTGGCGAGCAAATATTAGGTACACATGAAGGTATAGATACATAACCAATATAAGCTTACTTCTGATTGTACGAAAAACCTACACAAGGCGAGGTTAGCTAAACCTGGAAATGTATAGCTTGATGTGTAGCCATGTGTACCACATATTACAGAAAAGTGATGATTGCAATAATTATCATAGCTTTTCAATAAATAATCGAATCAGAGCTTTTTCTAATAAGTGCTAAGCAATATGAACAACGACTAAGGTCTAAAGGGATAGTCCCAAGATAAAGGTACCCTAAATATCTTAATAACCGCTAACCAAAACGGTCTGATGTTAAAAGTCAAACATATCTTTATCGCTCGCCGCAAACTGTACAGTGTTGCCAGAGCAAAAAATGTAATAAATAACCAACCGCACTAGCGGAACAAGACCATGCCATGTTTAAATTCAATATTACACTCGGTGGCGGGTGACGAGAATTTGTCTTGTAATTACCTAATATTTATTATGCATACAGTAATTATCGTTTTAATTAACTTGTAGTGGATCATCGAGCAAACGCAGCTGTAGGTGGGACAATCATTATTAATTTTTTTTTTTTTTTTTTTAACTACATAGTTAGGACTTGCAAGATGTAGGTAAGTTGTAAAATGTCACTTTGATCGCGGGTCCAAGTCGTTTGATATTGTACAACGTTTTTGCAAAAAAAGACGATTTAATGGCTATGTGTTGATAGATAACTTATTACATTTACAGCTAGAAGTCCTGCAAAGAAACTTACATTCTTCCTCTTCTAACGGTGTTTGTAAGTTTTTAGAAGTCCCTGCTAACCCTAGTCTCTTTACAAAACATAGGTATTTTCGCGACATAGACTTAGGCTTGTAACCAAAGAAAAAAAAACCCTTAAATATTATCACTGCGGTAACAATAAGAGCAACTAGATTTTAGGTCTAATTATTCTTAAACCAGGACCTCTTCCAGGGTTTAAGAATGAGGTTGCTCTTATTGTTTTTGGGTGGACTAGACCTAAAATCTACAGAAAACTTCACATCTTCTTACCTTCTCAGTACTCCACCAAGTAGAGACGCATTGAGGCACTCAGGGGGTGACAGTCTCCTCTGCACCTCCGCCACGGTCACTTTGTACTTGCTGGTGGAAGACAGGAGTGACAGTCGCCCAGGGACTGAGCAGAACACGTCGTTGGGTGCACACGAACCGGTACCGCCGAGGCCGTCGCGGCCTTTCATTGCTGTAAAACAGTATATGTTTAGAAAAGGTGTCACGCCAACAAGTGTACCATGACCACCCCGTAGAGACGAAATAATCGAAATAGAAAATTACATATTGTAGAAAGATTTCTACGACGCGATGTCCAAAATGAAGAAAATACAGTAGAGACAGAAGCACAGCCGATCTATTTCGTAAAATGTCACCGTGAAAACGTAGGTGACGAGGGCTTAAAGTGACCCGTCAATAGTGTCAATCAGTAGCATGAAGTGGAATGACAGCTCACTAGGCTTCGCCTAAGTTATCACGGTGATATTTTTAGATGATAGACGGATTTTGATAGGATAGAAGTGGTCACGCTACCACGCGTCCAAGTTAATGCAAAACACATATATAAAAAGTTTTGAGGACTATTTTATGAATTTATTTTTTGTGCTCCATGGCTCCTTGCCTTTGACAACGATACTTAGCCATCGTTAAATCTATATTCGAAACTAGACCAAGTTGATTGAGTTAAGCTGAGCCTATTATAAAATCTGTCAATTTCGAGTTCTTTGTTCAGTGTGCATAATTTTGGATTACGAGACCAATGTAGGAATATTCTAAGATAAACGATACAACGCAATTGCCACGATGTTTTGAACCTTATTTGTTGCCACGATGCACTATTGTCAATTACATAAAAATTTGCCTGTACTGTCCCACTGCTGAGCAAAGGCCTTTGCCCATTCCAGCTTCTAACCGCGCCTTAAGGTATGTCTCTTTTACATCTTTAAATGTCTTTATTGCTATAACTTATAGACTTAATACAATGGCACAGCATGTTTATGAAGATAGAATTTGTGTGTATCTGGTTCACTAATCGTTCTATGTTATCTTAAACTTTGTGCAAAATTCTGACAGTTATAAAAAATATAAAAAGATAAAATTTAAACCAGTGCACAAACTGTACCTAACCATGAATCATTCAGCATACTTATGCTTTTAGCGATGAAATTTTACGACAGTCATAAAAAAAAACTGCCGTTTTATAGAAAAGTGCAATATCTATGCGGTGAAAATGCATGGAACAACTTTTCTTTTATAACCGACGAAAGATTTCAACGCTGCGTCTAGAATCTTATGCGGAATTCATGGTTACAGTTTGCGCAATGGTTAACATTTTTTCCCTGCATAAATCACTCTGCTAAGAGATTTATATTAATGACTTTTTAACATATCGATTACATTTGCTATCATATCGCTTACATCCTGTATTAAGATTTCCAACAGGAAATTGTATTTGGCCAGATGTATGTACTCTTTCATTAACAATGATAGCAGGTCAACTTTTACTTCACTGTTGATGAATACATAGATACTGCGAACAGTATCATAATGGGCCATCATTATTAGTTATTGAATTTTTTCCAATGTGTTTATTTATCGTGTCAGTCGTAGGCATGAAGTTTTGAATATAATGGTTCCAATTTAGGCCGGAAAAAGTAATATAATAAGGGACCTATTTGAGATTGGAACCGAAAATATTCTTTGAACAACGCAAAGCTACAGAACTTCTCAATTCGAAAAAAAATACAAAGTAAAATAAAAATACAATCGCTACAAATACATTAAACACACAGCCATACAAAAATTGGCGTGATTACAAAATCCTCGGCTTCAAATATCAACAATAGGGCCACTAACAATCATTGCCACGCCCCAAACATGAGCGCAGCGTGATCTCTATTCTCATTGTAATATTTCTATATGGCAACCCTAATACAATAAACATTAATATGTTATTATGTTGGCACCATACTGGCTATTTAACACCCCGCATTTTTGCACAAAAAGTTAAAGGTGTGCACGCTTATTACTGGCCAATTATGTTTTTGAAAAAACCGACGAAGTGTGGGACTTGCGACCCGTAAACTGTCGTTTCTTAGTAGCTACTTAAATGTATATGTTTTCTGTAAACTTTTATTGAAGAAATAAAATTATGGTAAAAAGGGTGCATATTTAAATAATGTTCAGCATGAAGAGTGATAGCGGTTGGGAAAAAAACAAGGTTTCAATTTCTAAGCGAATTAGGTACAGACGCCAGCAGGTCAAGCTACCCGAAACTGTCAAATTTTCCCAATCAACCTTGAACCTTAATGCTTCAGCCATAAAGTAGAAAATCTATTAAAGAAATTTGACAGATTGTAGTAGCTTAATGTGCTGGCGTATGTACATTAGTTACATAGAAATTAGTAATTATACTACTAGGTACGTTTTATTTTTCCTCATATATAAACCAAAAAATCCTTTAGACTCATCGACGTCTCCCGTAAAACATCATTTGAATATAAATGGCTTATTTTTAATAACAAAACAAAAGTTAATTCTAAATAACTGTTTAATAATGTTTCAAATTAAAACCACGCCATGCATAACCACATTCTGCAAAGACTTAAATCAAAATTCAAAAAGTCATTTCCAAAATCGAATGCTACCTATTTAAATATCGATTGATTGATCGATACTTTTATTTATTTGATATTGATTCATTCGTCCGATGAATGAGATGGATTTTTTTACAATCTACTTAGAAAAATCGATACACCCATTTGATAAGTGCGGTATGAAGTCTAATTACAGTTTTATCTTCACCAGGTCATCTTAGAACCGTATAACAATAAAATATTTGATATGTTAATAATGTGTAGTTCTTTTATCTGATGTTCGCAATTTAAATTACATATAGCGGCTCGGCTGGAGAATTAAGTGAATAATTTTACACATTTAATCTGTGGTTATCGGCCATAAATTGAGGAAGTTACAGAGCAGATGGTTCTTATCGAGGAAACTTATTGGCTCGTTTGTATTACCGAAATTATGTTTGCGTTACATTTACATGCAATCAAGTTTATTTATTTGCAGAATAAATTAGATTTTTTTTTGTTTAATACTAAATTCTTTATAACTATGGAAATAGTAAGTACCAATGGAGAGTACAGATCCGGGCACACACAGCACAGAACGGATCTAATCTTTCAGTTAGGTACTTAATTGATGCTACCGCATGCTGCGATAGTTATTAAAAATACAGTGACGTCACTAATCATTGGAAAAGCTGTTTTTTTCTTATAAACAGTTACTTACTTTTTAATAGGGGAAGGTCAGTCATGAACCCCGTGGTGTCATCCATGCCAGCGTTCTAAAAACAAACAAAGATTTTCAAATATTGTTTAGCGCGCGCTTATTTAGTGAGGGGAACCACGTGACATAAATCTTTTATACGTCATTTTAATTTTAACGTACTTAATTTTGAAGGTTCGACATAAAATATCTACCTTTCAAATTCTTAACAAGTTTATAGGTGGCTACTTAATTTTGATTAAACCAATGGAGTATGCACATCACATTGCTTACAAAATAAAAATTTAATAGGTTTCCGTAAAGTATTGATGATAAAAAAAGGAAAAAAATACCTATGAACTTTCCGACATCCCACGCTAGAGGAGCATTTTAATTTAGTAAGCTTATTATTAAATTCCTTATAGGACTGGGCGCACATATTTCTTAGATATTGGATGTCTATCAAAATATCGACGATGCGAGGGTGAAATTTTAAGTAAATAATTGGCATTTCTTCTCGTTGGACACATAGATAGCTCGTCTCATAATAATAATTTACAGTGCTTACATACTTGGTCCTGCAGTGAATATATATAATATATTTATAGAAAATTTAATTTTACAAGGAGCGTTTTTTTAAGGAAAATCGAATGCAAATTCTTGGCGTATAGAGAGGCTTATGCTACATTACGGTGGACACTACGGTGTCTGTGAGTAGACACCTTATTTATCCGCAACGCTGAAGCTACTGTCTATAGGAATGGAGGATTTATGTTTCCAACCTGCGCGGTAATTGCGCAACACACTATTAGTTGCAATGGCATTCATTTTAACAGTTCAACAACATGCATTGCGTTATTTACGTTGTAGAGCAGACAACATTTTCGGACATATGAACCAATGGATTATCAATATCTTTCAAAATGATTCAGATTAAGATTGATAGTGTGTTACGCCATTAGGGTGCTGATGATTAATGTTTCTATAAATATTCTTACCGGCGTTTCTTCAGCCGAGTGCAGCGCATGGTGTAGGGCCAACTCGTGTTGTTCCCGAGCGCCGTAGTCTGCCCGTCGCTCGCCACCGCCGTAACTGAAGCCGCCATGTGATAACTGTGCAAAAAAGTTCAGGATTATAAGACAAAACAGTTAACAGCGCCCCCCTGTCAACGTCATTCGAGCGCAAAAAAATGCTTGTAATAGTATAGATGAGAATGATCCTAATAATGCGGTTATTTTACCACGGAGGACTCATAATACGCACGGAGGGTCATAATATTAAGCAGTGTCATCGGCCCTAAGTGTTTGAAAACACCACTCAGACATCGGTTCAGTAATTTTGTAGGAAAATCATACTTTACCCTAAACGAATTCAACATCACCGTGCCCTCGTGGGTAAAATAAGATTATGTAGGTACCGAATAACATTACAGCAAGACATTTGCTCTCATGCAATAAAGCTTTGTCAAATAATTTCAAACATATTTGTGAAAAAGTTTTTCATAAATTGCCATTCAATCGCGTTTAATGTCATCTAGTCTTCCTGCCAGCGATCGGCCACCATATTGTATTGAATAGCCCGCTCTAGCAAACCGGGGGACATTACCGTCGGCTAATCTACTAAAGTGATCCCATCCCTAACGTCTTCGTCCAAAACCTATTGTTGGCTGAAAATATTGTTGACGTTGCTTCAGAAAAAAAAAACTGAACTGGATGCAAGTTCGTACTTCGAATTGAAGTTCGAATGGAGCTTGCAGAAAATAAATTGTAGAGATGTTATTTTTAGGCGGCAATAAAGTCAGTTTGTTTTTATTTTATAATTAATGCGAATTTAAATGAGCAAACAATTAAAAATAAGCGTATTGCCTAGATAAACAAGTTTCTTTTCATTTATGTAACGGAAGTTACGTCCGTTAATTTGCTGTAAAAAACTCAAAGAAACATTTTGATCAATTGACCGTTTGGGGACAAATCAAGACAAAGTGACTATCTATGACAATAAAATAACTTGAATAATGTCAGATGATTAAAATGTCAATGTTTATTTATTATTTACGTGATATGTTGGCCTCGTTAAGTAGACTATTTTGTACATTTATTACAAAATCAACTTATAAGGATTAGGTATCAAAAGAAATTCAGCAAAAAAAACACACACACACACATTTTAACAGCTGTTGTTGTCCGGTTATAATTTTGAAATATTCCATTTTAATTTTAATTTATTCCTTAGACAGACTGGTACAGTCAGGTGCATAAATAAATGACAAAATTAAAGTATAATGTTTATAAATGATCTAAAACAATTTCGATAAGAACTGAGTAGAAGAATAGTCTTGAGAACTAAATTTTTTAAACATTTTTAATTATAAATGGTGATCAATGCTCATGCCTTCTCTGTACGAGAACAGGCCTTTGCTTGGTAATAAGATAATAATTGGCCGGTATTAATATTATTCATTATAAAAAGTCTATTTTAATACTGTTCTCAATAGACTACGTAAACGCGTTATTATTACCTACACAGTTGCCAGAAGGATCGTATCGACGGAAAATTATTATAGTAGGTATTAATAACATAATCATTTTGTACCCGCGGAGGGTGAACTATGCAGAGATTCTTTCGCGAGGGGTGACTGTGCTGAGGGGAGGGGGAAGCGCATAATTTCTAACTACAATGTGGTGCATATCGATCTATTTTGTACGGTATTTCTGAGAATGAGCAAATTGACTGTGTGATTGATTAGCTTGTGTAGGAAAATTGCCTTTAAATTTACCGTGACGAACCAATAAACAAAGGGTTTTTGAAGAGATGTTTAGTCTATTTTATTATTTCTGAGAAGGTATAGTTTGGTTATGTGACAGGACTTAGAGCACCAATAGAATTCGAAAGGTTTGGCAATCCTAATAATACAGGGTGGCTAGGACATCGACGCGCCAACTTTTACCGTGAATTTAGCACATGATTGACCCCCTAGCGTAGAAATTTTTCGCCGATTATCTTAAAAAAAAAACATCTGTTTTATAAAAAAGTGCAAGTGGGTTCAAAATATATGGAACGGCAATTTTTCTTTTTAATAACCGACGAGAAATTTCAACGCAGCGGTGTTCAGAATCATGTACTGAATACACAGCCAAACACACCACAGCTTCAAAATTGCATCTTGTGGCTTCAAGCATTGCGTTGCAGCTTGCAGCGACGCATCTTCAAGTGGGCTGCTGCAATAACAGCATTCAATTATAACTGTCACTGGCATGTGAGCAGAGAAGCTATTCTCGTATTTTTAAAAACGTTTGCATTCTAATCTCGGTCTTAATTTATCAAAAATACTTCTATATTTACCTACATTTTTGACAAGTTTATGACATTGATTGTCGCCGAGATGAGATTGCAACAAAATTTTGAATGTATTTAATTACGAGAATTGGCCTTCAACCGGTTTAACATTTTAAAATCTCACGGTGAAAACTTAGGTGAATTGAGCTATCATTCCACCCGATGAGATTGACAGTTCACCTATGTTTCACGGCGAGATTTTCGGCAAGTATGAATAGAACTCCAAACTGTGACAAAAGTTATAGTCGAGACTACTTACGTGGTGCGCGTGTATGTCGTGGTGGTCCCTGTGGTGCCGCAGGTGCGCGTGCGGCTCGTGGTGCGTGTGGTGGCGCGGGAGTAGTTGCTGCGGCGCGTAGTGTTGAGCGTACTCCGCCCCGCCCCCGCCTCCCCCACCGTAGTCCATGCCATGACTCTGCCGCAGATGGAAGAATATTGGTAGATTTGGAGACAAGGAAGTTTTAAGATGAAGGTGTTGGCTGAGACTAAGTTACACCCTATCGCAGACTGCCTAGGCCTCAGGCGTTACTATAGTAGCCTAACTGCTCCCAAGGTTCATGGAATACTGCATTTAAAATGTAAGAGTCATGTGGCTGGGAATTTGAGCTTGCAATAAATCCTTACTCTACTTAACCGGTTAGATGCCGTAAATACAGAAACAATAACAAAGCCATGTGTCTCGCGTGGATCCACGTTCAATACGAAGGGTAACAACCACATGTCATATGAGAAAAATTTGAGCAATATATTGGTACTGTTAAAGTTTAAGCGGGTTGAGGAATAGCTGTAGCCATTAATTCATTTTCGTCATCAGGAATGTCATTATTACTCAGCACTAGCCTGCTCTCAAAACGGTGAAAGAAAACAGTGAGGAAACCGGGTTTTTCCTAGAACCAAAAATTCGAAGACATGTGACATCTACCAACCCGCAATGAGCCCGCGTGGTGGGAGGCCCTTGTCCCAGCAGAGGGAACGTTATAGGCTGATTATGTACTAACCTGATAGGAGTGTATTTTGGGTTTTGTTCATCAGAGAGCTTAGCGCCCTGTTACTATTATGGCGGATTTTTATTCATCTAGCTCACTCACCTGCTGTTGATGATGGGGGCTGGCGGGGTGCGGCGCGGGGGCGAAGGGCGGTGGGAAGTACGGCGGCTGGAAGTCTGCCAGCGAAGGCTGCGCGCCTCCGCGGAACCCGCCACCGCCGAGACCCAGCCCGCCGCTGCCCAGCCGCTCCTGTGCAACAAAACAAATGAATTGTTAGAAGATAATAACAGAAAACTGATCTTGACGTTCTAGGAATAATGGTGAAGATTGATAGGCAATAGCTTCTCTGAGTTTCAGTAATAAGTACGACCAGATACGTATGAAGCACTACAACTGTTTAGAGGAGAACGTTGATAATCTAAATAAAGAATCAGCCAGCAGTCGTTTGTTAAAGACTGCAAGAAAACTTGAGTATCATTAGTATCGACGATTCGAATGATTACGTTGAAAGGTCTAATTTAAGAATACACCAGTGCCAATCAAATCTAATGGATAATAGTGGTTAACGTGAGGTGTAGCTAATCATTCTACTACAGTTATAAAGGAGATCACCCATTTTGTTCGGCAACTTGGGATAAAAAATAAAATGCCGGTGGCCAGGTAGTCCTTTTTTGCTATTCTTCCAAAAATAAGACTTCAATGCATTATATCACATATTTGGTGAATACCACCAAAAATGTGGTAGCTCGTTCGAATGGTACCACTAAAATAAACTCACTACAGCTAAATACGTAGACACAGTATACTATTGTAGTCTTTGCGTAGACAGGTAATGATAAATAGAAACTGGTAATTTTAAAGCATGGTGTTGCAATAGAAATAAATTATGTCTTAAATTCGACACGTGCAACATTGTAATATCTTCACTTGATACCTGATACTCGTAATAACGTTGAAAGCCATCATTCACGATGACGCGATCCAATCAGAATGTCGTAATTAAAGCCGCTAATTAACGAATCACTCGATTTAACACTGGCAATTTACACCAACTAAATGATGCTATTGTGTAGAATAAATTGGAGGGTAAGGATGCTCATCCGACGAACGCTAAGCAAAAAGATGATGATATATTTGAGAAAGTTTTCGTAATACACCTTCAGACTTCAGTGGAACGCAAATGACGGATGAAATTGCTACTGATCAATGTGTAATCAATCATATTTTGCGAGGTGGCGATAGGTACCTACTTTATGATGTTAAAAGTTAACTGATTGCTCTTTAATTAAAAACGGTCGAAGCACAAGGTGGCTTTCGTGAGGTTTTTTGGAATCCGAGACAAAAAAATCGGTTCACGCTGTGCATATTAAATGAGAAGGTTATCGGTGTCCTAGTGACTTTTTGTTTCTTCTTCATGTCTAATTTAACTGCCAAAATGAACTAGTCGCAATCACTTATAATAAATAAGCTAGCAGTGCTTGACAAACCAGTAGCCCAGTGACGAGTCAACATTCATATAGGACAAACAGTAGAACTGATATCCATTAGGCAAGGGTTAAATCTAGAATTTATTTAACTATTTATGTACACGCATATAGTATAAACACACCAGAAGAAAATAACAGAAAAATATGTACAAATGTGCTGCTAGGTGGTGCAAAGACGGTTTTGCTGGTGGTGGTGTTAAGGTAGTCTAAGTGTGTCGTATGTTATTATTAGTAACTACAAAGGCAACAAGAAAAGGCTCTTGTATGGCTAGAATATATTTATTTCATGTCTGTTTACTAAACTCCTTTGATCACTGCATGTCCAATGCCATAAGCTATCCTCTACATCGCACCGTTCTCTATAGTAGATTCCTTATCATCAGTAATGTCATATTTCGGCTTGATTACAATAACCGAATAGACATAAACAATGATGACCTTCTATGATTACATGATACACGCAATATATGAATTAGCACTTCTGTCTTTGATATATGCGGCGTATAATCATTTTAAAGTATATATTGGATGTGGTGATCAATTTGTTCTAATGTAATGAAATGAGCTAAATGTGATTCTAATGATATCTTGAGTCATATGTCTACAATGCGGAAGTCTAATGTTCAGTGTGTGGTGTTGACGAAGGCATATTTATTATGGTTTTCCTGATTGGGTTTCACTACAAGCACTAATCCCAGTTTTCTACGCTTACATGAAAGCATAGAGCATCAGCCTATAATGTTCCTACTGCTGGGACACAGGCCTCCTCTCTGTGACATGGTCGTAAACTCTTAATCCACCACACGGGCGGAGTGCGGGTTGGTAGATGTCACATGTCTTCGAATTTTTGGTTCTAGGACATGCCGGTTTCCTGAAGAGGTTTTCCTTCGCCGTTTTGGGAGCAATGGTGGTACACCTATGTACTTCATCTGAATGCAAATCTTATTTCAACTTAGCGTGATTTTCATCAATAAAACTGAACGCGGTCACACATCTACAACGCGTTTAAGAGCTGTCAGTGTCAATATTCCGCAACAATGCTGACACTGACAGCTCCTGAACGCCTTCAGTCGTTTCTTTGGTAAAATGCGTCCTTAGACAAGATGTGATTGACTTTCTTTATTCAAGTCAATGCATTATCATCATCATTTCAGCTGAAAGACGTCCACAGCTGGACGTAGGCCTCCCCAAGCATCGCCACTTTGACCGGTTCTGTGCTTCTCCATCCGGTCAATCAATAGCAACAGATAAAAATGAGACTTGACACGTACCAGTAAGAGACTTGATGATGCCTTTAGAAATCAGGAGTAAACTATTTGTAAGCGAACTTCATACTAAGCTCATGCATGTCTTTCAAATTTTAATATAGCTGGCTGTAAAGAAATATTAAAAATGTTTAGAGCTTTCTAATATACTATCGTAATTTAATCCATTATTAATTTTTTATGTAAATATTATTCAAGCTAGGCCAAATTCTTAATGACTTCCAAGATATTCAATCTCGTTGCAGCGTATTCACTACTTAATTACGCTAACGACCATCGAAAACGGTCAACAGCCACCATCTTTATTTTGCTGTCATAAACGTACACAGCCCATGCATGCTCCGCTAGATATGTAGCTAATAAACTGAATTCATAAGTTTGTCAAAGTATTCTAATTTCAAATCTCTGTAGTGTGTAGTCCATTCGGTTGAAAATTATACTCAATATAATGTAGATCAATTACAAAACTTACGGTATCTGTATCGAGTTATGGCATTGGACACCTAATCGATTACTTTCGATCTAGTTTTTATTTATTATCTGTTTTAATTTATGCACCTTGTTACCGGATGTGGTGAAAACTTGTCGTGATGTGATGACATAGGTGCTATGATACTTAATTGTTGGTATCAAGTAGTAGCAGAGCAAAAAATATGTTGAAATTATTTTTTTATTGGTGATTAAATTAGATTAATTGGTCTACATTTATCATAGTTTAAGGTGAGCCAGAGTATTGGTATATAAAAAGTCATCAATGGGCAGCAGTGAGCCAGTGATCATTCAAGTCATGGCTTCGGGGAATAATTTAATTAACTAATTAGTTGGTGACATAAAACGATCTGTCATCAGTATCACTTTTTCTTTTATCGAAATTCTTTTAATCATAATTAGTCTAAAAAAAGTCAGCACAAATAGTTTGTCTCTGCAGTGAGTTTTTTTATAATTATTTTTAAGACTATCGAAGTAGACATTGCCCAGGGGCTACTCTAGTATCAGTGTTGCACTACTATACTCACATTTTTTATTTGTTAGACCAAAATGACAGCTACGATAATTTTGTAATTGTCAACATGACAAAAAAAGGTCGATCGCAGCTGTGATTTTAGTCTAGAAAATTAAAAAAACAGGAGTTTAGCAAACTGCCTCAAGCTCAAAACCGTATACTGTCTTTATGTCTCGTCTTTGTCTGACGTTTGGCAGTATGAGCCTTTTTTCCTTTACCATACCAGTTTCAGAGTAGCTATTTTTCACATCATGTGTCTGACGTCATACAAATCTAAGCTTATGTTGCTGACGCTACGTGCGCGGGCGCTCGCTCGTGTGAGTCGTGTCGCAAGTGTTCTGGATTTGTTAACTTGATTTATGCGCGTAACCACGCAATGCTCCCTGTGAATTTAATTAGATTACGAGTATTATACTTGTCGAATATACATATTAAGACGTAGGTTTTGTAGATGGCGCGATATTGGCACGATTTCGCTAAGCTAGTGTCCTGTTGGTTTCGTCTGCATTGGTTACTTAGCTATAGATGTTTCTTATAAAAGATAACCACTGGGATAGAATAGAATAGAATGTCTTCAGTATTTAGTACAAGCTGTAAAGCTGTAGTTCTAAAGCTATTATCAGCTGGGATCAGCTTTTACGTGTTTTTTTTTTGCTATTTAATTCTTAATTCATAACACCTTTTGTCATCTTCATCTCCCTGCCTTTGTCCCATGTTATTTGTGGTCAGCGCAACATTTATTCTTCCATTATCCCGTCAACCGTCACGCTATCATTCACTCCCTTCTCTTTCTTATCATTCCTCACACAATCCATCCAGCAAAATGTATACACCCCACCGCCTCACTTCTTGTAATAGTATGAAATGTGACCGCAAGAAAAGCACGGGGAGCCTATTTGGTTCTACTTGGGCTCATATCTATGACAAATTCAAAGTTTCATTGTATATTAGGTAACAATCTAAACGCCTCCTTAAAAGTTTCCAAATGATACTTATCGAAAAAAACCGATTGGGAAATCCAAAAACAATCTTGATAAAACAAAAATAAATACGTTCTTAATATTGTCTATGCGTGGAGGTGAAAGGCGGTATTGTTTACCCAGGTCGTGGGGTCAACGCGTGTTGGGTGACTCGTAGATGGAGACACTGCCCATTATTTAGGAAGCCGTGATAGACATGCCTATAAAAATGGCGGTGTGATAAATTGACAGATATACGCGCGGGTAACTGTACTTTCTGCTGTCAAAATAAGAAGTTTTTGATGATGTATGTTGTTAATATTTCGAGATAAAATGCAAAATTATGTTGTCTGAATTCTATTCTATTGTTTGGTAGTGTTAAATAAAAAATATAATGCTTTTTCATACCAGCATCTTATTTTTTACAATAACTAATGATGACCACACCGTTTCGTACCCAATTTCTTTGTCTTTACGAACGTTTGTCTTTATAAGTTAAAACCAGAAATGTTGCTGATATAACACCTGCTAAACTCAGATTTTTTATTTTCTATATTAAAATGACAGACATTCAGTTTGTTGTTCCATAACTTATATAGTCTGCGTCTTTGCCTAGCAAGATGACAGCTCGATTTAGGATAAACAAGCAAAGGAAACTCCCCATTCATCCTAATCTCGATTCAAACATCGATACCCAATCTAATAGAATAGATTTACTGTTACATATCGGATACTCGCCATCAATCAATGGGGGAATGTGTAGTAGATGTACGTCTCTATTCGAATGCAATAATAAATCGATTCGAATGTATGTCTCATTAACATACCGAGTGGACTCGTGCAATTATATCATTGTTTAGAAGTATTCTGTTATTAATCACTGGCTTGTTACGGTAGAAACAATAATGGTGAAAGTTGAAGGGGATATTTGCTTTGATGTTTCGGCAAAATAGAGTTTAAATTATTAATGATATTAGTCATTTTCGTTGTCGTGCCAGCACGAGATAAAACCTTTTACCCTGCAAATAATCTATGGGCAGAAGTTAAGTATTGTCGTATCATTCGAGTCAAGCTGACAGCGACAGGAACTGCGGGTAGTTAAGGCTCCTAAATTATAACACAGAACTGTGGGGTAATTGCGTAATACACTATCAGTAAGAATGGCTTTCATTTTGACAGTTCAACAACATTCATTGCGATATTTACGTTGTTGAGCAGACAAATTTTTCGAACATATGAAGCAATGGTTTAGCAATATCCTTCAAAATGATTCAGATTGTGAACCATCGTGTGTTACGCAATTAGGTAGGGTGCAGAGATAGAGATCGTAACATAGTCGGGTCATGTCTGTCAACGGGAGACTTTACCTTAAGATGCGAGTGAAACCGCGGGCATCAGCTAGTTTCTAATATATTATAAATAATACCGAAATATCTTTATTTAATGATGACAGCTTATTTGATCAATGACTTTTAAATGAATATATTTACTGTTCAATAAAAAGTTACTTTTAGTTTTAAGTTTACCGTTTGCTGTCTACTTATGTTTATTTTTTAGTTTCACGGCCATTTATTTCATTTTAAGTTTAGGTACCACCTACTTAATACAATGTTTTAAACGAAATTAATAAAAGTACTTTTAAGTAGGTACACGCGTTGAATTAAATTAACAGAAATCGATTTATTACGCAATTATAAACTACATTATATTATTTTACATAATTTAAAAAGCTAACAGTCTTAAAATAAAGTAATAATAATATGTACAAGTATGTAAAAAGAAGCGGAAATCATCCTATAGTAATTTACCCTAACTTAACTAAAACTGAACCTAGGTACGAACGACGAGATATCAAGCTATACATTTCCAGTATAAGCTGACTTCTCATTGTACGAAAAGCCTATACAATGCTAGGTCAGCTAAAACTGGAAATTTACAGCTTATGTAATTATGTGTACATACTGAGAATTTTATCCATTGCGACTGTTTTATTGATAAGAGAAAAAAGATACAAAATATTAAAATAATCTCGCGAAAATATCGCAACGTTATCGTAAAAAGACATTATATAAATATTGATAAACGCTCAACGATTGTACATTGTAGTACTAGATCAGCTATTTCGCTTTTATTTGCAAGTCTTCGGTAGTATAGTGGTAAGTATCCCCGCCTGTCACGCGGGAGACCGGGGTTCGATTCCCCGCCGGAGAGAATCTTTTTGCATGTTTCAAATTACTTTTTTTGCATTATAAAATTAATCTGAGTTAATCTTGGACATATTAGTAACATCGCAAGGAAACCTAGACTTATCCTTATAATATTATAAACGCGAAAGTTTGTGAAGATGGATGGATGGATTTTTGTTACTCTTTTACGCAAAAACTACTGAACGGATTTGGATGAAATTTGGTACACAGATGGTTTATAACCAGGATTAACGCATAGGATACTTTTTATCCAGATATTTTTACCGGATCAAAACATAAGCGAGTGAAACCGCGAGGCGCTGCTAGTTGTTGATATAAGTCTGAAATCGGCAACCTGTCTTGAGCAAGCGTGGTACTCAATGCTCGTGTCGTCTCTGTATGAGAGGAGACCTTTATCCTGCAGCACAATAATAGGCTGGTATTATTATTATATAAAACTACCTTCTGCACGCGACTTCATCCGCGTGAAATTTCTTGTTTCCCGACCCACTCCGTCACATTCCACTTCGCCACACATTTTAATATTTTGTTAAGTTTTTTTAAATTGTATAAATCTATTATTTTTCTAATATTTTGTTCCATAAAAAAAAAAAACTGATGTCACTTGGAAAGCTGCCACGCTAAAATAGAATTAATAATAATAATAATATCCCTGGACATTTCACACAGCGCCATCTAGTCCCAAGCTAAGCAACCTAATGCTTGTGTTATGGTAACAGGATGGCTGATAAACTACTTATATACATTTTTTTTTTGTAAATACATAATACATATTATAGATAGAAAAACACCCAGACTCGGAACAAATACATGTAGGTCATACAAATATTTGTTCCGTGCGGGAATCGAACCCGCGACACGCAGCGCAGCAGTCAATCGCTTAACCACTGCGCCAACCGTGCCGTCAAATTGAATTGGGCTGGACACATCTGCCGCATATCAGACGACCAATGGGCCAAACTTACGACCCTATGGGTCCCTCTTAATGGCAAGCGACATCGCGACAGGCCCAGACGGAGATGGCGGGATGAGCTGGACTCCTTCAACAAGAACTGGTCCTTAACAGCATTAAACAGAGAGAAGTGGAAAGAGACTGGGGACGCCTTGCTCTGCAGTTGGACATCACAGGCTTTTAATTTAATAATTATTTTGCACGCCACGTATTGACAAACATCGGTCAGGTTAAGCTACGCTTGCCGCGGTTGGTCTGTGGATGGGTGACCATCTTTACATACCGAGACCCCTCCGTGCCTCGGAAAGCACGTTAAGCCGTTGGTCCCGGCTGTCATTCGTGGATCTTTGACAGTCGTTACGGGTAGTCAAACCCGAAAGTCTGACAACCAGTCTTACCAAGGGGTATCGTAATACCCAGTAACTGGGTTGTGGAGGTCAGATAGGCAGTCGCTCCATGTATAATACTGGTATTCAGCTGCATCCGGTTAGACTGGAAGCCGACCCCAACAAAGTTGGGAAAAGGCTAGGCAGATGATGTATTGACAAACATGTTTGCACTTAAACTCTATCATCTTGTATGCACTTTCTATGTATGAACACACACATGTTTAAGCAAATAAAAATCTTATCTTATCGCATCGCATCGCCTGCCCGCGCCATTACTTAGTTTTCGCTTAGCGTTCTTTGTGACTTTTTTGGGTTTTGCTCGGTTCCTAGGCGTTAGCGCGATATTAAGAAGCCTTCCTCAGGAATTGGGTATCAAATGCAAAAAAAAAAATCCAACTGGCAGTTCCAAAGGTTAGCGAGTTCCAACAAACTCTTCAGCTTTATTATTAGTATAGAATATAGATTTTTTTTTTTTTTGTTTTACCTGCACCTCGATCACACTGGATAAATCCACGTACGCCAGCGCCGAAGCTTTTGATACACTTCACTGAAAAAACTGACTCCTTTTGAGTCGAACTTTTAAGCACTTGTATATTCTTCCTCACATGATCTTCATAACAGTCTCGATTGGGGTGCATAGAGGTGCTTTTGGAACATTTGGGTTACTGAGGAACCTGTTAGATTGGTTTTGGAGATTTCTTTGAATGCTTGTAGAACCAATGGGTTTATTTAGGTGTTTACTGAGACACATGAAATTAAAAGAAAAATATTTCTTATTTTATTTTGTAAGAATTCGTTTTTAATATACCTATTTTTTTAATAGATATGTCTTTAAGCGTTTACTGTAAAAAACTGTGAAAAATGAAATTAAAAAACGATTTCAATTTTCTATTTTTCTATTCAATTTTTTTAAGAAATATTTTTTTTTTATGTACTTATTTTTTTTTTAATTAACAATGTAGCACCCTCTTATGCAGTAAATAATGTTATTAATCGATGTAATGTCAGTTTATAAGTTCTTGAGCGCGAATGATTTATAACTTATGTATAATTTTATTTAATTAGTCAATTTTTTTTGCACAAGCAATGCAATTAAGGAAATTAATAATTATTCATTTAAACCGTTCATCAACTTCATTTAAATGATGATTTAGTGTCGGATTAACACGATAATTATGAGTTAGTCGATACGCGGCTAAAATCGATTTAATGCCATAATAGTGAGGTGAAAGCGAATGTCAAAAAACCGATATGTAAATGTTCGAGTATCGATAATTACCGGTCCCTTAAAAGGCGGGCGATTCCGGCTACAATCGGTTAGTGATTGCTTTTTAAATTGCTGCCTTGCGCGCCGGCTCGATGACCGAATGCCGACTACTGGACGGTTTTTTTATTTATTACCGAGTGGCGGATTTATGTCGATAGTTTGTCGAATCACGTGCTAGCCTATTAAGTTGGAAACGAGATGCAATCTCCACTTAATAGTACATCACAGAAGCATACATGACCGCTGACGTCAGTACTCTATGAGAGAGCATAGACAGTGCATATTCAGCGTTTTTAAACAAAAAGAAAGAAAAGAAGAAAGAATGTTTTAATAGCTGCGTTAGAGCTGCAATTTATTTTGTTAGGAATCTACATAGATGGGGCGAGAACAAAATAATACTCTTAGAATCGCGATATAATAACACATCAGCCCGAGCTATAAAACTTACTTGAACACCTGGTGATATTAGTGATACAAAAGTCAGTATCATTAAATTGTATCTAAATAAAAAAAGTGTGACTAATGATATTTTAATGAAACGTATTAATCAATCGGGCGGCCGACGATTGCGAAAGTAAAGTTAGAGGATAAACAATGCCGCGCTGCTTCTACAGTAACTACTGCTAAACGATCAAACGTTATTACAGTTAATCTACTCCATCGACGCACTATTAATAAAATATTTAATAACAAGCAATATTTTTTTATTTTAATCCAAGTAATTAATTTCAGTCAATTAAGTTTATCGACTAATTACGTCGATACGCGCTCGTGCCCATCACTAAATTGTAATATCGTTTGCAAATAAAATCGATTATACCAATTCAGCACGCTGTGTATAAAAATTATTGTATATAGAAACTAGTAGTTGATGACCATTTTTACTACATAACGGGAAGTTAGTTATAAACCGATATTATACGATTACTTTAACGAACTACGGTTACGATTTTTCGATGAACAAACCGATGTTGTAATAACAGTAATGAGAGTTAATAAAATGATAACATTAAGATTTGAGATGCTGACTTTGATTGTATTTCGAAGTTCGTATCACAATAATCGATTGGGAATCGGATTTATAATCGATGTATCGGTAAAATCGTAAAGCTCGGTTTACGATCGCGCGCGTCGCGTGCTCGGCACAGACTGCCGGAGGGCGGTCGTTCCGCCCTCGGGGTAACCATGTGCTCTCGACCTTACGATTGATATTCGATTTATGTGACCCTTTTTTAATGTGTAACGGTTACTATTTGCACTATTGATCTTTCAGTGAGTTTTGCGTGAGAATTCCTTGCGTCAAATCTCGCAATTTCAGACCTATGGGGAAAATTATTAAACACTGATTTGTTTGAATTGTTTAAGTATAGTTACTAAAAGGTGTGGTTATATTGTGTGTCATTCAAACTGGAAGACTTCTATAACTTACTTTATTGTTAAAATTAACCGTATTAAATCGAGTGAAATTGAAAACCTGTAATTTTACATTTTAGTAGTAGTTTAATTGGTTATTGATAATCAACTAAAGCAGTAAAACTTACCCCTTTATTCATAAACGTTGCTTAAGTTAAGTAGTGATGATTAGCGGCTGTTTAACCATACATTTTGACGTTTAAATGTCACAACTTTAATCATCGTTTTGAATAAACCCCATAGTCAATAAAATCAATCCTTAACAAAATGCTTCCAAAATCAAATCACTCACATGAAACTCGATCAAATCTCGCACAAACTCGACCTCTGTGCAAAAACCGATAGTATCACCTCACCCCACCAGAGGCCGCTAATTAGTAGGTACTGTTGCCAGCAATGCGAGCGCGCGATTGGTGATCACTGGAGTGTGCAGCGAACTTTACTTATGTACTTGTGTTACTTCACGCACTTAATGGGTTTATTAATGCTAATGCTGTATTTGTTCGGGTTCATGTCAGAGGAATGAGGAGAGACTTTCTTTTTCGTTTTTAGAGGTATAAAAAGGTTTCATTTCAAGTATTGCATTAATGATTAATTTGGGTGACGTTATCATCTGCCTAGCCGGAAAAGGCTACATAGTACGATGGAGTCCGCTTCCAATCTAACTGGATCTGAGTACCAGTATTTTACATCGAGCGACTGCCTATCTGACCTCCACAACCCAGTTACTGGGTAATACTTACGATAATAATTTGGATAACATTAAATCTTTATAATTATCTATCACAAAATCTGAAGGATAGTAGGTATAAAGGTCGAAGAACTAGGAAAGGCGAATTGGTATGCCTGGTCGTGTTATACTCAATTATTTTATTTAATCGACTAGCTGTTTCCCGCGACATCGTCTGCAATCCAGGTTGAAAAGTTTTTTTATATCCGTGTGCCAAATTTCATCTAAATCCGTTCAGCTGTTTTAGCGTGAAATCTTAAAAAACAAACATACAAAAATTCAAGTCTTTTCTCTTTATAATATTAGTTTAGATGTAAGTTAAGTATTTAATTTACGTTTTAAATTATCATTCGCTGGTCCAAAACTAAACATAACCATCATCTGAAAAAAGGCAAAGTTAAAAATGATCTTTAGAATCCAGTTTTCAGCAAACTTAACAACCAAATTTTTCACTCACTCCAAAATTTCTAATCACCGATTCTACCATTTTCAAATCGAATCATTTTCACATTTTTCAATTGGCAACACCTCCGATATTTCCCCTGTGGAGCGCAATGAAAGTCACTTTTGTTAATATCCGTTGAGGACCGCCCTGGCTCCTCGTGCCCCCGGGCTATTTACTACACGTGATTACTTAATAGCTGGGATATTGTACTATTTATACTGAGTTTTCGTACTTGCTCTGATGGCGTCTGACTATATTTAGAAATACTTACTAAGATTTTTTTCTAAATAAGTTCATGCCCTTCACTGAAATGAATGTTTTTGTCTGTAATCAGAGAGGCACTTCACAGTGGCCCTGGTAGCCCAGTGATAACGGCCCTGACTTGTAAGATGTTGGTCGTGAGTTCGAACCCAGGCAGGCGCTTTCCTTTCTGTAAATAATTTCATCACCACTACTGCTCTCTAAACGGTGAAGGAAAACATCGTGAGGAAACCGGCGTGTTCTAGAACCAAATAATTCGAAGACATCCACCACCACCACCACCACCACCACCACCACCCCTACCACCACTCATTAACCTTCTAATATTAATTAGAAAGTTTTTAATTTCGAGCTATCAAGGAAGGCAGCATAGGTAACCGGATAGTAAAAAAAGAAATCTGATTAAATAAAATGTGAATCATGTACTCGAGTTTAAACACGAATACACAATTACTTCGAAACACAATGAAAATGTCGAACGAATAGAAAAATAATAGAAGTGCATTGTGCTAAAGTAGTTTTATGAATAAAGAACGTACGCCGATTGGCTGTATCGCCTCGGGCAAGATGGCGGGGTGCCGAATGTTGCCAGCCTCTCGGCCGGAAATATGGATTCTGTTTGTCTAATGACCTTCCTAATTCAAATTTGTTCTTTCGATTTTCGAATAAAGCATGTCAAAAGATTACAAGTGAAAAAAAAATACAATAATGAGTAGCGGAAAAAATATAATGACAAAAGTAATGGAGCAGCTTTCGTTTTGTTAATTGCATTTTTTATGTCTTGCTGAGATTTTTCGCTGATTCAGAGAACCATTATGAATAATGTAAGAAGTTTTGAGCCTTGAAAAATGTAGTAGGTGTAAGCACAACGCTCAAGTAATCTGTGACAAAGCTTTTAAGCTATTAGAGCGGCAATTCCCGTATTTTTTAGAATGTTTGCATTCTAACCTGAGTCTCAATCTGTCTGATTCTATAAATTCCGTCCATTTTGACCAGCTTTTGACATTGATTGTCGATGAGATGAGATTACGACTTGATTGCAACGTTTTTTTAGTGCGAGAATTGGCCTTCTCGTGTTCGTGAGGAAAATGTTTTTTATTAAAAAAAGTGACCGCGAAGGAAAACTATTTCGTGAAACGGAAATACCTTCATGTTGAAGATGAGTTTTTGAAACTCCAAAACAGGGTCACAGATTTTCTGAATTATGATAGATAGAGGGAGATAGGTATTTTTAATACATAACAATTTTTTTTCAAATAAAATGGAAACTGGATTGTGGAGTCGCTCCATGTAAAATATACCAGTATTTTACATAGAGCGACTACCTATTTGACCTTCCCATTTTTCTATTTAGCTGCAACCGGTTAGACTGGAAGCCGACCCCAATTTAGTTGGAAAGAGTCTAGGCAGATGACAATTATGATGAAAAAAGAAACTATAACATCAAAGATTACACCAAAACAGGATATAACCCGAAAACGCAACCTATTTCGTAAATTATGTAATTAAAATATTATACTAAAGGGTACGATGAAAATAACGCGGTAAATCAACCCGCGACGAAATAAAGCGCGTTCTTAACAAAATATTTTTCGTTTCACAAAAAAGGTCTTAATTACGAAATTTCGAAAAAGGAACGCAATAAAGAAAGTAAAAAGGCGCGCAGCACTGGCGACCGTTATGTTCGTGGAAGTGCATGATTGATTCCGCGCGCCCGCCCATTGTGGTCAGCTGATTCTGATGGCTTTGCGTGGGCAAGCCTGCGCAACGGAATGTGGCTTAGGCATTAGGACTAGCGTTAAATTATCACTTTCGTGTAGACACACGATCGGAGAAACGTCTTTGGATGTGTCAATTTTGCATTCATGATGTCTTCCATGCTGTTGTACGAAACTACCTTTTGGAAGGCAACTAGAATTAATTCCTTCTATATATTTGTAAATTTTGACGTTCAAAAGTGCCTTTGAAATAAATGATTTGACTTTGACTGTTATGGAGTAATAACAGGCTGCTATGTTATTGTTGAAGACTGAAACATTTTCATATGCATTTCGGTATGCAGAACTTTTAAAACGCTATCTGCATTTATGCCTATAAGTTCAATATCATCAAGGGAACTTTACCAACCCTTCCATTGATTGAGGGCAGCGAGGTAATTGTGTAACACACTAACAATACCGCAATGTCTTTCATTTTGACAGTTCAGCAACATGCATTGCGTTATTTACGTTGTTGAGGAGACACATTTTTCGAACATATGAAGCATTAGATTAGCAACACCCTTCAAAATCATTCAAATTTTTATTGATCCGTGTGAGGGTGCTGGAATTACATCCCGTGATTTTCTTTTGTTCTGAAGTGAAAACTCGGGGTCTGGATTAAGGACTGCTAGTAGCAGGTTGTAAAAATTCCTGATCATAACATGACAGTTTCACTATTAGATCTACCCATGACACACAAGTGATGAATCACTACAAAAAAAAATTACGCAAAAAAATTATAAAATCAAAAATCTAATCGTCGCCTTAGATCTTATTGTGCACTACATTATATTCAAATCAAATCCTAAAAAACTGCGAGTGACCCAATCAAAGGTTTATACGACAAACTTATTCTACATGCGATTAAAATCTCTTATGATCTCTACGTCAATCGAAATAAAGATGAAATTGCATGTGACATCCAGTTTCCTGATTGTAATCTATCTCGGTTTGTGTATTGAGTAATGTTGACAAGCAGGCTGATTTGGGAGCAACTTTCTATAAGTATAAACAAGTATGGCTTGTATGTATGTATGTGTATGAGGAATACGTAACGACTGTCGAAATTTGTACGAGGTGCCACCGCGCCACCACTGACAGTTGAGACGTGGGACAATAATTCATGACAAACTTACGTTAATCTAAATTAAAGATACAAGTTAAGTTAAAATCTGGTTGCTCTAAATCGACGACTTGAGCTCAGCACAATTTTCTAAAAGATTTGTTTATCTCTATGTAAAACTCAGATACCTACTTTGGGGTTGGATTTGTGCTATTAAAACAAAAATAATAAATATATCTGACACTTATCTGACCTACCCTTTTCCCAAGTCATTTTTGATTGATTTTTGCATCATCGTCATACGCGTCACTAAAATGTCCTATCCTGTCATTACAATAATCTAAGTTCTAACTGAAAAGACAGCTGTGCTACTGGGCAGTTGGTTGCACGATTTCTTCTTCCCAGCTGAAGCACTAGGAAGTGGTGAAGGGTGGGGATTTTGCGGGACTTATGTAATTATGACGGTCAAAAAGTGCTGATTCTCGTGTTCAAGTGCTGAGTTTGAATAAACGACTTTTGATTTGATTTCAAGACCTTATTCCGTCAACTTTTACAAAATATTCTCAAGTCCAAACTGTTCGTTATAAGTTGCGGCAATTACGCCATGGCATGGTTGGTGCCAATTAAATGATAAAACTGGTGTGACAAACAGACCGACAAACAATGCGACGCGATTAGATTTACAGTTCTTGATTTATATATGAGGCGATAAATTTGGGAGTTATGTAATTAATCAGCTGTGGAAGAAGTTAGATTGGTGTGCTAGAGTTGGATCAGTGACCTAGGGACCTAAAAAGGCCACTTTGGCAGAATCATAATAGGATAACAATATGAACCATATTAAAAATCGTAAAATGGTCACAAACTGACAATTCATAATATGATCTGTGTGCAATTCATATCACAAGGAAATAACATTTAAACTGTAGAAATAAAAAATAAAAAACCAATTTGACCAATGAAAACTGTAATTAAAAATTTTCCGATAAAATTACGGTTTTTATTTTTTCATGCGGCAATGTTTACACCAAATATGAAATGAAAATTTACGTTTAGAGGAATTGCTAATGATCTGCAGGGAATTCAGGAAATGAATAGCTCTTTGAGGTATTGCTTAAAGTGGTCTTTTTAGGTCCCCTGTATGTAAGTAACTATTGACTACCGATCAGAGGCCAGAGAAGATAGCAGACAAAATACCCAAGGGCTTTTTAGACAGCAGCATAGGGGCTGGCGGAGCAGTGGTGGTCCAGTGGTCGCGACTATCACAAGGTGTAGGTCATAGGTTCTTACTCAGACAGGCGCTTTACTTTGTGTAAATTATTTCATCACCATTGCTCTCAAAACGGTGAAGTAAAACGTCTTGAGGAAACCAGCATGTCCTAGAGCCAAAAATTCGAAGACGTGACATCTACCAACCCGCACTGGGGCCGAGTGGTGGATTGCGATCCGTTCCGGCCGGCCATATTAACCGTAGAACCGATGAACGTTGGGGTAGACGTGTTCTCGAGTGGAGACCGCGAATCGACAAACGTAAGGTAGGATGGCATCAGGCTAGGTGGAGCGACGGTCTACGTAGGGTTGAATGGCGTGCGATTGGAGAGACGCAGTAACAGAGCACAACTTCAGATTCCGGACTGCTACTAAAAAGTTTCAAATGGAAAAAACCCAATAACACGTTTCTCGACCCGGGATGCGAACACACGACCTCATAGTAGGAGCGCATGCGACCACTGGCCTAACGAGTCTTTAGACTTATATTATGATACAGAATTTAGAGTGACATTGTGAATAGGCTACGGTTATTTACAGCTTTTGATTTAGGGGTCTAAATTGGATGATAGTAAATGTTTATTGATGGTGATGTGCGAAGCATTCCCGGTTTTCAAATTAACTGTGTTATTAAACTGGAATTTGCAAACGGATTAGTCGAAAGCTTTTAGTATGTATACAATCACGTCAGAGACCATTTTATGGAAGTCAAACTGTTATCAGATTTTAATAATGGCGCCGATTCCCTTGTTTACAAACTAAACTAAATTTAAGTTCAGTGCATCTTTTTCTTTCTATTTCATTAGGAAAAGAACAGAAGATAAATATTAGTTTAGTCCTGTCAAATTAGTCAGCGCCTGACGTAAATTGACGTATTTTTAGTAGCCATGTTTTTAATCACGTCTAATATGTATGTATCTTAATTTCGGGGTCGGCTTCCAGTCTAACCGGATGCAACTGAATACCAGTATTTTACAAGGAGCAACTGCCTATCTGGTCTCCACAATCCAGTTACTGGGTAATCCGATACCCCTTGGTAAGTTGCAAACGACCTATTTTTGTCATTTTGGTCCAGCATATTAAAAATCTGAGTTTAGGTATAGGAAAACTCTATGAGGTACCCATAGACAAAGTAACTGTAAAATATTTAGCATTAACTATTTAGCTGTGACTCATTGAACACCTGTCGCATTCTTTATATGGCGGACGTTGAAAGCGTTAAAAAGTTTATCGCAACTTTTTCCTTGATGACTAATTGTTACGTGAAGTATTTTATGTGGACATTAATTTGTAACTACCATAAGTATTAGGTAACACGGCTTTACAAACATTCTAAAAATATTTTTGCTTAAAAGTATTTAAGTAGCTGAAAGTCGCTCAAATAAATAATCTGCCTATAATGTTCCCACTGCTGGGACACAGGCCTCCTCTCTGTGAGATGGAGTGGGCCGTAATCCACCACGCGAGCACAGTGCGGGTTGGTATATGTCACATGTCTTCGTATTTTGGGTTTTAGGACATGCCGGTTTCCTCATGATGATTTCCTTCACCGTTTTGTTTCCATATTTACTTAACCTAATTGACTCCTACAATTCCTGTGACCTGGCTGTTTTTTATTTCGATCAGAGACTAAGCATAGCCATAAAACGTGGCAATGCCACCGTCACAGTCATGTTAGCTGGATCGAATGACCACTAAAATAAAAATAAATTGTGCTGCACGGTTCCGTGGAATATTTTTAGGTATTTCTTTAGTTGATTGAATACCATTTATTTATCATTACATAAAATTTGAAAGTAAAAATATTTTTTGAGCTCTGTTTTATCATGATACTTTTTAAAGCCTTGTTTTTTTCAATATTTGATAATACACTCAATTTTTTCTGGCTTGTACTGACTGGAATACTTACTTACCGTCCACAGTTTTGAAGGTGCCAATAACATTAAATAGCGCAACTTTTTAAATAATAATGAATAATAGTTATAAGTATTATATACTAACAATGTATGGAATGTAAATGTTATTCCGAAATAAAATTTAAATAATACTTATGTACCAATTTGTCTAACTGTGTGACAAAAAACTGAGAGTTTTAGGTACGGTTCCCTACGTTTGGGTAGCGCCTTAAAATGCTAATGACCTAGTTAAATTAGCATCGCAAATTAAAGATTAATTACCTAATATACATTTATACATAAGATAAGACGACACAATGACGAAATAGCAGTATAATTTCATAGATCGCTCAATTCATTAGTTAATGCCAAAATTTGTAGCCGAGCGATTTCTTTAGCAAACAGGATACACTTAGTGCAATTAACAAAGATTACGTCTTTATAGAAAACTAGCTTTTGTCTGCGGCTTCACTCGCGTTAATTAAGAATTTGCCCATCAATCGGGTTGTAATCTGCTTGGAAACTCTAAAGTTTCTAATATAATTCATTCACGATTCGAAAGACACGTGGCGCCATCTATTATCATTTTAACGTTATTGTTGTTTTCCTCGAGAACAGCACTTTTTTTCGGCATGAAAGGTACCCTATGTCCGTTTCTGTACACCTGACGACGTATATGCAAAATTTTAGGATGGTTATGGTTTGATGGTTCAGTGGTTTAGACGTGAAAAGGTAACAAACAAACTTACTTTCGCATAATATAATATTAGTTAGGATTGACAAACAAACTTGTTCAACTAGTCGATGTGAAATCGTTCATGTGAGACAGTTTTTATAAACAGTTATTTACCTAGTTTGAATTAATTAGCTGTTTTTGGCAATTGGACTGTTTTTTGCATGTATGTCGCGAAACGATGCAATAAAATCATTAATTGTGTCTAGACTACATTTTTGTTAACGTTAACATTAGTCATTAATTTATCATATCGTCATAATATTATCTATCTTCTATACCTACTAATAATAAAACGGAGGAGTTTGCTTGTTATTTTGTTTGTTTGTTTGAACACGCTAATCCTTGGAACTACCAGTCGGATTTGAAAAAATATTTTTGTATTTGATGGCCCAATTTTTGAGGAAGGCAACATCAAGCTTGAATACTTAGGAGCCAAAGAAAAAAAAGTCATAAAGAACGCTAAGCTAAAACGAAGTAATAGCGCGGGCAGGCGATGCGATGCGACGCGGTAGATCGGGGGAATAAGAAACTTCACGCGGATGAAGTCGCAGGCGGAAGCTAGTGTAGAATATATGATCCTGAAAGCACGTTAAGCTCTTTATCTCGGTTGTCATTCGTAGATCTTTGACAATCATTACGGGAGAAGCCCGAAAGTCTGACAACCAGTCTTGCCAACACGATACCCCCTATCGTGTGACCCAGTTACTGGGTTGTGGAGGTCAGATGCAGTCGCTCCATGTAAAACACTGGTTTTCAATTGCATCCGGTTAGACTGGAAGCCGACCCGTCTCCGTGAAAGTGTCGTCCTTACTAATGTTCAAATGAAGGTACTTTTGTGGGTTTGACATGCCATGGCATTGGTGTTGTCCCTAAACGCCTGAAAGTCATGATTTTTTAATTCTGTGCTGATCTGATATGAGTAAATGTGCTGAAGTTCGAATAAGGCTTTATATAAGAGAAAGTCTTTAGGCAAAGTCAAACTACATCTATCCTATTAATGTATCCTCAAATTGGCGAATACCTTATTTATTGGTCTAGAGTCCATCTCTTACAGCCCTATAAATAAGGTATTCGCCAAACCGTTTCTGGGCAAGCATAGGCGTTATTCTGAAGGCAATCTTTACCATGAAAAACAAACAGTCATTAGGTACTGAATAGCTACATATTGAATGCAGAGATGAATCTTAATGATCCTAAGGTCACCAGTTCAAACAATTGCATTAAATACCACATGCGATTTTTTTCCAATCGATTTGATTAATCGATATGACAGAATATCGCGTTCGTAATGAAATAAACCTACTGCATCGCAGACAGCGCGTGGGTGGAACATAAATTATAAATCTGGCAACAGTTGCGCGATTCTCGCCCAACAATCGCTGGGTGTTTTTTACTTTATAATGTCAAGAATGTAACGTAGAAATAATGTATTTGGTAGAGGCTTGTATTCGGATAGTTGGAAGTGCTAGTATGACACAGTATGAGATGAGAAGAGTAGGTTAGGTCCGTATGATAGTGAAGTGGCGACAGCCAGGTTGATGGTGGAACTCATTGTTAAAGAAATGTAACTCACTTCTCTTTAACAGTGAGATACCGATAGTGACAAAACGTGTAAATAATTGTCAGATGTCAGAGCCAGTGTCAAAATAAAATATACAGGGTGGCAGGGACATCGACGCGCAAACTGTAACCATTGATTCAGCACACGAGTTTAGACCCCATAGCGTAGAAATTTTTCGTCGTTTATCAAAAAAAAAATCTTTTGTTTCATAGAAAAGTGCCTAGACCTACGCGGTCAAAATGTATGGAACAGCAATATTTTTTTTAATAACCGACAAAAAATTTCGACGCTATGGTGTCTAAACTCATGTGCTGAATCCATGGTCACAGTTTGCGCGTCGATGTCCCTGCCACCCTGTATTCAGACTGACTCGGATGCAGTCAGTAAGTGCTTAGATGGTCGATAGTAAGTTGTTAGGATAGCTGAGCGGCAATTCCCGTATTTTTAAGAACGTTCTCATTATATCTCAGTCTCAATCTGTCAAAAATACTTGTTATTTTCCTACAGTTTGACAAAATATTCACTTGCAAATCTTAGAATAGAAAATTTTCCAAGTACTGAGCTCGGTTTTTTGTTTCGAATAGTATAGATATCTCGGTATTGGTAGATACTTTAAAACTAGTGCTTTTTTATTTTTCTTCGAGATACAGTAGCGGTTCCTGTGCCATCTCACCTGCCAGTCCACATACTAAAAAAAACTACCCATTACGGCTTCCAAATAGGTTCTAATAGCTTAATGTATTTGTTATCGGTTATCACCTATTTATCTAAAAACAATAAATAAAAACGTGGCCATTGCTAACGATGCATGGCGCGCGAAGATCCCAATCGTTTGACAGATTGACGTTTGAGTGACAGCTGTCATTCTATTTCTTTATATCTTTTTGGTTTAGCGCTACTTTGGAAAACTTGAATTTGTAGTTCGACTGTTGAAGTTTGGCCAACAAGAGGTTGCTCCGTTTTGTAAACATTAGATCTCCTCTGAAAGATCATAGAGAGCTTTTAAGGCAGATTTGATGTTAATAGTTTTTTTAAGTGCAAACATGGCGCACGTTGCGCTCTTTCTGAACAGTGAACGAAACTGAATCGTCACGGTCGGTGACGTTAAATCGGGTATACTCCGCGCTGTATCGCGTATTACTCGGTTCCGGTCATGAGTTTTCACTTCTATTGTGTGGTTAAAACCACACATCCTTTTCTATTCTAATAATTCCAGACGAATTTTACCATTTGAAAGACGCGCTTTTTCAGCGTTACCTATGATAGTTTTAGCGAAAAGCTTCTCTTCATCAATACTTCTGCAACTCATCTGTATACTGCATATCTATTATGTCGATAGAAAAACACAATAGGTGTGTTCCAAAAGTATGCTATTGTTGACCGCTCGGACAGCCTGTGGTGACCACTACTAACTACTATGTAACTCATCATTCACTCACTTGAGAAACGACGGAGTTCACTGTCCTAAGAATGATGACGTTTGTCATTTGTGAGAGAAATTTCGATGACGTCATTGATATCTTATTGAAATGCAGAATCTTTTACATGTCTCTGTTTCTCTCAAACTCAAAACTTAAAGCATTAATTCCAAATAAACCAACTACGACAAACGTGAGGGGACGCCCTCAGGCTAGGTGGAGCGACAATCTTCGCAGGGTGGCTGATAGCAGCTGGATGAGAGTTGCCAAGAATCGAGTTAAATGGCGTCCAATTGGAGACGCATAGTTTTAGCTGTGGACTACTGTAAGCTGATGATGATGATGAAACCAGTTACAGGCACTTTTAAACTGTCAAGGTGTCGGTTAGACAGACAGATGAAGCTAATTGCCAATTCCAAAGCGTAGTAGATTCCTATGACGAAGAACATGCAAGAAACTTTATGGACACTGGTAGATCAAAATATTGGGTCCCGTGGCGGAACGATGGATACCCATGAAGGGTATTGAAGAAAGGTTTATGAAAACAAAGGAATAAATGGAATAAACCTACTGTGTTACTTTTGATACTATGTGTGTCGAATTGTGGACTTAGGGAGCGCGGGAGGAACTTTTGAAAGTCGAAGTTATGTTATATAAGTGTATTTGAGCACCGTACTTAAATACACAAGCGACACGTTGTCGACTGCAGCCGCCAACGCGTCGATGGCGGGCGTCGCTGGGATGACGTGTGTCGGTTGCTGCTGTCGACGCGTGTCAACGGGTGCAGTTGCCTCTGTAGTCGAAGCGTGTCGCTCGTGTGAAGAAAGAGCACTTAGTTCAAAAACCTGCCAAGTCATATCCTATCCGTTTCTTCACGGAAAGGATTAAATCTCCAATTAGCCTTATTTCCCCACTTCTTACATTATAGAAATAAAAGGTATAATGTTTACAGACACAAAAACCCCACCTACCCAATTAAGTTTACAGTAAACATAATTTAAATCGCATAAACAAGATTTGCGGTTTTTTCTCGTTTTCTTTTTTGGCAACACTGAACATTACTGGCTGGACCTAATTGAACTTTCGAACAGAACTAAGTATCAGTTTCTAAGAACGCTGACTTGCCTAATCATCGCAATTACTGAAACTACGTGTTGCCAATATGTTGGGCCAATGTTGGGCACACGAGTTGCTTTGATTGCTTTATTCGTCGCAATGTCTATCACTTTTTTTACAAGGCTCTATAACACTTTGATTCAAAATGTCTGCTCCGTAAAGCTTTTCTAAGAAAGCTGTGAACGGTCACACAGTAACGGGTGTTTAAATACAGAGCGTTTTTTGATATCTTAATGTCAAAAAAGTGATGAAAATGACAGATTTTCATTACGGCCGTTATAAAATGTCGGCCATTGCTCGTCTAGGACCCGTAACTTAACAGTGACTGGTTATTATTAATATTGGAACAATATTGTGACTATATTCAGGCTATAAGCGTAAAGTAAGTTAAGCTTTTCAATATGAAAACACCCTTCATGGAAATTGAACTTACCTACCTACATTTTAAGTATCATAAACCTTGAATGTTGCTAACTCATTCTGATTCTCATATTTTACCACGACGTTGGTTTGTCACTGGTCAGTCATCATTCTCCTGCCCTTATCCCAAGGACCAAGATCGGCGCAACATGTCTTTTTTTCTCTACTTCTCTAGTAATATCGTAGTCGTCATCTCAGTAGTCACCCTCTTTCTAGTCATGTCATTCACACATTCCTTACATCGTTTCTTTGGTCTTGCCCTTAAACATCCACATTCATATTTTCTTCATTTCTCCGCATCACTGAAAACTATAGATGGGCAATCCACCTGGGTGCTTTGATAAACCAATTTTCTGGGTGTTTACGAGTGTTTATCGGGTGTTTACCAAAGCACCGGGTTTAAACCCGATGGATTGCCCATCTCTACTGAAAACTAGTCTTTCTCCAATGTCTGCAGTGTCCAATTCAGATACAAAATTATCCTCATTATTAGTCTCTATGCGAGTCAGTACTGTCTACTAAGAGATGCTAACATGATCAAAATTACTATCGAAAACAGCTAGTAGTCTAGTCTACCTGTTACGAAACTACTTAACCAAGCCAGAGGTGCGGGCGTGGGCGTCATACTAGTGATACTACTCACGACCAACGTGCCGAGGTCCGTGCTAAAACTTACTAGTTGTTAGGTTGGCAACAATGGTGAGGTGTCAACGAGGTATCATTTTGTAATGTGTGGAACAGAATAGTTCTAAGTAGAGGGAATGAGCCTCCGAATTCAAATTGAACTTTGAATATTTGAAGTCTATAAAAGTTTACTAACATTGCCAATAACAAAAAATATCGGTTAATTCAAGTATATACGTAAAGGGTGGCAGGTACATCGACGCGCAAACTGTTGTTAGAGTTGAAAGTTTTCACCGGTTATTAAAAAAAAAAAACCGGCCAAGTGCGAGTCGGACTCGCCCATGAAGGGTTCCGTTACGTTACGATTTATGACGTATTAAAAAAAAACTACTCACTAGATCTCGTTCAAACCAATTTTCGGTGGAAGTTTATATGGTAATGTACATCATATATTTTTTTTAGTTTTATCATTCTCTTATTTTAGAAGTTACAGGGGGGGGGGACACACATTTTACCACTTTGGAAGTGTCTCTCGCGCAAACTATTCAGTTTAGAAAAAAATGATATTAGAAACCTCAATATCATTTTTGAAGACCTATCCATAGATACCCCACACGTATGGGTTTGATGAAAAAAAAAATTTTGAGTTTCAGTTCTAAGTATGGGGACCCCCAAAATTTATTGTTTTTTTTCTATTTTTGTGTGAAAATCTTAATGCGGTTCACAGAATACATCTACTTACCAAGTTTCAACAGTATAGCTCTTATAGTTTCGGAAAAAAGCGGCTGTGACATACGGACGGACAGACAGACAGACAGACAGACAGACAGACAGACAGACAGACAGACAGACATGGCGAATCCATAAGGGTTCCGTTGCCATTTGGCTACGGAACCCTAAAAATAGCAGTTCCATACATTTTGACCGCGTAGGTTGTTGTGTTGCATTTTTCTATAAAACAGCAGTTTAAAAAAAAAAAAAAGAAGTCTAGAATCATGTGTTTGATTCACGGTTTCAGTTTACGTTTCGATGTTGTATATTGGACTGGATTTCATGATTAAATATGTTTCCAAACTTGCGTCATATACGGTCTCCCTGACGGGCCCAACATGCGAGTTTCCCTCAATTCCTAAAATGTCCTTAGCTACTGGACTGGTTTTACGGACTCTACCACGAACCTATTTAATGTTACGCCTAGAAGAAGTCTGTCCTTTCTCGCTAGTCAATAGTCATTCTAGAGCTATGGCAATGAACGCACCCAAACATTCACCCATGTCTTCATATTAGTCACACATCGCAACCGCTATAGTCCTAAGTGCCTAGTCTATCAAATACATTCATCAATATTAAGGCAGACGTGAAAAAAGAATACAATGTCAGTCCAACTAACTAGATTCAACAAAAAAATGGTTTAATAGTTGATTCGCACGAATTTACTCGCCCAAAACGGGCGACAGGCGAAAGAGTGCAGTTTTTGTGCTACTTTTTCTTAACTTCGATACATAAAATTCAAAATGTGCCAATGTGTATGAGTCGCCCATAGAAAAAATAATATTACTTATATAAAAGTGACGATTCAGCAATTTTGGGCGAGTAAATTCGTGTGAATCGACACTAGTCTATTCGCACGAATTTACTCGCCAAAAAAACTAGATCCCGACGCACAGTCTAGCACGAAGTCTAGACCGTAATGATGTCATTATCCTAACAAATGGATCTGATATGAATTAATAATTATACTTCGGGGGGGAGGGGCCCGTGGCTAAATAGTAACAGCCGCACAGGTCGATCGGTCAGGTTAAGCTACGCTTGCCGCGGTTGGGCTGTGGATGGGTGACCATCTTTACATACCGAGACTCCGTGCCTCGGAAAGCACGTTAAGCCGTTGGTCCCGGCTGTTATTCGTGAATCTTTGACAGTCGTTACGGGTAGTCAGAAGCCCGAAAGTCTGACAACCAGTCTTACCAAGGGGTATCGTATTACCCAGTAACTGGGTTGTGGAGGCCAGAAGAGAAGGCAGTCGCTCCATGTAAAATACTGGTATTCAGCTGCATCCGGTTAGACTGGAAGCCAACCCCAACATAGTTGGGAAAAGGCTAGGCAGATGATGATATGAATTAATTATACTTCGGAGTAATATCTGTTTTTGTTGGCACTCGGCATAAAGTTAATAAGGATGTTGGTAGGAGTAGTGATGCAGAGTTTATTGTTGGGGGTATTAGGATAATTACATAAGTATTGAGCGTAAGAGTACCTATATTTAAAGAACTGACTGTGAATGTATCTTGGATAGCGTAAAAAGTTCTCCAATATTAATAACTAGCTTCCGCCTGCGGCTTCACCTAGGTGGTATGTCTATAAAAAGTATGCAGTAAGCAGCATATGTCCTTCCCCAGGGTCCAAAGTATCTTCATACCAAAATTTCATCAAAATCGGTCCAGCTGTTTCGGAGATTCGCCGGAACAAACAGACAGACAAAAATTTTAATAGTTGTTTTTTTCTTATAAGTACCATATACACTATACACTTTAATTTTATTTATTTGTATAGATTATGTAAATCCCACTTCCCGGAATCTACAAACAACACCATGAAACGCAACAGTATTTCAACAACTTCAACACGACATATCAATCGCTCGCACTTGAACAAGGCTCATTGTATTCTGGTTTCTTAAAGCAAAAAGTCTACCGTCAACCGGCCAGGCTGACACATTTACGCATGCTAAAGGTTAAAGAACTCCGAAAGCTACTATAAACAATATATCAAATGAGACGCGTGGTCGAAATGGATGGGATTTTAATGTATAGACTATGAAGGTGCCAGAGTTCGCACTTTTGCGTCTAATGAGGAGATAGTGGTAAAGGTGCTAATTTTGAACTCTTAGATCGGAAGTGTAAAGTGTGTAGACACTATTAAAAAATAATTAAGTAGGCAGGCTTTTGATGCAGTATAGCTATGTTTGAGCTAATTTTCAAGTTATGGAACAACAAACTGAATGTCATACATAACAAAGTTCAAATTCTATTGCAACCAAAACCTTATTAGGACCTTTTTGACACAAATGGTCACTCAAAAATCAACTTAGAATTAGTTTCACTAAAGTAAATAGATAACTAATTCAGTGGCGATGGTATGTAAATTATCAGATATTATATAAATTATAAAATAAATAATATTATATAAACTGCATAGTCTTTACTTATATAAAATAATTAGGAATAGTGACCCGCTAGGTCAGCGGTCTGTCCTATACAAATCTCACCGTGAAAACTAAGGTAAAATTGGCTTGAAGTGAGCTGTCATTCCACCTGTAGCTAGGGATTGGCACTATTGACAGCTCACTTCAAACTCATTTCACCTCCACATCCACTTTTTTTTTAAACTTTGCCCGACACTAGGAAAGAAAAGGAAGGAAGGACTTACAAGACTACACTACTTAGACTTGGAAGGAAAGGAACACAGTAGTTGTAGTTGTTTCTCCTGTGTCGCATCCACGACAAAGGAGAAACAGCTACAACTACTGTGTGTGTGTACTGTGTGTGTGTGGGAACAACTACTTGTAGGCCATACAAATATTTGTTCCGTGCGGGAATCGAACCCGCGACACTCAGACACTCACTCCCTCTCACTCAATTTCACTTTATATTTTTATGGAAATTGCCTATAAACAATTTGGTAGCTTGAGGTATCTGAAGTTGAACAATAAAATTGAAGTCTATAGAATATGTCTGAACATCTCGTTAGACTTATAATGCCAATTGGTAATTGGAATGTCTTATTACCGGCTACGCCATGAATATAGGTGCAGTTAATTCTAACCTGATTATAAAAGTAGCAATTTTCAGATTAAAAATAACAAGTAATTGCAGCCTTTTTTAAATTGAGCTTTATGTAAAAAAATTCCATTAGCAATTTCTCTAGCATGGGCACGATTGATGGTAAAAGGCACACCTTCCTTTACAGGGGCCAATTGTAACTCAAGGAATTGTATTGATGACTTTTATGATTATAATTCTATAAATAAACATTTGTTCTGGCTGCGAATCATATTTAGATTAACATACAACCTGAAGGCCAATTCTCGTAATTTAAAACGTTCAAAATCTAGTCGCAGTCTCATCTCAGCGACAAACAAATGTCAAAAACTTGTCAAAATGTAGGGAAATTAGAAGTGTTTTTGACAGATTGAGACTGAGATCAGACTGTGAACGGTCTTAAAATTACGAGAATTGCCCCTCTGATTCTGCAAATTGCAAAAAAAACGGTAAAAAAAATTTGAATTTTGCGGGCTGCCCTGACGCTTTACCTTAAACATAACTGGCAACCGGTGTACTATACTCTACACCTTTGCTTCAGGAAAAACAAACTTGAAGTCATGTTTAAGAAATTATGCTATTCGAAGCCGTATTCTAATTACCGAAGAAAAACAGTCAAACACTCCCTGTTCCAAGATACCAGTCTATTTCACCTAAATCTAGTAAATAAACCTTATCGGTCATTATATTTTCGAGCCGTTTGGGTTTGAGACCCTCGGGCCGTGGGGTCCAAGTGCTAATGGTCTGTTCACGAAATCTCTAAACGGCTGGTTGACACTTCCCATGACCCAAGGGCTGGTTTTTACCTTGGCCAGAGGCTAAGGTTTGCCATACAACGTGGCAATGCCGCCAGACGCTTGGGTACATTACCAGTCGACAGCGATACAGAGGAAATTTTCGACGCCATATTTTAGTTTGTTTTGGTTACGTTACCTGTTATCATTAAAATACCGCTGCCGTTGGGCATTATTTCATCTAAATAGCAATATCTTACCTTAATTACGAAACAAATAGCACATAAAGTCGTCAATTACCTCTTTAGAACGTCACTTACTGCCCATAAAGGCTGCACGTAATAATTGGAAGCTCTTAGAGTCCATAATGTTCAATTTGCTAATACTTCACCTAGCCTATAACCTTAGGAACTATAAATTCTTTGACCTAGTTGAAGCACTTCTGACTTGGTCAGTTAGCTTTTGACTTTTCATTCCTCTGCTTTGATGGTTGAAGTGTATATTTGACATAGATTGGCGACTATTGTGGGTGGTTATGAAAATATGCTTAAACGTTTTTGTTACTTTTTAAGTTAGGCTTTATTTGGGTGGACAATCAAATCATCTTTGGTGAAATTAAGGTTTGGCTCATGGGACAATAGGCATTGCTTTGACTAGCTAATTTAAAACGCACTAAGGTAAAAGATATTGGTTTATTTGAAACTAGTAGCACGGGCCGCGACTTACGAGTTGTTGGTCAGACAGGCGTTTCACTTTGTGTAAATTATTTCATCACCACTGCTCTCAAAACGCTAAAGGAAAACATCGTGAGAAAACCGACATGTCCTAGAACCAAAAATTCGAAGACATGTGACATCCAACAACCCGCACGGGGCCCGCGTGGTAGATTGCGGCCCGCTCCCTCTCACAGAGAGGAGGCCTGTGTCCCAGCAGTGGGAACATTATTTATTTATTTATTTATTTTATTACTTTTAGGAAAACTTACAGCTAATACATTTTAATATCTAGTACAATGTGTAAACGATGGCCAATTACAAGCTTCCACTGACGATTAATGTGAGTAACATTAACAAATACGCGAAAATAGGCCGATTATGCCACTTTTTAAATTAATCAAGCGTTACTTTGGTTCCTCATCTCCTCACTTTTTGTAATGACGATGAAGAGGACATGTGGCAACTGATATTTTAGATTGCTGCCACAGCAGAGAATTGGTAGCAGATTCCTATAACGTAGTGAAAAAGCTTCTAGTGCCAAAAGCAAAAGCAAATCAAGTTCTGTTACATTCCTATATCTACGTACCTATATTTTATTGAATATCCCTCCCGACACGTGCTAAGGTCGGGCGTGCCAGCACGTGTCATGTTATCGGCGGCAAGTGCATCAGAGTACGGTTATAATGTTTTGTGTTCTTTGCCGCGGGCTCGCAACAAATACGAAAAAAAGACGGGTGTGTCTATGCCTCCTTTAAATGGTCAAGACTTGTGGCTGACATAGATGGTTTTATGGCGTGAAATTGATTAACAGTTGCATGTTTTTGTCTATGGCGATTCCTTCTAAAAGCTGTTCCTATATCAAATGACTAGCTTCTATCTGCGACTTCGTCCGCGTGAAATTTGTTGTTTTAACATAAAATATATCGTATAGCATCGCGTCGCCGCTATTTAGTTATTCGCCGTCGCCGTTATTTTTGTTTGTGCAGAATAAAATACTTTTCTTTCTTTTCTTTTTTACTTCGTTTTCACTTAGCGTTCTTTCTGACCTTTATTACTTTTGCATGGCTCCTTAGTATCGTAGTGTGATGCCTATAACCTTCCTCAAGAATAATCAAATGCAAAAAGAGTTTTTAAACTGGTGGTTATATTAGTGCGTTCAAACAAACAGATCAACAGAAAAATAAACTCGCCTTATTATATTAGTTTATATAGATTTGTGTCGTGTTCTCACTAAGAGTCATCCTCGACATTAAAAGACTTAAAGAGTTTGACGACGTTATTGAGGAAATATTTCTTAATATGACAGTATATATTGTTGGACAGAAAACCTCTTTTGTTAACGCCCAAAAAGATGTTGGAGTAGCAAGTTCCAATTAAATAGAATAGTTCATCTAATTTTACATTATTCTTGTAATTTGCTCGCTAAAGTGTCTAAAACGGATGATATTAACGTTATCCAGATCGTGCTTTAGCTCATTTTACTATTCATGTTTAACCATATCGATGAAAAAGGATATTTTTGAATATCATCCACAATTTTTACCGCATCAACCGCACAGAGATTGCGATTATTTCCACTCACTAACTCCATTGTGGTCCACTAACGGCGTTTATTGTCGAAATTAGTGGACTATTGTCGGAATTAGCCGAGTATTGTCGGAATTTCGGCGTCTTATCGCGTTCGGTATCGAATCATGACGAATTTTATACGCTTAAATGTAAACGAGAGCTCGGTGAATTATTCTGCTTCGTTTAGGAACGAGGTTGTCTTGTGCAGTCTAGCTTAGAATAATGCATGTTAACAAAGAGGTTGTGGTCTTGAAAGGTTTATAGTCAGGGATTGTTCAGGTTGATGACCAGCCGATCGATTCTGTAAAAATCTCACCGTGAAAAGTTAAGTGAAGCGTCCCGAGGTTTTATATAACACTTAGAGAATCAGTCGTGGATTCTCAGTTTTGTGTGTGATACTCTATGTATCGGTAACAAGATAGATTACTCTAAATAAAGGCTCCAATATATAATCGCTAAAACGCTCTCAAAACGGTTAAGGAAAACATCGTGAGGAAACCGGTAAATTCGCAGACATGTGACTTCCACCAACCCGCACTGGGCCCGCGTGGTAGATTACTACAGTCCACTCCCTCTCGAGGAGAAGAGGCCTGTGAGAACATTACAGGCTGATTGTGGTACCAAAAACGAGACTCATAGAGCACCGTGTGCCCAGTATACGGCACTGCGCCCATGATTGTTCCGACACTTTTAACGCAATCAACAGCGTTGAAGAGGCGACCGCTACTGGTTGTAAAAGGTAAGTACACCTATTTTTCGTGATGCGCGTATTAGGTACTTACGACTGAAGACTTACATAAAAGCGATTGTAGCAGATGGACGTCTCATAAAACAACTAACATTATTGAAGACGGAATTCGTCGAGCATCAACTAATAAATACATAATCAGCTTTTTTTAAGCTCGCTAACTTTGACAATAGACATTCAATAACCTTTAATTGAGAGACGCTTGACATAATTGGCTTCTAAAGGTTAATCGTGAAACAGGTGGCCATATTTTTGAATAGTAATTAGTTGCGTAATATTTCAGTAGATAGAATAAAAAAGAAAGAGAGAGTAGACGTTTATTTGCGGGAAACATGACGCAATGAAGGTTCGGGGGGAAGAAAGGGCTTTTTTTGTGTTCTACAAACACAAAAAAAAAATTTGATACTATAGGAAAATATGCGTACATCCACGCAAAATGGCCATCGCTCAGCATAATGCTAAGCCCCTATGCGAGACAGAGCCCCAGCATTGGTTTTCAACGACAGCCGGCGGAATAAAGTAAGTAGGTCCTTCTTTACTTGCTAGTTAGGGTTATTTTCGTCTAAATTGCCGACAAATCTGTTGGAAACCTTATATCTACATTACTTACATCATTGCCATGTTCATCATTCCCGTTCATGCTGTAATCACCGTCATTGTTGTTCATAATCTTATCGTCAGCGCCATCCATTCTGATATCATTCCCATTCTTCATAGTAAATTCATTCTCGTCTGTAGAAACAGCACCTACTTCGTTCAAGTCATTACCAACGGGCCCGTTTGTTTTGTATTCCAAATCATTACCACACTGCCTCATCTCCAGTCTTACTTTACTCGATTCCTTATCGATTATCATATTCGATTGCACGATCTTATCGATATCGTAGTTGTCTGCGTAAGTTTTCGTTTTCCTCTTCAAGTTTTGAGGCGATTCTATTTTATCGATTACATTATTGTTGTTTCCGAATTTTACGGCATCCAAATCTTCAATTGTTTTCAGTTTCTTTGTGTCTTCGTATTCGATTTGTATTTTCTTTCTCTTCAAGTTGAAGTTCTCGTTGAATATGTCGTCGACGGAGAGATCTCGGTCGGTCATGTCTGGCAGGTTGATGCCGTTCATTTTAGTCATCGTGGCGACTGTTCCGCGTTTCTAATTGGTCACATTGTGCACAGCGGCTGGGGGTTATCTTGTGCCATTGTCGGTTTAACGCGGCGTAAATCATCGACAGATCATTATCTATCGGCCGAGATGACCGCTATAACCGACCAACTTACAAGGACCTCTAATTTCAGTACAGCAAGTATACACAAATCGATTTGTTCAAGATCTATATAGGCTGGCGTTATTGTATTGTTACCGCCTCACGTTGGGCAACTATCGTGAACTTTTACACGATTATTGTACCGCCATTACATTTCGTATGAGAATTCTATTTTCTTAGATCGATGATTTTCTTTTGTCCCGCTCTTCTATATGTGCCTGTCTCTGTCTTACATCAAATAATGTTATTGTTTACTTGCCCCGTTATTATTGATGGTATAGGAAATTGCTTGACCAATATGTGATTACCTCCGGGCGGATTGGTATGCTCGATTCTCCTGCAGCTAATAACTTTATCAATTGGTAACAAAAAATCTATTCACTAATTTTCCGTCGCACTGTCACTTGATCATTAAAAGTTAATTACCAAATAGTCCGCACACCCAAAGAAAAAAACAAACTCCAGACACCCAATAAAAAAACAAAACACAATCACTGTCAAAAATTTTAAAAAGTTTCCGAATTCGAAATTCCAAAAGTTTAATTTCGTATGTTGGCGCGTGTTCGGGCCCACGTGAGCAGTCGGTCGCGGCCCGCGGCTATCACATGGAGTGCCCGAGCGCCTGACGTACCGCGATAAAGACGGGGAGTGCTACAGACCACCGTAAGTATGCAGATCAAGAAATACATTAACATTTAATAACTGATGATGAATTGGTTAGCGACAGCAGGCGTAGATTAATCGCATGCATAATTGAATTGCGTCAATGGTTTAGTAGATTATTTTTAGTTGACTTTATTTAAATAATTTTGCATAACCGTTATCTACATCTAGGCAGAGGTAAATCGTCATATCCGACGATGATATAAAGTCCTATCTAACGTGCTTAGATTATGTTATTATTTAAAGAAACATGTAATAGACAGGAACTCGTTTATTGATAGCCACCTGCAAGCTTTATCTAATTAGAGAACCAATCGAATTTACGAAAGAACTTATAAAACATTTCTAGCAGACACTATTGCATTCTATTAAAATACTTTCTGAGAACGGGCCGGAGAGCTTATTCACCGTTTCAAACAAAAGATCAACTGCTTATTTATACATACTTACATATAAAAGCTTACCAAATTCATACAAACACAGAATATTAGACATTCATTTCATAAGTTCGCTATTTTATATTTATTGTATACAAATATAAATTAATGTAGAACCAATAATCTTTGTAGTCAATATGATATCACGCCCAGTTGGTTTAACGTCGATTGACGATTTCGGCGAAGCGAAATCATCAAATGATGTTTACTGTCTGCATGGAACTAAGAATTATAAATGCAGACATACAAATTTGTAAAATAATAGAACGGAACTAAGACAATCATACATATTGTGATATTACTTGCGAATTTGTAAATGACATGCAACTTGCAAATCATGACGAGTCATCATCGCAGTTTATCATCTGATTTTCTTACATATACTACACCAAAAGCTCCTTCTCGCTCTTCGCGGCGAATGTGTATCATTGTTCCTCTCATATCAGGTTTGATTGTGAGGTGATCACGTGTTTGTGTGTGTGCACCGTGTCTCTGTATGTTTATGTGTGTGTGGGAGTGCGTGAAATGATTTGCGTCTGCGTGTAGAACTTACGCATTTTTGATGACATGTCGCGCAGAGCTTAGAAAGTTTTTATGATGAGTCTGATTGTTTTACAGATGGTAGATGTTTTTATGTGTTCAGTTGGTTTTTTGTAACAGTAAAGAGTCTATTTCACTTATGAAAACCTGTACCATTAGTAACGCCTCAATAGGTATTTAGATACAGGAAAATAATTTAACGGATGCGCACACTGTAACCATGAATTAAGTACTACAAACGCAGGTTGAAATTCTTCGTCGGTTATTAAAAAAAGTTAGCTCTGCCATACATTTTGACCGCGTAGATATAGCACTTTTCTATGTAAAAGCTGTTCTTTTTTTTGATAACCGACGAAATATCTCTACAGTAGGGGTCTTCATGTGCTGAATTCATGGTTACAACTTGCGCACTGGTTAAAAATTTATCATGTATAGAAACTGTGCATGAAACATAGACAGCCATGTAATATACACTCGAGAGCAATGAATCCGGGTCACTTAAAGAATGTTAAAAATCTCGGAAACTAAAAATGATAGGTTAATGCAATAAATTGTATTTAATAGACAATGTAATACTCCTTAAATGAAAGTAAAAAAAATATGAGTCACCATACATGTTATTAACACAAAATTACATAAAGAAAAAAACTGCTGATCTCTCCTTAAAACAAAAATAGGAAACATGAAATTTTTGAACTTTATTACGATTTTCTTGAATTTTAATACTTCGTATTGCCTCCTCGTGCTTCCATTACTGCGTTTACGCGGTTTGGCATGCTGTACACCAAGTTCCTTATACGATTTTGGGGAATATTCTCCCATTCCTCTGTGAGAGCAATTTTGAGCTCACGAAGCGTGATTGGGGGAGGGTTTCGTTGTTTTACGCATCTGCCTAGCTCGTCCCAAGCATGCTCGATCGGGTTGATATCCGGGCTGCGCGCTGGCCACTCCATACGAGTAATGTTCATCTCTTGAAGGTAGTCATTCACAATCCTACCTGTATGAGGTCGGGCATTGTCATGCATAAATATAGCATCCTCACCTAAATTGACCATAAATGGACCAACGTGATCATTGAGGATTTCTTCCACATATCTTACGCTAGTTAAAGAGCCGTTTTCTATGATCACCAGCTCTGTGCGACTTTCAGAAGAAATTCCGGCCCACACAAGTACAGACCCACCACCGTAGGCTACTTTTTCTTCGATGCATGCTTGCTTGAATCTTTCCCCTGGTCTTCGATACACTCTGTCTTCCATCGTGCTTGTAGAGCATAAATTTTGATTCGTCGGAGAACATAACTTTTGACCAATCTTCAATACTCCAATTTACGTGGCTCTGGGCATATCTTAGTCTTGAAATACGATGCCCACGCTCCAGTTTAGGGCCGTTTATAGGTCTAAGGGGTTTTAAGTTAGATTCAGCAAGCCGACGTCTTACTGTCCATGCACTTGGGTTACTTCCTCCGAGGCGTCGAAACTGATTTGTGAGTTCAGTTCCTGTGATAAGGCGATTTCGAAGCATGGTGTTCACCAAGTATCGGTCTTCTCGTGCTGTGGTACACCTGGTTCTGCCCGTTCCTGGTCTGCGTAGGTTAGAACCAGTTTCTTCGTAACGTCGGAGAACTCTTTGTACTGTTGACAGCGATACACCGACAGTCCTGGCTGTATCGCGCTGACTCCGGCCGGTTTCCAGCATTGTAAGTATTCTGGTGCATTCTTCAGGCGTAAGCGACATAATTTCAGCTTGAATAATAAATATAGAGCACTATCAACATGGTTTATGTACCCACATAAATGACAGATTACAAACAAAAGCAAAACCAAATGCTGTAATTTCGTAGTTCCATCTTCGAAAGTGGCCCTTTTTCAAATTTGATTTTTTTATGATATAACTTTACAATAACTAAGAAGTTTTAATACCTTCATTTAAGGAGTATTACATTGTCTATTAAATACAATTTATTGCATTAACCTAGCATTTTTAGTTTCCGAGATTTTTAGGATTCTTCAAGTGACCCGGATTCATTGCTCTCGAGTGTACTTTAATAGGGTCTCGATGTGTTGTAGATTGTACTATCAAAGTAATTTCTCGACGGGAGGCATCCAAGCATTGTTTTATTATCAACGTTAGTTGTTAGTAACAGAGATATAATCACAACAGCTGTTACTATCGGTTGGCTCAGCGGATTGACATAATTCGTATCAGAACCTATACTTGAGCTTTATTTTTTAGTGGAAGTTTCAGTGCATTTAATTTTGTAAATTATTTGTATGGCTTGTGGCTATATCTGAAGGCGTATTCTCGTAATTTAAAACGTTCAAAATCTAGTCGCAGTCTCATCTCGGCGACAAATAAATGTCAAAAACTTGTCAAAATGTAGGGAATTTAGAGGAATTTTTGACAGATTGAGACTGAGATCAGACTGTGAACGTTCTTAAAATTACGAGAATTGCCCCTCTGATGTATGTATTTGGTGTATTGTGTGTCTTTTAGTCTGTGCTAAATAAATGTAGGCACATATTTTCATTCTATATGTACCTATGACATATTATCTTTGGCCGTTGTGTTTAGGAGCTTTCGCGACTTACGACATTTTAGACTTCACATCATAGTTGTGTAAAATAATTACGTGACAAATGTTAGGGCGACGGTACAATCAGTGGCACTAACGTACGCTCGACGTACTTACGTTAGTGCCACTGATTGTTTTTTCGACAAACGACAGGACGACGGAACTTTTGATCGACGAACGATAGCGCAGCACAACTTTCGCTCGACAAACTAAGGCACAACAGACGTTTCTATATTAATTAGTGTAGGCAGAGCAGATTAGAGGGGTGGTGGAAAAGACTCGAGACCGTTGGCCTGAGAGTAAGTCGGACCAAAACTGAATATCTGTTTTGTGATTTTGGCGGTCTCTCCAGTCCTAGGCCCATATCTCTCGCCGGAACGCCCTTATCGATCTGCTCCGACTTTCGGTACCTCGGGTCGCTTTTCCAAGGAGATGGCGAAGTAGACCGAGACATAACGCACCGGATCAACTCAGGATGGATGAAATGGCGACAGGTCACAGGAACAACTTGCGACCCACGAATGCCCCTCAAGTTAAAGGGGAAAATTTATAAGTCCGTGATAAGGCCTGTCGTACTTTATGGGTCTGAATGCTGGGCTGTGAAGAAGACGGATGCAAAAAGATTGCATGCAGCAGAGATGAGAATGGATAAAGTAAAAAATGAGTATATGAGAGGAAGTTTGAAAGTGGCGCCAGTGACAGAAAAGTTGAAAATAAGTCGTTTGGCTTGGTATGGGCATGTGATGGGGACGAAACGCATGTGACTAAAAGAGTGATGAATATACATGTTGATGGATAGAGAGGGAGAGGAAGGCCGAAGAAAAGATGGATGGATTGTGTGAGGAATGATATGAAAGAGAAGGGAGTGAATGATAGCGTGACGGTTGACAGAGGAGAATGGAAGAAGAAAATGTGTTGCGCCGACCCCAAGTAACATGGGGCAAGTGCAGGAAGGTGATGATGAAGTTTGGTTGGCAGTTAGCCCTCTACACTATATTACTGAACGACTTAGGTTACTTAACCATGGGATTAGAGGTCGGAAAGAGTCTGTGCCAATACGCAAGAAGAATACAAATACTTACTTATAAGGTGAACATTATAGTTAGGTACTAGAAGTAGATGACAGAATGGTATCCCAGCGATGGCAAAAGGAACAGGGGAAGACAGTACAAAAGATGGGAAGATTAACTGAAGCTCACAGAGGATCCAAATTGGAGAAGAGTTGCAAGAGATAGGACTCACTGGAAGTTGTTAAAGGCAAAAGCTAACCGTGTTACTTCTACATTACACTACTTAGCAGTTGACGGCCTACGCAGTCGAGGAACCAATCAGTCGCACGAACGTATGTCGAGCTGATGTGCTTTCGCACCACAGATGGTCTGCATATCGTACTATCGACACGCTAAGAAGAAGAAGGGTTTCTTCTTCTTAGCGTGTCGATGGAAAAAATATAGTTCTTTTTCTTTTTGTTTGGCCCAAAATTCAGCAACGCGGATAGCATTCGCTGACGCAGCCGGCCCTCATGTGTCCAGGTGACATGGCATGCGGTGCAAAATGGGAGGTGAGCCATTGTCTGTGGAGAGACACTGCATACACACCGGAGGTCAGAGCCTTACCTCCACTTATGGAGCTTGCTGTGGCCTACTTGGGTCGCCATAACATGCCCTAACACAGTAAGTATGAGGTATTCTCACATCATTCGTGCTGAGCTTATAAGAAAAAAAAAAAATTACCAACACATTACAATAAGCACGTACTGGTATGTCTAGGTACCCATAGACAAACCAAACAAAGATTCGTTATCGATCATTTAAAACTGTACAATTGTTATATAGCGCGATGACAAGCGTTTGATGAACACTACAGTTGTAATTATCTCAGACGAGAACTAATTATCTTTTACTAATAGTTCGACGAGCAGTGCAATTTTTGACTGAACATACATCGGTAATTACTTTTCTTTTATACTTACAGCTATGTTCTGTTCATTCTTAGATCTGTTTATAAAGGAATTTTAAAAGAAGTAAAGCTTAATCGTGCAGGAAATGTGTATAAAATGCTTGTGAAAAGAAGTTCGTTTGTGATAGTCCAAAATAAATTTTTCTTTAAAAAAAATAGCTGCCTATGTTATTTAAAATAGGTAACACTATGCCTGTATGAGCTGGACTCCTTATAGGGCTGGCCCACAACCGCAGTAGACCGGGAAAAGTGCAAGGAGGGAAGGGGGTCTTGCCCTGCAGTAGGACAACTCATAATAATAATAATATGCCTGTATTCACCGAAGCGGTAGGTGGTTTGCTGGCTACTAGGTTGGTATCAAAAATTCCTAAAGGAAAACTGAGCCCGTTTAAATTATTTCCCGTTTCATAGGTACCTACCTACGTACAACAGAATAACACGCATGCTTCGCAAATTTTGTCTAAAATAAATATAAAACAATAAGAGGTAATTATCACAAAATTTATCACACGATTAAAACCCACACTCTAAAATGACTTATCGCTAAATCATTCGAGACATCACGTTATAAAAGTAACAACATAATATTTAAACGAAATAAATCATGAACACCTAAATAACAGAACAGTTATAACACCATCTACTGCCCACGTATCGTCGCCCATCCTTAACTTTATTTTTATTCCCAGGGAGATAACAGGGTCAGTTTCAAGTACGCAAGAAGCCATGTCTCTCACGAAAGAAAACCAATTTAACTCGACATGCGGCGAAAAATGGAACTACTTTTTTTTGTACTGAGTTTGACATGTCATTGACGTTTTGACATAGCAAGCAGCGCTATCGAGAACTGTCAATATAAAGTTGTAAATTCTGGGTTAAGCAGTGAGTGGGCGACTGCAGAGGTCACAGCACTAGTTCGTCGACATGTCAACGAGACAACACTTCATGTGTCAATGGTCCGAGCAGGCTTTAACACGGACAATGAAGCGTTGATTTGAAACTTTGTTAATTGCTTTTTATGATTACTGTGAGATGATTATGCAGAAAATAGGGTGATAGAAAACAAAAAGTAGGTATAGTGTGAAATATCATACGCAAGCAATTAAATATTATTTAAAGTATAAGATTTCAATAGAATACTTTAACTTACTAATAAGATGGCGATAGAAAAATCAACTTTATTTTCATTTGATTTGAGATTTAAATGACGAAATAAGGCTAGACATCTAGTGGCGAGTAGCGTAACTAAGTAACCAACTTGGTAGCTACGTACTTTAATAGTTCGGTGATATAATAATAGATGGCGCTGCTATTATTATTTTTATCAAATTGAAACATTTTACAAATAAGACAAAATAAAATCGATTATGAATTATATAAGTAAGATTTGCATTATTCTATAGTTTACGTATTTAATTGCTGGATAATAGGAAAACCAAAATATAATGATTACAGTAAGATAGTCTCAAAAAATGTCGGTATAGCGCCATCTAGTATCGCATAGCTTAAATAATAAAAGTTTTAGTTACAAAACACTTACCCAGGTGGCGTTGCTATCATTGGAGACGGTTTGAAAAGTAGGAACACACCGAAAAGTCATTTTTCGCTAATATCACAAAATTGGTCAGTTTTTTTACAAAGAAACTTCTTCTCACAGCTTACCTAGAACAAAACAAAACACTTACTTAGTGATGCAGTAACAGAGAACATTGTTTCATCAGCGCGACTTTTAGGTAAAACAATAATTTTACCAGAAGGTTTCGAATATAAACTTTATGATCATCATCATTTCAGTCGAAAGACATCCAGACGGACAGACAGACTGTTGGACATATGCCTCCCCCAAGCACCGCCACTTTGACCGGTTCTGTGCTTCTCGCATTCTGGTTATCGGTCCAGCTTATGACAGGTAATCTAACTTTAAACTTACATACAAATCATAAATAAATGTGAAATAATCTAAGATTTTCATAAAAATCAATACAAAATAAAACAAAGTCTGCATCTGCAATATCTAGACAAACTCATATCTATGAGACAAACCATCCCGAATAATGTAAACGTTTTTAAAAGGCTCTATTGATTTATAGATAACTGACTTATGACGGGTTAATTGTAGCCAATCATCATCGCGCGTCGATCAACGTTACTGGAGCACTCATAATTTAGATTGGTATATGATTGGTGGGTATAATTTTATAGCGATTTAGGCGTAGGGGTACAAAATGTTACGTGTTCTAGCGGGTTAGAGATGGCATGGTCCGATATTTGAATTCCGAAGGATTTTTTGTAAGTTTTTGGTAGAGGGTTTTGAATTTTTGTGATAGAATTTTTAAATGTCGTGTCGCTAGCATGGGTTTATTATTTTGAATAGATAAGAGGACTTGTGATAAAATAAAAAAAATCAAGATTATCTACGTCTTTGTTTTTGTCAGGCCATTTCAAGCGTTTAATTTCAAATTATTCTTAACATTAAATCACATCCGGCCCATAATCAACTAAACAAAAATTCATTTTAAACTTTACACCTAAAATTAAATAGTCGACATCATAAAAATAATAGCCCACAGTTAATATTGACAGGTAATTTTAAGTTGTACGCAATCATTAAGCACAGATTTGAAGTGAAGATTTCTAGGCAGAGTGCGGCCGGCCCGTGCCATGCCCGCGGCGGTGCGGTCAGCTCCAGCATTTTTTAAACCGCCAAAAAAACAAAATTAAAAGTTGCCAGATACAAGATCGTACTCTATATTAAAGCGGTTAGGTCGACTATCCGATAACAGAGGTCGCTTTTTTCAAGTAACCTTTTTTGTGAGTACCAGACATCAAGAATTTTATGCCTCATTGTACCGCGCACTAAGTTATCATTATGTTGGTATTTTTTGCGTGTTTCGGAAAGATTAATTAGTGTATTTGCGGAATGTAGCGCAGCGTTTTGTTGAATAGATTTATTGTGCTATGTAATGCATTATTAAATACAATAATTTTGTCTATGCAGGCTGCTAACTATTGTTTAAAGTTTCTCAAGTACGTAACGGACTCTATGCTCCGAATTTCTTGTTGGACTGAAACAATTAGGTATTTTAACAAAGGCTGTGTTTGTTAGTAACGAAGCAACATGGACGCTATTGTTACCTCCTAAAGTAGTTCAAAGTTCTGTCTTGAACGTTATTTCATGTGAGTCAAAGCATCTGAGGTATTTGTTTTAGCCTGGTTAAATAAATATGGGTAAATACGACTTGAACAATCTGGAATGATGCTCCGATTCAATCTTCATTTGAATAATGACAGAAAGCAGGGTTACCAACACAGTTGTACGGGGCAACGAGTCATAACGTGGGTTCGAATTCGAATCCAGCCACGGGCAAAGTTGCACTTAACTTAGCATAATCAGGCTATGTAATGTTCCCACTGTTGGGAGTTGGGACACAGGTCTCCTCTCTTCGAGACGAAGGGTGCTATTATCTACCACGTTGGCCCAGTGCGGGTTGACAGATGTCACATGCCGTCAAATTTTGTTTCTAGGACATGCTGGTTTCCTCTCGATGTTTTCCTTCGCCGTTTTTGTTCGTCTTCACCGCTCTGCCTATCAAGCAGTAAACTTCGAAAGCTTGCAAAGAACAATAGCACGTAAAAGTATTAAATTTACTTTTATTTGTGTTTCTCAAAACTTTTGGTTCTCAATGGAGAATCATTTATTTTATAATTCTGGTTCTCTTCGTTATTTACGTTCTTTTAAGAGTGTTTCTTGAAAGTTAGTCTGCGTTTAGTAAAAATTAAATGAGGAAATTACCTTGATAGTTTTTTTGTAAAAACTGAATTTAGATTAGGTATTTAGTTACATTTTAAGATTCCATGTTTATCATTGAATTTAATAGGCAGGCCAGCAACGAAAGTTTATTAACACAGGTACTTTTATTAGGTACAGACGCCAGCACATCAAGCTACTACAATCTGTCAAATTTCTTTAATAGATTTTCAACTTTATCGCTCTAGCGTTAAGGTTCAAAGTTGTTTGGGAAAATTTGACAGTTTCGGGTAGCTTGACCTGCTGGCGTCTGTACATAATACATATTAGTATCATCATAAATAGAAACAAAATAATCCGGTAACCTGCTTTTCAGCAACATCGACGCACAACCTTTGATTCAGTACATGATTTTGAATCACCTCATCATCATCTGCCTAGCCTTTTCCCAACTATGTTGGGGTCGGCTTCCAGTCTAACCGGATGCAGCTGAATACCAGTATTTTGAATCACCTGTGCTGAAATTTTTCGTCGGTTATTAACTTTAAAGAAATTGCTGTTCATTACATTTTGACCGTGTAGGTTTTACATTTTTCTATGAAAGAACAGATATTTTTTTGTTGTCAAAGTAATGCAACTGAAATCGCAAGCAACAGATTTGGCAATTCTCGTAATTTTAAGAACGTTCACATTCTGCACCCTAATTGCGTACCTAACACTATCAATGTCAATCTGAATTATTTTGAAGGTTATTTCTAATCCATTGCTTCATATGTTCGAAAAAGATGTCTGCTCAACAACTTAAATAACGCAATGAATGTTGTTGAACTGTCAAAATGAAATCCATTGCTACTAATAGTGTGTTACACAATTACCCCGCTGATTTCAGTTTCAACCTTTCAACAATACCTCTAATTTCCCTACATTTTTGACAAGTTTTTGACATTGATTGTCGCTGAGATGAGATTACGACTTTTATTCGAACGTTTTTTAAGTACAAGACTGATTGGCCTTCTAGTCCCTACACCTACTTACCCGTTCATAAAAATAATTATGATAATGATGCATTTCCTAAAGAAAATTATTGAAGGTGCTCATAATAGGTATTAAAACATAATATTATCATTTTTACTTTCGATAGTTTCAATACAGGTAGTCGGTATAGGAAAAAACAAATTAATTTTATCACTTTATCCCTTTATAAATGAATTTGGACTTAATTACTTTCTCTTACAGATTAAAATACATTCCTTCGATGTACGTAAAACGGAAGTCCAAATTACAAAATAACTGAAATTAAAATGTCTTATATTGCTGAAATGTTTTTGAGAAAAAAGCATTCTATATTTATTCAGATAGTGTTCAAAATTGTTTATACCTTTCTGAAGCGTATTTGGGAATGGTAGCGCGGTTCATTTCAACATTCCAACTGTTCTCTTTTTAAATTCTGCTGTTTTTAAATTGCTAGCGTTTTGTTTTTGTTGTACAAGTCGTGTCAGTAGTCGAAATGTTTTGGTTCGAAAACTTGAAATTCTTTTAATTAAATATTTATTTTATTTTATTTTAAAGGCAGAATGTACTTTCTTCATTAAAATAAAAAAAAACTGATGAAAGGAAATTAACGTAAAATTTAGTTTAGTAGATAATAATAATTTATTGTATTATACACACTACTGGTAAAGTGGCAATATACGAGTACTGTTTCTTCTGTTTCAGTTATCAAAGTTCGGAATATCTGCTTTTTTCAAGGTCGGTGCTAAAAATTAGGAGTGGGTTAGGTAAGCTTTTGCGCATCCGGAAATTTTTTAAGTGTCGAATTTTTGTATCAGTAGTTATTTAACTATTATAAATAAATTGGGATAAGGGCAGGAGAATGATGAGGCATTTAACTATTAACTTACTTATTGCCTATGGAACAAGGCTGAGAAATTAAAGAGTCCAATTTACTTTTTTTGGATTGAGGACAAAATACATCGACTTCCTTTTAAATCATTAATTGAATGCAGCCCAATACACAGCCAGTCATAACATAACCACAGATAATCCCAAAACAGATTAACAAATTCCACGTTCGAAAATCGAAAGAGGTTGATTCAAAAAGTTTATATTCCGGCCGGTTGTCGCGCGGCGGCTTCGGGGCGTGGCTCTATGATCGATGCTCCGCACTCACACTGTCCTGCCAGTACGTGAGATTGATTTGAAAATAGAACTGACTGACAGGTTGTTGGGTTAGGAGGGAAACTGATTTCTTGATATTTTACTGTTAAAAGGATGGATGAAGAAAGAAAAAATTGCGTCATTTATAAAAAACTTTTCCTTTATTTAGGCAAACGACATGGGTGGGTTAGTTAACGGCAGTTGGATGAATAGGCCTAATCTAATAAAAAAATAATTTTATAAGCTAATAAAAGAACCTTCTAAATTCGTGTTCATCATAGAGCAAAATATACCTACGCACAACTCAATCAATAATTCAATTAGGTACCGTACTGAAAAGAGTTGTTATTCCTTTTATTTCGTTTATAAGTATTTTCACAGTGCACAACACTTCTTACTTTTTTCCGTTGAGCCAGTCATTTTGTAAGGAGGTCCGTTGTAACAAGTTGCTAATGAAGGAAGCTGTGGTCTTGCATTTGTTTTAGTTTTGTCTGACGTTGAGTTATGAGCTCCGAAACAATTATGTTCCGTGTCAGTGTCCTTTGTTAACAACAGAACGTGGTATGGTTTATGCTGCTACAGGAAAATAGGAGTCAGGATATTAAGTGAGAGTTTTTTCTTGTCTAAAGTTTATTCTTATTTATTTTGTGGGAGGAGAGGTAATTTTAGTTTGTCTCAGTCAGAACTCATTATTTAGGTAAGTGTAAAACTGATACTTACTGTATTCTCTAGTGGGATATATCCGGTATTTTTCCATGATATTAACCACAATAAATAATTAGACATATTCCGCAGATTCCAAGGCGTTTTTTTCCAAGATTCAAGTACCTAGCAAATTAGATATGTGATAGGCCTTTACCGACACAAGTAATAAGTATTTAGTGAAAATCACGAAGTACTACTTATGTCGCTTCTCTGGTATTTACGTAAACAACTTGAGTTTACTAGAGCTAACAGGAATATCTTTCGAGAATAGACATCATGATGCCATGAAGCCAACAAGTTCAAAATCCAAAGCCAATCTGTGTACCAATCGCAAAAAGAAACAAACCAAAAATTCCAAATTCGAATTCCCAAATTCAAACCGCGAGCATCGCAAGTGTTCGAAACTTCGTTCGTAATTCAAAACTTGTTCGTTAACCTTCAATTACGCGTTACGCGGTTCGTGTAAAGTAATAAAATCGGATCGTCCGGGTCGTGACTTGGGCACGAGCCGCGTTGAGCCGCGTAACACAGTAATGACTTTTTTGTTCTGGCAATGATTTTATGGGTAGGCGTTTCCTATATCATGGAATATTGGAGCGGTTAATTGGTGTTTTTAGGCGGTTTAGATTGAGGTAGTTTTGTTGATTAATGTTTTTCTTTAAAGGGTAGAAATAGGTACCTATGTTTGGTAGATGTTAACATTGAAATCAATCACGTCAAAGGTAAAGTACTGTAGAGGTTTTTACCTGGATAGTTATTTTATTTAACCTCCACACATATTTGATAAGTTAATCGCTAATTTTAGAGATAAAACTATTTCGTACTTAGAAAAAGAAAAATATTTGACAGTCAGCTCGGATGGCTGACAGCCCCCGTCTTGATGTAAATAAGCAAGTAGTTTTACACTTAGATATAATAATCCAAAGTACGCCTCATAATAACACGGTATTATCGCAAGAACGCTGAATTCTTGCAGTAGGTAGGTACCTACGCCCGTGCAAGGTAGTTACTTTGATCTAGTGAAAATCGAAACTAGGGACGGCTTTCGCTGGCATACGAATACATCAATCAGCTCCGAAGCTTAGTACCAGAATCGGTCTGCCTAGCTTTTTCCTAACTATGTTGGGGTCGACTTCCAGTCTAACGGGATGCAGCTCATACAGCTGAATACCAGTATTTTACATGGAGCTGCTGCCTATCTGACTTCCATAACTCAGTGTCTGGGTATTACGATACTCTTTGGTAACACTGGTTGTCAGACTTTCGGGCTTCTGACGACCCATAACGACGGTCAAACATCACAATGACAGCCGAGACCAATGGTTTAACGTGCTTTCCGAGGCAAGGAGAGGTCTCGGTATGTAAAGATGGTCACCCATCCACGGACCAATCTCGGCCAATATAGCTTAACCTGATCGATGGAGCCATGCGGCTGTTATTACTTAGCCACGAGCCCTTGGCATACGAGAATAGTGCACAGAGTGGGGACTGCAGTAATTCACCAGTAAATTATTACACCTGTCATGAAAAACTGTTGTTGGGTAAGACAGTAAATATTTATTTGTTTAACTTGACTAAGGAGAGGATTCTACAACACTAGGTTACGACTTAAGAGCTCCAACCAACACAGTTATGGCTTTTAAATTGGGTAATGATTTAAAACGATAGGTGGGTTTTCTACTTCAGTAATTTGAAATTCAATTACTCTATGGTATTCTGTGACTGTTTATTTTTTATTACACTTTTACTGCTCCCTCGAGTGGCGCCATAACACTGGGTCAGAGTTGGTCCTTCACCTTTCACATCTAGTCTATGCAGCAAGGCTTATGGGTTAGAAAATGTTGTCGTTGCTTTATCTCGGGTGGAAACGAGACATGACTGACTCAGCGTAAATATAGTATATGCCATTTTGGCGCGAAATGGAAAATTTTGTCGTGTTGCTTGGCATGCTTGGCACCCTAATTGCGTAACACATACTATCAATCACAATCTGAAACATTTTGAAAGATGTTGCTAATCCATTGATTGCTTCATATGGTCGAAACATTTGTTTGCTAAACTACGTAAATAACGCAATTAATGTTGTTGAATTGTCAAAATGAAAGCCATTCCTACAACACACATAGATTAATATAGTACGCAATTAGCCCGCTGTTCAGCTTGTCAGACTATCAGTCTGCTTATGTCATAGGTATGCAGAATTTTACAAAAAGCAAACAAGTGAAGGCTGTTTAACAAACTCTCCTTAAAGACCAATTATTTTTTATATAGGTTTTAAAACGTCTACTAGGCGGTAGCTGTATTAAAGTAATATAATTAATAGCTCGACCCCAGGTCGTGACCGTTGACTGGTTGCAGCGTCGCGCGTAACACCGGGTATGATTATTTTTTAACTGGCAACACCGCTCACGATCTGGTAATGATTTTATAGAGAAGGCGTGTTTGAGGTTAAATAATTAAAATGTTGGCTAAAAGAAGATTAATTAATTACTTTAGAAGTAGGTTGTGCAAAGGTAATCAATAGACATCGGGTTATATGCATTTGCATGTTTGCATATGCAAATGAATATAATTCTATTTTTATAGCGCTATTGCATATTTTGGTACTTTTTCATTGATAGTGCTTATTTCAATAGTTATACGTGTTAGGCGTGTTGTACGAGTAATACGCCTGAAATTCTGCCTAAATAGGTCTCTGCAAAAATGGCGCCAAATTTCAAGTTCTGTCCTGTAATGTCAGTTGACGGCGGAAGGTCATTTTCAGCCTACAAATTAGTATTAAGTGACAAACGTCACAAGTTTGCTGGAGAAAACCTGGAAAAATATGTTATTGTTTATTGTCACAAGAATTATAATAAATTAGTTATAATTCTTGTGTATAATTTGTCATAATACGTGTTTAATAATAATTTATTATAACTAATATTAATATAAGTATAATATATAAATATAATGTGAAAATAAACGTAAATTCTAATAATAAATGGTTTTTTGACTGTGCATATTTTGTGCATATTTCGCCCTTTTTTAGTGCATATTTGCATGCAAAGAAGGTTGATTACTAAAGGTAAGGTTGATTATTGAAGGTTAATCAACCTTCATTGTTGGCCTTGTAAAAAAATAGAAATGAGTTTTGACAGTTAAGTAACTGTTTCCGTAGCAACCTGTCACTGTTTGCATTTGCATAGAATTGTGGCCTTTGAATAAAAATGTTGCCAGTTTAATGACCCCTGCATGTTGTGTTGTAATAATCCTCAAAATTAAATGTAACGAAAGAGAATATTATAATATGTAAGACAGAGATGCATATATAATCTATTATTAAAATTGTTGGTTATAAATCTAAAGGTGTCATGTCTTCCGGTGCTCGAAAATTAATAAGTTAATGTCGATGGCTTGAACTTAAGTGATTTATGTAAAATAGGATTGCGGACACCAAATGCTAAGATTGTTACATTTCGACTATTTTTTGACACATAAGGAAATAGAAGTTATAAAAATCCTTTGACAGTCGTTACGGGTAGTCAACCCGAAAGTCTGACAACCAGTTTTACCAAAGGGTATCGTGTTACCCAGTGTCTGGGTTGTAGAGGTCAGATACTTTAGTAGTCGCTCCATTATGGTAAGACTGTAAGCCTACTTAAACGTAGTTGGGAAAAGGCTAAGCAGATAATGAAATGTACTATATGAATAGTTAAACAAAAGCGTTAAGTCTTTGAACTATTTTTAAACTAATTAGGTAAGTAGAAACTTAAAATTTTTACCTTTCCTTTCTATTATTATTTAATAGTTTGCCAAACGAACACGTGCCTTACAAACAATCAAATATTAATTTTAGTTTCCATAATATATGAAGTAATAAAATATAATATTTACAGCCCATCATATAATAGCTTGTAGCCCTAAGCTTCAAACTGATTGCTTCAAGGCTTACTCATTATTTATTTTAATTACTATACCTCGATGACAGACTATTTCAGCTAGTATATTGTTAAATATGTAACGTGTCGGGTATGTAGGTAAATGTCCAGTGCAAACAATAAAATTTGACAGCTGTGACGTAATGAGGGCCTGTCAAATTGACAGATTGATATGAACAAAAAAAGGCCCCCGCAGACAGGCGCGAAGCGGTGGTGCGACGTGTTTCTGGTAGAACAATTTCCATGAAGTTGTAAGTAGAGTTGCGTCACGCTGTACCGTCGCGCCTGTCGGCGGGGGCCTGTATCCCCAGAGTTTCATATTCTGAAGTCTTCGAAAAAGAAGATTATCTGCATCTAGTTGTATCCAAAAACACACTCCACTCACAGGTAAGATTGCTTACCTATGTTTACGCAATTATTTCTACTTAGCTATTATGAGTAAGGTTAGACATAGTCATATATTGTTGCCAGTGCTAAAAAAGGAAAGCAATAAAACGTGGTTTTATTTAACCCGAATCAAATGCGAGGCACATCTGCTATTTCGAAGAAAGCGTTTTTTCTTCTGAACCATAAAGGCACCTATTATTTGTGGCTACGTGATGGCCAGCACAGTGGTCTGGACTTTAGTGGACTGTAATCATGTCCACTCTTAATAATCAGTTACAAATGTATTGTTTCAAGATTTATGGTCGAAAGTAGTTCCAGTCTTTTTTTATTACATAATAGTAGAATTACTGCTTTTATGAATCACTAGCTTCTGCCCGCGATTCCTTGTTTTAACATAAATATATTGTATGACAGTCGGCAATACTTTAGCTTCCTATTAGTGAAAGGATTTTCGGAATCGGATCAGTAGTTCCGAAGATTACCCCCACATACAAACTCATAATTTTTACCTCTTTATTGTAACAGATTAATATCAAAATGTTATATCATAGCTGGACAGTACGTATTAGAAACAATCTATTCAATTAATTCCAAAATTTAGTTAGTGGTCATTCAGACATTCTAAAATATAAGAATTTTTTTTCTATTTATTTGTTTAGGCTTCTTTTTCATACATATTGTTTATGATTTTATTTATTTGATCTCCATCCCTTTGTTCACCTGTTCCATCTTCAGCTTCGATAATAATAGAAATTATACATAACTCAAAGTCCATTTAATGTTGATTAGATCATAATACTATAATTGACTAGATTTCTAACCTCTATCCGCCATTACCTCGTTAGTATGCAAAACGTTGGCATTTTATGATGACATAACTTTTTGGACGCCATTAAAACGCCCCCATAATATTAAGAAAGCCATTATTAATTTATTTATATCTATAATATGCAAATTGTAATATTTTATATTTATATCGAAGGCAAATTTGTGCGCAAGAGTTTACAGTTAAATACATTGCATCTGCTTGTCCTTTTACATTTCCTTACTTTTACATAGGCAGGGGTGCACCTGTAGTACAGACGCCAGCACATCAAGCTTCTACAATCTGTCAAATTTCTTTAATAGATTTTTAACTTTATCGCTAAAGCATTAAGGTTCAAAGTTGATTGGGAAAATTTGACAGTTTCGGGTAGCTTGACCTGCTGGTGTCTGTAGCTACAATCTACATCCACAAATAAAATCCAGAGGATTCGATAGGTTTCTATATTATTATGTCGTCTACAATTGAAAAAAGAGTTTATTGAAGTACCTGACACAAACACCATGAAAAAGTTATTTCCAGCCAGCAATAACCAAATATTTTTCCTGCGTGCTCACACGCAACGGATTCGCATTCAAAAAAAGAATCGGTTTGAAATGTGAAACATTTAAATTGCACGTTATTGCTACTGTGCACGCGGCCGCCATCGCCCAAATATCCCAACGTTGTAATTATGAACACCGATTTGCTCATCCCGATTCGATGTTCCCGCAAATAAAAATCCTTAGCAGACTAATTCGTGGGAGTCAACCCTTGCTTAGCGTGAGAAAGAAACAAAGGGATTACTGGAAAGTAGGAACGTAATAATGCCACGAAATTATACCAAAACCATCCACATAATTGATTCTGATTTTAACTGAATTATTAGCTCAATAACGCCATTAAAAAGTGCCGATTCCTAAATTAAAATGAGATAATTCGAGCGCGCAACGGATGCGCTTGCTTCCCGCTGTGCGAGGTCGCGCTTCAAAAAAAGAACGCCGTCAACAGAACTGTCAGTACGCGAGACGAAGAATGAGAAATGTTGCCAGTTTTAAAAAAAGCCATAGAATATTCATTCATAAAACCCAAGCCATTCACGTTTAGAAATTAGTTTATTTTAATTACCCGGTGAGTGTATTGTTGTATTAATTATTCTGCGTCGGTCGTATCCTCGGCCGACTGGACAATATATTTTATTGTCTTTATGTACGGTTGTGATTTATACGTCTAGTTAGTAAGTTATTCGAATTTTAATTTAGACGAGTTTTAATGGGATACGCTTGAATGGATTCTAATTAGAGGAAAACAACCGAATGGCATCGTGTGAGTAATGTCGGGTATAAATTCCGGTTATGGCTTAGAAAACCGATTGCCATGCGCGGCCTGACCTCTGTATTAACCACACAATAGGTTCGTGTTTGCGTTATGAATGTGCTGTTACAAAAAGTGGACGGTGAAAAATTACTAGTACTTCTATAGAATGGTTTGTTGATATATCGTATCCTAGAGAGTTTGGTATTATTGTTTGGATAGCTAAAGAGAACATAGACAATACAATTCACAATCGATAAGGGGCCGTATTCTCTATGACACAATGAACGAAACCGCGTGAAATGAACGCTAGATTGGCGGGATTAGGCACACCTACATGGGCACTTATAAAACATTAGAAGCTAGGTGCACTGTTCCAATTGGTCGTTTCCTATGGAAAATTGACGTGATTTCGAAATAAGGAATCATTGAGTGGCCATAGTGAATTAGTCACTGAATATGGCGGATGGCGGCAATCATAACGATTTATAAAGGAGCTCAAACAACAAGAGTTATGTTTATCGATACCCATTAAAAATTAAAATAAAAGGATCCTTCTTCTAGCGACACTGCTCAATACTTCATTAATTGCTGTTCACAATTCATTGGTAGTAAATCAAAAGACTTAAAAAACAACGACTCGCTCATTTAGGCCCTCGCGGTACACTATTTAAAAAAAAAAAGAGATTCAAAGCTTTTATCCTTGCTCTTATTGCCTATTAAAATATAATATCGGCAATGATTATTGAAAAACGAATTTCGAAATAGCCAATTAGTCGAGTATCGAATGTGTCCGATGTAGATTATGGTCCGGTCGGTGGGCGGGGCCGGAGTGACATGTCGTTAAATCTTTTTGACAATATCTATTACCGAGTGTGACGTAAGCTGTACAACATGATACATTGTTTAATCTTTACCGAGATGTTTTCCTGGTACTTTTTTTTCTGCTGGAGGAGATGTAAATATATTTGGTTTTGAAAGAAGAACTATTACACCTGTCTGTGTACAGACCAGCACATCAAGCTACTACAATCTGTCAAATGTCTTTAATAGATTTTCAACTTTATCGCTAAAGCATTAAGGTTCAAGGTTGATTGGGAAAATTTGACAATTTCAGGTAGCTTGATGTGCCGGCGTCTGTACTTATACTCGTAATAACGTAAAAGGCGGAAAATAAAAGTGTGAACACTGTCCGATCTGGGAATCGAACCCAGAACCTCATGCTCAGCAGTAGCGATGGGACTACTAGCCCAACGTATTGGCTTTTTCTATCTATAATTTTAAGAAATTCTAGATAGAAATAACCAAAAAAAAAGAAAAAGCCCAGAGTCTGGTTTTGTACCCAGTTGATGGCAATAGGCTCGCCCCCTATTACATGGTAAGTGTTGGTAAGAAAAATAACTGCCGAAATGTGGGTGTACTATTGGTATACCCTGTGGGTACACCTCTGCCCAACCTTCGGGGAAACAAGGCGTTATGTTTTGTTAAAAATGTGAGTAAATACGTGATGTTGAGATTATTCCCATTTCTTTTTACAATTTAATACAATTGTTGAAATTCAAACCTAAAATAATTAAGAAGTTAATGTTAATGTTTATTAATTTTGCGGCTTAGCTATTCGATAAAATATTTGACAGTCAAAATAATATGAATAAGTAAGAACTGCTCACAGAGCAAAAAAAACTGATTTATTGCAGCCATTTCAGCGGCAACAACTTCTAAAAAACTTTATGGTTGTGCATTCAGATTTTATAAAAAAAGCTACACGGATTCGTGTGTGGCGTTTCATCAAAATCGCCATTATTTTATATTTGGCATGCAGACAATTGAAGTCCAAATAGTGTTATTCAAAAGCGGACAGGCGGAGCAAAATTAATTAGTTTAAAATTACATTCAGAGACCCTTTCTGCCGCAACGCGACGCACGGACGAGGTGACGCGGTGTGAGGAATATCACGAATATTACGTGCTGGTACCACTGTTTTGACGGTCTTTTAAAAATAATTGACACTTATAATTTTATTGTACTAGTTTAAAAGAAATGAAGAAAAAAATGCCTAAATTGGTATTATAGCAAAAATCCACCTTAAAACTACAACACAACACACTACACCAATCAACCAACTACATTAAACATCCCAGGGTTTAGTTAGTTCCTACTTCTTAGACTACTACTTCTAGTCGCAATGGGTAATTAATTTTCGCTAGGTGGCCCAATGGGCCAGCTTGATTGAAGAATCGATACCTACTGTTGTATCGATAATCGAAATTCTAATGTGCAGTTAAGTAAAAAAATCTTGTTTATTATTATCAAAATAAATCATCTTTAAGTTGCTCATTCATTAGTATACGTAGATTATGCAAAAGTTTGATTCAAAAACCATTTAAATCTCCTTGCTCATTTTATTTGAACCATAGAGGCCACTTTACCAGCCAGTGTGGTGTGATCAAACACCGCTTCTGTTCCAAATTCAAAATTCGAAATTAATGGCGGATTTGACAGGAGCTTTATTGTGCGGCTAATTTAAATCTTATCAACGAGCGATGACAGCGACTTAATGGGATCGCGAACACCGCCATAAAAAATATAATGCCTTTCATTTCGTTTGGAGATTATTTCCTTTTTGATTTTAATTCCCTTTTGTTTATGTGGAAATTAATTTAGTTATTACTTCAATTTGAATAAGATAATTAATTTATTGGATTTTTTGAGAGTACATTTATCCTTTAGGGTTTTAGAAGGATTAAAAATAATTTTATCCTTTAGGATTTTAGAAGGATTAAAAATAATTTGTTTCAAGAAAATTTTGGATAAAACTTCGACTTGATAATCACGGCAACCGCACGTGCTGGAAAAGTTAAACGAGCAAGTCATACGTATCAAGAACTTTTAAAAATAAAAAATGTATTGGTGACACGGTTAAGAAATTAAAATTTCAGTATTCTAGTGAGTTTGAGTTTGAATAGATTACGTATACGGAAATGAATACATTCCACAATACAAGAAAAACCATCTTCCAAAACTAACTGTCGGTTTTTATGCTAGTCAGGAATTCAAGAAGTATGAATAGCTAAGCGTATAATAAGGATGGGCCTAAACTACCAGACAGTCATCCAGCCAGTTAGTCCTCTTGGGTGCGCACCCAGCCTCGACTGGAAACCCGACGGTCGCAGACAGACAATAACCAGTCTAACTCACGGTATGTTGCGTTCCTTGAATATCGGATGCGTCGGATTGTGAAAAACGAAAATGTGATGTAGAAGTGTGAAATTAAAATAGAGCACAAAATAAATAAATACTGACGAAGATTGTGGTGAAGTGCAAACAAAAGTTTACTAGTGCGCGCTTAGGAATGAAGAAATTATTTAATTGCTGGTAATGATGCGATGGGATGAGATGGGATGGGATTAGGTTGATCCAATTGAGTAAATTTAAAAAATATCGCAATAAGTTCCGTCACGCGTCGAGAAAATTAAAAATAAAAGTGGTGTTTCGTGTTTTAAATCTTAGTTAGATAATGTTAGAAAAACGACATAGAGAGTGATATTACATGGCCCGGCACCCTAATTGCGTAACACACGATCAATCGGAATCGGTTTCATTTTGACAGTTCAACAACGTTCCTTGCGTTATTTACGTGTTTAGCAGACTTTTTCGAACTTATAAAGCAATGGATTAATTTGCTTGCAATTTGCTTCAAAATGATTCAGATTCAGATTAATCGTGTGTTACGCAATTAGGGTGCAGATTGTACGCAGTAGGAAGTGTGAAGAAAATCTAAGATCAGCTTTGAAAATATATAACTTCCTTCAAAGTAGATTCGGTAGTCGGGTTCTATCAAGTGGAGCTAAAAATATTAACAAAAGTTAATACTGTTTTATCCATCTCTCAAGTTCGGTCTTGGTAAACAAGAAAGAAAACGAAAACATAAAGTTACATAGTTTTCAATATAAATGGGAAAGATGTTGCTTGTAGTCTAGGATTCAATTTTAAGGTTAATTGGTATATGTGAATGAAATGATCACAAGTTCGATTTTCGATTTAAAATAGATACGCTTAAAGCCTAAAAATAAATGAACTAAAAGATATCCAACATAACGTACATCATCATCATCTGCCTAGTCTTTTCCCAACTATGTTAGTACCAGTATTTTACATGGAGCGACTGCCTATCTGACCTCCACAACGTACAACATATTACTAATAATTAATTAAACGTTAACCTATCTTTTTTCTACCCTCTAAAACGGTAAAGGTACTCGTTAACATCGTGAGGAAACCGGCATGTCCTAGAACCAAAAATTTGAAGACATGTGATATGTCACATGTCTTCAAATTTTTGGTTCTAGGACATGCCGGCCACCACACGCCACCACGCGGCCAAGTGCGGGTTGGTAGATGTACCAACCCGCACTTGGCCCGCGTGGTGGATTACGGCCCACTCCCTCTTACGGAGAGGAGGCTTGTGTCCCAATAGTGGGAACAAACAGTGGCTGATTATGCTATCTGTTTTGGAATGGGCAACTAGCTTCAACTTTCTGACTAACTGACCGACAATTTAATTTTGACAATTCAAAAGTGCCTGAAATGGTTTAATTGAAATAAATGATTTGAGTTTGAGTTGAGTCTCAAACTCAACTCAAACTCAAATCATTTGATAAGATTAAAATATTATCAAACAAGTTCATGCTATTTGACCACAAAAGCCCTTTTATTGAGGAAGTGTTCCGTGAACCGACGGCGACGGCAGGTCGTCGCGTACTTAGGTCAGGGTAAGGAAAATTTCCGATCCGATATGCAGGGAACAGACCACAGTTTTGTCTCACAGCCCGGTCAGTTCACCCATTTTGAAATATTTTTGTCTGATTTAGCACTAAAAGCACAATACGGATTCATTAATCAGACCTCGTCCTTTGTGACCGTTCAGAAACTTTGTAGCATGTTAATAACCTGTTATGATTTATTTAATCATATTAATCCTTTGCTGCGTAGCATGGTTTAAGAGGCTATAGGTAAGCAGAATTTCCGCTTGTGAGCAATCCACTCAGAGGAAATTGGTTATTACTTACAAAATTGCTGTGATTTGTCACTGCATATTTTACATACACTGTAACTTTAACTAAACCTGCTTATCCCTAGGAATTGTAATTGTATCGCAAAATTATACTAAGTTTTTCGTTAAGTGCAAGACGGGTTGTTTTGATAATACAGCAAATAATGCTGCCTAAAAAACAGCAACATTTAAAATTATATTTTCGGCATTTGAAAAATATTTTTTGGCAAAATGAACTATTTATCAACGAAAGTGGGATAACGCCAAAAACGCTTTTTTATAATTTATTAACAACACAGATTGATTTATTTATTTATTGTTATCTCCTATGCGCAGTCATTTAGTTTGTTAAATTTTGTAAACGATACTTTAAAGTTTTTTTTAGTAAAGTTTATAAAAAACAAACCAGTTTGTATAGACGAGCTACAAAAGGACGTGGTTCACGTGTAATTTTTGTCGAGGACCGCCAATTATAAGCTTAAAGTATAACTTAGAGAAGAATACGGGCTATTTAATTATATCCTTTGATGGAATGCTTTAAATGTAGCAATGGCCGCCTCGCGCTCACAAAGTTCGGTTTTATTTTTAAAATAACTTTAATTGTGGTTTGTCGTTGAATGTAAATTATAATTTTACTCCATTTAAAATGTTGCTCGTTTATAATTCCGTTTTCATTGTAACTTAACACGTTTCTTTGGAATGTTTATTTAAATTGTTTATGCAAATTAAAATATAATGTATAGGAGTTAATAGCAATTTACAAATAGATTACTATTCAATAATTGAATTTTATTACTATAATAATGTTTGTGTAATAATCAAGGCTTGTTTTTATTCTAATTGGTTTAATGTTTTTAACCCTTCCACTGCTACGCCGCACTGTAATTTATTCCGTTTAAAAATATCTGACGCAGAAAACGATTTATATAAATTTTGTTATTATTATTAGTATCGGAAGCAAACAAATTAATTGGTATACACATAATAAAATTAAGAAACATAAAACACAAATATTTTGGGGATTCAGCGACGGATCATGAAATGACGAAAAGAATTTTATTTATTTAGTTGCAACCAGCTGAATGGAAAAGTAAACCATTAGAATCACTTACATATAACTAAACAGTAGTTTATCATTTAGCATATGAACTTAGAATCTAAATGCATCAATTTATTAGACCAATCAGCAAACATTGGCGCAATCCATCACAAGTCTTAACAAGATGCGGGCTTCATCTCGCTGCAGATACACAAGCATATAAGATAGATACATCCATACCTCACGATGGCACTGCATATATAGGTTCATACCGCACGCTATATCTATACTAAGGCAAACATATCACAGAACGCACAATATGTCTCTACCATATCACAACAACGCAAGTTCTATCATAATCTCTCCGAAACTAATTCTAGTATCGCACTTCGCTTTGTACATCGCTATCGATTCGGTAAGCGCCCGAGGCGACGCGCGTAGATCACAGAATCACGCGTATGAAATGTAATAATAATCGACCATCCCGCGGGCTTATCTGTAAACGACTGCAGGCGAAAAGGTTTTAGCTGGGGGCGAAACACCGTGCGTAGCTCGAGGCTCCGCCCCAGGGAACGCCATTGGCTAAAAAGCAGTAGCGGGCCTCGACCGCGCCTCCCTATTGGCTACCCGGTAGCCGCCGGTGGGGGTACCGTGTCGCATCCACCGACAATATTTTGACGTTTTTTTACCGGCGCGGTGGCATTTCTCGTCGCGGCGATTAATTGTAATTCTTTATGGCTATTGTAGGGTTAAGTGAGCAGTTATACGTGACGTTTGTGTTCCATGTTTGAATAGCTCGTTTGTAGTGGATACGTCCGTTGTGTCAGATTTGCGCGGGCGCATCGTTTTGTTCGCTTTTTGCTTCTATTTGTGTAGGCTCAGTGTCAGCGTGTTTGGATTCGTTGCGCTAAGATTTTTTCATTTTTGTTGGTATTATTAATACCACCTGTTTATTTTATGTTTTCATTGAAAAGGTCTTTTTGGTGCAACATTTACTTACATATAAAAACTGTATAAACTGTATGGCAAAATCCTTTTCTTCGAAAACATAACAAGCTTGTATTAAAAACACTTTCAATAGAAACTCTCAATGGGTTCTGTTCAAGGCGAACCCTTGACAACAATACACACGTAGTAATAAAACAAAGCTTTTTTTTCAATTATCCAACCAAACAAAATAAGAAACATAACACAAAATATTGATATGCAAACTACAGCAAAGCAACAAGGTCTCAGTAGAACAGAACAGTGAAAACATATAGCAAGGAGGTCGTTATTAATATATTCCGAGCACCTCCCTTCATACATTGGACGCATCTTACTATGTTTATCTTGGAAAAGTGTGGGGAACGGATTTCGGGTTTTCCTGTTGAGGGGCGAACCCCAAAGGGGAGAAGAACCTCTTCTTACGAATACATTGTTACCTAACAATATAAGGAAGAATAAAATTAGAAAGGGACTTTCAGTGGATTTTACCAATGAAACTGAACGCTATCGCACATTTAAATCGCTTCAAGAGCTGTCAGTGTCATCATTGTTGTGGAATATAGACATTTTTATAAGTACCTATAATTTATTTAATACTTTAAGCACACAATTACAGAGGCGGACTTAATGCCATAGGTATTTTCTACCAGTCAACCTGTGGATGATGCAGAGACAGTGGTAGATGCTATTGTGAAAAATTGAGGAGTAAATATTTGTAAATATAAAGTGACGCAAAATTTAGAGCAAACTCCAAACAACTCAAGCTTTAGCTGCCTGTCGTTCGAAATTTGATTATAGTTTCCTCCATTCTATGATACGAGTATTGTTGAATACTTTTTATTCCCGTATTTCATAAAACAAAACTTTGGAGTTTGCTCTTTTAATTCTATACACATTTTCTACTCGTGTTTGTATTTGTGTCCCGGCGGAAGCATATTTATCTTAGCGTGGTCAGAGTTATTATACAATATCCACTTAAATATGATTTTCTATACTTAAGTAAGCAAATATCTATTCAACGTTGTCTGTATGCCTAGGTATTGATGTTTCAATCAACACGACGTTAGCAGCTTGTCAGTATAGGCAGGATGCATCTCATTTTGAAATAAGGAAGTAACAAGTTCCAAAAACAATAACAAACAAAAAACTGCTAACTCCCTTGGGCAAAAATCTAATTAAAGAATACAACAAAAAAAATCAAATGACAGCTGTCAAACCATTGTGTGGTCTGTTGCGGTGGCGACATTGTCAATTTTTCGGGTTTGCCATCGCGAATAATTCGGATAATTTGTGATAATTAATTTCTTGTGGAAACGCACGCCTACCCGTGTGTGTTTAATAACCACCCCGAGGTGTTGGACATTTGGTCGGCGCGAAAATGTTTTCGGAAACTCTCATTATATTGAAAGTTTGCAAAATAATACCCTTTTTATGTTATAAAGGATAATGGCGCGTTTATTTGATGTGAATAGCTAATTTATTTAATTAGGTACCTACATGTTGTTATAATAATATGGATGGAGCTGTTATGAAAAGAAATTATAATTTTAACAACTAAGATATATTTTCGAAAGGGATAAAAGACATGTTATATTGTAGAGTCGTCGTAATTTAATAGTGAAAGTAAAACACAGTAAAATGTTATAATTGATGTAAGTTGTACTTAATCTAAGACATGGTGTTTAATAATATGTCAGTAACTGCAAATTATGGAAGATAGAAAGAAAAAAAAAACAGTTGAGCCATAGATTTATGTTCGCATAACTCGACATAATGTATGGATCAACAGATTTTTTTTCACGATTTCAGGGTTGGTCCCGTAGTAAAAGTTGTTCATAATGATGAGTACAAGACCCCTTTTAAGGATTAAAACGATCAAAATTTAACAGTGTATATTCCTCCAGACTCGCCAACCACATATTTACATGTTGTGTACCTGCACTGCTAGAAATATTTAACATAACATCACACCTGTATCCCCTGAAGAGTTAAGTAGAGGTGTAGGTACCTATAGTACACCCACATTTCGCCAGTTTTTTATTCATTTATTTATTTTTTTCAATAATTCACACTAGGAATTTCTTCTGTATCGTGGGTGCGTTTACGCGGAACAACTACTTGTAGGCCGTACAAATATTTGTTCCGTGCGGGAATCGAACCCGCGACACGCAGCCAACCGTGCCGTCAGTTATGTCCACGTCCCAGTAATAAGGGCTATAAGCCCAGACCTCGTGCTGCTACTGAGAAGATTCCAGATGGAAAAACCCAATAACACTTTGCACTTTGCTCTAACACTACTAGTTTAGCGCACATAAAACAAGAACTAAATCAGTCAAACCAAAAAAGAAACAAAAATTTTCAAACACACCTTTAGGCGTTACAGAAGTCTACAAACAAACACTGTACCACACAAAAGATTTAAAAAAAAAACTAAAAACTTCTGACAAAAAATAGCCTCACACATTATCAGCTCATTAATGTCTAATTCACCGCGGCGACCCGACCCATGGGTCATCAATTAAAAATTACAGAAGTGTCAGTTGAATTTGATAAATTCACATTTTCTTACTTATGTCGTTTTGTTTTAGCCGACCTATTAGTCACGCGCCATCCCGTTAGAAATTTTCGAATTTAGAATGATTCTGTAACGGTATTTTTTTTGTTATTGGAATTCGGAAAGCTGGAAATTAAATTAGGAATTAGACTGTCATTTGTATTTTTTTTATAGGTTGCCATTTTTAATCATTAGCGTTTCGAAATGCATTTCTAGATTTATGACGTGTTAAAACATTTTTTATCTTTCGTTGGATACATGCTACGTAGATTTAGATAGTTGAAATGAATCTGATGCAGCTTCTCAAATTATATTGAAGGTCATATAATTGCCTTGTTTCTAAACATTTAATGCTTAAAATATGCATACAAATACCAAATAAATCTTAAATGGTTAACAATAAATCACATTTTTTACAAACTAAATTTCAAAACTTCAAATCCTTTTCTGATTAATCATAGGATATCGATTCAATTTCGATCGGAATGTAGACGGAGTTAATACTGGCAACTACCTATCTAAAAAGAAACAAAGTCAACACTAGATCACCTCTCAGTAATGATTTTGGAGAATTCCGTCAAACTGGTGTATAATTTGGATAAAAATTCGAAATATGCAGAGACTCGTGTCCACTACAATTACTCGGGTATTCGGGAATCGGGGACGAGGCGAGCACGCGAGGTGCACCTCTATTACTCGGCTATAATGTGATACTGACTATTAGGCCTTGATACTGATGCTAATGTCATGTAATTGTAATTACAATCTACATACCTCATGTCTGGTCCTTACGTCTGCTTCTTCAAAAGTGTCTCTCTCGTCCCAGCAAATATTTATTCTTTTTGTAGGACCTACTTTTTTTGTCGACATAGGTCACAGAATAAGCAAGCTAAAGTGGCAATGGGCCGGCCATATTAGCCGTAGAACCGATTACCGTTGTGGTAGACGTGTTCTTGAGTGGTAAGGTAGGACGCCCTCAGGCTAGGTGGAGCGACGATCTTCGCAGGATAGCTGATAGCAGCTGGATGAGAGTTGCCGAAAATCGAATTGAATAGCGTGCAATAGGAGAAGCATGTGAGGCTGATGATGATGATGATGAGGACCTACTTATGTGTAGTCCTAATCATTTGGTCTTAGTTTTTGGAACCAGCGCTAGTCAATGCGTTTTAGTTCAATGGTGAAGTCCAGAAGGCCAGTTCCCGCAATTAAAAACGTTCAAAATCTAGTCGCAATCTCATCTCAGCGGCAATCAATGTCAAAAACTTGTCAAAAATGTAGGGAAATTAGAGGTATTTTTGACAGATTGAGATTGAGATCAGACTGTGAACCTTCTTAAAATTACGAGAATTGACCCTCAGATATATTTGAGTTTAGTGTCATATCGCTTTTCTTTAATTTTGCAACCATCCAACAATATGCAATACTGACTTATCTTCCAACTTTTTTGAACCATCTCCTAAATCCTTTGTTTCATCTTATACTCAACACGTTTTAAAACCCGTTCATCGTAGTCATAACAATGTTTGTTCCATTTCTTAAATCAAATACGATATCTTTTCCTCCGTTTTATCAAATGAGAAAATCCATTGTTATAATAAATTGTATTACGATATCTATGATTGAACTTGCAATCTGTCGATCAAATGAAGGTTATACCTACATATTAGCTCGGTTTATGGAATACCCAGTCATTATGATTTGTGACATTAGCTCGTCTCCTATTGTGAATGGCGCTAGCAGTTCAGGGCCAATGTGACGCATCACATCGTCATTCTCAGAAAATTACACACGTCTATAATCTATCATTAATTATGAGTGATTTACCTGAATACACTTTTCCATTGATACCTAAATGTCAGATAACTCAGATTGTTCCTCATAACTCGGATAAATGAATCTGGTCGTCACTTGTTTTTTCAGATCTTTTTGCTAGCGTCTTTTTTTTCTGTATCCTGACTCATTTCTTGTCATTAATTTTGACATTTTCTGGTATATTGTTTAAAGAGTATTATTCAATTCTATCATTCGTTATGCTGTAAGTATGCTGAGCAACAGCCGTTTTGCGTGGATGTGACGCTTATTTTCCCCCAACTTAGTATTTTTTTTTGTTTGTTTTTTTCTCTGCGTCATGTTTACCGCAAATAAAAGTTTTTTTTTTTCTTTATATTCTATTGCTTGAGTTGTTTTATGTGGCCTATTATGGTCTCTAGCATTGAGTCCATTAATCGTCAGATGTTCAAAGAAAAAGATAGGTATTCGTTGTAATTATTGATACTCGAAGACTCACTGAATCGTTGCCCCTTGTCTTCTGTTACATTACTTACCTGCCCCAGCAATCTCGACATTCATAGCGATCGCTTTACGACCGAATTCGGTCGATAAGTCCCGAATTGACAGGTGAAATGTATGGAGTGACAGGACTTTGCGACCGAATTCGGTCGTAAAGCGATCGTTATGAATGTCGAGACTGCTGGGGCTGTTGAGCGAAATAATCTATATCTACATAAATAAAACAAAGTCGGGTTAGTTACACCATTTATAACTCAAGAACGGTTGGACCGATTTTTATTATCTTTGATATGTTGGATTTGTCTCCACCCCGAATGAAATAGCATAATAACTATTATCTAAACCATAGGAAAAATTGATGAATAAAAAATATTGAATGTAATTCATTTTCTCATATATTCGTTCTTAATGATTTTGAGCCGGATCAGTTAGTTGAATAAGTATATTTTTTACTAGATTATCATTTTGAAGATTTCTTGTAAACTTAGCGCATAGATGTTTAATTACAGTGTTCTAAAATCCAAAAACAGTTATTAAATCTATCCTACAACAACTCAAAAGGACCTCAAAGGTCAGAAAATCAATAAAAATCCACAAAAACAATAGGAACCTCTCATAATTGAGGTCGGGTAAGTCACAAAACGTTTTATAATTGTGCTCCGTTGGCCCACACCTGTAATTGAGCTAAACATAGTCATTGGCCGTATTTTATGGGCAAAACAATAAATATATTGTTTGTGGAAACTTGAGTTTTTTTGCTTGTGAACGGTATTGCACTTTCAAATTATATAGATGTTGGGTTGATTTTGTTTTGATTTCATGAGTTGATTGGCACAAATATTATGTGTGGTCTGGAATTGTGTAGTACTCGTATTGTGTCATCTAGGTACCTAGACTTTTCCCCAACTATGTTGGGGTCGGCTTCCAGTCTAACCGGATGCAGCTGAATACCAGTATTTTATATGGATCCACTGCCTATCTGACTTCCACAACCCAATTACTGGGCATTACGATACCCCTTGGTAAGACTGGTTGTCAGATTTTCGGGCTACTGACGACCCGTAACGACTGTCAAAAATCCACGAATGACAGCCGGGACCAACGGCTTAACGTGCTTTCCGAGGCACAGAGGGGTCTTGGTATGTGAAGATGGTCACCCATCCACGGACCAACCATGGCAAGCTTAGCTCAACCTGATCGATCGACCCGTGCGGATGTTGTTACTCAGCCACAAGCCCCTAAATTGTGTAGCATTGTGTATTGATAGAAATAGTACCTAATTCATCGCTGAAATTACTTGTTGGCTAAAAAATAGTTTCCACATTGTCTTAGGCACAATCTAGGGCTAGGGTCAGCACGAAACGTCGCCCGAAGACATGGCAAAGGTTGTAATTGCGGTTAATGTTGGTTTGGCCGGTTGGTTGGCGTTGTAAAAATACCTAAACTCAGTTTTTTTTTTTTGCTAGACTAAAATGACAGACGCGATCGAAATTTTTTTGTCAACATGACATTGTCATTTTATTTAAACATGAAATAGACAAAGGGTTTTCTAGGCTAGTGTTCACGACGACTCAATAAAATAAGAGCTAAACAAAGGAAGTTATTCAAACGTCAATCTGTTTTTTTTTTTTTGCTAGCCTGTGTCTATTGTCCCACTGCTGGGCAAAGGCATCCCCTATGCTCTTCCACCTTTCCTTGTGTTGTGCCTTCTCCGTCGAATCAGTTATGAACGAGACCAAATCGCCACGCCAGCGTTTCTTAGGCCTGCCTCGGTGACGACGTCCGCTGAATGTTTAATAAAAGTCCAGAACAGAATTTATTTTTGTTACAGGTAGTTTATCTCAAAGTGCTCCTAGTTAATGAGATGTGGTACAAGAAAACCTAGAAGTAGCCTTTTTCTATTCAACCATTGTATCGGGAACCTCTCCCTCCGGCGACTTGTACAACTTGGGCGGGAATCCAAACAGCTGATACGTCCAGTTTTTTTCTTTTTCCACAGACAAAGCAGGCAATTTCTAAGAAGATTTTAATACGATCATCAATACAAACTGCCAGATATGAATGAGGCTGATAAGATAAGAATCATATATAACACTGAACAGAAACGTTATTTACATATAAATCCACTAACATTTTGTTGAAACGGTCCATAATTATGTTGGAAAATTATAATTTTTATGTTATTAAAATTTTATGTATCAAATTAAAGGTTGCGTTGAACTATGTCGGGTCATCTTGTTTATGGTAATGAGTGCGAGACCACGTGGTCGCGCGACATCAGTGAGAGAGCACCCTATACTTAGAGGAACATTAAAATACCGGCGTTTTTTGTGAACATAATAAGGTTATGTTGTGATTTTGGGTGTTAGTGAGTTTCGGTATTATTACGATATATTATCGCGTTTGTTTTATGATTTGGGGGATTTGTTACAGATATGATCATGGATGATAAAAAAGCTCTAAATGCCAAGTACATATGAGCTTAAAAACAATAAGGAAGAACCAAAAGGTTTATGACGGAATTTATGAAGTTTGGTGAAGACCTTGAAAGATGTTAGTCCAACATCATTAACTCGATTTTTTTTTCTAGATATTTTGTTTGGGTATGTCTACTCCATGACATTTTTGGAGACGTGGGAATACAATGTGTAGGCTCGTGGGATATCTCAAGCTGTTGCAAGAAGAGAAGATTGGTTATTTTTTCGTTGTACTTATCTAAGGTTAAGCTACGCTTACCGCGGACGATTTGTGGATGGGTGTCCATCTATTACTTAAGCCTCTACGTGCCTCTGAAAGCACATTAGGCCGTTAATCACGGCTATCATTCATAGATCTTTAACAGTAGTTAAGGGTAGTCAGAAGCCCAAAAATCTGGCAACCAGGCTTACGAAGGGGTATCGTGTTACCCAGTAACTGGGTTGTGGAGGTCAGATAGGCAGTCGCTCCATGTAAAATACTGGTATTCAGCTGCATTCGGTTAGACTGGAAGCCGACCCCAACGTAGTTGGGAAAAGGCTAGGCAGGTAGATTTTTTTGCTTACAATAATAGTATATAATACCACCACTTCAAAACCAACTCTCTCTTAAACTCTTAACAACCAAACACACGAAATATAACAATCACCATATTGTATTAACAAATTACAAAAATTACATCAGCTATCAATCAAAATTTACTTTTCAAAACGACCCGAGCAGTATTTTAGTCAAGTGCAACAAAACAATCGACTAACACGAATCTAAATTATTATAATTCGACTAAAGGATCATCTGACTAATCTGATAATAAGCTGATTGAGTCTAACCTTCCATATTTTGATTGGACAAAAAATTTGATGCACGACTACATTTGGTATTAGTTTTTTACCAATTTTGGTTGATTTATTTGGTGATAAGGTTATAAATGTTATGATGCAGTAAATTATCCTCTTCCGTAAAGCAGTGTGTACAGACGCCAGCACATCAAACTATTACAAACTGTCAAATTTCTGTAATAGATTTTCAACTTTATCGCTAAAGTATTAGGTTCAAGGTTGATTGGGAAAATTTGACAGTGTCGGGTAGCTTGACGTGCTGGCGTCTGTACTTAGTTGATTTGGCCACGTTTGGAGGAACCATGTCTACAGATTTCAGGAGTCAAGATTCGATTTTTTAGATGAGTAGCACTTAGACTTCACGAGGACATACGAAACTCTAAAAAAATCGTGTTTTCTAGTTGTCTTCCGTTGTCTTATTCAACATAATAGTTGACAAAGACAACAGAAGACGTTCCAAAAATAAAGGCGGGAGAAAATATTTGACATAATATTTAGAAAAAGCCTAAGAACTGAATAAGCTATTGTGGTTGTAGGAAAAACTAGTTTTGGCATTCCATTATTTTAGTCTTTGATTTTATTCAGGTACTTCGATGCCATTGATAGATGCTGTCAGAATGATATTGTTTGTAACATTTGTCATTACCTACAGAAGCGACACAAGGACATAACGTGATTGGCAAACGAAGTAGGTAATACCATCACTTAATCACGATAATGGACGACATTCCATCTCTCCACCATAAGTCACGACCGCCACTTGAACTTAAAAAGAACAACGCAATTTAAGCTCAATCTATAAAATACTATAATATATTTACAATTACGTACCATTTAGAACAATTTAATCCGTCGTGGTAAAGTTTCGGGCCCGGATCGGGACGATTTGGCTCGATCTCTAAGACAATATAATTTGACTGATTGATTGCTCCGCCATCTTGGATGCTTGGATGCCGCACGCAAGTCCCCAGAATTTAGAATTTCGAACATTTCAGAGTAATTGTTGTTTAATGTGCGAGAAAAGTGGGTTTAAATGGGTACAGAAGAGCAATACTGAAAGTTTTGTTGTTTTATGTTTGCTATATTTTAAACTTTGATTTATTTTTAATCAAGCAACTTCTACATATTCTATTCCAGGCGGCCTATTCTGTAAAAATCTCACAATAAAAAATTAGGTAAAGTAAGCTTATAAATGAAGACGGTGTATTCTGTAAAAACCTCACCGTGAAAAATTAGGTGAAGTGAAAATTTTGCTGAAGTAAGCTATCAATAGTGTCAATCCCTAGTACACTATTGACAGCTTACTTCAGCAAAATTTTCACGATGAGACTTATACAGAATAGATTGGCAGGTCATATACTTACTCTACATTTAGGTCATCTAAAGACTCTCGAGAAAATGTACGATTTTTATTGGAGGCTTCTAAATACGCATTCTTGGCCTACTAAATACGCATTCTTGCCACTAAATAATTCACTCTCAATTCAGTAGACAGTTCTTATAAAACCACAGAGTCGTAATTCTTAAAATGTTCGAAAATTAAAATCTCATTTTAGAGAATTCGTAATCTTAAAATATGGCTGCAATTTGACCACATTCATCCCCAAAAAGTGATTTATTGTTGTTTCACGATCACTCATATACTGCGGTCAATATTATCCCTTGATTTATTAGGCCTACAATACAGCGAATTTACTACCAAATTCTTTTAATAGAATAATTGGGCTAATTCTGGAACGAGATTATTAAAATTTTGGCAAAATAATTCTGATTGTGTGGAAAAAACTGGACTGCCATACCACACAACTTTTTTAATGCAACCTTAGTATTTTCTTGGTAAACTCATCTGTTTTTGTCCATATCATTGTTGTTTCATCGGTGTTGGTGTCGTAACGTGGAACTCGAATAATTTAATTAATAACCTATTAGAAGATGACGATCAATGTGGTAGGTACTGCAATTATAACACACCGGTGTACATCTCCCGCCTACACTACACCACTAAGACGGAGGACATCGTGGAGTACGTGCGCCAGAAAACGAGGTACTCGCCGAGGGTGCAGTTACTGGAGTCGCACCGCAACGTCAACTTCAAGGCGTTTGTGGTGCGTGTACCGAATTGTTATCTGCCCGTCGTCATGGATGAAGACTTCTGGCCGCAGGATGTGGTGTTCCGTCGCTTCCGCGGACAAGTACCACAGAACAGCACAAGAACTGCTAGCTAGTGAAGTACTATTTTATAGTAAAATATGTATGTTTAGGTTAAGGTATATATCTATGGGCCTGCGTCGCCTGAAATAAATCAATAAATAAATAAATAAATAAATAAATAAATAAATAAATAATTATTGTAATAAGGACAATATTCTATTGAACTGCTCGTCCTGTGCGTGAGTGAAACTGTGGAGAGGCCTATATACAGCAGCAGATGTCTAGGCAATATTGATTGAAGGTGATGATGATAGTTAATTTATCTATAGGTCTTTTCAGAACCTACCTATAAAAATCATGTTCTTGAGATCCATAAGTCATAACTGAGCATAATACGAATCTGGATGTATTTCTTTTAGATTTTATGCTGATGAACTCGAACCTAATTTTAACCGAGGCTTTCGGAGATTCGTTCTAGCTCTAGAATACGGACATGACACTCAAGTACAGACGCCAGCAGGTCAAGCTACCCCAAACTGTCAAATTTTCCCAATCCACCTTGAACCTTAATGCCTTAGCGATAAAGTTGAAAATCTATTAAAGAAATTTGACAGATTGTAGTAGCTTGATGTGCTGGAGTCTGTACAAGGACGAGTAGGGTTGTGTATCCTCATAGAGCACATCGCGTGGCTCACCCCCAAATCGATTATGGTAATTCGATATTCGAATCGGAACAGGTGCGTCGATGCGCGTCAAGTAACCACGGAGATCGATTGTTGGAATGGGTATGATAATGAATTCATGTTGAAACTTTAATGTGGAGGTAGAATAACATTATAATTATAATTATTATCCGCGCTCGAGGATGTAAATGATGAAGCGGAAAACATAGTCTTTCGAAGAATTTTAACTTAACACTAGGCTAAGGTAGTGGAATTTTTTACACATCAACTACCTATTATATTAAACTTCTCTCTGCTGCATGAATAAGCAATGAAGTAAACGAAGGTGAAAGCTTCCAGGAATTCCAAATTCGCGAGAGAAATTATAATCAACAGTGTGAAATTGAAATGTACCAATTGCACGTAGTGAAATATCTTACGAAGCAATATAACAAGAATATGTAAGCTGTCAAGCCCTATATGCCTGGAGGCTTTTATTTAGGTATTAAATTTAGTTTACTTTAGTATATTTTGTTATTATTATTGTATTTTTTTCTTGAGTATAGTTTTCATTGTATTTATTGGTATATTGGCGTGGCTAGCTGACATATGGCAAATAATTTAATTTAATATTCTGTGTCTTGTAATGTCAATTACTTTGCATACCTACTATTCTATAGGAGCAAGTTTTTTAGCTGAACAGACAGCTTTGCTGCGGGGGAGTTTGTTGCACCACTTCTTCTTCCCAGCGAAAACACTAGGAAGTGGTGAAGGGTGGGGTACTGATTCCCAGCCTGATTTAATAAATGACTTTAGATTTTGATTTGATCTTGCAATTACGACTTTAGCTATGTATGTATTTCTTTTTGAACCGAATCACTTTTAGCCCTCAAAATAAGTAAAACATTCCCTTGATTCAAAAAGACATCATACTTAACACAACTTACACAACATATCAAAGGATCTGAAATGATTTTAAATCGCGAATCGAATGTGATTTTAAACATCGATTCCCTCCGATTCGCGCCCTCGCATCGCTTGCGTGCCGCAAATCGCATCACGCAGATAAGTTTTGAAAGCGTTCGAAATTCAACATTCAAATTGAATGGCCAGGTGGCGCGTGCTCTATGCATTTATTTTGCATATTGCCGCGAAAAATTTACAATGCGAACGATTTTTGAATGCTCAAAAGGCAAATTGTTTTTTATTTCGTTACATGGCCAATTAAAGTGACTGCATTTAAAATTAAAATTCAGGAAGAAATATTTATTTATCCGAAGCTATTTGTTTGCATTTATTTCAGTTTGAAAAAAATCTGTTCTGAAAATATTATAACTCGTAATTCTTTATTTCTGCTTTTTGCTGTAAGCAAAGAGTCTTATTTATTTGAACGCGTACAAAAATTTTATCTCTGGAACTACCGGTCAAATTTCAAAAAATATTTTTGCATTGCATATAGGCTTGCAAATGGCCTATAGCCTTAATCAAGAAGTGGGTGACAACCCACTTTACATCACGCTACGATCCTTAGGACCCGAAGCAAAAATAAAAAAAAACGGTCAGAAAGAACGCTAAGCAACAATGAACGGTCATCATTGCTTAATCTTGAAGATCGACCCGTGTGGCTGTTATTATTAAGCCACGAGCCCCTCAGCACTACCACTACCTCACCCTAAGCATTCCTCACAAATTCAGTTACTTTTTTGTACAAAAAAACACGTGCAGAAAAATTAAAGATGGAACACATCAAGTACTTAGTTACCGTATCATAACGCTGCACCACTCGGGGTGCCGACAATACGCCCTCGTAACGCCACGCGGCGCCCATTACCGGCCACGAATAAAAAACACTGGCCCATTGTCGGCCACGCGTCGACACTCGATACCTCTACTTTATTAATTCTGACAGCTCTTTGCATTAGCTTGTTAGTGCTGCACGTAATTATCGTGGGTATAGAATTTACTCGTTGTTGAAAAAAATCGGATGTTTTTACGAGATACTTTTTGTATGTTTAATTTGTAATCACCCTGGATAAGATTCAAACTCAAACTACAAACCAATTACAGACACTTTTGATTTGTCAAGGGGTTGGTTCGTCAGAAAGATTGACTTTACTTTTCCAAAGCGTAGTAGATTCCTATCGAGAACAACGGGCAAGAAATCCACGGACACCCTTTTAAATCAAAATACACTCGTAGTTACAAAATATCGGTTACATCATTAATAAAAAGAAAGAAAATACGTTTATTTGCGGTGAACACGACGCAGACGAAGAACACTAACGCAAAAAATAACAAATTGGGGGAAAATATGCGTCACATCCACGCAAAACGGCCATCGCTCAGCAGAATGCTACGACTCAAATGCATGTATGTTAAAATTATACTAGTGATAACGATGCAGAACGTTAAAATTTGATTGTCACGAAACAGTAATAGGAAGGAGCCATAAGGCCTACAGTAAAGGACGAAAATCATCATAGAAAGATGATGATGTCTTCACTACCCAGAATAAAATAAAAAGTGTGGAAACCAATGTATTTTTCTACTTTATCAGCTAAGTATGACTGATTTCTAATGAAAGTTTGGATCACGATAAATAAACTTTAAAATAGGATTCTGAGATTTTAGAGGAGGTATTATCCACTCTGTATTACTTACCTCGTAGTTTAGGTAAATAATTATATACTTTAGTTTTATAATATGTTTATTTTTTTACCAGAGAGCGGAATGTAGACCTATTCATGCATATAAAACTAACTAAACATATAAAACTTTCCCTATTAAAAGCGAGTTGCCATATTTTTTTTTTTATGCCTAGTGGAAACAATAAAAAGGAGCCTTTTTAAAGTAATTATTCCGTGCAGATGTTTTTAATGCCTGCTAAGAAGTTCTTGAAAGGAATAATAAAATATAATTAATTTTACGGTAAACATTCTAGGTACAAGAGCAGATAAGGAAATTGTAATCGCTTCAGGACCTAGACAGTCATCGTCTAAATAAAATCGCTATACCTACTCAAACCGGGCACATTATGATAAAGTGACTTTTGAATTATCATCATCATGGGCTTGTAGCTAAGTAATAACAGCAGCACGGGTCGATCGACCAGGTAAGGCTACGCTTGCCGCGCTTGGTCCGTGGATGGGTGATTTTACATACCAAGACCCCTCCGTGCCTTGGAAAGCACGTTATTGGCAAGTTATTTTTTAAATAAATTGGACCACGGAACTCTCAAAAGGTGCTGTGGTCCAACTATTTTTAAAGTTGGACAACTGCCCCTAGTAAAGACCCATGGTCCAACTAGTTGGACAGAGCAGTTGGACCACTGCCCCGGACTGGTTAAGCCGTTGGTCCCGGCTGTCATTCGTAGATCTTTGACAGTCCTTACGGGTCGTCAGAAGCCCGAAAGTCTGACAACCAGTCTTGCCAAGGGGTTTTTGTTTTTTTTTAAAAAAACGTAGCCCCGCTATAGGAATTACTCCTGTATCGTGGGTACGTTTACAAACATTTAAAGTCACATACACAAACAGCCAGACTCGGAACAACTACCTGTGACAACTAACTACCTTCACAACACAGTAACTGGGTTGTGGAGGTCAGATAGACAGTCGCTCCATGTAAAATACTGGTACTCAGCTGCATCCATTTAGACTGGAAGTTGACCCCAACATAGTTGGGAAAAGGCTAGGCAGATGATGATGATGCGTTATCATCTTCGTGCCCTTGTTCCGTGTTAATTGGGTTCCAACAAGTTTTCTTCTTCCAATCTCCCCTGTCAACGCTGTCATTCACCCCCGTCTCTTTTATATCATTCCTCATACAATTCATCCATCTTTTCTTGAATAGGTACATAAAATAAATTAATAGGTAAAGTGTCAACAAGCCAAGAGTTTGGTTGCATACCTTTATGTTGAATGTTGGTCCAAAAAAAAAGCAATGAACACGCTGAATTATCATCGCAAACGAACCCAAAATTCATTAACTATTTCTGTAAAATTGTTTTAGGATTGAGACATCAGTCAGGTTAAGTTAGATAACATGAAACAGTTCATTACCCCAAAAATAATAAAGAAAAAAAAAAATATTATTATAATATAATATATCTTATTTACTTATTTAGGTATCCATTTATGTACCCAATAAGTACCAATACCAATTAAGAAAGCATAATTTCTTAAAGCTTTAACTGTCATTGATCCCCTAAAATGAAATAAAAAATATGTTTTCCTCTTCAGCCAACCTCCTTAAAATAAAAGCATTAAGTACCTATAACGCAACTATTTTCAGAATCTGGTAAATACTAAGTAAGTGCAAAAAACAAAAGCTGTATGTCGCGAGCCGTATTTAATCCCATAATCAATTAAAAATAATTATATGTATTTCCCTGAACAGGTTGTTGAAACAAAAGCATTTTACTTTTCAAAACCTCGTATTAACACGTAGTTGGGCGAATAAAAAGGATCTTTGTCGCGAGTCTTTAATCCCCTAACCAATTTTTTTTAAACATATTTCCCTCATCAGCCAGCCTCTTTAAAACAAAAGCATTCTATTTCCAAAACCTCGCACTAACAAGTAGGTGCGCAAAGACAAAGGCTGCATGTCGCGAGGCGCTTGCTCCCCGCGGCGCGCCCGCTGCGCACACGCTCCCGCGCACGACACCCGCCGCCCGCGCATGCTCGGAGTCTAATTGATTGACGAATGGATTGATTAAGGAAATGTGTAGAGATTTACATTTGAAATAAGTAATGTAATGACGTCATTTGTCGTCAGGAAGGATTGATTTGATTGGACGGGAGAGATGCTATGATTAGAATAGCTGAAAAAGTTATATAAGTTATTTTGCTGAACTGGGCCTTTTTGGCGTAGCCATAAGACATACTTTTCTGCTTATTTCTTATATCGGACTTTACACTTTTTTATTTGTTTTTGGAACGAAGTTCCTTATCGCGCGTTGCGAAAGGAGGCTAGACGGAAAAAATTAAGACCAAAAGTTGTAACGACACTTTTTGCTATAGTTGTAAGCCGTGCGGCGTGCGCGTGTTTCTCTGTCTGTCTCTATCTTAGTTTTTTTTTTGTCTGTGTTTTTTTTATTTGTTAATAATAAAAAAAATATTATTATAAGTAACTTAAAAAAAATAAAATTTTATTACAGTTCCTTCACTAATTAATCGAAAGGAACTTCGTTCCATCCGGGTGTCCCTTGACACCTCTCAAGTTTCATCTGATGTATGTCTCTGGTGTACTGTGTATCTTTTAGTCTGTGCTAAATGAATGTACCTATTTCCTTTCTTTCTTTCTTTATGAGACATAACACTCATGCTGTTCATGTAAAAACAACAGTTCTGGGATTGAATAACAACGTAGGTATGTACAGCAAAACGTTTGGTATATAATTAAATGTTCCATTGAGTGCATTAGATTTTCCGAAAATAAACCTTATAGAACATGCAAACTTTTATTCGGAAAATTGCAATCCATGAATATTGTTTATAATAAATAGTGGAATTTTATATGAGAATGATGTTTTGTGTTTCCAAACTTCAGATGAAAAGAAAACGGACTAAAGCAAGTTAATTAATGAAACCTCCAAAAAGAAAAAACTAATTTGAAACAACCAAACACACCATTATTGTACCAACCAACTGACTCTATCGTATCAACTATTGTTTTCTCATAAACCAACGTCAAAACCAAATCTTACATTTTCATCTACACTTAAAACATTATTATTACGTTTCAAATAAATCGTTCGATATGACACAAGGGGCACCAAATAGGCGCTTTACAGTGCCCACTCTCCGATCCTGTCATTACTCATATTAGATTTGTGGGTCCCCGATAAAAAACCCAGATAGGGTGATTATAGTCGGCTATGGTATAATTTTGGGGTCTGTGACGGTGATCCCCTTTTGTTATTTTTTGCTAGTTTATTAAAAGAATAGTTCTTTTTTGTGTTGTTGTTGTTTAGACTTTGTGGCGCACTGGTGATTGATTTTTGTGACTTACTTTCATTTGAGATCAGCGGGGTGACACTATCAATTGACATGTTTTTCATTTTGACAGCTCAACAACATTCATTGCGTTATTTACGGTGTTGAGCTGACAAATTTTTCGAACATATGAAGCAATGGTTTAGCAATATCTTTCAAAATGATTCAAACGGAGATTGATAGAGTGTTACGCAATTAGGGTGGCCACGATACGAGTCCCGTGGTCAGGGATCCACGTTCAGTTTTTCAAAAAAGGCAAAAAGAAATACGTTTCAAGACCTCTCTAATAAGGGAATTTGACTTCCTTGGATTGAATAAATAAAATTACCAATCCAGCCAAATTAGTTGTACAATAATAAAACCATCTAAGTAGGTACCATCGAGCAATGGTAGCCCAGTGGTAACAGCCCCGACTTACGAGTCGTAGGTCGTAGGTTCGAATCCAAGCAGGGTCTTTACTTTATGTAAATAATTTTATCACCTTTGCTCTCAAAACGGTGAAGGAAAACATCGTGAGGAAACTGGTATGTCCTAGAACCAAAAATTCGAAGACGTGTGACATCTACCCACCCGCTCTGGGCCCGCGTGGTGGATGACTGCCCACTCCCTCTCAAAAAGGGAGGAGGCCCACAGCGATAACATTGTAGGCTGATTATGCTAAGTAGGTATCTGAATCTGACGATTCTACGCCACACATCTCCTGATAAAATCCTGACAAATTATCAAAGACCAGTAAATCCTATTCGCAACCCAACTATGCAAGTAATAAGGATGCAAATACACTCATCTGCCTAGCCTTTTCCCAACTATGTTGGGGTCGGCTTCCAGTCTAACCGGATGCAGCTGAATACCAGTATTTTACATGGAGCGACTGCCTATCTGACCTCCACAACCCAGTTACTGGGTAATACGATACCCCTTGGTAAGACTGGTTGTCAGACTTTCGGGCTTCTGACTACTCGTAACGACTGTCAAAGATCCACGAATGACAGCCGGGACCAACGGCTTAACGTGCTTTCCGAGGCACGGAGGGGTCTCGGTATGTAAAGATGGTCACCCATCCACAGACCAACCGCGGCAAGCGTAGCTTAAAATACACTATCGCAAAAAAAATAATTTAATTTACCACACTACACATCTCACCTACGTACAGAACAAAGACAAAACGGACCCATCAAACAATATCCGAGGTTAAAAAAGGAGCTCATCATGCTTTTAAAAAAAAAGTTTAAAAGAAAAAAAGGTCTTTTCATGAGCGCAGTCCGGTGAAATTGTGTATGGGCGGCGTGGCGGGTCATTCATCGTGACGGCCCGCGGCTAGCGTACCTACTGGACGTACCTACACTATTGCACGGTTAGAGGGGCCACTTGAACGAGGAGAAGCGGGACTTTTACTAGAAGTGAAACTTGTGAAAAGGTAAGAAAAGAAAGAAAAATGTTTATTTGGCGCAGTTCCGTCCAGTACTTGGCGTAGTATGCTCGCATCTTACTGCAGTGTTGGACAATGTTGTGTAGGACTAAACTAATATCTATCTTCTATCCTTTTCTTAATAAAATAGAAAGAAAAAGATGCACCGAATTTATATTTAGTTTAGTTTGTGAACAAGGGAATCGGCGCCAGTGTCATAAAAACAACATCAAAATAACCTCAAACCACTCAACTACTGGTCACTCTACAGCAAGCTATTACCTTTCTCAGTACTAGCAGAATATAAACTGTATCTGTGCTATTTACTTAAATATATAATCGGTGGACTATTGTGAAATTACCCGCAGTACATTATGTACTCGTAAATAGACCACCGGCATGTCTGACTAATGACAACGACAGAAGGAGATATAAAGGGGCTAAATGGTTGGTACAAGTTGACTGGCGGCGCTGTTGGGTACTAATTCGGAATGTACTGAGGTTGACATAATTTGTCGTTTGCTATTGCAAGCAGCGGCGCTTTGTACAGCTTAGGTATAATCGACAGGTCAGAACAATGCTTATAATAATATGGCACTTTTCACATGGCACATGATCAGCTTATAATGTTCCATGGCAGGGACACAGGCCTCCTCTCTTCGAGAGGGAGTGGGTTGTAATCCACCACGCAGGCCCAGTGCGGGTTGGTAGATGTCATATGACTTCGAATTTTTGCTTCCAGGACATGTGGGTTTCCTCACGCTGTTTTGCTTCACCGTTGTGAAGTCAGTGGTGATGAAAATATTTACATAAAGTAAAGCGCCTTGTCTGAGTTCGAACCCACGACCTCATAGTAAGTCGGGGCCGTTACCTCTAAGCCACTTTTGCTCTCCTTTTATATTAGGGAATAGCTATCCCGAGGTTTGGCTGCAAGATGCAGAGGGATTTCGAGTAAGATTATAAACAGCTTGACCTATCAACCTATCGGCAAGACATTAAGTTAAAATCAAGCAAAATTGGTTTTATTTTCAACATGATTGTAAGAATGTTGTAGAATAAAACAGCAGCTGCTTTTCTTTGTAAGCTGAGATGAGTGAGAGACTGTGATGTTAGTATTGTTCGCCTACATCCGTAAAAAAACCTTGAAGTACTAAGCGACAATTTCACCAATGAAACTGAACGCGATCAACACGTCTAAACCGCGTTCAAGAGCTATGTCATCAATGGTGTCGACTATTGACAGCTGACCCCCGCCGTAATTATGTTTTTGGTGTGTATCAGAATTTCTTTTTGATTAAGTACTACGACAATACGAACCCTATTAACAGAAAAAGCACTACAATCCTTTTGAAGTTATTTTACCTCTAATTTTGTATCAAAGTGATCTTTATTCTCGTTTCTATAAGGCAGTGTAAGAGACGTGTACTATGAAAGGACTGTAATCGAATAGGATTGCAAATACCAAGTAAACATTTCATTACATTGTTACCTATACATAAACATGCTGCTGCTAAAAATAAAATACATGCTTATTTTATTTTTTGCAGCAGCAACATTAATTATTCTTTAGCATGACGCCATGTTCTCATAAATTACCATATCCTATCAATATCGATCTATTCGTCACAAGTAATTGGTACAGTTCCATTGAACTATAGTACCATGTTCTATGCAGACGAACAATGTTCCCCACCTGCTGAAGAGACGGCCTATTGAATGCCTCGTTGAAGTACAATACGTAATTATTGGCCTATTGTGGCCTAGTGATGTGTTTATTATGTAGCTACGGCTATAAATCAGATGTAGAAGTGTTGTGAAAGAATTACGTCACTAGTGTTATAGTCGCTTGTTGTAATTTGTCGTACTTTTATTTGCATCTTCTGCTACACGGATTTGGCAATACGGAATATTTTTTTTTATTATGAATTTGAACAAAAATGTGTCGCCGTTTTAAAGTAAACGCAGTTCAACATTTTGTTGCACTGTTTTTTGTTTTTACTGCAGCTGATTCGTGTTTGTTATTTGCAGAAGATTGTTGTGTTCAACAAATGAACATTATAATTCTTATGCTTCTTCATGCTCATCCATTATGTCCATTTTTCGTACGGTATTTCGAGTTATTTTCCAATAATGAATTACTATTTATACTGACTATCGACAGGTAAAATCGGTCTAGAGTATGATCTAATAACATGAGATCATGAACTGAATCATAACAATGTAGCCATATTGTATTTTCTTAGAATTACTTGTTTGTCTAACTTATTCCCAGAACGTAATAACAGGTAGTTTAAGAAATTTTCCTCAGAAATGCCCATGTTGCGCAATGTAGGCGTTAGTAGTACGTAGCTGCGTAGAGACAGCGTAGGCGTTATTCAGACGTATGAATAGCGTAGACTCCGGGTAGCAGTTGCTACGCAGCGAAGGCGTTATGCGGACGTATGTAAAGCGTTGACATAGCGTAGCAGATGCTACGCAGCTGCGTAGCAACTGCTACGTGGAGTCTACGCTAGGCACAGGCATCTGCGTAGAGGCAGCGTAACAGTCACGTACGTCGCACTATTGCATAGTCACGCCGAGCTTAGTAATCTTTTGGAAACTGCAGTTTTCCGTCAAGTGAAACTTCTTACGACAAGTAGGTCTAATAGGCAAGTCAGCGTTCCCACTTAAACGTTCAACAAAGGACTAACTACGCAGGACCCTTTTTTGTGAAGAAAGTCTTTGACCTCCAAAGTATATTATAAACACAACTGACGAAATGTGTATGCTGACCATTGTTACACCTTTGCCTAACCCGTAAGGTAATACAGGCGTAATGTTATGTTTATAATAAAGAGTATCCTATTCTTATTTCTGAGGTAAGAGATATGATCTCAAGATGTTCCAAGACATAATAACGTTCACCTTGAACAAAAAACTGAGCGTATCCCTAATGTTTCAGGCCGGCAAGTATAACGTATGGTGCGTACGGGCGGCGCGGGCGCTCCGTGATGCCTGCGGGCGCACCGCTTGCGTTCTGCCACTTCGGTAACTGTATGCCACGGGCGGGCATAGAGTAGCTCGCAGATGTGATAGTTGAGCAACTGGCCATGGAGGTACATTTATGTAGTTTTGAGGTGCCACTCGACAGAGGTCCTAATCAAAAGCGTAGAGGTGAAAAAAGAGAGTTCTAAAAAGTTAAATTTAAATCAGCAGATCAATTCTCGTAATTTAAAACAATTAAAATCTAGTCGCAGTCTCATCTCGGCGACAAAAATGTCAAAAACTAGTCAAAATGTAGGGAAATTTGACGTATTTTTGACAGATTGAGACTGCGATCAGACTGTGAACGTTCTTAACTTTACCAGAATTGCCCGTCAGTTTGGGTGTTAGGCCCTTTGTAAACATGTTTTTCTTGTCGTCAAAAACTACGGTTTATTCGCCGTGTGCAGGCACGGTCGTCAGTGTTGTATGGATCACTAATGGAAGCTTGCTGATAGACACTTTTTTTCTACGACGCGGAACAAATTCCTGTTCCATATATTTTGACGCGTAGGTACCTATTGCACTTTTCTATGAAACAGCCGATATATTTTTTTTTGATAACCCTTGAAAAATTTCTATGCTAGGCGTCGGTACGTCTAGGATCATGTGCTGAATTCATGGTTACAATTTGTACATCTATGTCCTTGGCCACTCTGTATATATACGAACAATTAAAGAAATCTTTTCCAAAAGACTAGTTTCTTAAACAAGAAAACGAATAGATTTTTTAATTCTAAATCCTTAATCTTTGTCCATAACTCGCTTCACTAAGACAAATACTTTACTAGTGCTTAATATTTCACAAGTCTTATCACAGTGCGATAGAGTTCAAAATCGTGTATATATTCGATAGTATTATTGCTGTTAAGTGCTGAAGGCGTGATTTGAATGGCAGGTGCACGATGAGCGTATGTATCCAGTGCAAAATGTCTTTATGTATTACAGTACATAAGTAGGTAGATTATGCGTGGAGGAAAGAATATGTTCTGGAATCATTTGTTGAAAGCTTAAGGGAAAGGAGATTAAGGAAACTTGAATAAGTAGTTATAATAAAAGGTTGTTTTGTTTAAGGGGGCTCGTGGCTAAATAATAACAGCCGCACAGGTCGACCAATCAGGTTAAGCTACACTTGCCGTGGTTGATTTGTCGATGGGTGACCATCTTTACATACCAAGACCCCTCCGTGCCTCGCAAAGCACGTTAAGCCGTTGGTCCCGGCTGGCATTCGTGGATCTTTGACAGTCGTTACGGGTAGTCAGGGGCCCGAATTCTGACAACCAGTCTTACCAATGGGTATCGTATTACCCAGTAACGGGGTTGTGGAGGTCAGATAGGCAGTTGCTCCATGTAAAATACTGGTATTCAGCTGCATCCGGTTAGACTAGAAGCTGATCCCAACATAGTTGGGAAAAGGCTAGGCAGATGATGAGTAAAAGGTTGTTTTGTTTCAACAGAAAGCAGTGACATTTGCAAGCTAAGACAGGCTCATTGATGCAGAAACTGACCACTAGCTCGTGTTCCCTTCTACATTTAATCCGTCTGCCTTCAAAGCAAGAGTAAACAGGCATCTTCTGGGCACGCTCGTTCCCTCATAGACCTCATCCATCACTTTCCAACAAGCGTGATCGACGTTAAAAGCGGGCCCATTCAGCAATATAAAAAAGACGAAAAGATAAAAAAATTAAAAAAATAACAATGTACCAAATAAATTAATACCCGTTTTGTATGTGGCCCTAGTGCCTAGTCCGAGGTGGCTCAAGCCTCTCCTTGCCTAACAGTGGGACAGAGCCAGCTAACTAAAAAAAAAATAGATGGATAACAAGCAGAGGTAGCTTAATCTTATTCTTATTCTATAATTTCGATGTACTTCTACTTTTCTTTACTCACGATTTTTGTTCTAATTTAACATTCACCTATCATATCCCCAAAAATTCTAAAAGTAATGTAGTTACAGCTACATGCCAATTTCTCGTACATTTCCCTCTACATTATCGCTTTTATTTTAATTTATTCACCCTTCAGTGCCACCCGAAACAAAACTTTATAAACAGTCGCTTAAAACACGACATGATAAAGAACTCATTTACACGCTGTGTTAACCGCGAAATGGAACGTAAAAAGAACCTATGTTTACAAATTCAAACTAGCTAGTTCCAAAATTGACTATCATTGCATTTCAAACTTTTGCTCCCTAAAAATAAGAGTCCCATTGCATTAGCTGCACGGTCGATCTAATGTGGTAATATCCATAAAACATAGGCAATTTGAACAAATGTCGTCCGAGGCTGAATGTAATTGAGCTGTCAGATTTTGGAGGGAAACAATCGTTTTGAATTCCGAACTGTAAATTAGAATCTGTGGTCACGCTTTTATTACCAGCAACACGTGCAAATGCTAATCTTAATACCGTACTTTATTTGTTTATTGGCGGGCCCACCTGTCCATCTAAGATCCAATAAATATCTGTGCCACTGCCAATAAGACCCGTACACTTATTTGCAGCAACACCAGCAAGGAACCAGCACGTTTACTTCCTAATGCGTGAAATAGTTTCAGAATATAAAACCGACAAAAAAAAAATTAACAGTGTTGTGTTAAGTAAAAAGGATTTTTCACAAAATTCCAAGCTCATAGTTACTAAAAAAAAGTCTACTAACTTATTTGAAAATAAGTTGATAAATAATTAACTGATTTAAAAATACGGTAGAAGTTAGATTCACAAAAAAAGAATAGAGTATGAAATGTCAAATCTGATAAATCGCTTTACCTTGAATTTTGACAAGCAAGTACAACAACAGAGCAAAGGTCCCAATTTTTTACAAAACTACAAAAAAGACAGTCTGGTAGTTAAAAGAGCATGGCATTTAATATATTTGAACATGATAAATGTTTAGAATATTAATTCTGCGTCTGTAATGAAGCTATCTTTGACGCACCCCACCCGAGGGTCCAACTCATTTCGCGCCCAATTTGAGGTCGATTAAAAACAAATTTCTATCAGAGTGCATTCAGCTTTTTAAATAGTGCTGTGACTAATGTCGATTGTGAAATATCAGTGCTCGTGATTTTTAATGGTACTTTTAATTAACTGAATTACTGTTCCTATTAATTTAATCATTTAAAGTACCATCGACATTTTTCACTTTTATTTTTGACTAAATTGAATCAGAATTGTTTTGAAGAACATCAAAATTATTTTGAGATCAAAAGCTACAACATCCATGCAGTCAGAAATTAAGTTTGGCAGGATTTTGAGCTTTTCAGCGAAACTCGGAAAATCGAAAAGAATCGAGAGACAAACTTCACTTTTATCGATAACTAGACCTGTCCCTAGTCTTTCCCTCGTCCGTTTGTGTCGCTGCACATATTGAGCGCACGCCTTTGATCTCCGCTAGAACTGTCATCGTCCAAACACGCCACAGACAATCACGCCGGTTACTAACACGCTGGTGACGTTTTGTGTTTTTGGTGGCTTTATTAATTCATGTATAAAAGTACTAGAACACTTGGTAGACTGAAAGGGTAGCACAGTATAGCATAAAAGTACTACATCAGTAAGTAGGTGATCCTCTATTCCTAAAGACGACTTTTTAATCATAGATGACAGCTTAGGCAACATTAATATATTATGCAACTAGCTGCGCCCCGCGGTTTCACCCGCATAAGTTTTGATCCTGTGGGAATATCGCGATAAAAATTATTATATGTGTTAATCCTGGTTATAAACTATCTGTGTGCCAAATTTCATCCAAATCCGTTTTTTGGGGTAAAAGAGTAACAAACATCCATCCATCCATCCATACAAACTTTCGCGTTTATAATATTAAGTAGGATTTCATCAACATTCTTCACCGTGCTTCGGGTCATAGATCTCGGTGATAAGAGTAAGTCCGGGGGCCTTATTCTCTATGGCACAATGAACGAAACCGCGCGAAATCAACGCGGGGTTGACGGGAATAGCTAAGGAATTGACGTGGTTTCGAAGTAAGGAATCGTTAAGTAGTCATAGTGAATTAGGACTCTGCACCCGAATTGCGTAATAGACTATCAATCTGAATCATTTTGAAGGATATTGCTAATCCATTGCTTCATATGTTCGAAAAATTTATCAGCTCAACAACGTAAATCACGCAATAAATGTTGTTGGACTGTCAAAATGAAACCCATTGCTACTGATAGTGTGTTACGCAATTACCCCACTGGGACATGTGGCATTGGCTCTCTTTAGAACTCGAGCTGAAAAAATGTAATGTTACAGCAGCAGGATTAGGTGTGAGTAACCCCTTCATAAGTAGCTTGCCATTGTAAAGCCAGGGAGATACATTGTTAAGCAAATTGACTACCAACTTTAACTGTATGTATATTCAAATCAAAACCTGGCTGAGGCTGGCACTGGAGCATGGGGATTGGCACAGGAGCATGGGGATTGGCACAGGAGCATGGGGATTGGCACAGGAGCATGGGGATTGGCACAGGAGCATGGGGATTGGCACAAGAAAAGAGACGTCTATGCCCAGCAGTGGGGGAAGTCGAGCTGTGGATGATGATGATGATGATGATATTCAAATCACAACTTTAATTTCTTGACAGTTGTATGAAATTAGCTAATACGCGGCAAATTGACGTAGGCAGTCAATTTAGTGACATTTAATTTCCCTTACTGTGGGTACAGACGCCAGCACATCAAGCTACCCGAAACTGTCAAATTTTCCCAATCAACTTTGAATGCTTTAGCGATAAAGTTGAAAATCTATTAAATAAATTTGACAGATTGTAGTAGCTTGATGTGCTGGCGTCTGTACTTGACTTTTTCTCGGACCTACACGGGAAAAGTCAATGTACGAGCTTATTCAATCACGTTCGGAATCAATTGTCAACACTCGTATTATGAGCTACGCCCCTCCGCCTTGTCTGCATCGCTGCACATATTGGATTCGCTCCTTTGATCTCCCACTAGTGTTGTCATCGTCGAAAAACGGCAGGGCCAAACACGCCAGCGATTAATACGGCGGTGACTTATTAAAATTGGTTACGTTATTAATCGTGTAGTTTTTTGGGGTCAATACGGACCTCTGACTTATGTTGTTTGGAGCTTTAACCATTAGAGACATAAAGTAGAGGAAAGAAAATCAACACGATAATTATGACTTATTTTATTTGTATACACCCTGTAGGCAGGGACATTGCTGCGCAACCTGTTACCATGGATTCAGTACATGATTCTGAACAACCACGGCGTTGAAACGTTTTGTCAGTTATTAACAAAATTGCTGTTCCATCAAATGAAACCGATTATTGTTCTATGAAATCGCAGATTTCGTGGGTCTACAATCATGTGCTGAATTCATGGTTACAGTTTGTGGGCCGATGTCCCGGCCACCCAGTATAGCCTACAGGGATTACAGCTCTCAAAAGTGTTCTCATTCATAATATTGGGATCGCTCTAAAGGAATATTTGAGTTTCAATTAATTACGGTTAATACAAGATTTCAATTCAGAGAGCTCGAGATCGTTTAAACAAACCTCTACTTAAAAATATTTGCATTTTAGTTAAGCAACTAAAATACCAAAGAACTTCCACGTACCTAACAATCACTTAGCCAAGAATGCAGCCTCGTCATTAGGCCCTCACAGAAACAATACGATCCCTACAATTGACATCGATCCAGAGCACTGATGAGGAGCCGTATCACGAACTCGTGATCCCAGTTCACACGTCACATCTCGAACACATGCAGCATACATCAACCTCGTCTAATTACAAACCCTAAGGCTAAACTCGGTAAAAAACTCACGAATATGACGAAAAAATCTCACGATTGAAACAATCCTTACCGTTTATGGCGAGAATTTTACGAAACGTCAAATTAAAATTTCGAATTTGGAATTTTTCGTTGCGTTTGCGAAGTTGGTTGTATTTAGTGAAGGCCTTGGGGTAGTCGTGTGGCTAGATCATGACCGCCGGGGGGACAGTGCAATGGGGCACAATTAGGTTGGTGCAGTTGGCAGCACCCACTCATCTCGGTAATGTTGTATGCCTGCTGTGTGTAATTTCTGAAAGTGTACCGTGCATGTTGTTTATATTGTTACTCCGTTTAATGTTATTGAGTAGAAATTGGTTTTTGAACCTATTTCAATCTTGTTATTTTTTTTTATATTTTTCTCTTTTAATGTAAAAGACACATAGGTACTTGTAAAATAAATGATATAAGTAACGTGAAATAAAGAAAATCAAGTGTTAACCAGAACAGTTGTGGCCCTGTGGTAATGGCCCCAACTTACGAGCTGTACCTAGGTCGAGGGTTCGAACCGAGTTTGTGTAAATAATTTCATCACCGCTGCCCTACAAAACGGTGTAGGAAAACATCGTGAGGAAATCGGCGTGACCTAGAACCAAACATTCGAAGACATGTGACATTACCAACCCGCACTGGACCCGCGTGGTAGATTAGAGCCCACGTCCTCTCGAAGGCCTGTGTCCGAGCAGTGGGAACATTATAGGCTACATTTGAACCGCATCATGGCTTGACATCAAGTAAGTTGAACAACAAGCCTATCCAATATAAAATCGGTAAAAATATTTGGCCTATTTTCCCTAAAAGAACACAAGTGCAAACGCTCCAACTCACTTCACAAACCACCCCTAGCTGTCACAGGTGACAACTCCACAAGTAACTCATTATGTCTTTACAAAACTTAGTGCTTATATTCGCTAAGTTAATTACGTTCGCTCGCACGGTTACCGGCACAACTTCAGACAGTTTGCAGTAAGCGGTTCGCAACTGTCTCGGAGAAAATGCACCTGTCGGGACTACGATAGTGCCATATAGGAAGTTTGTACTTAGGTACCAACGTGTTTGGAATTAGACAGACGATGTGCACTAGATATATTTGTTGGATAAAATGTACAGTTTATGTCTCAAAATTCTTAAGATACCATTCCTTTGTAAGTACGTATTTTTCTGTTCCTTTCTTCTTGTCTGTTTATATAAATAGATAAATAAATAAGATACTGACCTATTTATACTTTTTTCTTGTTTAAAATTAAATACACATACACATTCAGAGACACAGAACAAGAAATTATCATGAACATCGGAATATAATGATTGTTAATTGCAGTTCATAAATTCTCAGCTAATTGTTTGAAAATGTAACACAAGTCTGTATATAAAACCAAGCCTAATAAGAACAATAAATTACCTTACCTCAATTTGTGTAAAATCTTAATTAATTCTCAGTAAAATAATACTCGAAATCCTTGTGCTGACCTATCATTTCAAAACTACTGATTACTAAAACAATACAAGTTATGCTTACAGCTAACTACCCAAAGTTTCCCTACATAACCAAGTACATATATACTAGTACTAATCTATCTACTATACCACACACCTTTAGGCTAGGCACAGACTGTCTAAGTATCAGAATGAATGAATGACTGAAGGAATGAAAACAGACAGAAAGAGTATACTTATCGCTCTAATTCAAATTCATTTAATTGTCCGAATATGGTACATTACATGGTCTTAAATTAATAAATGATCTCACGTGGGGCGCGCAAATATCAGAAGGCCAATTCTCGTAATTTAAAATGTTCAAAATCTAGTCGAAGTCTCATCTCGGTGACCAACAAATGTCAAAAACTTGTCAAAATGTAGGGAAATTTAGAGGTATTTTTGACCGATTGAGACTGAGATCAGACTGTGAACGTTCTTAAAATTACGACAGTTAAAATTATTACAGTACAAAAGTAAAAATATTAGCTCTATGAAAACAATGGTGGCGTACACACTCGCAAAAAAATCAGTCTCAAGCATAATCAGCCTATACTGTGCTGAGACACAGGTCAACAACATAAATAACGCAATGAATGTTGTTGAAATGTCAAAATTAAAGTCATTGCAACTGATAGTATTACGCAATTATCCCGAGGGTACATATTAGACAAAAAGTCACGTGGCATGTAATTTTTTATAGTACAAAAATGACGTTTCTTGCACATCAACTGCCCTGCAGATAATAATGGTATTACCCTGTTATAACCCTGTTGTGCGCGCTGTCTTGTACATAAGACAGTACATGCCTACATAGAAAGGTGTGCGTCTTGCGAGGCGGGGCCGGCTTCCTCGCGGCAAGGCACTACAACCAGTGTTTATGGCGATATAACCACCTCACTATGTAGGTTGCATAGCTAGCTGATAGCGTGATATTAATGGCCTATGTTTGTAAGAGTTCGTCGGCTGAAAAGATTTCGTTCCTTCTAGGTTATTTTGTAATGAACTCGTTTCAAACTTAGGTAAGTATTTTTGCAACAGTCACAGCTCTATTTTCAGTGCCGAAATTTCACACTTTCGTAGGGAGGAGACACTCGTATCGATGTATGAAAATCATGCTCAAAAGAGACCCTAGCACGAACACGCGACTAGCGACATAAACATAACGCAATTTCGAACGATTTTTGCATCGATAATACACCTATCCTATAGCATTTTAGTTTAATTGCTACAAGCACAAATTCATTTATAGATATGCAATCCAATCAAACACATCTAATAATATTTAATTGCTTGAATTGCCACTTAGCTCTCTTCCTCTCTCCTAAATTTTGCTGTGCCCGACAGGGTCCATATTGATCTTTTATCTTATACATACCATCTATGTGACACATATGGAATGCAATAAAGATTTGAGTATTGAATAAAGTCTTCGATCAACTCAGCCTATCGCTGTCCACTGCTGGACTTAGGCTCTCTCCCAGGCTGCGCCACAATACCCTGTCCTCTAGCTCTAGCTACATTCTTAAGGTCCATCTAGCCGGGGGGCGCCCCACACTACGCTTTCCGATACACGGTCTCCAGCTAATATTCTCTATGACACAATGAACGAAGCTGCGCGAAATGAACGCGAAGTTGACGTGATTAGCTAAGGAATCAACGTGGTTTCGAAGTAAGGAATCATTGAGTGGTCATAGTGAATCATGGGCTAGGACTTGTCTGCTCCACCGGCCATCGGTCGTTCGATACACATAGCCAGACCACTGCCACTTCAGCTTACTTACTCTGCAAGCTGAAGCGGTAAATCCGGTTCTTTATGAAGAAAGTCTCAAAACTAAGTAAATACTTATTACGCGCGAAACGAGTAATTACAATTTTAAAATCGTTCGAATTAACGTTGTGCGCGTCCGTGGTAGGCCCCACAGAGCTTATTTTGCAATATTTTGTAAAAGTCGAGTTCTTGCGGCTAGGTTTAGATTGTGTCATCTCCTTGTCAAGTAGGGTAGTCCTTCTACCCGCGTATAATTACATGATCACAATATTTTACCGTCACACTAATCTACCAGTGATTGAGGATAAATAAACCTCAATAATTTCATAATAGCGATAATTTAAATAATAAATACTTAATAGTCGAACGGAACTTCGTGACTATAATATTACGATATGTCATATAACAAACAATATTATTATTTTATATCGAACGATCACCCGTTATTAGAACCGACAAAGTTAAACATACGTTTCTATAAACCTTTATTTATAGAGCGTTAAGGTTCATTATCACCTGAAATGGTGGTAGAATGTTATTAGTGATTATGTACCAAAGAGGTTGCTGCTGTAGCTTGCTATTATTTATTCGATAAACTAACAAGTTTATCGAATAAATAATAGCAAGCTAAGCAGCTGAATAAGGCATTATTGCAGTGTTCTTGTGCTGTGTAATTTTCCTATTTAAGGGGTTGTTATTAAACTAATATTGTTTTAAACAAATTAGATATTGCTAAGACCAGGTGCATATGAATTATTTTTGTATGTGCCTTTAGTTTCGCATGTCGTTTCCATATCTTCTCTACAAATTTTAAAGTCCAATACCTGGATGAGAGACGATCAGAATAGGGAAGTATGGTAGAAGAAAGGGAAGGCCAGCAGTATGATCGATCAGAATAGGGAAGTATGGTAGAAGAAAAAATTCGAAGACATGTGACACTTCCATCCCGCACCGGGCCCTCTTGGTGGATTACGGCCCACTAGGCTCCTTCTCACCTAGAAGAGGCCTGTGCCTCAGCAGTGGGAATATTATAGGCTGATTAGGTATGCTTATGCCAGGTCTTAATCTTGAGAGTACTTTATAGCTGACCAGTATTTATAGTCTTATATTTTACGGTATTCATTTATTCGACGAACGAAGTTCCTTATCGCGCGTTGCGAAAGGGGGCTAGACGGAAAAAATTAAGACCAAAAGTTGTAACGACACTTTTTGCTATAGTTGTAAGCCGTACGGCGTGCGCGCGTTTCTCTGTCTGTCTCTCTCTCTCTCTCTTATAGAAAGGAAGACAATTCCTTCACTAATTAATCGAAAGGAACTTCGTTCCATCCGGGTATCCCTTGACACCTCGTCAAGTTTTTTTAAGTAATATTTAAGAAATCTGGTCTAGATACTTACTAAAATATGTAGATGCTTCAAACTTTAGTTTTTAAATACGAATAATTAATTTCAAAATTATATTTCAACAATAAGAAAGTTTGAAAAGTCTGAAAAAGAAATTGTTTTTAGTAGCCGAATTCTGGGCCGAGTCCATTTAGATCGCTATTGACACGTTAAGAAGTAAAACTTTGTAATTTCCCACTGCTAGGAAATTCCAAAGTTTTCAGTTCTACGTCGTAAACAAGATAGATATATTTACATAGTTAGATAAGTATTGACTTAGGTGGTTTTGAAAGTACATATAACTAAAAATAGACATTATTAAAATCATTAAGGTTCTGAATGAAAGGCTTACGTGAGATAATTTTTTTTATTAAAAGTTAAGACAAACATACAACTTGGGTAGTCGTATTGCCAACGTAATGAATGAAAAGGTTACTTATTCGTTCATTCAAAATCCTTTCATTCCATGGCTTTACATGGTGTAAACTGCCAGTATTTATTTTTGATGACTTCTATCAGTCTGCCTAGCCTATTCCCAGCTATTTTGGGCTCGGCTTCCAGTCTAACCGGATGCAGCTGAATACTAGTATTTGACATGGAGCGACAACCTATCTGACCTCCACAACCCAATTACTCGGTAATACGATACCCCGTAGTAAGACTGGTTGTCAGACTTTTGGGCTTCTGGCTACCCGTAACGACTGTCAAAGATCTACGAATGACAGCCGAGTCCAAAGCACGGAGCGGGTCTCGATCGGTTACCCATCCACAAACCGACCGCGGCAAGTGTAGCTTTACCTTCGACCGACCCGTGCGGCTGTTATCATTTAGCCACGTGTACTTCGTACAAATTGCCAGTATTTATTTGATGACTACTATCATTACATAATATTAATTGATAAACAACACAATCATTCCAATTATCTACAAATAGATAATTAAAATGAGAAACAAAAGGTAGGCAACACTCAAAATGCGACAGCGGCCACAAATAACGGCAGAGCATTGTGCAGCTATTTTAATTCGAATTTCGAATGTAACTGATCTGCAGTGAACGGAGCGAATGAATGAGTGATTGTTATTTAAGCGGGAGTCGCTATTGATCGGTAACAATGCCCTCGGTACTGAGGGCCTTATAGAGTTGTGTAGTCGTTAGAAGTTGTAGAAGAGGCTTTGTTGTTGGTATTTGCTAAAAAAGTAAACAAATATGAGTTTATGGCGTAAATACCTTTAATTCCTACACAATAAACTTCAGTTTAGGCTACAACTTTAAATATTTTTATAACTTTTTCAACAGTGCTAGTCACTCTGAAATCAACCTAATTGTTAATCAAATAAAGTTGATATTTGTTTAACTTGAAATAACATAAATTAGTAACATTAGTTTGAATAGACTTTAGGTCCACATAGTGACCATTTATTTAATTTGAGACATACCTGGCAAGAAGTCTAAGCTGCAGGGTGTAGGCTATATTTTTCCAAAAAATATACGTAGCTATTTCAGTGTTTATTTTCTGGGTACCTTATCGGTAGTTTAAAGATTAATTTAATCTGTTTTAAACCGAATTTTGCAAGAAATACCTAGGTACAAAAGAAATTGGCCTATTTTTTTTATTTAGCCGACACTGTCCCACGGCTGAGCAAAGGCCCTTTCATGCATTCTTTTCTAGTGCCACCTCGATCCAAGTTGGCCTATAGAAAAAAAAAACTGTAAATGATAAAAAAAACCACTGAGAACAACTCTGTTCCCCTTCCGAAGTCTATGCAACAAAGGGTTGAGCAACCCTTTCCCTTTCGGCAGCCATTACAATACACTCCGCTCTGGATACGCTCTAACCTCCTTTACTAACTGATCTCCTGGTACTGTTGTCGCAATTTCGTAGCAACTAAATACTGACGGAATGTTCATTCTGTAGCGAAAATCTGCCACATCACCATGCATGGTGGATAATGAAAGTATTAATAAAGTACCTAATTCTGTTTTTAACCGACTTTAAAAAGGAGAAGGTTCTCAATTCGACTGTTTTTCTTTTTGTATTTATGTTACGCGATCTCCGGCAATTGTGGATCGATTTCAAAAATTATTTTTTTAATAGATATGTAATTAGGTGGTCCCATATAAATTGTATTAACTTTGCTTGGGTAGTTATTGAGTTAGCTTCAATAATACGAATTATTTCCACTTAGTTATATTATTTATATTATATTGAAGATGTTATAATAACATCCTGTCACTGATAATTACATACGAGTAGTAAGTACTGGTAGTGTTATACGAATTTTTGTGGTAGGTACCTACAACTAAAAAGTAAAAAATAAAAAGGCAAAAAAACGAAAATGCGAAACCAACGACACCGACTTCCAAAATTAAAGTTATTTTTCACTTTGTAGTGTTGGAAGTCGGTTTTTTTTGGTAAATGTGTTTTGGTATAGGATAAAAATATCTATTAATATAACAGGTAAAAAAGCGAGGGCCGTTAATAAAAAAAAACTCTACTGCATTTTTGACAGTACCTAAGCAAACCTCATTGACTGGCTTATCTTTTTAACGCGCCCTAAAAATAAGTATTTTCATATATCATTCCATCGTATTACATAACATGGTGACTTTTAATAAGAGCAGAGGAAAGAGATATTTGTTACTAAGAACCAGTCGCCGTTTATAATGACCATGAAACAAAATCATATACTCCAATTTAAAATTATCAACATATAACTCACCGGAGTTTGTCCCGTTTACAAGTGGGGCCACGAACAAGTGCACACTCATTTTATTTTTATAAGAAATATGATTGTGTAGCGGGCGCGCGGCGAGCCCGGGGCGCGGATATTTTCAAAATAATAATTAAGCGGATACATTTATTATGCCGCACGAATATGTAATGCGCTCCGAGATCACAAAACACATGGTGTTTGATGGTTCCAACTTTGTTTTTATTAGAGTTTTTGGTGGTTGTTGTGTAAAACGCTTTTTAAATTAAAAATTATCGTGGTGATGGTTATTTAGGTGATTTTTAATAAAGATTAGACCGATAATAGTTTTAAAGTACGTCGTAAAATATTAAATTCATTACTTAAAAGAATCGTTGCTGCTGAACGGTAATTTCCCCATCATCATCACCTAGCCATTTTCCCAACTATGTTGGGGTCGGCTGCCAGTCTAACCGGATTCAGCTGAATACCAGTATTTTACATGGAGAGACTGCCTATTTGAACTCCACAACCCCGTTACTGTTCTCTCTCTCCCTCTGTGCCTGTTACTGTAATTTCCTAAAACTAACAATTCTCTCTTATTTATTGAACATATGTGCAGGAAATAACAAAATGTCTACATCAATGTAATTTATCGTTAGATACCAAACGCATTATCTGCAAGTCCAGTCTATAATTATTTCATTAAGATTACTCGTTAATCCATGTCTCACTGATATACGACATCGTTTACAAACGGCAGCATTAATTCCTCTTCCTTCTATTAAATGTCCGAGTTTTATATGCCATAAAATTAATAATTACAAGTGGCACTAAACTCAAGCCTAAAGCTATTGGTAGATACTCGGTTGGCATCGTCTTGACCAGGACAAGAAAACTAATTTTAATGAAATAAATACTTTTGTAATTTTTATTTTTACATTTTGTGACAGCAGCTTGCCAAGCTATTTTTTTTTTCCTAAACTAGTCGTCTGGGTCCCACTTAATGGCATACGACATTGCGGCCCAGACGAGGCAGGATGAATTGGACTTCTATAATTTATGTAATGTTTAGTGTATATATTTTGTTCGAGATCCTAAAATAAATAAAGATTGTTCCTTAGCAAATCTCGACAAAGAGAGGTGGAAAAAGAGTAGGGAGGCCTTTGCCCAGCAGTGGGACATTAATAGTCAGTAAAAAAAATTAAAAAACTACTTGTCTACGACTTTTATAGCTAATAAAGCCACGATAATCATTTTGCCCTTATTATTGTCTCCACGTGGTCTTAGTTCGAGACATCCAGCCCAACGACGTCATTAATAAAGCCACTACAGAAACTATTCCATCCTAATAATTAAACCCGACTAAAACTTAAACCTAACTAATGAGCTCACCCCCTGTACAAGATCTAAGCCGTCAGCGTACAGGGTGCGTTCATTACTGTGCCGCGGCAGCTGCGCGCGTCGCCTGCGGCTCGGATTCTGCGCCCGCGTCGCTCCACCGTATCGCACCGGACACAGTATGCTACGGGCTTATGGTAATTTCTGTGAAAGGATTTTTTGAATGTGAATATAATATGTTATGTAGGTACACAGTTTATAATGTTGTATACCAATTGATTCGGGCTGGAATGATGAATTTCTAAAACAGTAATAGTTTTAAATGACTTGTTGGTTTTTGTTTTTACCCAAATTAAGTTGAAAACTTTGCTGAGCTTTTATTTACCCATAATAAATTAAAAAAAAAGAAGAAAAGGAGGGTAACTGGAGTATTCAATTCAATTCATTTATTTTAGTTAGACAAATAAAATATCCATGGAACAATTTCGACGTAACATAAAAATATTAGATAATTACATAATCAAAATAAAAATAAACAAAATAATAACCATAATCAAAATAGGCAATTTAAAATAATTATTAGTAGTAGTATAGTGTAGGTAGTATGTAGTGTAGTGTATTAGTAGCAGTGTAGTGTATTAGTGTAGTATTAGTAGTATGCAAGGATCGTAGCAAGTGGCGTTCTGTAATTTCTGCCTACCTCTATGGGAAAAAAACATGAGTTTATGTAAAAGACATTCTTAATAGAATAACATAATACATATAATTAAATGGTGACTTCATATTTTTCCACCTAAATGTATGGACATTTTGAATTCAATGACAAATGTGCAATTTCCCAATATAAAAATGAAAAACTTACAAAGAAAATATTTTGAATTTTCTTTACTAACTACTTATTTCTACACTTTAGTGTAGGGACAATTTGAAAAGATAATATATGAGCAGTTTCCTGTATAAATCCTACTAATATTATAAATGCGAAACTTTGTACGGAAGTATGGATGGATGGATGGATGGACGTTTGTTACTCTTTCACGCAAAAACTGCTGACCGGATTTGGATGAAATTTGGCACACAGATGGTTTATAACCAGATGGTTTTTAACATATAGGATACTATTTATCCCGATATTCCCACGGGATCGACACTTATGCGAGTGAAACCGCGAAACGCAGCTAGTATTAAATATTATTACAAAGTTAAAAGAAAATATGATAAAAACAAATAACAAAATAGCCCCCGGCTTCACTGAATTCGTCCGGATCAGCAATGAAATTTGAATCGAAAAAATCCAGGTGTTAACTGTTAACTTTAAATAACAAAAACATGAATCATTTATATTTCCTTTTTTTATTTTTCCAACCCAGTTTCTGAGCCTGGCTTTCATCCGGTAGGTACATAAGCGAAATATATTTATGTAATGACTAGCTGCGCCCCACGGCTTCACCCGCATAAGTTTCGATCCCATGGAAATATTGATATAAAAAGTATCCTATATGTTAATCCTGGTTATAAACCATCTGTGTGCCAAATTTCATCCAAATCCGTTGAGTAGTTTTTGCGTGAAAGAGTAACAAACATCCATCCATCTATACAAACTTTCACGTTTATAATATTAGTAGGATTTACATAATCTAACACCACGCCTGTATTCCGCGAAGGGTAGGGCAGAGGTGTACCTAAGTCTCATGTAATGTAATAGGGGGCGAGCCTATTGTCATCAGCCAGGCACAATTCCAGACTCCGGGCTACTACTGAGAAAATCTAGATAGAAAAACCAATAACACTTTTCCCGACCCGGGAATTGAACCCAAGACCTTATGCAGCGCAGCGCATGCAACCACTCGACCAACGATGCTATTATCCTACAAATATTATAAACGCGAAAGTTTGTCAGGATGGATGGATAGATGGATGGATGTTTGTTACTCTTTCAGGCAAAAACTACTGAACGGATTTGGATGAAATTTGGCACACAGATGATTTATAACCAGGATTAACATATAGGATACTTTTTCTCCCGATATTCCTAAGGGATCGAAACTTACACGGGTAAAACCGCGGGGCGCAACTAGTGATTAATAAAAATAAAACTTGTAATGTATGTCATTTTACTTTAAAAACAACTTTGCCTTTGAAAGTATACCCTTAAGATAGGCATTTAAAGTCATAAACGACACGAGAGTATTACTTTGTTCGTTAACAAATTAGGAATTAGTAACAGGAGTACATAAATGGTTTTTAAAAACTCGGAGATTTAGTATCTAAGTCACTTTCACAAGGACACTTTGATCAACCCGCACTGGGCCCACGTTGTAGATTACAGCCCATTCCCATTCACCGAGAGGAGGCCTGTGTCCCAGCAGTGGGAACATGTGTTATGTTAGACACTTTGATAAATGAGCTACCTAACCTTAACTAGAAACCACAGTGTTGTTTTATTTTTATTGGTTCACCAACAATCACTCACACGGGTCTATGCTAATGGTAAAATTCTAAGATGTATTATATAACAATGCCACAATGACATAAAGGCATATAGCGCAAACCGCATGCAAAAGATGTTGTACAAAAAAATTTAGATTTAGTGTTGTTGGTACTTACTGCACTATCATATCTTACAAACAAGTGACGAGCGCCTTTTCCACAGTTACCCAAACCAAAAGTCCCTCATGCAAATGATGCAACCCCATTCTCAATTACTCACATTCAAAAACCAATCGCTACTCGTAACCATGGCAACGTGCAACGACGTCGTAAGCATGAAACGTCATTGCCTCGCCTATTACGAACCCTCAGCAGCACATCCCAACCGTGGCATTGCCCAAACGGCCACAAACACACCTTGATGATCTTCCACCAACCACCCATTACATCCACAACCCTTCAAACAAACAAAAACAACTATACCCCACGTTAATAAAGCTCCTTTTCAAATGAGCGAGGGGTCAGTGGAAACTGGTAGTCCCCTAAGGCGATTTTGCATGCCTCTTGCACGCAGAAATGAAAACTCGATGTCGAAGTAACTAAGTTGTTGTCAAATTGATTTTAGCTACGTCTTTGTGAAAGTAAGCTGTGAAGTTTGTTAGATTCGATGATGCTTAGGTTTTTTTAAAGTTTGGAATAAGTATGGCTGATTTAGGGCTGATTTCACCAAGTTAGAAGGCCAATTCTCGTAATTTAAAACGTTCAAAATCTAGTCGGAGTCTCATCTCGGCGACAAACAAATGTCAAAAACGTGTCAAAATGTAGGGAAATTAGAGGTATTTTTGACAGATTGAGACTGAGATCAGACTGCAATGTGAACGTTCTTAAAATTACGAGAATTGCCCCTCAGATATCTTTTATCCGTGAAATAAAATTCACGCCTGACAGTTGTATGGAAATAAGTACTGACAGAAATTCAAAATTTATTCTCAGGGTAAGACTTATTCTATGTTTTTGTTTTTTTCAGTCCAGTACTAACCCCAGAAGACCAGCCGTACCTATCATCGAAGATTTTTATCGCTTATTTTTTTAATTTACAACAATGCAAACTTGCTTTTCCAATTCACTTTAGACATTGGCAGAACGGTCGACATCAGAGGGACAATTCTCGTAATTTTAGGAACGTTCACATTGCAGTCTGATCTCAGTCTCAATCTGTCAAAAATACCTCTAATTTCCCTACATTTTGACACGTTTTTGACATTTGTTTGTCGCCGAGATGAGACTCCGACTTAGATTCTGAACGTTTTAAATTACGAGAATTGGCGTTCTGCTTTGTTTGCCTTAATAAAAAAATAAAAATAGAAAAGGTATAAAAGTTTTGTGGAATTCGCCCTTAGATATTTAACAATTTTGTTTCATTTCATTTCATCAAACTTTGTCCAATTTTATATTGACTGGTAATTTGTATGTGTGGTGCAAACTGTTAATATAAGTTGGTTATTAATAAATTAATTAATTAAATAAATAAACAATCAAAAGATATAATAGAAATCTATACTTACAAATACAACTAAAGAGTTTGTTTGTTTGAACGCGCTAATCTTTGTAACCATTAGTCGGATTTGAAAAATTATTTTTGTCTTGATAGCCCAATTCTTGAGGAAGGCTATAGGCTACATAACATTACGCTGGGACCCTTGGTAGCCGAGCAAAAAGCAAGAACGGTAAGCGAAAAGGAAGTGATAGCGCAGGCTTGCGACTTATTTGAAGCTTTACTGAACTTAATTTAAAATGCGTCAGTCAATATACAATTAAGCAACCCCATTGTTTCAAAACCTACCAAATCTCTTAATCCGGAAGAAATTCTAAGGATTCTTAACACTTCATCATCGTCTGCCTAGCCTTTTCCCAACTATGTTTGGGTCGGCTTCCAGTCTGACCTGATGCAGCTGAATACCAGCATTTTAAATGGAGAGACTGCCTATCTGACCTACACAACCCAGTTAGGTACTGGGTAATATTGGTTGACCCCTTGGTAAAACTGGCTGTCAGACTTTCGGGCTTTTGACGACCCGTAACGACTGATAACCGTAATGATTCTTAACACTTCTCTAGTTTATTTGTCATCAATGAGCACAACACTCGAATCGTGACGTAATCGTTTAGTCACGGCTAGTTGCCCGCCAGTTAGCTAGTTGCTAGAGGGTGATACTGAAAACAACTTGTGTTTATTCAATGGCAATTTGCTTTGCATGACCCTTCTACTAAGGTCTTCAACGAGGTTTTTGCGGGTTATACAATCTTCCTCGAGATTTACTGAAAGAAGAAGAAAGAAAGAAAAAACATTTGATTAACACAGACTAAAAGACACACAATACACCAGATATATACATCAGACAAAAAGAAAAATAAGCAGCAAAGTGTGCGTCACGACTGCGCCAAAACAGCCCAGCCGATCGATTCTGTAAAAATCTCACCGTGAAAAGTTAGGTGAAGTGAGCTATTAATAGTGTCAATGCTGCAAGTGCTGTCATTCCAACTAATGCTAGGGGCATTAGTTGGAATGACAGCTCAGTTTTCACGGTGAGATGGTTACAGAATCGCACTGCTGTTCAACAAAAATGCCAGACAACTAGTGCCTGACGCTGATTTTCAACTGGACCTGATGTGTGAGGGATGTTAATAAGTTTTATACTGAGTCACAGCATTTAGACACATGTGTTCCTCCGGAGAACTTAAAACTCCTGTATATGTAAGCTGAACATCCCAGTCACAATCATAGAAAGTTGGGTTCCGATACATTTGTAAGCACAAAATACCACCACCAGAAGTTATATTCCATTGCAGTATTGTGATTAAAAAAAATTTGTAATTTATGTGTTTTGCCTGAATAATGAATTTTATTTTTATGTATTATAGCACCCCATTTCCGTAATACAAATTGCTAATCCATAGCTTCTTAAGTTTGAAGAAACGTGAATAACGCGATGGATGTTGCTGAACTGTCAAAATTAAAGACATTGCCATTGTAAGTACGTGTGTTACGCAAATACCCTGCTGGTCACATCTTTAGGAAGTTCGGGTAACACCTAAATACCCGTCACATTCCTTATCACCTTCGGCATTTACAAGCGTGTTATTTCCCTACATGCTAGAACTACTACTCACACCACCCACTAGTCATTCCTCCTCATCAATCACGAGCACTTGACGCTCACCGTTTAGTCACGGCCAGTTGCGCAAGCGACGCTAGGGGGCGCTATCTCATCATCAGCTACAAATTGGACAGTTTAACGTGCAATTTGATTTTAATACGAGCCGATAACATCTGCGATTGTAGGGGAAAGATAGTGTTTGTGAAGTTGTGGAGTCAATTTAGGGTCACTTTGATGTGTTCATTGATTTTTCTGATGGGTTTTTTTTCTTCTAATGTTATTGGCTGGTAATCTGGTAATAGAGGGGCCCGTGGCTAAATAATAACAGCCGCACAGATCAATCGGTCAGGTTAAGCTACGCTTGCCGCGGTTGGTATGTGGATGGGTGATCGTCTTTACATACCGAGACCCCTCCGTGCCTCGGAAAGCACGATAAGCCGTTGGTCCCGGCTGTCATTCGTGGATCTTTGACAGTCGTTACGGGTAGTCAGAAGCCCGAAAGTCTGACAACCAGTCTTACCAAGGGGTATCGGATTACCCAGTAACTGGGTTGTGGAGGTCAGATAGGCAGTCGCTCCATGTAAAATACTGGTTTTTAGCTGCATCCGGTTAAACTGGAAGCCGACCCCAAAATAGTTGGGAAAAGGCTAGGCAGATGATGATGATGATGTTATTGGCTGGTAATCGGGTTGTCGGTAAGTGGACACCACTGCTTTTAGACATCTAAAATACGAGAGGCATCGTAGATGCGTAAACACACTAGAGACACAACTGACATGTACCATACTTTTGCCTGAAATTACAACGCATATTTTCGCTCAGATTGTTATATCTTTGAAAGTGGTTACTGGTCGCCAGAAGCCAGAAAGTCTGACAGCCAGTCTTATCAGGGGTATCGTATTACCCAGTTACTGGTTTATGGATGTCGGATAGGCAGTCGCTCCATGTACTGGTATTCAGCCAAATCCGGTTAGACTGGAAGCCGACCCCAACATACTTGGGAAAAGGTTAGGCAAATGATGAATTTGTATGATGTGTAGACATGTAGTGAAAAGGTTCTGAATGTTGAATAGGTAACACTTTCATTCATAACTTATGATTACACTTATGTGTAAGTTTAACGGATTTTTAATTAAAAGTTAGTTCATGGAAGCCTTTCATTCAGAACCTCTCTGATTTCATGTCTATTTTTAGGTATACTTTCAAAACCTGAGTCTCTCAAATAAGTCTAGAAGTAAATACTTTACTTTAAACGACGTTACTGCAAATACTTTCTGAATATTCCGCTCCGTCGCGTCGTAGGAAGTAAAAAGTTCCGAAAGGTGCCATCTAATTCTACTGGAATTCCGCTCAGTTCTAACTCTAGCCATAAAAACGTATTATTCCTTACTGCACGTTCAAATAAAACGATAAAGCAATTAATTCTCATTGACCTACAGTTCAACCCATGATGAATAATGCAAATAATATCAACACTCGTAGCAGAAATGCAAATGTTCGACTACTGTATACACTTGTATACAAATGACAGTTGACTACTTAATTGACATCACACTTCATGTGCTAGACTTCAAAAGGTGATAATCGTTAGCACGATCAACCGAGCTAATGTGTTTTATGAAAAAAGGTTCACGAGTATAATTGTCAGTCCAAGCGAAAAGGGTCCAGTGCGCGGCATTTAGTTTCCGAGATATAAGAGGTTTTGTAAAGTTGGGTATAAAAATTGCATTTCGCGATTTTAATTGGTTATAAATAAATGCTCAATTATCTACAATTTCATATAGTAAATGACTATATACGATGTTTCTAAGTACCAGAAACTTTATGAAAAAAGTTTACTAAAAAGGTACCAGTGGGTGGCATGTCGATATTCTGGGAATAAAATACGTTTCAATACCCCGTACTGATCACTTCTAATAATTTAATTATATTTTAAGATTAAAATGTTGAAACTACGTGTAAAAGGTCCCTTAAAGCGGGGAACTCCCTGCTACTATGCAACTACTAAGGGGATTTACTTTGCTTCACTTCGACATAGCGGGGATTTCCCTGATCGTTTTTTGCTACCTACGTGTCCTATAAATAGATCTGCCTGTGATGCAATAATTTATTTGTCATTTGACACCGGAAAGGAAACAATATCCGACAGTCTTTGTGTAAATATAGCAGTTTTTATTATCTTAGCTGTTTTAAATTGAGTGAGTGAAAAGTGCGCATAAAAATGAATAAAGGTAAGTCTTTACGTTGTCTATTATATCTACTAATACTATGTTTGTTGTTACGTGTTGTGTTATGTATCGAATAAGCTCCAAAAGTACTGAACCGATTTTGAAAATTCTTTCTCCAATACAAAGCTGCATTATTCAGTCATAGGCTATAATATTATTAACGTTATTACGCTTAGCGGGGCCGAGGTCGAAAAGCTAGTTCTATAAACCGGGGTATCGGAATGTTACGGAGTTCTTGTGTGTATCTACAGCTGTTACCTACTTTTCATATTTAGACCTCGACAGGGGCGAAGCCTCCTACAGACAGCAGTCGTCTTTAAATTCGATTTTTTATGGATTTTAGAGATTTAGAGATTTATGGATTAAGCGTAGATTACGTTACGTTCCTACTTATTTATTACATTTTAAAAGAGAGCAGCTTTAATCATAATAATTCGGCTGCATCCACATAGACTGAAAACTGACCGCGACAAAGTTGATAGGCTAATGAATCTCAATTGCAATATGCAATATGCAACATGGCGAGTTTTAACAGGCAGACACCGAAGTTTCCGTATATCTTTCCTTCCCGTGGGTCATACGAAGTTTGCACCCGACATGTATTTCGGTCTATTCAAAAAAAGTTTTAGAAAATGGGAATGCAATAACTTAAAGGATATTCTTGCAGCTGCTGTTCAAGCTTGTCCGAAAACAAAATCTATAGTAGCTGTTCTAACTGGTGATGAGAAAGGAGAAACTTTTGTGAAAACTTACGACTGGGCCAATTTTTTTCAACCTGATTGTGTAACTATTAACCAACTTCTGCATTTTAGTCATTTTGAAACAAATGAAGATAATAGAGGGCACATGTTATGTTACAAAAAATATACTGACAGTCAACCAACTGTATCAAAGGTTTTGAACCCGAATAAAGTATACGGTTTTCCTTTAGAAAAATCCCCTGCAGGCATGACGTACGAAAGAAAATCGTATCTTTATAATAAGATTCGTGAATTTGTACGTGAAGAATCTAAAGACATTTTATGCCCGAAACCCATTCCAAATGTTGATGTTGACCACAACTCTGTCCCAACAACATCTGTCGAGTACTCTTTTCAGAAACCATCAATTGAAAAGAGTATTCGACAAAAACCAACATGTTCGTACTGCAAACAGGTTGGTCATAGGAATCAGGTGCGAGGAGGAATTTATTTTTGTCCAAAACGTAAGTTGGAGTCCCAAATAGAATAAGTTTTATTTTTATGTTTGTATTGGCTTTTTTCAAATATTATTGCAACAGAATAATGATTATTTTAGCCACTGGTACCTTTTATGACATTACATAAAAGGTACCAGTGGCTAAAATAATCATTATTCTGTTGCAGTAATGTTTGAAAAAAGCCTGTCTTGTTATTTTGTTAGTTCCTAAATAGAGTAAGAATACTTAATTTTAGTTTTTTATTGTTAATTACTATCGCAATAACTAACTTTTTATTAAATATCGGCAAGTGGACCTTTTTTACTAGACTGTGTATCCTTCTTTTATTTTGATAATAATTGTTTTAGTTTTGATGTCAAAAGTATAATTATAAGTTGATTCTATGGAAAACATATCAATCTACAATAATGAATAAAAATCTACGTAACAAGCAAGTAAAAGTGTGTTTTTTTTTCACTCAAACTTTCAAAATGCTTTTTCTCAAATCAAGCTTTTTCAGAATTTCAACTTCAAATGTCTGATAAAAAAAAACGTGTGCTACTTTTTGATTATTTTTTCAATCCATACTATCAATTGACTATTCTAGATACCGAATCCAGTCTTAACTCAATACCCCACTACTGGACCCTTTATGCCTGGACTGACACATATAGTTTTAAATTCATTAGCAAGCAGGCTGGTAATGAAAAGTAATGGAGGTGCGTTAACATTCAATTCTAGAATTAAAATAATTTAAAAAAAGGTGGCCAATGTGACACCTGTCAAGTTATTATGAAGAACAAGTCAAGTCAAGTTATTGTTAATAACTCTTCCCGGCATTCATATGGATATAGTTGCATTTAACGAAAGCTTATCACCACCCTGAGAGCAGTGATGACCCAGTGGTAGGTAACTGCCGCGACTTCGGTCGGTAGGTTCAAACCATGACAGTCGATTTACTTTGTGAAAATTTTTCATCACCACTGCTTTCAAAACGGAAAAGGAAAACATCGTGAGGAAGCCGGCATGTCCTAGAACCAAAAATTCGAGGAAATATGACATCTACCAACTCGCACTGGGCACGTGTGGTGGATTGCGGCCCACTCTCTTTCATCAAGAGGAGGCCTGTGTCCCAGCAGTGGGAACATTATAGGCTGACTATGCTTATGCTACCACCACCAGCAAAGCCTACCAAGACTTGTCATAATCACCATGCTGGATTAACCTATTGTTGATCACATTGTTTTGAAATGATACCAGAAAATTTCTCCTACGAATCCTCTTTAATTACCTAATACCGATATATTTACTAACGATATCCACTGAGTAAACAACAGAGGATATAATTTAATTAAAATCGAAGCTGAGAATAATAAAACTCTCTCCATCTCTCTCTCTCTCTCAACTCTTTATTTCTATCCGCACGTGCACCTATCATTTATTTAAATCAAGAACTTTATCCAATTTATGTTTTTTCTTCGTTTTTTTTCATCTATTTGTTTATTTATTTAAACTTTTCGCACAAAAAGGTACAGACGCCAGCAGGTCAAGCTACCCGAAACTGTCAAATTTTTCCAATCAACTTTGAACCTTAATGCTTTAGCAATAAAGTTGAAAATCTATTAAAGAAATTTGACAGATTGTAGTAGCTTGATGTGCTGGCGTCTGTACAAAGACGGACATAATGCCAAGACCAAGGGTGCTGAAGAGATTAGATGGCAGGTGCTTTGGTTGAGAGGGAGAGTGATAAAAAAAAAACTCTTAAAACATACACAAATACATAAATAGGTTATATACTATCTATTTTTTATGGGAAGCTTTAGGACACAATACCTAACTTACAGAAAAAATAGAGTGTGTGCTTATTTACGCGATAGAATTGAAATATTTCCACTGGCGCCGAGTATACGCGATTCAGAGTCACCGACCGACTGGAGCCGAGTATTCATTCGACATCACCGACCCGAGCTTGACGGTTCAGTTTCGTCCACTATTCAGAAATACCGCAAAGTTAAAGAAGTATAGTCAATAAATTCAAAAACTTGTAAAGTCCTAAATTGCGTAACACACTTTGAATCGCAATCTTAAAGATTTTCAAGGATGGTGCTCCATTGCTTCACATGTTCGAAAAAAAAATCTGCTAAACAATGTTAAATAACGCAATGAACGTTGTTGAACTGTCAAAATTAAAGCCAGTGTTATTACTAATCCATTGCTTCACATGTTCGAAAATGTTGTCTACTCAACAACGTAAATAACGCAATGAATGTTGTTGAACTGTCAAAACGAAAGCAATTTTAGTGTGTTACGCAATTACCCCGCAGGACACATTGTTTCACTATCCGCAACGATTCTATTCCTACCCCGGTCCGCGTCACGGAATTATCGATTCGTCTGGGGAGAGCTCGTCTCGCTCTGGGGTAGCTTCCCGATTCGCGGTTGAATAGATTCTTGCATTATTTGTTTGTGTAATGGAATGATTATATATTATGTCAGATGATGCACGACTGCTGCGCATGATGTCCTGGGTTCGATGGCATCGCCTCCCATTACAAGAAACTTAAAACATAACTGGCAAAATGTAAGTGTTCTATACACCTCTGATTAAACGATCCTTTGGGTTACCCGAAAGGATCGTTTAAGCAGAGGTGTGTACAGGCGTATCCTATTTTCCTAAAGAAGGTTAAACAAAACAAAACACAAAACCACACAACAACTCAACAACAACAACAACTGAACAACACAACAAACAACTTATACAACAACAACAACAACCCAACATCAACAACAACACAACTCAACATTCAACAACTACAAGTCAACAACAACAACTTAACATCAACAACTCAACAACAACAACATTCAACTTAACATTCGCAAGAATTTCTGTGAATGAATAGTTTTGGATATGTACACCTACTATCTACATATACATCTGTATAGCCTAACAAGGTATGGTGACAATACATTTTTTTCTATTACGGTCTTAACATTCATTCGTAAGAGTATTTGTGAACGAATTGTTTTGGATACTTACATTTAGAAATGGAACAGCATGAAACGTGTCACTTTTACTGTACCCATACCTAATATGAAACAAATCAATCATTGACCTGAATCTTGGGAGTTTGGGAGTGATGCTGACCCTCAAGATACAGGCAAATGCATAGTTTGGGGGTCACCGTGGAAACTGATTTTGTATATCCATGTACAGTTTTAAAAAAGTATTTCAAATTTGCTCACATTTTTTTTTTAGAATGGGAAATCATCATATGACCCCCCTCCCGCTCTGGGTGGAGCAGAAGGGAGTGTCAGACTCTTACTGACTAAAACCCACCTGTGTTCCTTCCTTAGCCCTTTATGTTCCAGGGCAGCGGTAACCCTTTCGGACGATCCCGCTACCCTGGCAGGCTTCGGCCCTATCGGGCGCCGTCACTCGTGCTGACATCTCTTTGAGGCGCGCGTGGAACACATACACGCCGTCCGGCACGGGCCTGGTCCTGATCGGACGGTGAGTTACCCATTACTCTCCACCCGCAGGCCCGGGCCTACGGTGGCCGGAAGTCGTCACGCGGCTCCCGAAGTCCGGAGCGTCTCCCGCGGCGGCTGAGACGTGAGGTTCTCTCCCTCGTCCACCCCGCCACCTCCTTCGCTAGCATGACTGCTTCGCAGAAGGAGGTCACAAATTTGAATACCTTAAGTTAAGTTAATTGTACAATTAGTAAGTAGACATCATCTAATATATTTTCTTTTCAGCCACAAAAACTTTAAGTAAGTACCTACAGCAAGAATAACACTACAAACAGCTTTTCACCAACAATTTTCATCCCAGCAGCGGCGCAGTATAAATATAAATAAGCCTCCTAGTGTAAATAACAGTAACGAACTCAGAATAAAGTGTATTTCCTCCTCAGTCAACAGCGAGGCGCCCGTGTAAATTGCTATATCCGGTCGGCCGGTCCATTTCCGCCAATAAAGCTCACTTCCGGCGGCGCTGCCCGCCAGGTGGCAGCACTATTTAGTTTGTTACGTCACTTCCGCTGAAGAAATAAGGTTTTCAGTCGGTAAATGTGATTTCATGGCCGTTTGACCGATGTGTAGGAATGGCCCGTTTGCAGATACACATTCATATAGTTGGGGAGTTTCGGTGTGTGTTGGTTTCAATTTATGATAGAATCACCTTTTCCTGATACTAATTTCAGCTTTAGCTCGTAGCCAGATGCCACGACACAGTCTAAGCAAGTAAGCCGTTGTTTCGTAAGCACCGACCATTTGCACGAGGCCATTAAGAAAGACAAATACAATTTAACTGAGTTTCAGTTAAAACGCTAAACGCGCAACGCGCGCGCGCTAGTTGTCGCAGCAGTGGTTGTCCAGTGGTAACAGCCGCGACTTACGAGTTGAAGGTCGTAGTTTCGAAACCAGAAAGGCGCTTTGAAAACATCGTGAGGAAACCGGCATGTCCCAGAACCAAAAATTCGAAGACATGTGATATCTACCAACACACACTGAGCCCGCGTAGTAAATTACGGCCCACTTCCTCTCACCGGGAGGAAACCTGTGTCCCAGCAGTGGGAACATGGACTGAACTGTGTATGCTAGACAGGTTTATTTCTTTAGACTTCGCCATAATTGGATAAAAGTAAGTTCAGCTCACCTGCCATCCGTTAGGCTCCAGGGCCAGATATGTCATCACACGATCCACACATGGGTAGAAAAACCGCCTTGTCACCCTTATCACCGAGTTCACCACTCATCACCATACAGTCAGCACCATGTCAGCACAATATTAATATCGTTCTGTCAGTCTCGTGCACCATACAGTCATCATTTTTATATTGTCACTGTCTGAATGTTCACTAAAGAGTTCTTATGTTCATGAAATTCTTTGTTAAGTTGCAGCACTGACTGGAAATAAAAAAGTGTTATATGAATAAATCGGCATAATAAAAATCAAACAATAATATTACTTGGCCACAGTACAAATCCACGGCAACATAAGATAAGAGTACATAATAAGCTGAACAACTGGCCAAGCTAACCAATTACTGACCAAATAGGGCACAATAAGCTGACCAAGTAGCCAACGTAACCAATAACTGACCAAGTAGGGCATAATAAGCTGACCAAGTAGCCAAGCTAACCAATAACTGACCAAGTAGGGCACAATAAGCTGACCAATTAGCGAAGCTAACCACTAGCTGACCAAGTAGAGCATAATAAGCAGACCAATTAGCGAAGCTAACCACTAGCTGACCAAGTAGAGCATAATAAGCTGACCAATTAGCTAAGCAAAGACTCCCAGAAGAAAAATACCACCCTGACTGCATCGTGGAGAGGGTAAAACACCCTGATAAAATAATGGTGTGGTCTGTCATAAGCGCTAAAGGGGTTGGGCGCCTCTACATTGTTCATGGAACCATGAAACAAGACCAATAAAGACAAGCTTTACAACCTCGCCTTGCCTTTTACTGACACTTGAAGAATGGTTCCCAGCTGGTGAGGAACTCATGTTTATGCATGATTCAGCGCCATGCCGTAAAGCCATAAGCGTTACCAAGTTCTTTGCAGACCACCACATTCCAGTTTTACCTTTGCCTGGCAATTCTCCTGACATGAACCCCATAGAAAATTTATGGGAGATTACCAAGACCGAAATAGCCAAAGAAACTATAACGACCAAGGTCAGACTTATAAAGAAAACTGATTAATGTTTGGCACCACAATCCTAAAGTAAGAGAAAGTGCCATAAACTGCATAGAAAGCATGCCTATGCGTATATGTAGAAGCACTAATTGAGGCAAAAGGAAATGTCACTAAGTACCAAGTAATATTTCTTTTCGCTTATTTATTTACCTATAATTTTCGTTATTCATAATTTTTTTTTTTTGTTCTTATTTTACTTCGTAAATAACTATTTTGTATAAATAAAGCTTTTGTCATTCCAAAAACTGTGTTTTTCTAATTAATTCATGACTATTACTTTAAAAGTACTATTTTTTTGTGACTGTCCCTAATAATTTCGCAACCCACTGTAGCTAAGATAGCCAATAACTGACCAAGTAGGTAATAATAAGCTGACCAAGTAGGGCATAATAAGCTGACCAAGTAGCAAATTTAACTAATAACTGACCAACTAGCGCATAATAAGCTGACCAAGTAGGGCATAATACGCTGACCAAGTAGCTAAGCTAGCCAATAACTGACCAAGTAGTAATAAGCTGACCAAGTAGGGCATAATAACATGACCAAGTAGGGCACAATAAGCTGACCAAGTAGCCAAGCTAACTAATAACTGACCAAGTAGGGCATAATAAGATGAGCAAGTCAATTAGATACCTGGTTTCGCTTGGAGAAAGTATTGCTTCATTATTATTTGGTTATACTCAGTACAAAGTATCGGGGGGAAATCAAACAATATGGTTGTTTCGTGTATCGATTCTTTAAGTTTATATTCACAGAACGTCTTTATACATTATTCCCGACTAAACCAGCACTGACTTTTCCTAAACAAAAATACTAATAAAATACTTAACAGCCCGTTCTAAACTTGCTTGAATGTTCGAATGGATCCCGCGCTAAATTATAGCCAGCCTGCACTACATAAGGTTGACTTTAGTGGACAACCTTTACAGTACCACTAATCCTAGTTAGGTTCCAAATTAAGCGAGAGTATATGATTAGACCAACAGTTTAAACTTCACTCCTATTTGATCAGTCCGTTGCTCTTATTTGAGTAGAGTTTTAGCCAATTTGGGTATAAAGCTTTACAGAATATGATTACAGTACACCGTCCCTCGCGTATTTACCTAAACCATGACGTAATATCTAGGGTACAGACGCCGCCAGCACATCAAACTACCCGAAACTGACAAATTTTCCCAATAATCAACCTTGAACCTTAATACTTTAGCGATAAAGTTGAAAATCTATTAAAGAAATTTGACAGATTGTAGTAGCTTGATGTGCTAGCGCCTGTACATGAATGGTAGTCATACTACTACTGAAACTTTCAATGTGATTACGTAAGTCCTTTCAGTTTTAGTTCATTTGAATAAACTTTCGTAAACAAATGAAGTTATTATTATGCCAGTTACCTTACATACTTACGTTACATTTATGACCGACTGAATTTCTGACTTTCTGTGAGTCGAATGTAATTGACATGATTTGAAAGAACTTACCTATTATTAGGAATTTTTCAGTGCCTAATATGGCTTATTTGTCGATTCGCATGAATTTACTGGCCCTAAACGGGCGATGTTATTTTTTCTACAGGCGACCCGCATGAAGTTGATTTATTTGTGAGCGAATCGACTACTCCAGAAATATGTATTAGTCGATTCGCCCGTTTCGGACGAGTCGTTATTTTTTTTTTAAGTTATTTTTAAAGTTCTAACAGTTACGGTGGTGTGGTAGTTGTGTACTGGTGGTTCAGTTAGTTGCTGTTAAGTTTATTACGTTTTCTTTTAGTATGTATAATTTATAACTTTCAAATAATTACTAACTATTTCTGTAACTTCCAAGTGTAAGTAAGTACTTAAACTTAGCAGCCAGCACCCTCATTGCGTAACACACTATGAATCACAATCTGAACCGTTTTGAAGGATGTTGCTAATCCATTGCTCTATATGTTTGAAAAATTTGTCTGTTCAATAACGTAAAAACTGCAATGAATGTTGTTGAACTGTCAAAATGAAATTACTACTGTTAATGTTTTACGCAATTACCCCGCTGTAAGACAACGGATGTAAAGGTCAAAAATTAGTACCTTATGTACCTAAGTAGATAGTATCTATATTGCCATGTAGGTACATGACATTGTTGGTAGGTGCTGTGTGTGGAATACCTCAGGTGCCATTTAAGCGGGTGCCCAATGTGGAATACGTCTACCTTTTGATCCAAGCAATGTAAAGAAAAGTTAGGTTATATAAGTAAATAACGAACAAAAACCAAGTTACATTAACTTGAATTAACAAGTAGGCAGCAATTATTATATTTTTAACGAACGGACAAACATGTCGGTAGCCTACCAGTCTGCCTACCCCCGGGGTGTAGTCTAACATTAAAATAATGCGGATCTTCTCTGTTGTACCCAAACTTTTATAATAAGGGCCATGTTTCATTTGTAACTTGAGGATGGTATTCTGATTTTTTTTTAATTCTTCTGATTCTTGATTAAATTATGATGATATGGCCCGGCCATTTTCTAAAAATAGAGCGTTTTACCTGACTGGGAAGAAAAGATAGGTTTGGTGTTTTTATCTCAGGAAGCGACACGCGCTTTACTTGTGGTAGCCAAGTGCGTGATGACGAGAAGTGTCAGCACATAACACACACATCTCCGACTTCACCATTGTCTCGGAGGTACAGACGCCAGCAGGTCAAGCTACCCGAAACTGTAAAATTTTCCCAATCAACCTTGAACCTTAATGCTTTAGGGATAAAGTTGAAAATCTATTAAAAAAAAATTGACAGATTGTAGTAGCTTGATGTGCTGGCGTCTGTACCGAAAGCTCCTGCGTTTACACACACATTCACAGCGTGTTTGCACACTTGGTAATCACAAGTAAAGCGCGGGTCGCTTCGTGAGATAAAAATACTGTACTTATGAAGTACCTAAGTTTTATTTTAAAACGTTCCTATAATAATGAAATAAATAAGAAAAGCTAAGGCCAGGCAGGCGCTTTACTTTATCACCATTGCTCTCAAAACGGTGAAGGAAAACTTCGTGAGGAAACATCTTAGAACCAAAAATTCAAAGACGTGATACCCGCACTGGGTCCACGTGGTGGATTACGGCCCACTCCCTCTCACCGACAGAAGGCCTGTGGATTATGCTATACAAAATAAATTCAATCTCCACAAAAAAAAAACTTAACATCAAATACAAAAACCACATCCGCCTTAAGCTTACTTACATATTTTTTTTTTCTTCAAAGAACAAATTCATACCGGGAAAGTTTTTAAGAAAAATAATTACAATGGCCCCCGCCCCCTTTCAGCAGGAGAGGGGAGGGGGGCGACCCTTTGTGCGTTGAATTTCTTAAATAATTACGCTTCTTTCATTTTGCCAAACATTTGTGTAACAAGATTATGGTCCGCGATGATTACCTTTTGGCTTTAAGTTATTATTTTTTATTTTTCGTTAATTTGCGTGTTGTTCTGTTTGTTATGTAACGTTTTTTTGTGGTTATGTATGTCTAAATAATTATAATTATGTACACGGTAAGTATATAGCTAATTATATAGAACCCTAATTGCGTAACACACAATCAATCGGAATCAGAATCATTTTGAAGCAAATGGCTAATCCATTGCTGCATAAGTTCGAAAAATTTGTATGCTCAACAACGTAAATAACGCAATGAATGTTGTTGAACTGTCAAAATTAAACTCATTACTACTGTTAGTGTGTTACGCAACTACCCCGCATGTTGTTGAGCGTGGTGATTAGGTATGTCCTTACCTCATCTGCCTACCTTTTCCCAACTATGTTGGGGTCGGCTTCCACTCTAACCAGATGCAGCTGAATACCATTATTTTACATGAAGTGACTAGCCTATCTGACCTCCACAAGCCAGTAACTCAATTCTCCACAATCCAATTATCTCAATTACAGTTATTGATTGTCAGACTTTCGGGCTCCTGACGACCACAAACGTCTGTCAATGATCTACAAATGACAGCCGGGACCAACGGCTTAACATGCTTTTCGAGGCAGCGAGGAGTCTCGATACGTAATGAATGGCCCCCCATCCACGGACCAACCTCGGCAAGCGTAGCTTAACCGCCGATAGACCCGTGCGGCTGTTATTATTTAGCTACGAACCCCTGTAGTACCTACCTAGCATTTTTTTAGGAGCGAACATGATACACGCACTCTTTTAGACTCAGTGATGGCGATGTCAGACCTTTAACTGTAGATTTCAGCACCATGTCTTAGTTTACGGTATATTAATGCACTTAAAAGTTACAACTTGCCCGATATGTAAACTGAAATTCAATGAAATTGTGTATTCTGTTAGTAGGATCGATAACTCACTTTTACACGTCATGTTATAAAAAAATAATAAATAAGCTAGATGAGGTCGGCGTTTCCTATCTGACTACTCTGAGAAAAAAGGCCGAAACAAACTCGGAAGTGACAGTATCTTCAGTCTTCGTCAGACTGCTGGAAAAACAGCTGATCGTGCTAACACTAAGGCTGATTACGCAGGTATTTCACTTACGTTATTATTTTTTTTAGTCATTAATATCCCACTGCTGGGCAAAAGGCCCAACTAGAGAGTAGGAAAGCCCTTGTCACCTCTCTCTCTATCCGGGTTAAGAATACAACAATCCCTTCCATCACTAAAATAACTGATGTCACTCGGAAAGCTGCCACGCTCAAATGGAATTGCGCTGGCCACATCTGCTGCATATCAGACGATCAATAGGCCAAACTTACGACCCAGTGGGTCCCGCTTAATGGCAAACGACATCGCGACAGGCCCAGACGGAGATGGCGGGATGAGTTGGACTCCTTTTTAATAAAGATTGGTCCTTGGCAGCTCTAGACTCACGATTCACTCAATCTCAAAACACAGCTAAAGCAAATGTTACATATAATATGGTTCTTCTCACCATAAATAACTTAATCATAAAACAATTAGTACCGATAATATTTTCACAAGCCAAAATCATTCACTACTACTTTTCATTTCGTATAATTTATCACACAGACAATGTCCCTTAGTAAAGAACAACACAACTGCAAAAAAAACGAAACAAAAACAATGTCAAATAAAGAATGTTATTTATAAAATAAAAGATGGCGTCGCCCGACGCGCAATGGCCGTGTTTCAGGGCGGCCCGGCTGAAACTAACGGAGCGGCGCCGCTGAAACAAATGCAATATAACTACATACATCGAATTGTATCGATAATAATGATGTTATTTGAAATTCTGACATAATTCGATTATACATCGGTAATTCAAGTTTAATTTGATGTTCAGTTTTTCGGTATGAGTGGCTTTTACAATTTTAACGCAAGTCGTTGGGTAAAATCCGAGTTCTAGTCGCATGTTCAACACGTTAATTGTACAAATAACGTGGATTAAGTTTATCAATACAGTGCAAGATTATGTCTGGACTTTAAAAGAGACTGTAACCTTTGAGTTTGTTTCGGTCATTCTTCGCAGAGTAGTCAGATAGGAAACGCCGACTTCATCTAGTTTTAAAAATATGATTGACGTGTAAAAATGTTTGTACAAACTTACTAACAGAAACATATCATTTAGGTTTTAATGCTTTAAACCAGTTTACGTTACTTATTTTGTTAAATGAAACCCAGGGATTGAAAAATGAATATTATTACAACTTACAATGAATAGAATAGAGCTCATATTGCAAAAAAACGTAGAAATTTTATTTTTATTCTACTTCAATAGTCAATTAGATCCCATCGAATGTTATTCTTTATATACCGAGGTCGCTTCACGTAAAATACTGGTATTCAGCTGCATCCAGCTAGACGGGAAGCCGACCCCGACATAGTTGGGAAAAGGCTTTGCAGATTGATTGACTTGCGTAGCTCTGTAAGGCTTTTTCAGTGAGATGTACTTACCATAGAAAGTACTGGCCTACGAATACAGCCCGACTATTCTGATTCATTAATTTGCAATTGAAAGAATCATAAATTATTGAATGCTATAAGCTATTTAACATCACGCTGGGACCCTTAGGACCCGAGCAAAAAAAGGAGTAAGGAAGAACGCTTAGCCAGGCAAAAATTTCGGTCAGAAGCTATTTACATAAAGTTTTCTTTAATTACACTTATTGTTGCAAACCTTCACATGTTTATTCTCACGAATTCTGCTTACAATCAACTTACAACGATACGAATTCCGACAGAAAAAGAAGTTTTTAAATAATCTTTTTATAGGAACATCACAATCTCTTAATTATTTAACTCTACATAACCCCGTTACATAACCAAATTGCTTGTACGAAAAAAATGTACATAAGCATCCTCATATACAGGAAAATTGGGATCTTGGGAAAAATTCTCCCATCAAAGTGTGCGTGGAATAATATAAAAAGATTCGTGTATTTGGGTCCAAAAAGTTTCTATTGTAACTGTACGAATTTACACACACATTGATACTTTGGCCTGGGACTTACTTACACATGGGGGTTTTGTGAAGATTTTTTTGTGAATGGAAGTGTGTGGGTGGAAATTGCACACTTGTATAGGATTTTCCTCGTATGTACGATGTTTGGAGGGTGTGATTGTGGATGTGTGCGCGCCCCGCCCCGAGCTATGAGCGCCCTCGGTGACGCTGGCGGCGACGACTTTCGCGAACAAATGGGTTACTGCACCTCTTAGATATTTTTGTAAGAAATGCACGCAAAAAAAAAAATACAAGGAAAGGTAATCAGCTGAGGGATACTGAACGAGACACAATATAAAGTTTTATTGTTACTAGCGTTTAGTTTCTCGTATTAAAGTGTTAAACAAAATTATGCCACTGAAAAATATTATTATTTAAATTAGGTACCTTATGCATTTAAGTAATACCCAAAATAAATAATTGCCCGTATTTCCAGCATAATCTTGAATTGTTCACAAAAGCCAATATGAATATACGTTCCCCGTACGAGTATGTAACTGTTTATTTACACGGAATAGCTCCCAGGCACAGGCACAGGTGTTCCGAGTCATTATTTCTCAAAGGTATAGAAAGTAAAAGACCTCGTTGAACAATCAAAAACACAAAACATGAATTGCAAAATTCTTACCTGACAAGATGATATGGATAACGTTTTTATGTACAAACTAATAATACACACAGTAATGTCCAAGTGTATCAAACGTTTAAAAAAATAATAAACAAAAAAAATAGTTATCTCTTCAGCTCTAGTTACGTCTTTTTGTGGCAGCTGCGTCATCGTTTACAGTAGACATAGGGCGGGCTACTGTTCACAGCCTGCGGCCTTCCTGACCAATCACAGTGCTCCGAGCTATATTCCTCTCCCTTTCACTCCTATCGATACCCGCATCCGGCCATCCTTGTTACTTCCCCCGGCGAAAATCCTAGCAATATGAAATTATTTCTCAATTACCAACTTTAAACAAAGAACAATAAAGCTCACAATCGTTCAAACAAAACGCGTCGCTTCAGGCGTTTTGCACCCATAATAATGTTTATTTGATATCGAGCGTCAGGCAGGCGACGATTTTCAAGTTCAGATTTCCCATTCGAACGATTGTGAACCTTATTTCTTAAGCCGCTAAATCTAGACGATCGAAACGATCCCACGAATTGTATTTACGTGTGCAATGCTGGCATTTTCATTGTTACAATACTCAGGAGAGTTTGAGAGAAAACATTTTCGACTTTATACGAGAAGTGCAAAGTTCAAAACTCTTTGCATGTTTTTGGGAGTTACAAAGTTCTGGAGTTGGGTAACTGTAACGCCCAAGGCAAAAGCTATTTGCGATGACAATTTTGCGAGCGTCGGCGAACGAAATATGCCTTTTATTCGTACTAGAGTCGGAATTAAGGCTCTAAAACGGAATTGCTGTCAGAGGGAGCTTTGTTGAAATTTGCGAACTACACCTACACGTTCGTAGTTACATCTCTTTGCAGGGAGCGCGCTGTTTTGGTTGCGTTTAAAAATCCTGCAGGTTTATGGATGAATGTTTTGTTTTTATAGTGCTATGAAAAGTTTACTGTTTATATTTACGTTTTTTTTAGAGCAGAGATTTTATCTCGATTTTCATGGCTTGTAGTTATGAATGTGCGTGTCCTTTCTTTGCTATTGTTCGTCGAGTCATTGAGCTCCTTAAGTTTTGAGTTGAGCTACATGATTACTGACAAATGCTTGCACTGACTGGACTGGTCCACTCAATTCTGTGGTACTTCCTTCAAAAGACCATTTCAGACATCCATCTACGTGGTCTTCACTTGATCTGACCAAGATTATGTTTGGACTTTAAAAGAGACTGTGACCTCTGAGTTTGTTTCGGCCTTTCTTCTCAGAGTAGTCAGATAGGAAACGCCGACCTCATCTAGCTTATTCTTTTATAATATGACGTGTAAAAGTGATTCCGATACCTATCCTATTTACAGAATAATCAATTTCATTTTTCAGTGGGTGAATATATCAAGAATACCTGCCGAGCGATTCTGCAAAAATCACACCGTGAAAACGTGAAGTGATCTGTCAATAATGTCGATCCCTGGCATCACGTGGAATGACAGCTCACTTCACCCAAGTTTTCGCAAAATAGCTCGGCTGGTACTACTTATGTTTAACACATACATGCCTGCATTCCCTGAAGGGTGAGACAGGGGTGAACCTAATAGTACACCCATACTAAGTCCCATGTCCCTTGACTTTGGATTATTTTGGGAAAAAATGGTTTTAGGCTAATCTATCTCAGGCGAAGCGTGTAACAAATAGATGATCACTGCAGGCCAGCAGGACCGTCTTTACCCGGGGGTGCAAGGGTTGCGTGGCACCCGGGCGCAGGTTCTTAGGGGGCGCAAGCCGATCGCCTTGTACCTAAACATACCATGCGTAATCACAACCAATTTAAAAATTACTGAACATTACATATTTTTAAAGATGTAATGAATATTCATTACATCTTTAAAAATATAGACAGATATATTGTTTGAAATTGTTTATATACGCCTCATGCGGTTTTCGGCACGACTTGCGATGTACAAGCCTCTTATATACTTACTACAAGAATTAATTCCAACACAGCAATTAAAAGAACTTTTAAGTAGAACCTTTGCTACTAACACGACTTTTGCCGATTGTTAGTTCGGTGTTAATGAACTAAATAGGTGACTTGGCACCGAATCGTTTTTTTTTTTTTTTGTTGACTAGGGGAGCGCAGGCTGAGTTTTGCACCCCGGCGCCCAATATGGTTAAGACGGCTCTGCAGGCCAGTGCTCCTAAGCCAAGCAGTTTGTTTGAGTCTCAGTAGATTCAAGAGAATCGATGCCAATTTCGTTCATTATCGATTAGTCTCTCTCGAATTCGGTTCGAACGGTTTTAGTTTCTGAAGTTGCGAACGCGGTTGTTAAATTAATCTGTTGGAAAAAATAAAGTTCAAGTGGAATTAAATTAATCGCTGTTGCATTTGCCGTTTGGTACCTTCGTATGCCGTTATTTTCAGTGCTGCATTGTGATAACAATATTTACTGTAAAGGTTGTCCACTAAAGTCAACCTTATGTAGTGCAGGCTGGCTATTATTTAGCGCGGGATCCATTCGAACATTCAAGCAAGTTTAGAACGGGACGTCAAATATTTTATTTGTTTTTTTTTTGTTTAGGAAAAGTCAGTGCTAGTTTAGTCGGGAATATGTAAAGACGTTCAGTCAATATAAACGTAAAGGAATCGTGTCGTAGTTTGATTCCTCCCGGTATCCTGAAGGGCTCATCAGCCCTTCTCACTACCTACCAACTGTCTATTGACTTTATGACTACTGCTTTTGCTCCGCGTTTGAGTGATTAATTTTCTACATTGCTTCTACATGTTCTGTTTAGTTTTACATTCGTGAAATTATTTTTTCTCTCTCTACTACTATTTGTCGCTTCTCTCCATTACTAATTCATCATCTGCCTACCCTTCTCCCAACTATATTGGGGTCGGCTTTCAGTCTAACCGGATACAGCTGAATACTAGTATTTTACATGGAGCGACTGCCTATCTGACCTCCACAACCCAGTTACGGGGTAATACGATACGCCTTGGTGAGACTGGTTGTCAGATCTTTACATACCAACACCCCTCCGTACCTCGGAAAGCATATTAAGCCGTTGGTCCCGGCTGTCATTTGTGGATCTTTGACAGTCGTTACTGCTCGTCAGAAGCCCGAAAATCTGACAACCAGTCTCACCAAGGTGTATCTTATTACCCCGTAACTGGGTTGTGGAGGGCAGATAGGCAGTCGCTCCATGTAAAATACTGTTATTTAGCTGCATGAAAAGGCTAGGCAGAATGAATTTTGGTGTAGAATGTTTGAACTCCCTAAAATAGGGCTGAGCTACACGATGACTGATGCATGCATGCCGTCTGTTGGGACAGGTCAACTCAAAGCTCCAATGGCTCTTTCTTCAAAAGGCTCTTCCAGGCATGGCCCTGCATTGTTAGACTCACATAAAATACAATGTTTGGACTAAGAGACCATCTAACCTCTAAGTTTGTTTCGGCATTTCTTTCAGTACTGACCAACAAAATATTGTCTTAAGTATTAATCCTACCGATATTATAAACGCGAATGTTTGTGGGGATGAATGAATAGATGTATGTTACTCTTTCACGCAAAAACTACAGAACGGATTTGGATGAAGTTTGGACACACAGATAGTTTATAACCAGGATTAACACATAGGATAACTTTTATGCCGATCTTTCCACGGGATCGAAACGAATTTGGGTAAAACTGCGGGGCGCAGCTAGTTGATCCACACACTCGTAACAGTGACCTAAGATAAAACACAAAGGAATATTTATTATAAGTATTCGCGAAATAAACCCCAAAGGTATAAGTATCTGTTTTCTATAAAAATCACAACACAGTATCTACTTGGAAACGCTGATATCAAATCAGTATGTAAATCGGGAAAGACAGTTGGGTACATTAAATAATAAGGAAACTCCCGAACGAAAACCGAAGAAAAACAAAAAGAAAGAAAAAGGGAAAATTAATAAACCTGTCGCTGCCAGACCTGAAGATTTCAAATAACATTATAATAACAAGCCATGTCACTCTTATTTCCGCCTCCACAAGGTGCAATTTCCTTTGCATCCCCTAAAGTTATACAGATTTCTTTCAGACCAATGTTTCGTTTCTATTAAGGATTCGTACAAACATCCTCCCCTTGAGAAAAAATATAATTTGCAATAACAAGTCCGTTTTGATTCGGTCTCCCTTCTGTATACTTTGAACTAAGGTAAACCAATGTATAATTTACATCTACATATGGGTATGTATATGTTGGGTATTGTCTTTTTTACGATGCTATTTTTCAGAGGGGAAATCAGAAATAGGGTGGATTTCAATCTACAAGGAATTTGTAACTTTAAAACCAGCCGGTCGATTGTGTAAAAATCTCACCGTGAAAACTCAAGTGAAGTGAGCTTGATGTGAGTTGTCAGTAGTGTTAATCCCTAGCATTATTTGGAATGACAGCTCACTCCACGCTCACTTCACCTAAGTTTTCACGGTTAAATGGTTACAGAATCGCACTGCAGTGCATAGGGAATTGGTGAATCGCAAATTGCTTCATAGATTTCTGCCGATCTATTCTGCAAACATCTCTACGTAAAATCTTAGGTGAAGTGAGCTTTCATTCCATTCCTCCTGATGCTAGGGATCACTAGGGATTGACAGCTCACTTCAAGCTCACTTAGAATAGTCTACGGGGTAATTACGTAACATACTCTCAGTAATAATGGCTTTCATTTTGACAGTACAAAAACATTCATTGCGTTATTAGCTCCATTATGTCGGAAATCGTGCTCCACCTCCTATCCTGCCCTCTGTGTCCCAAAAAATGCAGTCAAAGTGACCTCTGCGCTGCCACCGACAACACCGTGGCAAAGTTTTGGGCCAATAAGATATAAAATTCAGTCGTGAAAACGACACGAAGACGGGCTTGGACCTAATTATATGCACCGACTCCAACGCCCATCACCCGCTCTGGGGCAGCGACGCATCGAACCCCAGAGGAGAGGTACTATCCACCTATTTATTCTCTACTAACCTTAACATCATTAACCGAGGCTCTGAACCCACTTGGGTCACAGTCCGAGGGCAAACAATCATAGACTTAACACTCGCTACAGAAAACGCGAAAAATCTCATCACAAACTGGCATGTATCGGGCGAACCTTCCTGCTCGAACCACAGAAGGATCCGCTTCACACTGACCACCCACACCAAGAAACCCGCACCGAGGAGAAATCCACGGCGCACCGACGTGCCCGGGTACAAGCGCCTCCTGGCCGCCCTGCTAGCTAGGCATCTATCACAAATAAGTATAAGAGAACCAGCACAGTTGGAATACACTGTGACAAAGTTATCAGAATATCTTACCGAAGCCTACCATGCATGCTGTAAACTAAGGACGCCACGGGCCAACAGCGAGAGAAATCCCTGGTGGAACGCCGAACTTGGTAAACTCAGACATGCATTGCGGAAGCAATTTAACAGAGCTAAAAACACCAGACTCCCGGAGGATTGGGAAATATACACAGAAACCCGACACACATACAAAAAGGAAATCAGAACCGCCAGGAGGACAGCATGGCGGAAATTCTGTGAATCCATAGAAACCAACAATGAAGCCGCAAGAGTGAGGAAGATCCTATCAACCGACCAGGACCGAACACTCGGCGCGCTGAAAAAACCAGAAGGCACATACACACAAACGGACCATGAAACTAGCAAGGTCCTTCTCGAAACCCACTTCCCAGACCGCAAACTCCTAGAGGACAGGACCTGGGAAGAAGTACCAGATCGGACCCCAACGGAACGGGACTGGACCTGTGCCCGCGGGCTAGTAACGGAGGACCGGTTAAGGTGGGCCATCAACACCTTCCAGCCATACAAGTCCGCGGGACTGGATGGCATCTTCCCAGCCCAACTACAATGGGGACTCGATTATATTACACCATGCCTAATGGAGATCTATCGGGCCTGCATAGCACTCAGACATATACCCCTAGCCTGGCGCGAAGTGAAAGTCATCTTCATACCTAAACCTGGTAAAGCTGACTACACGCAACCCAAGGCGTACAGACCCTTAAGCCTCACATCTTTTCTACTAAAGACCCTGGAGAGACTATGTGATCGATACATCCGAGACGGTCCCCTCAGGGCAAAACCACTCCACAAACAACAGCATGCGTACTCCACAGGCAAATCAACAGAATCCGCGCTGCACAGCGTCGTATCCAAGATTGAATGCGCAGTGGACCACAAATGCTCAGCACTAGCCGCCTTTATTGACATCGAGGGCGCCTTTGACAAAACCACATTCAAAAGTATCAGCACGGCCCTAGACAGACACGGCATAGATCCGTCTCTGAGCGGCTGGATCACAAATATGCTGAAACAGAGGGCTGTACAGGTGACCGTAAACGACACCACAAGGGCCGTCGTGGCAAAGGGCTGCCCCCAAGGGGGCGTCCTTTCGCCGCTCCTATGGAACCTGGTCGTAGACAGCCTGATAAAGACACTAAACAATAAAGGCTACTTTACAGTAGGCTACGCCGATGACCTAACCATAATAATAAATGGTACCCACGAAAACACCCTGTGCAACCTAATGCACCAGGCACTGAAAATAGTAGAGAACTGGTGCAGTACACACCAACTATCAGTGAACCCAACAAAAACCGAACTGATCCTCTTCACAAAAAAGAGGAAACTTGCCACACTACAACTTCCACGATTCTTTGGCACTACCCTTAGCCTTTCAACTGAAACCAAATACCTGGGCATCTTTTTGGATAAACAGCTGAACTGGGCTAAACACATCAATCACATCACCACGAAGGCCAGCATATCCCTGTGGCAATGCAAGAGAATGCTTGGGAAAAACTGGGGGATTAGCCCCAGGGTCACTTACTGGCTCTATACCACAGTTATCCGACCAATCATCACATATGGCTCACTAGTCTGGTGGCCCAGAACAGACCTGAGCACAGCCCAAAAAGATCTCGAAAAGTTGCAACGATTTGCTTGTGTGGCAATCACAAGCTGCATGAGAACTGCACCCACCGCTGCCCTACAGGCCATGCTCGGTCTGCCTCCCCTACACCTCATCGTGAGAGAGGAGGCGGCCCTGTCTGCCTTCAGGCTCCATCTATCAGGAACCCTAAACAAAGACTCGAGAATCAAGCACATACGCCTAAAGGACGAGGCAATCAAACGACAGCCAATGATGGCATCACCCTGCGACAAAGCGCCTAAGCAATACTGCTTTCAAAAGCATTACAACGTAGTGCTTAAAGAGGAGCAGTGCGACTACTCAGGCCCAGGAGAGCTGAGAGTTTACACTGATGGATCAAAGACCGACTGCGGAACTGGAGTCGGAGTCTTCTCACACGACCTCAACATAAACATATGCAGCCTGCTAGGAATGCTCAACACGGTTTACCAAGCCGAGTGTGTGGGTATAATACAAGCGGCCCATGCCATAGCAGCCAGGAGAGTTACGGACACCCATGTTCGTATACTCTCTGACAGCGCTTCAGTCCTCCAATCCCTACAGAAGGGATGCATCACATCAAATCTAATACTAGAATGTCACATGGCGCTTGAACAGGTAACTGTATCGAACCGCAACACAGTGACACTACAATGGATAAAAGGACACAGTGGATCACTAGGCAACGACGCGGCTGACGAGCTGGCCAGAAGGGCATCCAGCACGCCAGTCTACGGACCGGAACCAGTCGTGCCCATCCCCTTCAACCAAATACGCAGGTGGCTACAAAAGCACACCCACACACAGGCAGAGAACTGGTGGTCCTCGTCACCGGGCTGCAGGCAGTCCAAGGAAGCCATGCCATCACTAGATGTCAAGCTTTCCAAAAGACTACTACGACTGGACAGGAAAGGCCTGCGCCTGGTGACGGGGACCATCACGGGACACTGCTCACTGAACAAACACTTCCATACGATTGGCATAACGGACAGCCCCCTGTGCAGAGCCTGCATGGAGGCTGATGAGACCGTCATGCATGTGCTCTTTGAGTGCACAGGCGTCGCCCAGATTAGATTAGCAACCCTCGGGACACCCGGATCCTACACAGATGTTCTCGACAGACCAGGAGATCTAATAAGCTTCTGGAGGGAGGTGGGCTGGTTGGAATAACCACCGACGGCCGCCATGGCCCACGCACAATGGTCCACCTGAAGGACTAAGTGCGGAAACCAAACCCGTAACATAGAACATAGAACGACACGAAGACGAGGAAGTATTGCGTTATTTACGTTGTTGAGCAGAGTATTTCTCGAACATATGAAGCAATGGATTAGCAATATCTTTCAAAATGATTCAGATAGAGATTGCGTCACACTGACTATGTTACGCAATTAGGGTGCTGGCCGGTGTATGAAATTGGAAAAAACCCGGCCAAGTGCGAGTCGGACTCGCGCACGAAGGGTTCCGTACCATTATCTATTAAAATCACGTCTGTTGTATGGGGGCTAGGGAATGCAAACCGGTTTCACCGAAAACCGAAAACCCGGTTTTTCGGAATATTTGAAATTATTAAAAAAACCGGTTTTTTATTTCACGTTTCCGGTTTTTCGAGTTTTTTATTGTTTTCAAATGGCAACACCCAACACCACGTGTCAGTCAAAACTATGAATTTGGTGTCAGCCATTTTGTTTTACCAACCGTTGCCAACGGTTGCTAGTGAAAAGATACAAGATTCAAAATTTTTTATTTGTGGAAAGTACGTTGTTTATTGTAGCATTAGTAATTTGGTAACATTTAACTGTTTTCAATAGTTGAGTGAAGGTGTTTAGTGAATTTTTCGTGCAATTCAGTTATTTTTGTAAGTATTTGACATTTATAGTATGTACTTAGGTTAGGTACAAATTGCTATTTTTACATGTTAAGATATTCACACAGTGTGCCACACAATGCTTTATATTATAATTGTGAAAGTTTGATTGTTAGCATGTTTTTTTCCTTTTTCACGCAGAAACGGCTAGAATCTAGATAGATTTGGATGAAATTTGGAATAGAGATAGCTAAGCTATAAGGCTACCTACATAGCCTACTTTTAATCCCGAAAAAATGATGTTTCACTTATTCTACGCTGCCGAAGTCTCGGGCAGAAGGTAAGGTAGTAGTTAATTTATAAAACAACGTTTTTGTAATGATAGGCATAGGCCGTCTGCCCATCGCCTACGAAACTGATTTGCCTTTGTTTCCTTACCTAACTTTTACAGTATGCCCAGGAAGTGCCTGGATCAGCCTGGAACATTATAATTTCCTTCCTCTCCCAGTCCAGTATAATTCTTGTTAATTTCATAATTAAACAGATCAAGTTATTGTTCTTGCTTGTCGCTTTCAGATTACTATGGATGACTTTGTAGAAAACATCAGAAAAACTGAGGATAAAAACAGCGTGTGGGGTCATTTTTTTAAATCGAAATCAAAATCGGAAGCAAAATACAAGTATTGCAATAAAATACTTTTGTGGTCTGGAGGTTCAACTTCATCTTTTTAATACTGTTGATTAATATTGTACCTACTAGGGTGAAGCACAAAAGCAAATAAACATTTTACTTAAACAAATTTCTGCATTTTCATTGAAATTTTGAATACTTATGTATTTATTTTTAATAGATACGTTTTTATTTAATTATTGAAAATATGCAAGATGTAGGCGGCCTGAATTTCACAAGTAGTTTTAAAAAACTTAGACAAAGAAAAAAAAAACCGGGTTCACCGAAAACCGGTTTTTTTAATACGAAACCCGAAAAAAAAACCGGGTTTTCATTTTGGCCGGTTTTGCATTCCCTAATGGGGGCCCCCCTTAAATATTTATTTTATTTTGTTTTTAGTATTTGTTGTTATAGCGGCAACAGAAATACATAATTTGTGAAAATTTCAACTGTCTTGCCATCGCGGTTCTTGAGATACAGCTTGGTGACAGACAGACGGATGGACAGACGGACAGACAGACAACGAAATCTTAGTAATAGAGTCCCGTTTTTACCCTTTGGGTACGGAACCCTAAAAACAGGTTATCAGTGTGTGACCAAAGCTACACCATTCTGGTCGAACTGCATTAAAACTTACACATAGACAAGCCAAAAAAAAACAAGCTCCTATTTCAAAATTGGCATTAGAGTCAGGTCATTCGCCACACCTCTAACAATTTGCTACGCACCTATTTTTCAACATAGCACATTAGAACAACCTGCAGACTTTACCACGAGGATTGTGATTACATGCTTGTTTTTGCGATCCTATAGTTAAAGAAATGGATTGGATTTCTTGAGAAAAATGTCAGGTGATTTATAGAAAAAGTTTAATCCAATACAAATTCGATAGGCTTTGCGTGCTCTTTAAGTAACCGTACTACTTTTATGTAGTCTGTGAAGTATCCTTCGGATGCATAATCAGCCTATAATGTTCCCACTGCTGGGACACAGGCCTCCTCTCTAGAGGAGAGGAGGCCTGTGTCCCAGCAGTGGCCTCCTCTCTAGAGGGAGAGGGCTGTAATCTACCACGCGGGCCCAGTACGGGTTGGTAGATGTCACTTGTATTCGAATTTTTAGTTCTAGGACACTCGTCTTCACAATGTTTTCCTTCCCCGCCTTCGGATGGCCATCGACAAAATTATTGGCGAAACTAATCATTGTTTTACAAAACACCCATTAAATTTACGCTTATCAAGCTTTTGATTAAAATATTCCAGAATAATACATACTAATTAACTGAAAATATTACTTTATTTAACTTTAATACTTATTTTCAGTATGACATTTATAAGAGCAGGCATTGACAAAACAAAAGAAGAAGAAATAAATGCAGCTCCCAACTATACAACTTTTTCCTCAACTTAATCAAACACAGCACTGCGATTCTGTAACCATCTTACCGTGAAAACTTAGGTGAAGTGAGCGTGAAGTGAGCTGTCATTCCAACTAATGCTAGGGATTGACACTATTGACAACTCACTCTAAGCTCACTTCACCTAACTTTTCACGGTGATATTTTTACAGAATCGATCGGCAGGTTCTTTAACTCCTTTAATAAGTTTTATTAATAATAATTTTCAAAGGCCTATAATAAATGTACAATTACACTTCAAAACGATAATACTTAACATAAAATAACACTCAGGTAGCTTAAACCCTTCGCACAAATAATTAATTTCATGCTCGCTCGATCTATCGATTCGATTCGATTGAGGCTGAATGAGCATAATATCATCGCTAATAAAAATAAAAAAAAAACTATTGATTGTCTGTGCTGTGCGTGGGTGTGTATTTTGCAAGGAGGTTAGTATTTTGTCAAAATCAAGAATGGAGCGTGTTTATTTTTGCATTTTTTGCGAAAAAGAAGGTTCTTTTTGCAATGTTGTTCATTGTGGTAGGTTTAGAGGTTCATTGTTATCTTTTGTGTAGCAATGCGTGACGAAAGTGCATACCGCTCCATCATAACACTGGTTCTTCACATTTGAGTATTTTTACCTTTTTTCGTGGGTCTGCAAAAAGTTTTGTTGACATCAAGAACTTTGGCAAAACTGTTTCGAATGGAATAAAGGGGGAGACAAAGTGTCGAATAAGCAATTTCAGTTACATCTATCTACATAATGCGGGAAAATTAGGAAACTGATAAACTTTATACGTATTTATAAAGACAGAGAACGTTTTCCAATAACGAAGTGAAGTACCTACAGTGAAGTCTACTAGGTAGATATGAAAAGCGACAGTCATTAAAACCTAAAACATCGTCCATTTGGGCTGCAATATCGACATCTTTCTGTGTTTTTTTCCTTTAGTTTCGGAAAACGTTTGTCACCGCAAAAGATTTTATGAAGAAAGCATTGTGAACAATTTTTTTTACCTTTTTTCTTTCATTGTGGAATGACTTAAAATTATGAAAAGTTCCTAACTTAACTAGATATTAAAAGCCTACTATCTAGCTCTTTACATCAATTTCTTTTTTTTAATCCACGACATCTTAAGCTTCCTCCACGGAATACAGACGACAGCGCAAGTCGCGCCGCTTCCCCGTTAAATTATTCAGCAGTCATTAGTCGTTCCTTTGCGCGCTGCGTACACAGCATTGTTCGGACGGCCTCCTGTCTTGTATGGCGCCCTGGTACTTGTAGAAAGCAAACATTATGGTAAGTACTGTTAGGATGATGAGTGGAGTCTTAAGCCAGATGTTATGTTTTTTGGGGATGTAAACATTGTTGGAATTGATTGACAGCTTGTCATACTAATATAGATGTTCAAATTGTTATTTTCAAACATGGCTGTGGGAATTTTCAGGTAAAAATCCTCTTGTTTGATGGCATTTGGGGCTGTAGTTAATGAAGCATTTGTCTTAAGAACCCTATGTATTTTGCTCAATGTTTGCTCAATTTGATCATATTAAATTAGGTATACATTTCAGTCAAAAACATTGGAACAGTCCAATCACGATTTGTTGAGCAAAACATTAATAAATTAGTAAAATATCATCTTATTAAAATCATCTAATGTCATTACCATATTAAAATACAAAAAGGCAAAGACACGAGTGCAAGGAGCCGCGCATCCGTGTCGCGGCTGCGTTAACATCGCCATAACGGCACAAATTGATTTGTGCGAGCCAGATCGCGCGAGGTTATAATTTTCGCGCCACGCTGCGCGCGAAACCACGCTGTGCTGCCAATATTACAGATATGTAGACTTGTTTGCTGAAGCGATAGATTCTGTTGCAACGATAAAAATGTGGTAATTTTACTGTTTATTATTTTGGTTCTATAAATGATAATTTTCTCGGGGTATCTTGTTCAGAATTTAAAATGCGTAACATGTTTTTTTTCTACATCAATATTATTATGAATCATTATCTTACATGTGCTATTTATTCTATGAATGTTGTCATAATCAATCATTATTACTTATATTAAAAAAATTTAAAGTCCCAAACCAAAATCAGAATTTTTTAACTTAAAAAAATTAGCGATCCTACATGGCAGTTCACTTATAACTTTATGACTTAGGTATGAGATCCCAGAAGACCAATTCTCGTACTTAAAAACATTCAAAATCTAGTCGCAATCTTATCTCAGGGATAATCAGTCAATAGGTATGTCAAAAACTTGTTAAAAATGTAGGGAAACTAGAGGTAAGTACCTCCCGTATTCTTGACAGATTGAAGACACATATCAGACTGTGCACGTTCTTAAAATGACGGGAATTCCCATTTGGGTCTTCCATTCTCTAAAAAAATCCATTAAGTATAATAATATCGTAATAAAGTATTGTAAGTAAGGTATAAGGTACAAAAGTTAGGTATGTACTTATAAACAAAACAAACATTTCCTAAATATAAAAAGAGCACTTAATTTAATTACCAACTCGTTACATTCACAGACATTATAGGATACCCCATTTGCCCTTTGTACGGATCAAAAGCTACAGACGGCAGACCCTACTGGTCCTGTTCGTGACGTCACTTTGTGAGCTTATGACCCCTAGTCTCGGGCGTGTTCGCTTCACGACAGCTTTTGTTAAAAGCTTTGCCAAACGTGTGTAGAGGTAAATGTGGGAAACGCTTGTTTTGAATTTGAAAATGACAATTATTATAATTAAATACGGTTTATTATACAAATAATTTGCAGTGACTTTTGCCAGTCGATCATCAGTTGATCTCCCAAATTTTATCTTACGCCCTGAGTAGAGGTACACAATTACCTACTGACAAATGCTTGCACTGATTGAGCAGGTCAACTCAAATTTCAGACCACAACGACCTATACACGACGATCTACATGGTCCTCCCATGATCTGACCAAGATTAGATAAGTCTGGACTTTAAAAGAGACTGACCCCCGAGTTTATTACGCCATTTCTTCTCAAGGATAGTCAGATATAAATGTCAACTCCATCTAGCTTATTTTTTTTAATGTGACATGTAAAAGTGATTTCGATAACCTATTTACATAATAAACTATTTCATTTCATTTCATCTGTTGGGATTGTGTGACTAAAATGATTATACCCTGTACATTATGTTAACCGTTTTTTGACAGCTGTCTTAGAACGAACTATTCCACATTATCTACGTAAATGCGTAATAAAATCAAAGTCAAATCAAAATCAAAAGTCATTTATTCAAATTAGGCTGAGAATCAGCACTTTTCGAACGTCAAAATTACAAAAGACAGTCCCCCAAAAACACCCGCCCTTCACCACCAAATAAATATATAAACTGCTTTATCTTATTAAATTATCTTATTTATGGCTTCTTACAGACATTATAATGCCGTGCACGAAACGTACGGTCGAGATAGATGGACATGGGTTGCGATATGTCGATTAGTACACATACTTGGGGCAGATAGTGTCTTTCAAAAACAGACAAACAAAGGAAGTTAAAAGACGAGTCCAAAATGCTTGGAAGACCTACTAAGCCCTTAAAAACACATGAAAGGTTGTCTTCCTATATCATTTAAAAAGGAAACTCATCGACATGTGCATCCTACCCGTCCTAACCTACGGTGCACAAAGTTGGTCACTTACTGAACAACAGAAGTCCAAACTCAAGATTTGCCAACGCGCAATGGAGCGCAGCATATTAGGTGTTAAGCGTACAAGTCGAGTTAGAAACACCACGCTGCGCCCAATAACTCAAGTAACGGATGTTGGATAAAAAACAGCCAGGCTGAAGCGGGAGTGGGCCGGACACGTCTCACGAATGCACCCGGAGAGATGGGCAAAGATCGTCACTCACTGGACACCTGAAGGAGGACATCGACTTTGAGGTAGACCAAGGCGAAGATGGTGTGACGATCTAATATCATTTGCAGGGCCAACGTGGCCAGAGATCGTACAAGACAGGGAGGTTTGGAAGAAGGAAGGGAAGCCCTTTGCCCAGCAGTGGGATACAAAATAGGTATACAAAAAAAAAAGTGTATCAATCAATGTATTGTGTATTGCTGCAGTCACTAGTTCCATCTGTCAAAAAACAGTTTACATAATGGCCAGGGTATAAATTACAGCAACCAATAATCCAATTATTACATTACAAGTAATTTTTGAGTAATCGAGGTTAAGTTTAGGTGTGTATTGCTGCAATGATGTTGTATATAGAATATTTTGAAATATTGTCACATATACCAATATTTTTGAGTCAAGTTATATTACATAGACTAAAACACAATTTTCGAGTTATTGGGATGAATGTGGGTTGAGTCCTTTCTGCTTAACTACGTCCAATTGACAGAACATTTGACAACTTCTTATATTGAATACGCTTTCAAATACCGAAGACTAGTCCCCTATTTCTAAAATGGAAACATTACCAGCCATTTTAGGCGATCGCCTGACAAATCTAGGTATATTTTCTCGCTGATATGTTAAAGTAGCCACATTATACCACTGGCGGGCCGCATGCTGGGCCACGCCACTGATATATACGTCCGCGACACGACAACACTTCCACGCCTAAAGGTCTAAACATACTCGTAACGATAGGTTTTGTACAGAAGAAAATTGTAAAAAAAGATGAAGATATCTTGTCGTATTATCCAATCAATTAAGCCTGTCCCTATTCGCGATGAATTTTTTTTTTTAAACGTTTCCCCTCACTAGGAATTACTCCTGAATCGTGGCACTCTCGCGTGTACGACTCAGTGATTTTGTTCCCGGCGTCACTGGTTGCATCCAAGTCAGTTTTTTAACAAAATGCGTGATTACCTTCTTAAAGAGTGAGTGAACCAAAAGTCGCCGCAGATGTTCATTAAAATATACAATTTACAGTTCATGAAACTGAAAATTGTTTACTTAAACTAGTTAGCAAAAGCTTAATTTATTCTTAAAGTTAGTCTCAAGAAAGTTCCTATCAAAATCACCAACTAGCTAAATCTTTTGCTCCAATTTTATAACTGAGCTCCAGAAGGCCTTTCTATTCCAGTCATACAATTTCTTTCCACATTTGGTTAAATTAGGTAGGTAACTATGATATAGGTACGTTAGAGTATCTATGTAGAAATTGTAGATATTTCTACGATATATGAATGTGTGTCTATGGAGACTGTAATTAAATTTACAATTTGTCTGTTCTGTACACGGCCTTACACCGCCATCTTGTTATTCAATTACATGGCGGGAACACTCGTAAAGTTGTAGCTTTTTGTGTCTCATCACGAGGTATAACATCAGTCTTGAGCTCTGATCACTTTATACAGTTTATATAGAGCAATGAGGTTTCGTGAGTTACAACACTTTGATTGCAATTGAAACGGATTAATAAATGTAAGAAGAATCACACTATTATTATAAAGGCGAAAGTTTGTGAGTTAGTGTGTGTGTGTGTGTGTTTGTATGTTTGTCACTTCTTCACGCTCAAACTACTGACTGGATTTGGATGAAATTTGTGCACAGAGATAGCTTATAATCAGCATTAACACATAGGATAGTTTTTATCCCATTATTCCCACGGGATCAAAACTCATGCGGATGAAAGCGCGGAACGCAGGTAGTCCTAAATTATATCAGATGGTCTACTTAAGTATTTTATCAAATACTATCTTCTGCTCGCAACTACCTCCGCGTGCAATTTCATGTTCCCCGACCCAGCCCGTCGCATCGCATCGTTTGCCCACGCTATTACCACGTTTCCGCTTAGCGTTCTTTCTAACTTTATTTTTATTTGGTCGGCTCCTAGTTCTAGCGTGATGATATATAGCCTAAAGCCTTTCTCATGAATTGGGCTATCAAATGCATAAAGATTTTTTTCAAATCCGACTAGCAGTTCCATAGTTTAGCGCGTTCAAACAAACTCTTTAGCTTTATTATTAGTATACAGATTGAAACATACTCGCACTTAGGGCGAATTTCACCAAACTTGATTAAGCCTGAACTGTCAGATGTCAATTTTATTCCACGGATAAAAGATATCTGACTTTGGTAAAATCAGCCCGTTTTAGTGTAGCGCGTTTTACGTATTCGTCTGCGAGCCCTCTATACACCTTAAAGAATAATACAAGTCCACCTTTTTCAGTTTATTTTAAATTTTCCTCATTTAGTTCTCCCCAGTAATAACTAAGCTACTGTAGTTAAGTTATTTCCACTTGCTTTAGTCGCTTTAAAAATACATCATATTTTATACCACACTTAGGAACCAAGTTCGCAAAAATCTTAAGATGGTGAAACTGTCTTCAAAGTAACTTCGTCTTGCTTCCTTGAGCCTGTCGTGTCAGAAAAATAACAGCCACTAGTTTACTTAGATCTAACTTCACATAATGTAATGAGAGTAGTCGGAGAAAATGTTATGCCTTCTTTGAAATGTACAGAAGCCTGCACATCAAGCTATCCGAAACTGTCAAATTTTCTCAATCAACTTTGAACTTTATCCTTTAACAATAAAGTTGAAAATCTACTAAAGAAATTTGACAGATTGTAGTAGCTTGATGTGTCTGTACTAGACAAGGTGTTCAGGTGAAAAGGGAAAGGCTTCCTTTCATGTTGTGGAAATGGTCTATTCGGCAATTATTGTAGCCCTCAGGAATGTTAATACAAAGGGTTCGAGTTTTGACACAATATTCAAATAAGTTAACATAGGGCCTGGAGTTGTAGCTGAGTGATACATAGATTTTGTTTTACTTGTCAGTCGAAGGGCGTAACTCGGATAATTGCTTAACACACCAACGGTGGCAATGGCTTTCATTTTGACAGTTCAACAACATTCATTGCGTTATTTGCGTTGTTGAGCAGACAAATTTTTCGAACATATGAAGCAATGGATTAGGAATATCCTTCATATTGTGATTGACTAATTGGAAGTGTGTTACGCAATTAGGGCGCTGGATCCAAATGCTTAGCTTATATTAAATTAAAAGGACCTCTTGCGTATCACAAGACCATTAAACTACAACCACGGTCTACAAAGCTTAAGTAGCATAATCGGCCTACAATGTTCCCACTGCTGGGACACAGGCCTCCTCTTTGTGAGAGAGAGTGGGCAGTGGCCACGCGGGCCCAGTGCGGGTTGGTAATGTCACATGTCTTCAAACTTTTGGTTCTAGGACATGCCGGTTTCCTCATACACGATGTTTTGTTTTCCTTGACCGTTTTTGAGAGCAGTGGTGATGAAATAATTTACATAAAGTAAAGCTTAAGTAGCATTGCTTAAATCCGAATTTCCGGAATTACTTTATTCAATTTGTCAATACGAAACGTGACATCTTTTTTGTCCCAGCTATCCATATATCTTAGTACCCCATCAAACAATATATCAATATGTTTTTAACATTTTGTCCATGTCCAGACACATGTACTGCGCACACGCTACCGACCCACGCTGCGCGCATGTTCGGTGCGGCAAATAATTGAATTCCTGCCATTATAGTTATAATGTTCGTATTAATTTAGCCGGAGTCATGAAATATACAGGTGTTTGGCAAGTAGGCTTTATAAAGAATTAATTTGTGGGAGAGAACTGGCTGATTAATATGTCTGGGGTAGGATGCAAATGGATTAATTTTGTGTTTATATAGGAGAGTACTTATTTTAAATACTGCCCGCGAATTCTTCCGCCTTTTCTTGCTCCCCCGACGCACTCCATCGCATCCCATCGCCGCCGGCCCGCGCTTTTACTTCGTATTGGTTAGCTTTCTTTCTGACTTTATGGTCTCTTGGTCCTAACGTGATGTTAAATAGCCTATAGGCTATTTCTGTCCTAAAGAATTAGGCTATCAAATGATGCAAAAAAAAACAAATCCGACTGGTAGTTCCAGAGATTAGCGCGTTCAAACCAACAAACTTTTAAGCTTTATTACTAGTACAGATATTGTAGAAGTTGGACAAGGTGCAATAACAATATTGGCTTAGGCTACAAAACCTGTAGTACCCGCAACTAAAGATATATGAAACAAAATGTCTCAAATAAACAATGAATAATGAACTACATTTTTCCAACACCATCCAAGAAAGCTCCCATTCAAATGATTCATTCATTTCCATTAATTGCCGTTCCCATGTAAATGTTTTCACACACCATTTGACAGTTAATTTTCAGTAAACACCGCCATCTGTCGACTATGTACCATCCGTAAGTGATGAGTAAAAAACTACAACATGAATTATTCAACGGTGGGTACATCACTACCGACAGCGAGTCATCGATTATGCACGTGTTTGCCGCAGAAAACCACCATGTAAAGACAATCTTAAACGGGCATTTAACCTATTGAGTTTATCAAACGATAAAGCTATTAAGAGATCTAGAGCAATTATACATGGCAGTCTTGACATGACAAAACAGATCTCATTAAAAAAAACTTTGCGTACCAAAAAATATCATCATCGAATTGAAAAGTCTTGCACCTATGAAGTCAGCTAAAACTGCCACCACCAACAAAACAAAAAAAAAATCAAACAGCCTCACCTCATAAATAAAACACCGACATCCCAGCACATCCCTGCTCCTAGTAGTTCTCCAAACGTTGACAGATGGCAGGCCCGCGGCGGTACGCGACCGCGCGATCGTATTCATATATTTGACACACACTACACTAGCACAGCATACGCTAATTCATAAATCTGTAACGATCATTGTCTGGAAGAGACAGAAGGGTGAATTTTGACTGGAGTTTGATTGATTGGTAAAACAAACACAGGAGATGATAGGGGCTTTGTTTTAGAAGATATATTGGGGCTGCGGTTGTGCGATAGTGTGACGTCATCAAAAAGCAGGTGGATGGTACTGTCAGTATGTTTGATATAATGAGATGGAATAAACGTCAATTAAAAAACAATGGTCTTTTAGACAACCAAGATAGATCGGATGCAGGGATTTACAGTCCAGACATCGCGTCGTGAGAATGCGTTCCTGTCACCTGTCAGTGCGATAATTCTAGTAGCTAATAAAGAGCAAATTCGCAAAACACGTTCAAACTGACAGGTGTCAAAAACACATTCTCGACGGCCGAATTGTAATCAACCAAGAAAAATTCTAACCTGAAAATATTGATACTTGGAAGTAATCACAGCATTAAAGGAGTAGATGCTTTATGATTGTCATAAATACGAATAGAAAAGCTTATTGTTAACTCTTGATTGTATTTCAGTTTCCTCGAAGAAAACAAACACCTAGATCGTCATATGATCCGTCTTTATACAGTGGACGAGCTGCCAGACAGCCTGAAGGAAGAAAGAATGTAGTCACAATCATCATTAAACAATAATCATTACCATACAATTAAGTCCAGTCGGATAATGAATTTCCAAATGTAACCACTAGTGATGTTCAAACAGCGCGTCACCCCCTGTTATTGAGGTGCACCTCGAGGGTGACAACCCAATGCGAGGGTGATCGCGGTGATTATACACGTACCGATAAAACGCGTTATGCGTGACTAAAGCAGGTTTTATTAAGATATTAAAATTATAGAAATAAAGGTAACTAGTCACGATGTTTAATATAACAAACACATCATGTAAGAACACAAAAAAGAGAATGGAATTTGGAAACAAACGAATTAATAGAAAGTAGATTAGATGACAGGGCACCGAATCATATATTATAGGTATACGATAACGGATATATAGGAATATATCTACGACATGTTGACAATAAAAAAAAACATTTAGCATTTTGATTTAAAAGAGTGTCCATAGAGTTTCTTGCCCATTCTTCACCATAGGAACCTACTATGCTTTGGAATAGGCAAGACTCTGTGTCAATTCAAATGTACGTGTGGATAGTTTAATTGAAATAAATTGAATTTAACTTTGGTCTCGTGGCGCAACTTGGGGAGGACAATCAATATAAAATTATTGCAAACAAATCATCAAATTCAATCTCAAATCTTTGATATCATAACCATCAGACAAAACATCCAAAAAAAAACATACTTTTGTTTTTATATTAAACCTAACCTAACCTCTATTCTTCATCAGCACATTCCCAATTATTTATTCAATACATTGCAAATTGTCGATGGCGCTGCAACCCCACAGGTCATTGTTTTAAAACAACACTAAAGAAGTCACTTATTCACTGCACTTTGCAGCTTTTTAACATGTGTTACAAATTTTTCAAGAGTTTGGGTTGTTTCAATAAAATTGCAAAGCCATATGGAAAAATGAGGTAAGTTGTTATCCAAACGAAAATTAATGCTATCGCATTTTTTTTATACTGTATAAAACTCTATTAGTTGATTGGCGGAGTGTACGAAAGGCTCCAAAGGAACTTTTACAAATTCAGTCGTATCGCGATATTGTCTTCATCCTGGTCACCTAGGCATATGGAGATATAGACCAAAACATACCTTAATACTTGTGTGTGTGTGTGTGTTACCAGTGGGATCATTCGTCTCTAGCGTTCAATGGCAGCTATTGAAGATTCAATCATTTGTTTCCACTTCAAATACCCTCCATTTGCGTCAACAAATTACATTAACAATTAACATAATCGACCTATTTTTAAAACAGAAGCGCTACGACCACATCAATATGTCGGAATAAAATTCGAAATTCAAAATAAGAGCGGTCGGTAGCGGCGGCGGCTCGCGACGGGACGCCTGCTTCCCGCCGCGCGCTTAACAAGGATGTTGCTTGTAGTAGGTATGTTGGCACCACTGCCTTACCACTGTTAAGTTGCCAGATTGAGACGTTTGGATATGCGTGGAACTGTTTAATTAATTAGGGACTTGAAGTCGAAATATGTAAGCCTTTGCCATACAGCCGATACGAGGATGATTAAGAAGAATCAAGTGATCGCAAATGGCCTTAATTTGACCCTGATTTTCCTACCAGTTGCAGGCGTATCGTGGAAGAGTCATCAAAGACGATGGCCTTAGATAACTTGTGGTACAACAAGCGCATTAAAATACAGTCTTAGCTTAACTTTCACCTTCATATAAGACAAGGAGTATGCAAATAACATAAGGACAAATAAATTAAAAGTACATAATATACTATCGTCAAAGGCAATGCTGCCAAAACTAAATCGTGCAACGTCCCCTCGTATTGTGCCATTAGATAATGAAGGATCGCTTTAATCCCTGCTTCACAGAAATGCAGTTCAGCGTTCAGTTTGAGTAAATAACCGCGGGCTAAACCGAACGCACTCGCGAAACTGGGGAGATTTGAATTTCGAATTTAGATTTTTGTTTTTTGCGTAGCTAACGGATTAATGGCATGTGATGTCTGTAACATCGGTTTATTGTAAACATGATTTCTGTAGTTTATGTCCGGACGTTTGAAAAACGATGAATTGCAGAATTACAGCAGTCAACTTCTCATAGACACGATGCCTCTGTCCGAGCAGTGGAAACATTATACCTAGGCTGATTAGATTATTCTTATGCTATGCAAAGTAAAAAATCATTTCAGTGGGATCAACTCAAACCTGTATATTGCAATCACAAACTCTATTTCAAAAAACATAAAACCTTTAAAAACATCACGCGCGCCTGTTTTCGTCAATTGTTTTTGCCAACCTCCAGCTGCGCTGCAACCGTTTCCCGCCATCAGATTCGAAAAAAGAATAGGTTTTATTTTTAATTGGAACATATTCGGATATCGGTGCGTCAGCCAGCGTTGGGTTCTTTATAGTGTCGAGGGGACTGTGTAGCCTGCAGCTATTTGGTTTAGAATACGTATTGGAATAAGACAATCTGCCCCCTGTAATAACTTGGCTACAATGAGCGGGAGTTCGGCGGCTAGTTACCGTTTATGAGCTATTGTTGTCAGGAACGAGGATAGTAAACGACAGAGCACCAACGCTTCTTAAAATTTTAAGTCGTCATTTGTTTTCTGTGATAGCTACTGTAGAGACCTATTGGCCTATTTGGTGCTTACATGAAACCTCCGTAAGTCAGTTAAAAGTTATTGGCATGAAATTCGAGACAAACATGAAGTTAGTTTAAGATTAGAAGAGATTGATATGGTGTCAGATTTGGCTGGCAAGCCGAAGAATTAACATGTAAAATACGTAGAATGATTAATAGGAACAATTATTGAACATCCTAGTAAAGTTATAAACGCGAAAGTTTGTATGGATGGATGAATGTTTGTTACTCTTTCACGCAAAAACTACTGAACGGATTTGGATGAAATTTGGCACACAGATAGTTTACAACTAGGATTAACACGTAGAATTTATCCCAATATTCCCACGGGATCGAAACTTATGCGGGTGAAACCGCGGGGCGCAGCTAGTACATGATAAACCGTGGCTTAATTGATTCCTCCCGCTTCCCTGAAGCTTGTAGAGAGCTTCGCAGTACTTCAGAATAACTTCCTGCGTTCCTGAATACTGTACAGTCACATTCCATAAAAATACAGCGTAAAGTTGGTTGTAAATTTAACTAGCTACCTTTCTAAAGGTATTTTCTTTCAAGTTAAACAATGAGTGGTGGTGTCTCCGATTTTGTAAAACAATCCTCATTAACGAATTTACCTACCTCCATTATATACTGAACAGAAACCAAACTTTTAAATTCTAATGCTATTGTTTTACAAAACTTTCTAATTTCTATCCTGGCTTTGAATTTGTGGTAGAACTCACCAGAACTTTAAGTGGACAAGGCAATATTTGTTTAGCAATTATTCTAACTAGAAACTTGAAGTATTTACCATTGTCTGTGGTAGTTATCATCGGTAAGTAATGGTTAAAAACCAGCCTACCTAATCTTTCTATCTTTTTAATACTAAAGCTGAAGAGTTTGTTTGTTTGAACATACGCGCTAATCTCTAGAACTGCCAGTCGGATATGAAAAATTATTTTTGCATTGGATGATCCACTTCTTAGGGAAGGCTATAGGCTTATTTAACATCACGCTAGGACCTGAGCAAACAAAAAGAATGCTAAACGAGAACGAAGTAATAGCGCGGACGGGCGATGCGTTGCGAGTGTTGCGACGCCGACGGGAGGGTTGAGAAATAAGAAATTTCACGCGAACGAAATCGCGGGGTAGAAGCTAGTAAATAAATTATTATTAGTGTAAGGTTAATAATATAATAGGATTTTTAATAGCAATTAATAAAACATTTTAAATAATTAAATATAAAATTAAATAAACCGAATATCGATAGAAATAATCTATTTGAGGAATCGATATTATGACTCGACAACACTCGGCGAGCGCGGGAATTTTTAATCTGTACGGCAGGAGGGCGCGGAGTTTTGGTAGCTGTATTTGGCTGTGTTAAATTGGTTATATAAATAAATAATTGTAAAGCATAGTGACCTGAGTTTTTCTTACATTAGTTAAAATACTTGTAATTCATGTCTTTTCTGCTGCCATCAGGCTAGAGTTGGTATTATTAAATGCGTTCAAAGATTTATTTTATTTCCTCTTATCCGACACAGAAAACATAACGATAACATAAACTTATCAAAAATAATAGACTAGTCCTATGATCCAACAGACTTCAGTCTTGAGCGAGTGGGGCAATAAATAGACCATTACCCGCTCGCCCCACAATAGGCGAGGCCAGAAGCAAATCAGCAAGCGGCCGGTACCAGGCGTCCAGATATACAAGGTAGTAAAGGTAAAGCGGGAGGGCGGGGGGCGGGGAGGCGATCCGTCAACGGCTCGCGGCGGTCACGACGACCGACGACCTAAGCCGACGGACACACAGATTGCAGAGCAATAGCTTTTTGGCAAAATATTCTGGACCGAGACAATGATTGAAGGCGCTGCTTCTATTTTGGGAGAAGGAAAGTTTCTACCATATTGAGGGGACTAAAATTTTCAGAATTACATGTTTTCAAAATGGAGAGCCACAAAAGGATGCTTTAGGAATCGAAACTTCCGTTTCCACTATTTCTGTGCTCCTTTATAGACTGAAGGTAATGAAATGAAAAGTAATTGTGGTCTTTCGAAGCAGAAGCTAATAGATAATTTCAATACTACATTTTAACTACATTCTAACATTAGCTCTCCAGCCCCAGCAGTCTCGACATGCATAGCAATCGCTTTACGACCGAATTCGGTCGCAAAGTCCTGTTACTCGGATTCGGTCGTAAAGCGATCGCTATGAATGTCAAGACTGCTGGGGCAGGTCAGTAGACCTTTCCAATCGCACACCGTCTAACCCCTCCTCCAGCTGCTACCTTTACAAAACTATTTCCTTGTGCAAATAATTAATACTCAACTCATACATTCGGATGCTTTTGTCACGGAAAAACAATAAATTGAAAATTTTATTGCTCAAATAAACCAGTGTGTACGCACCCGCTTCGGGCGCGCGACTGCCCGCTCGCGTGCCAGTAATTGCCCAGCGTTCCTTTTTTGAATAACTATCACGACTTTTTCGCTCCAAATACTCTTTTCTTTAGCTTTTGGTTGTTCAAGGTATTCGACGCATGCAGCCAGGCGGACGCGTTCGGATATTTCAGGCATTTTGCGTGTAATCTGCGTTGTTATGGGTGTTCCTTTGCCTCGTTCCCTGTTTAAGGGCTTTTTGAGAGTCGAAACGTCCTTAAGTTTTTTTTTTTTACTTTTTTGGGGATAATAGGTACTTTGTATGATCTTTTGTTTCGTGTGAATTTTGATGCAAATTCAGAACGCTTTGTTACACCTAAAGTTTTTGATTAAGATATTATCCAGGGGTTTATAGTCAAGCCGACGGCAAGAACACGGACAAATCTAACTTACTAGTTTTAGTTAGGTTAGGTTATTTTACTTTTATTTTAATAAAGTAGTTAGTTTATCTTCTTACATATTTTTATCCTCTTGAATAAATTAATTTAGAGACTAAACAGCACTTTTTCTATAGCTTTTTTTTTTTCTTTTTGCTAAGGCCATACATGAATGAGTAGTTAGTTTAGTTGGTGACTTTTGAGGCAGCGATGGTAATTTTTTTACCAAAACATAGCTTGTCAGTACTTTTTTAATAACCTTATAGTCCGTAGAGTTTGTCTTTGATAATAACCACAAAACTATATTTTTTTACCAAAAAGGTTACAATGTTAAGTTTCTAAGCACCTACTCCGACGTCAAACCTCAAATAGTTGCTATCCTTTGAGGTATTATTACGAAAGTAAACATTCGTGAATCTTTGTTATTATTTAGTTTGTTTAGTTTACCCGATGAGGTGAACTTCGAGCGTTCCTTCCCTTATAACAACTGTTACATAGAATTCAGACTAATTGATGTTTCTTAGATTACATCAAGGGATAGTTTTGAAGGCTTAATTCCTTGTTGGATTATTATTGTAGGCCAGTGGCAATAAGGGCGAATTCCACTAAACTTTTACACCTAGAATAATATAAGTCGTATCTTGAGAATACGTTTTGAATTTTTGACAGTTTTTCCATATTTGAACTGTCAGCCGTCAATTTTATTACACAAATAAAAGATATCGGACTTTGGTAAAATCAGCCCTTAGTACACACCATTGCAGACCTACCATACCACTGGCCATACCCCTGGTGGGTTTGGTGGGTCTAAAACTATACCACTGACAAAATATGTAGTGTTGTGAACTACAAGAGCATAAATTATTCAGGAGCTATCTATACTTAGGAAGGTCTCCTTATTTATAACTATTACTATCATCTATGCATACATAATATACATCTTATCTTTAGCAAAATTTCTACACAATATTGTTTTGAAATAAATGACTTATGCCTTATCTGTTACACATGCGTTAATCATGTAATTCAAGTTCAAATAGTCAATCCGTCTGCTAGTATTCTCATTTTGTAAAACGACACTAAAAGCTCCTTGCATAAACTATTATTTTTTATGTCTATCTGCCAATAACATTTTATTACAATTTATTTTGTTTTCATCTCTGCTTCTTTGACAGTGTATTGCTGTCTAAACGGTAAATATTTTCAATAAATATTAAATAAATATATATTATAAAAACTTTTTTGCAGAAAAAAACAACCGACTTCCAAAAACGACACTACAAAGTGAAAAATAACTTTAATTTCGGAAGTCGGTGTTGTTTGGTTCGCATTTTCGTTATTTGCCACCGACTTCCGAAATTAAAGTTATTTTTTACTTTGTAGTGTCGTTTTTGGAAGTCGGCTGTTTTTTTCTGCAAAAAAAGTTTTTATTTTTCACTTTTAAGTTGTAATTTTTACCAGTAATTTTGGTTTAAAAACGAAACTACTGAACCGTTTTTGATGAAATTTCTATGGGACCACTTCAGTAGTATCTCCTTACGAACAAAAAAAGAATTTTGAAAATCGGTCCACAATTGGCGGAGTAATCGCGTAAGAAACACACAAAAAAAAAAACATACCGTCGAATTGAGAACCTCCTCCTTTTTTGAAGTCGGTTAAAAATGGAAGTACAAAAAGAAAATATGAAAGAACTAAATTTTATTAATATAAGCAAAAAAGGCACTCCTTCGTGCTTTGTATACATAGATATCATCGCCACAAAACGTATGAAAACGGTTCAGTAATATGGCGGTGTTCATTATATTTCCGAACCAAATGTTCCGATTGCATAGGTAAGCGGTAAATAGGTAGAACAGTTTCTTTATTTGTGAAGAATACATTCATTATTATTCTATTATTACTAATTTTCATTTTAGGATAATAAAGATCATACCTGCGAAGTAGATACACATAAGAATCAAATACTAAAGGAAATATATGTGATTTGCGAGAAAAAGTTTTATCATCTGACGAACCTATCCAAAAAATAAACAATAATAAAAATAGTGATTTTAAAGACAATGGATTTAATATGGCAATGGGCAGTTTACCACCGTACGAAAGCGTGAAACATTTTCTACATGACGCAAGAAATAAATCTGCTCAAGTATCAAAGACTATATTCAAAAATTTTGTTGAAGACCAGGTGCCGACGATCTCGCATCACCACTCGCAGACACGACCGGTACATCCAAAATACTGCTTGACGGAATCGTGCCATGACCGCCATGATGTTGGCTACGAGGCTCTACAGCTCTTCATGCTTGCCGATAATTGACCAAACCATCCGAAATCGTTTACATGAAGTGGGTCTGCGTTCCCGAGGGCCACTGAGAGTTTCATCTATAGAACCCCGCAATCGTAGGGCCCGTTTACAATGGGCTCGCGAACACAGAAATTGGGAGGAAGAAGACTGGCGTTGTGTTTGCTTTTTCGATGAATCTCGTTTCGGTATGAGGCCGGATACAAGACGTACTCGAGTTTGAAGGACCTCTGGAGGTCTAGAACATTTGAAATGTTGTCAGGAAGTTCATTCATATGGAAGGGGAACAATAATGGTTTGGGCCGGTATTTGGATCGGTGCAACAACCAATCTCATTTGGATCAGGAGCAACCTCAATGCTCAGATTTATGCGCAGAGGATTGTTTCAGATGTGATCATCCCTTTGCGAAGCCGGTTGGGTTATTCGTTTCGACTAATGCACGTCCACACGGGTAGACACGCACTCTTGCCGATGCTCACATCAACGTTCTGCCGTGGCCTGCTCGATCGCCAGACCTCAACCCCATTGAGCACCCATGGAATATGCTCCAAAGCAGAGCTCTGCCGAGTGTGGATGCCGTGCGTATCCCACAACAACTTTTTGACTTGTTAGAAAGAACGTGGGCGGCCATTCCTCAAAGTGATTTTGATGAACTGATTTTAAGCATGCCAAATCACTGTGATTGTGTGATTCGTGTCAATGGTGGAAATACAGATTATTATTTTTTTTATCTTTAAATAAAAAATTTAAAAATTCTCATTTTTCCCATTTATTTGACGACATTAACTTAGGTTAATTTCTCACAATTTGCAAATATTACAATTTTTCATAATTTGTACAAAATATAAACATGAATTCGTAGTAGCAGAAAGTAAGAAGCCAGTCTGGAAGACTAGATTTGGTAAATATTAATTGGATAATTTTTATAGTTAAAAATGTACCTACTTAAACCCTAGACACTTTTGATGTGTGTAGTATAAATATCTAAATGGTATTAGATTATGTAGAATAATATAATTATCTGCCTAGCCTTTTCCCAACTATGTTGGGGTCAGCTTCCAGTCTTACCAGATGCAGCTGAATAACAGTGTTTTACATGGAGCGTTTTTCTCCACCATCCTCCACCTCCATAGCGTAGTTACAGGGTAACAACCTTTTGATAAGACTGCACCCTAATAGGCTAGTTTCCTAAAAAACTGTAATAAGTCCGTCAGTTAGATTAGCAAAAAATATTAGACCCGTATTTTTTATTTCGTCAATTATATAAAAAATGATGAAGAAAGAGATCGCCCGTTAAAGTTCCGCGTGACGTCACGCCTTGCAACACTTTTTAGCATGCCGTGACGTCACTCCCAAGTTTTGACGCGCTTTATCTTTGTCGTTTTTTGTTTGATTGACAAAAGAAAACATGTTCATTATTTTTCGATAATCTAACTGACTGACTAAATATGTGTCAGTCCAGGCATAAAGGGTCCAGTAGTGGGGTATTGAGTTAAGACTGGATTCGGTATCTAGAATAGTCAATTGATAGTATGGATTGAAAAAATAATCAAAAAGTAGCACACGTTTTTTTTTATCAGACATTTGAAGTTGAAATTCTGAAAAAGCTTGATTTGAGAAAAAGCATTTTGAAAGTTTGAGTGAAAAAAAAACACACTTTTACTTGCTTGTTACGTAGATTTTTATTCATTATTGTAGATTGATATGTTTTCCATAGAATCAACTTATAATTATACTTTTGACATCAAAACTAAAACAATTATTATCAAAATAAAAGAAGGATACACAGTCTAGTAAAAAAGGTCCACTTGCCGATATTTAATAAAAAGTTAGTTATTGCGATAGTAATTAACAATAAAAAACTAAAATTAAGTATTCTTACTCTATTTAGGAACTAACAAAATAACAAGACAGGCTTTTTTCAAACATTACTGCAACAGAATAATGATTATTTTAGCCACTGGTACCTTTTATGTAATGTCATAAAAGGTACCAGTGGCTAAAATAATCATTATTCTGTTGCAATAATATTTGAAAAAAGCCAATACAAACATAAAAATAAAACTTATTCTATTTGGGACTCCAACTTACGTTTTGGACAAAAATAAATTCCTCCTCGCACCTGATTCCTATGACCAACCTGTTTGCAGTACGAACATGTTGGTTTTTGTCGAATACTCTTTTCAATTGATGGTTTCTGAAAAGAGTACTCGACAGATGTTGTTGGGACAGAGTTGTGGTCAACATCAACATTTGGAATGGGTTTCGGGCATAAAATGTCTTTAGATTCTTCACGTACAAATTCACGAATCTTATTATAAAGATACGATTTTCTTTCGTACGTCATGCCTGCAGGGGATTTTTCTAAAGGAAAACCGTATACTTTATTCGGGTTCAAAACCTTTGATACAGTTGGTTGACTGTCAGTATATTTTTTGTAACATAACATGTGCCCTCTATTATCTTCATTTGTTTCAAAATGACTAAAATGCAGAAGTTGGTTAATAGTTACACAATCAGGTTGAAAAAAATTGGCCCAGTCGTAAGTTTTCACAAAAGTTTCTCCTTTCTCATCACCAGTTAGAACAGCTACTATAGATTTTGTTTTCGGACAAGCTTGAACAGCAGCTGCAAGAATATCCTTTAAGTTATTGCATTCCCATTTTCTAAAACTTTTTTTGAATAGACCGAAATACATGTCGGGTGCAAACTTCGTATGACCCACGGGAAGGAAAGATATACGGAAACTTCGGTGTCTGCCTGTTAAAACTCGCCATGTTGCATATTGCATGACATAGTTATTTTTATTTTGTCCAGCACAATTATCTGCATGACAAACAACATCTTTTTCGCCTATACCAAAATTTTCGAAAAAATGATGTAGCATTGAAATTATTACATTAGCTCCTTTCCCAGTAGCACAGGGTTCAGGAATTACGTACAAAACGAACTTTCTCAAAGGCTCTGCAGCAACACCAAATAAACTGACTTTAAATCCTGTCAAGAAATACAGTGGCCCAATTTGTTGTGAACTGTGCGGCAAATGCACCTGTTGGGCAAAATCAAAAGAGTAATGCATGACGCCATCATAAGAACATGGTTCATGAGGTCCAAGAATAAGAGTAGAGTCCGTTATTGAATCAGTCGCAACTTTGATTACATTGTTATAATATTTTCGTTCATTTTGCACTAAATCAAGGTGCTGCCTCGACTTTTCTACAAGCTGTATTTTTTCCTTTTCATCTAAACCACCCATTCGTCCCAACGTGGTCACGTTTTTCTGACAAGTTGCACATAGATCTGTTTTCGGTTTCTGTATAACGACATATGGACAAAAATCTTCCCAAAGATCATACCAACTACTTCTACTAATAGGAGTTTTATCGAGTAAAGCTATAGTTTCCAAATATTTGTTGTACACATACGCTTTAGACATACTACAAGGTAAAATTATTAAATCAGATTTAAATTGGTGGCCTGGTAATCGGCCCGGCAATACTAAACCGTTTTCATTAGCAAACTGTCTTATAAAAGTGATTGCGTCTGATCTAGTTTGCAAATTAATACAATTGTAAGGTCGTTTACGTGACCCGTGGACCTTTGGAGCAACACCGCTGTCCAGAAAGTTCTTTTTTACATTTTTTAACCTTTTCAAACCAGTGGCATATACATATTGGAAAAAAATCTTGCATACTGAAACACCTCGAAAGAAATACTTTACCGTGTATTCTTTTCGTTGCAAGTTTCTGTTTTTTGAATGTAATGTATTTTCACTTGTACGTAAGAGAGCATTTAAAGCTCCTTTCAAGACCAAGTGATGATGATTGACTCCTTCATTACAACGTGAATTTAATTCGATACAATCTAACCTACTACTTAATATTACATCTTTTTGAAATTTGGACACACAATTATTATTACATCCACAGCCAGTATCTAAGAATGAGGCCTGAGTTACATCGTCTAGAATTAAAGGATCATCATCTAGTAAAATATTACCAATTTGCCGCTCTTCGAGCGGCTCACAAGCACTAAATTCGATGTCACACGATAATTCTGTACCCCGTTGACTTTTGAACTCTAAATTAAAATTTTCATAGTCTTCATGTTCTACAGACGCTGAATAGCTAAACTCTGAAAACAAATAGTTGAAATATACATACTACACAGGTCATTTTTTCATACTATGTCTATGACATAGGTACCTAACACAACTTCTTAATTGGTATTAGAGTCCTTGCTGTAGTCATAAAGAATATGTACTATTGCATGCATACAATGATCACGTCGATCTTTTTTGATTTTACACAAGGCTCGGCTAACTATTTTAGCAAAATCATAACACTCATGTATTTCATCTTCACTGATTGCTTCTGTATTAGTGCTTTTTTCATAATACTGATCCGTTTCATCCATCTCAGATGTCGACTCTGTGAAATTATTTTCTAAGTTGTAAGTACCTGAATAAGGTGCAACGGTTTCTTCTTCTGTTGGTAAATCCGGCGTTGTTGCGGTCGAGGCCAAAACAGGTAGTGTGTTTACTTCCACCTCCATAGAAAGTGGTACAGGTCCATCAGAATGCTTAGATTCATCACTAGAGCTGGAACCTTCGGTTGAATCTTCAATAATTATGTTACCTAAAAACAAATTTGAATTTAGTATAAATGGGATGAAATTATGACTAATTGAGATTCATTAGCCTATCAACTTTGTCGCGGTCAGTTTTCAGTCTATGTGGATGCAGCCGAATTATTATGATTAAAGCTGCTCTCTTTTAAAATGTAATAAATAAGTAGGAACGTAACGTAATCTACGCTTAATCCATAAATCTCTAAATCTCTAAAATCCATAAAAAATCGAATTTAAAGACGACTGCTGTCTGTAGGAGGCTTCGCCCCTGTCGAGGTCTAAATATGAAAAGTAGGTAACAGCTGTAGATACACACAAGAACTCCGTAACATTCCGATACCCCGGTTTATAGAACTAGCTTTTCGACCTCGGCCCCGCTAAGCGTAATAACGTTAATAATATTATAGCCTATGACTGAATAATGCAGCTTTGTATTGGAGAAAGAATTTTCAAAATCGGTTCAGTACTTTTGGAGCTTATTCGATACATAACACAACACGTAACAACAAACATAGTATTAGTAGATATAATAGACAACGTAAAGACTTACCTTTATTCATTTTTATGCGCACTTTTCACTCACTCAATTTAAAACAGCTAAGATAATAAAAACTGCTATATTTACACAAAGACTGTCGGATATTGTTTCCTTTCCGGTGTCAAATGACAAATAAATTATTGCATCACAGGCAGATCTATTTATAGGACACGTAGGTAGCAAAAAACGATCAGGGAAATCCCCGCTATGTCGAAGTGAAGCAAAGTAAATCCCCTTAGTAGTTGCATAGTAGCAGGGAGTTCCCCGCTTTAAGGGACCTTTTACACGTAGTTTCAACATTTTAATCTTAAAATATAATTAAATTATTAGAAGTGATCAGTACGGGGTATTGAAACGTATTTTATTCCCAGAATATCGACATGCCACCCACTGGTACCTTTTTAGTAAACTTTTTTCATAAAGTTTCTGGTACTTAGAAACATCGTATATAGTCATTTACTATATGAAATTGTAGATAATTGAGCATTTATTTATAACCAATTAAAATCGCGAAATGCAATTTTTATACCCAACTTTACAAAACCTCTTATATCTCGGAAACTAAATGCCGCGCACTGGACCCTTTTCGCTTGGACTGACACATATAATCATTATTTTCTTACCCAGGAAACTACCCTATTGCGTAACAAACTTTCAATCACCATCTGAATGATTTTGAAGAATCCAATCAATCCATCCATCCATCAATCTAATCCATTGCTGCATATGTTAAAAAAAAATTGTCCGCTAAATAACGTACATAACGCAATGAATGTTGTTGAACTGTCAAAATTAAAGCCGTTGCTACTGTTAGTGTCCTACGCAATTACCCCGCTGTAGGTACCTAGATATAGCAGAAATATCCAATATTTTAATAAGCATCTAATATTTAATCAGCACAAAACATACCTTAACAATTATCAAGCGCGCGTAAGCTACCGTGATTGGTATGAATTACCAATAGCCAATCACATCACTAAAAATTACTCACGTTTAATTTTAACAAGGTTGCCTACCTAGGTTTCGACGTAAATTAATAAATAAATATATCCCTTCAATTAATTTAAAACAAACATTTTATCAAAGTAATGTAAAAATAAAAGAGCGAAAATATTCCTTTTTGGAACATTTTTGCTAATTAAAATACGAGATGATTTTCTAATTCACTTTGGGCGAATACATCCCCTTTGAAGATCAAAGAAAGATTAAATGATGTCCAAATAATATAACTGTTTAATTCTTAGTGATTAGTGAGGGGACAGCCATCATATCGATAAAATAAGAAAATGTGAAATAGGTTTCCTTATGCCCCATGAAATCGCTTGTTTTTTTTTTAATTTTGGCAATAAATTAGGTACGTCAGTCAGATATTCTTTAGTGACAAATGAATATTGTTTAAAAAAAAGCTATTATAATATTATACATATCCGTAACTTTAAAAACCTAAAAAGTGTATATACCTAAATAAAGAAAGAAAGAAAAAGAAAGAAAAATGCATTTATTGGCATTACACAAAATGACACCTTAAAACTACAAAAATATTGCATTTAAAAATTACAGTACCTATCATTAAAGCTCTCAGTATTTTAACTTATCGATAAAAAGCCATCACTATCGTACTTAAAAAACAAAATCAGTATGGCGGGGTGCGGTGACCCCTATCTAATCGGACGGTAAGCTCTATAAGGGGTCTTTGAGCTAATAACAGCTTTTGAGGGCAATTAATATACATTTTTTTACTCCATTAGCCTATTGTATATGTCATTCAGGCTTACATCTCTAGGCTTGGGGGGAAGGTAGATTTTTCATATTTCTCTTTATCGTTATCCCGTCGTACGGACAAGTAATGGATTGAATCAGGTATGTAGGTAATTGTATAGTGCAATAAGCTGAAAAAACTACATAGGTAAAGTTAATAAAATTTATATGGGACAACTGCGCCACAAGAATCACGTGAATCAGCCCAGGTATCACAGAAAAATCGATAGGTGCATACATGAATGAAAAACTCACCGAATGCATATTACATGTCGGTTAATAAAATCAATAGAATTTAATTACGATTTTAAAGAGTCAACAATAAGATTCTCTACTAGTCTACTCTATAGGGTCGATTTCGTAACCGAGGTTTACTTATGCCATACATGAAATAAGATGCGTCTTCTGCTGGACTTCTGCAGAAGGCGCTGACTGAATAGCATAGTTCTGTGCACTAAAAACAAACCAAAAGTTTAAGGAAATAATATAACCGGTCAATTTCATCCAAAAAATACTAAAAACAAACTATGCTTATACTCGTAACCCAACCACACACCGCATTCATTCAAAAACAAATCAATATGTAAGTAATCACCATTCGCAAAGGGTTCAACAATGGTACGCGTTTGGTGACAATAGAACCTGTCCACCCCAACACCACCTAATACGTTATACGTTGGTACCGAAAATTGCGCCAATTTTGAACCGATGCCGATGTGGTGCACGGCGTTACGTCCCTATGAAAAGCACAATTTTCTCACTCCTAGCACAGTTTTTTTAACTTCTTTCCTGATTAAAAGTCATGAAGTTGTCTAAATTCATGTCTAATCTGTCGCCTGAATGTTTTTTTGTAAAACAGATGAATGTGAGAGTAGCTGCTGCTGTGTGTTTTAGCTTCTTCAAATTCTTTAATACTATATCTGCTCAAAAGAATGAAAGAAAAGAAAGAAAGAAAATACGTTCATCTGCGGCAAACATGACACAAAAAAGGCACAAACAAAAAAAAAAAAAAGAAGTTGGGGGAAAACATGCGTCACATCCACGCAAAACGGCCATCGTTCAGCATAATGCTAAGGCCCTATACGAGACAGAGCCCCAGCGCTGGTTTTCAGCGACAGCCGCCGCCGTTGACGTGATGACGAATGTACACGACGTACAATCAACCGCGAGTCAGTGATAACAGATTGACCTTGAGCTGACCAAGCATAGTACGGAGTTTCAATAGAATACGAGGTTGTAATGGTTTTGTTACCAATATCGTGTGGCTTACTGTACATCTCGTTTCAATCATAACCAAAAAAACAATTGAATATCTAATGACCCTTCCTAAGCCCCCACTAGTGACAACAGCACCACACGACCCTACGTCTACCACCCCAGTACATTGGTTTTCATAATGGTGCCAATCTAGCGCCGCAGCGGTCGCCTTAACGTGATTATGTATATCTGTGGTTCCATCGATTGTCATACGTTTAGTTGGGGTAGAAACGTGTCATTTTCGGTTTTTTGTACCAATTACTTTTTGTTTTATTATAATGATACACTGATATGAATAATATGTACTCGCTAAGATACATGAAAAACTTTGTGAAAACCGCTTGCGCTGGTACGGACATGTGATGAGACGAGATGATGACCATATGACTAAATAAAAGAGTTATGTAACATAAAATATGGAAAAACTTTTTTGAAGAAAAAAAAACAACCGACTTCCAAAACGACACTACATAGTGAAAAATAACTTTAATTTCGGAAGTCGGTGTCGTTGGGTTCGCATTTTCGTTGTTTGCCACCGACTTCCGAAATTAAAGTTATTTTTCACTATGTAGTAACGTTTTTGGAAGTCGGTTGTTTAATTTTTTAGTAAAAAAGTTTTTATTTTTCACTTTTTAGTTGTAATTTTTACCAGTAATTTTGGTTTTAAAACCATTTGGGAAGTATACCCATTCCAACAAAAAAATAATTTTTCAAATCGGTTGGCAAGCGACGGAGTTATGCGCGAACAAACATAAAAAAATAATAATAATACAAACATCCTAATTGAGAACCTCCTTTTTTAGAATTCGGTTAAAAAACGCCCGTGGACGACCACCAATAACTTGACTACGAACAACAAAAAATGACATGATAGTGAGCAACACAACAAAAGAGACAACCCACAGCCGTACGGTGTGGCAGAAGTACTAGAAGGGCAGATCCCAAAGAAATTGGAGTAATAGCCAGGAGAAAGAAGAAGATAATGACTGATCAAAACTTATTTGCAACTAATAGGGGTTAAAGTATGAAATTGCCGTTTTATTGTACTTAATAGGTACTTCGAATTGACATAGAACCTTCATGGTTTGAGATTTTTGAGTGAAACTTTTTTCACAAGTTCTTCTTTTAAAAAATGTCAATGTCAAATGTAAATTCGATTATCAACTTTCAGTTGTTTTTTTTTTTTCTTCAGCTTAGACAAGAAAGATGGATAGGTACTTCGAAAATTCGAGGTATTTTTTAATACGAGTTCCGACGCGGAACTAACGCGGCAGAAACAGCTTGCAATATCAATGTTGCGTTTGGAGAGGGGACTGCTAATGAACGCACCGTGCGATTTTGGTTTAAACGCTTTCGTGATGGAAACTTTGTTTTGAAGAACGAACCACGTGGAAGACCGCCCACACAGGTGAATAACAATGAATTGAAAGAGATGGTGGAAGCCGATCCGAGCCAAACTACCCAGGAATTAGCGGCATGGTTTAACGTTACCTTACCAGCAATATTGACTCATTTGCGTCAAATCAATAAAATAAAAAAAAATATGAGAAATGGGTGGCTCATGATTTGACTGATCTGCAGAAAGAAACGCGTGTTGAAACTTGTGTTGCCTTGTTGAATCGATACAGAAATGAAAGAATATTGGATCGAATTGTGACATGTGATGAAAAGTGGATTCTTTACGATAACCGTAAGCGAAAAATGCAATGGCTGACCCCAGGTCAAACGCCGCAACAGTGTCCTAAAGCAAAGCTTACCAATAAAACGGTAATGGTAACTGTTTGGTGGTCTCAGCATGGTGTTATTCACTATAGCTTTCTCCGATCTGGTCAAGCAATAACGACAGATGTCTACTGTGCCGAACTCCGAACAACGATAGCAAAACTAGAAGTGAAACAGCCTCGACTCATGAATCGATCTTCACCATTATTGCTCCATGATAACGCGAGACCTCATACAGCACGAGAAACCGTTTTAACTCTACAGGAACTGCAATTAGAAACCATTCGTCACCCTCCGTATTCGCCAGACCTTGCTCCAACGGACTACCATATTTTTCGTGATTTGGACAATTTCTGCGTGATAAAAAGTTTTCTTCTCAGGAGGCAGTACAAAATGATTTCACACGGTTTGTCGAATCTAGATCACGAGAGTTCTATCGCAAAGGCATAAATGACCTTCCTATTAGATGGCAGCAATGTATAGATAATAATGGTAATGATTTTTTTTTAATTTGAAATAAAAATGTTAAATTTAAAAAAAAACGAATTTCAATTTTCCAGTACAAATCGGCAATTTCATACTTTAACCCCTAATATTTTGAGTACGGCTCGACGTAAACAATGTAATAGAGTGCAGACGCCAGCAGGTCAAGCTACCCGAAACTGTCATATTTTCCCAATCAACCTTGAACCTTAATGCTTCAGCTATAAAGTTGGAAATCTATTAAAGGAATTTGACAGATTGTAGTAGCTTGCGATTGTTGTGTTGCTTTTTGTTTGTATCTTTAAACTGAAAAGGCCCATCACGGGTCCTCTGATTTTAAACACACGGTAATTAAATGTTAATGATATAATAATGAATAAAGGTTAATGTCTTTTTCACCATTATATCATGACAAATGATATCCAACAGCTTTATTTGTAGGCAGAGATATACACTACATCAAATCTTAGAACGTGGTCCACGCTTTTAGCCAGTTTAAGTCTAGTCATAGATGGAAACCGTATTAAGGAGGAACTTAAACGATTTGCTTGGTTTTTGACACTAAAAAGGTCTACCAAGAAGTTTTTATTCTGTCAATGATCGACAGAATTATGTGTGCTGTGGAAGAACACCCTATCAATCACAATCCGAAAAAAAATGAAGGAAATTGCTAAACTAATGCTTCATAATGTTTTAAAATTTCGTCTGCTCGACAACGTAAATGACGCAATTCATGTTGCTGTCAAAATGGAAGACATTGTCGTTGTAAGTGCGCTACGTAATTACCCCGCTGGATAAACCTGACAGCCTCGACAAGAGGTAATCGCTCTCAAAGCGTTTCCTATTTCTACAACTACTTTCAACAGGGTTAACAAAAGCATTTCGTTAGCTTATGTTAATCCAAATCAATTCAATTTACTTTGCCATCATGGTTACCGTTCATAGAATCTAATTTCGTCTATAACTTATGGACTATACAATAAGTTCTTCATAAATTATTAAATACTTCGCCCCACATGAAAACTTAATCGTAACGCCATAGAGAAGCAACTCATCACCACAGACAGCTATATAAACAGCCAATAGAGACAAAGCATAGAGAAAGCCGGCGTGTAATAACTGCTTATAAATCATCTGTTATCTATGACATATCGACAGTCGACGTATCGACGGCACGCCACTAAAACTTAGCGCGTGGGCTAGTGAGACGTTAGGCCAAGGTTTATATGGAAGGGAAATAGGGATGGAGGCCGTATCTTATCGATAAAGATCGATGTTATTAATTAGGACAGTTTAACAGTCGTATGAGAATAAATGGTCACTCCGAGGCGGAGTCAGGCAAAAGTTGAAGAGAGAAGTAGAAGAGACAAGCAAATTTGGTATTGCAAGAACTAACTAGTCTTTAGAGCGAGTGGTTACAGAAAACACAGGTGTCCATATTGAAGTAAATGCTTAGTTTGTGCTGAGCCGCAACACTGAACTTAGCAAAACTAAGCCACTTGATCTTTCCGAGGGGGGTAATACTCCCACAGAAGGTCAATATCATAAAAAAAGAAGAGAAACATGTGATTTTACATCTGATCATCATGTTTGCTTATTAACTGTCACCTTTCATGACCAAGCATGACTTGCAAATGTTGGGGGGTCCATAAACTCATAAACTAGAGGACAGACAACGGTTCCAGACGAGAACAAAGTTTCCAACCTTTTCTAGAAGTTATATTGTTCTTATCATAAAATTTCTTCTAAACAGCACATACCTCCTCTAAGCATAATTACGTCACTCCGCCCGCGCCTCCCGCCGGCCAGCGCACGCGCCGCTCTAATAACTATAACCGAGCGACAATTACGAGCACACGATCGATACTCACCGTTACTCGATGCTTATCTTCACGTACGACAATTAGCATAGTTGATGCTGATGTGAGTGTTGGGTACACGGATTGCTTCGGGTTTTTTGTACGTACAGTCACTAAAGGAGATAAGTAACCAGGGTCGTCGAATTTAGTTGAAGTTTAGTAAGAACCGATGGATTTTTTCGATTGAAATTTAATTTGATAAATGAATTGTTTGTTTTCTAGTAATTAAATTAAATTTTATTTGGAAACATCCATCGGCTCCTTACTAAATTTCAACTATAACCGATGACTCTGGTTACTTATCTCCTTTGGTGACCGTACATTTTCGTCATTCTCGCTGTATAGATTCGCAGGTCGGCTTGTAATTTTCTTCTTTTTCTTTTTTATTATTATAAGAGATGGAGTACAAGAGAGTCAGAGATAATACAGAAAACTTTAGAACTCAATATAAAATCGGTTACACTGATCTGCACGTGTAGCATGTCCACTTTTATCTCTATTTTACGAAGATAGTGAACTTTTTTAGCTATATTTTTGACATCGCGCGTAGTAAGCTCTCTACGAGCTGTCATTTTGTCGTCCGTTTCTATGGTGGTCATGCTGCACGTGCTGCAATCATTGCTAACGTATTTTAACAAACTTATTCATCGATATAGTATCTATCTTTTACTTGGATAAAATCCAAGCAATTCCTGAATTTACCCATAATTGATGGCTACCATGACGGATCGGCAGTAGAGTGTGATTGTGGAGCTATGTCACAAACCATGCTCCACCTTCTATCCTGCCCTCTGCGTCCCAAAACATGCAGCCAAAGTGACCTCTACGCTGCCCCGACAACGCCGCCGCCGTGGAAGTGGCAAAGTTTTGGGAAAATAACATTTAATATTTTACATGTTATTTTTCCCAAAACTTTCAGTCGGGCCAGCGACTTGAAGAAGAAGAACATCCATAATTAATCAAATCGACGTGAATTTACTCCATCAGCCAGCACAAGCACTGCTACTAACAGAAGCATTTCTCCTAAGCAACTCGTGAACACGTGCACTAGCAGTGCGTTAAATCTCGAACCTGTGTTATTAGGGCGACGCTTATCTAAATGCTGCCAAGCCGTGGGACGGGAAGACATCGTTTAATTTCCGATATCATTATGCCATGCGTTAGACGTCTTATTTCTATACGATCTAAGATCGGCCTCGATCGGGCAAGGTTCTACCTTCATCTTTGACAATGATTGATTTTTTCTAATGCTACACATACACATCCCTCTCAGGGCTAGGATCAAATCAAGAATAATCCGACAGGGAACCAGAGTATAGAATAAGTAAGCTGAAGTGGCAAAGGGGCGGACACAGTTACTATAGAACCGACTATTTGGGGTAGACGAGTTATTGAGTGGAAACAGTGGAAACCGCGAAGCAGCAGACAGAAACACGCATAGTTTTAAGGAGGACGCTTTTAGGCTAGCGGCTAGGTGGAAGGTTGGCTGCTAGTAGCTTTGAGTAAAGTTAAGTGAGCGTGGTGTAATTGAGCCTATTTCTAGCAGATGACTTGATGATGATAATGATAAAAGCTACATATTATTAACGACTACCTAAGCACATAGCTGTTTTAGTACAGTTTATACAGTGTATACCTAAACCTGAAACAAGAATGTTATGATCAATACTTTTATTAGAAGTAGCCATCATGGTGGTGTGTAATAAAAGAAAATGTTCAGAGAAAAATAAGGTTCCCCCTTGCAACAAAATACGGCGTAAGTAATTACGGCAATCGACCAAATAACTACATCCACGGAACTACTAATTCCGCGCCAAAATTACACCTTTAACCATAGACAACTGCATGAAACGTCATATTATTTTGATTCGCACGTCAAGACACGGCCAATTGTCTTTTATTCCTATGCATATTTAATGTATGATTAGATAATTAGATAGCTGGCCTTCCTTTGATTTGCAATAAATTACTGGCTGATAATCAGGCAATATTATGAGCCATTATGGGGTGAACATCATTGACTTACATGACGTTAACTGCGTCGAGTTTTGCGATTAAGCTTTACTTCAAATTCTTTATTTTTTTTAAATTTGTTTTGGAATGATTTTACTACCGAAAAAAAATGTAAGTTGGGTATTGAAACCTTTTTTGTGTGCAGCAAGATAGTATCGAATTTTAAGCCATTTAAACGCTCGACAAGTTTATAATCATAAAATAGACTTATAGTCCATTTACAATAGCATTAGAAAGAAGTTAAAAAAGGTTATTTTTAATGCACACTTTGTAACAAAAATACAATAAACATTGTTACATTATGATAGACGCCGAATTTATTATGATCTATTTTTACAGCAGCTGTCACACTTAATTGTAACTATTTTAACTATTTATCTTATGAAATTATGTGGCTTTAATTTATTTATTTATTTACTCCAATTTAAAATTACAGTGTCAATGCTAAAAACCTAAAAGAAGCAGGGATGAACAATACTTAGAACGTTATTCGTTTCACTATAATTCTACCGAATTTTATTTTAATTAAGGTGGATGCGCTGCAGTAGCCCGCGAAATCAGACGAATTCGGAGCAATTCTAATTTAAAGGGATGTATTGATGATTTTTAAGGTTAAAATTGTATTATTGCCTACATATTTCTTATTGTTGCGCATCATATTATTTTTATTAAGATACAACCTTACACTGACCTGCAAATTGCAAAAAACGCAAGAAAATTAGAATTTAAGCATCTCCCTTAAAATTGTTTTATCATAACTTTGAAATAAAATGTTTTGCATTCCTGCTTCTACGAGCCTCTTTTTTCTAATGCTATTATAAATGGACTATAGTTGATTAGGTTTTAGCAGTTTTTTGAAGACTCCTACGTTTTAACTTTCCTTTCGGATTCGGAAACGGTCATTTCGGACGACTGAGATATGCTGGTTCTCCAAAAACATTTCAGTTAATATTAATTATTTAGAGATATTTACATAATATAAGCTAAACTAATATAATAATATGTCATATATATGAAAAAAGAAGGAAAATAAACAAGGGCGTTTAAAAAAATCCGCATCGCTGTCAACAGGTGTTCCTGTTGACAGCGATGCTGATTTTTTTTTACCAGAACAGGCTGGCCCAATTGCCACGTTGTATGGCGATGCTGATTCTTTGTCCAAGAAATAGGTCGACCAACCGCCTGGCGATATAATGTTAATGAACTTTAAGGCCTTAAATAATGTTCAAACTAATACGGGTCTCTGACGTCAGTCATCCTCGTAGCGTAACATAAACTACCCGGGTCAATGATTACGACCTATTATTAGTTTATTACGTAGGCGGGGCGGGGGGTCAAACGGTGACAAATTACCTTCCCGCGTAATTTACCTGACAGTGTAATAGACACGCACAGATTATACAATTTGCATAGATTATTGCAAGCCGTGCATCGATGCAAGCCAGTTATTTATAAGGTTTAACTGTTATTATGAATTAAAATAATTTGAATGTGCTTGGAATCCGAGGGGCAATTCTCGTATTTTTAAGAACGTTCGCGTTCTAATCGCAGTCTCAATCTGTCAAAAATACAATTAAGTTCGCTACATTTTTGACATTGACTGTCACTGAGATGTGATTACGACTTGAATTTGCACGTTTTTTAAGAACGAGAATTAGCTTTATTGTTTTTTTTTTTGTTTTGTTTATATTCTGCATTGTTATACTTATTGTTCGATAAAATGGGATATATTTAATAGTAGAAGAAATTTTGCAAGAATCGTTTTTATCCAATCTATACTATAACTGGATGTGATTGGATACAGCTGAGATGAGAGTGCTGAGAGGGATGTGTGGTGTTCCGCGAATGGATATAATAAGTAATGAGTAGTACTTATGAGGAAATCTGTAAGTGACACGGGTTACGTAGTAACTATTTAGTAATCTGTGACACGGGTAACTAAAAAGTTGTATGGAAATTAGTTGTCAAGGTAGGGGCATGTGATACGGAGAAATGAGGAAAACGTGAGGAGAGGTTTGTGTATGAATGTGGATGGCTATAAGAGTAAGGAAAGAAACGATAGAAGAACCGTGTGGATGATGATATGGGTAGAAAGGGAGTGACTACCGAGTTAACGAGTAATAGAGAAGTATGAAAGGAAAGGACATGTTGCGCCGGCCCCATATAGATTGGAATAAGGGTCAGAGAATGGTGATGATGATGAACTTGATGCTCTTATGTTTTTGTATCAGAACAGAAAAGCATTCAGTAAGTCAGAAGAGTGGTGAATCTGAATTCAGGGAGTAAGTAACCTGGCTTACAAACTTACTCATATCAAACAAGAGCGTGAAAACTTCACCTACGGACAAAAAATCTAGAGTAGAGGTCAAATCTATGACTTTAATAACATACTCCTAATGGCTATTACAACGCCCATAAGAGAAAGCAGCCTCATTAAATAATAAAAATATTATTACTCGCTCGTGGCGTCGATTAAATCGATGACTGGCATTATTCGACAAACTTTCGAAGCCCATGTTCGCAACTCAACACATTAAAAAAATAAAAATCCATAAAAAGAATTTGGCGCCATGACACTCACCGAGTCAAAGAGGCCGCGGTGCCACAACCGTTCAGAAACGCACTCAATAAATTACGACGCCTAATCACCCTTAATTGGGATGTGTCGTGACCCAACTTAACCTTAGGTCGACAAATAAGAACAAAATAATGCAAACATAATGATACGTGCTGGCTGAACGTTACAACTTTTAATTTTCGAACGTTAAGCCCGACGTTCGTGGACTGTAATTATCATCTTTTCCGAACTTTAAGTATAAGGATAGAGATATTAATAGTCTGTGGTGTTTGCTTTTTTCTTTGATTTATATATTTTTATAGATTCGGTGAAATTAGTGGTTTGCTACAGTTTTTGTTGTGCCGCTAATGGTTATAAATGTGTGACCGTAATAAAAATAATACGTAAAGACGATGCTCTAATGTTCAAAGGTTTAAATGCGTGTGGTCATGTTTTAAACTCACGTGTCACGACGACGCTAGCGCCAGTGATAGGGGCAATAATCAAAACCACTTATTTTTAATATTGGTTGTTGGTTTCAGGACAAACTCTTAACAGAAAAAGGTTAGTTATCTTATGCTGTTGAATGACTCTTTATAATTCACGATTATGATTCTCTAGAGTCTGGATTTTTGGAACTCTAGACTCTAAAGTCACTAAAACTTATTGTATTTAGAATTAAGACTATCCCTACCTCTTATCTCTACTTATCCTCATCTTCATTCTCAGGGGGCCTAAAAAGGCCACTTTAAGCAATACCTCTAAAAGCTATTCATTTCCTGAATTCCCAGCAGATCATTAGCAATTCCTCTAATTTTCGTAAAATTTCATATCATACTTGGTGTAAACATTGCCGCATGAAAAAAATAAAAACTGTAATTTTATCCGTAAATTTTTCATTACAGTTTTTATTACCTAATCAAATTGGTTTTTAATTTTTTATTTCTACAGTTTAAATCTTACTTCATTGTGATATGAATTGCACACAGATCATATTATGAATTGTCAGTTTGTGACCATTTTACGACTTTTAGTATGATTCATATTGTTATCCTATTATGATTCTGCCAAAGTGACCTTTTTAAGCCCACAGTAGTGGAACGGTTAGAGTAACATTTATTCAGAGAAAATAACTGTCTTAAAAAATAAGTATGTGCGCAGGTGAATGTTGCCATAAAAAACTAAAGTAATCCATAACCCGCCTTTTACACGATGACAAGAAAAAAAATGGTCCTTAACCACAGAACCATAGACAACAATAAATCACCAAATTATACACCATCCAAAGACAATAAATCATTTAACATATTCCTTAGAGTAGATAATGTCGCGATTTGCATCGCTTTCGTATCGCTAATTGAGCAATTCCATAGATAAATAGATAAAACACGGGTACACCCTAAATTATGCGTATTATTTGCATATTATTATTATAACTGTGGGGTGACATTATTATTAGTGTGCAAGTGAAAGGCAGAAAAACAAGTTTGAGAAACAGTTGAATTCGCTAGGGACGACACTTGGCCTGCTTTGAACAGTGTTAAAAAAAACTGCTATTCATAAACCTTTTCTAATTATTATATAATTCTGAATACCTAATTGGAATTTGGAATACATAGGAATTTTTGATTTTGTAGACTTAACATCATTGCCAGCTAAATTAACTGACTTACTTGCAGGAGATCCCAAAAATTCTTGGTTTACTATGCCATCACTTTTAACACTTAGTCCTAGCAATGGACTTTGACAGCTAGACACGTTGGACTACTGTTCATCATCTGCCTAACAATTCAAAAACACAACCAAAATGCAACCCAATTTTTTCCAATTTAAAGGCGAAATTCCTTCAACCCGCTCATCCGATTATTTCTCTAAACAACCATACAGTTTCTCCATCTAACCAGTCTCCCCAGAGGGCGCCACAGTCGCACGAGGACATTTATGCAGATCTTGTAATGACGTCATTGATGACGCGGGATCGCATGCGCAAGATAAACCTATAATAAATATTAGTTATGCATAAAGTTATGGGTTTATGGGCTTCCTTTTAGGGATTAGAAGGGTGGCGAATCGGGTTTTGGGGTTATGGTAATGTGTTAACTTTTACAGGCATTGTGGCCTGTATTCAAGAACGTTTTGCCATTGTCTCCACAAAGAAATTATTAAGTGACTTCACAAAAATCTTTACTACTTATTTCTGGGTTTTTGATTAAGAATCATGACTGAGCCTTTGCAAATTTTTTTTATTTATCCATTTATTTCAGGCCACCAAATCACCAAACCACCAAATTCGATCATTCAAAAAGAAAAAAATAACCTTGAAATTATGACCCTACGTAAGTACGTATGAAATTTTTTGATTAAATGTTGTCCTGTCGGGGGACCGCTCTAATTATTAGCCTAACTTTCTGTTAAAGTTTAAAATAGTAGCGGTCCCCCGACAGGACAATATTTAATCAAAAAATTTCATACGTACTTACGTAGGGTCATAATTTCAAGGTTATTTTTTTCTTTTTATAGGATTTTTCGTAGTCGGGGGTTTTTTAAATTTTTAATTTAATTTTTTATTTCATGCTTTTTGTAGGGACTCCTTATTATTTCTTTTCTTTTATTTTCTTGCGTTTTAAGATTCAGGAAATCTGGTATTTAATCAGGTTTTTTGTAATTCGCCATTTTGTGGTGGTGGCCACCTTGGATTTGAAATTTGTCATAGTGTATATAGTATTCTACTAGTCAAGCCCTTTCATTTGATACCCATATTGAGGGAGTTGTGAAAAAAAAAAATTAATTTGCCATTTTGTGGTGGCGGCCATCTTGGATTTGAAATTTGTCATATTGATAGTATTCTACTAGTCAAGCCCTTTCATTTGATACCCATATTGAGGGAGTTGTGAATAAAAAAATGTAATTTGCCATTTTGTGGTGGCGGCCATCTTGGATTTGAAATTTGTCATAGTGTATAGTATTCTACTAGTCAAGCTCTTTCATTTGATACCCATATTGAGGGAGTTGTGAAAAAATATGTAATCCGCCATTTTGTAGCGGCGGCCATCTTGGACCGATTTTCATCAAACATAGCTAAGAACACTCCCGACAAATTCACCTTTCAAACAAAAAAAACAAAATTAAAATCGGTTGATCCGTTCGGGAGCTACGATGCCACAGACAGACATACACACACACACACACCCCCCCACACACACACACAGACACGTCAAACTTATAACACCCCGTCGTTTTTGCGTCGGGGGTTAAAAAGAGACCAGCGTGTTCTCGAATGACGACTGTTTTTTTTTATTTTATTTCTCAGAGATACATTTTCTTTCAGACTACCGTAAAATTAGGCCCTAGCACGAACGTGTGACGTAGACGTAATGTAAATTAAACAACTTTGGAAATACAACTATCCTGTAGCATTTTGGTTTAAATTTTTCGACAAGTATGTCCAAATAGTATCAACCATAGATATGAATAAAGTCTTAAAACTAAGTAAAAATTGTGTGCGAAATAAAGATTTTTTCAATAATAATATCGTTCGAATTTAGGTTACGTTTTCTTCGTGTTCCTGGTAAGCTCATAGGAAAATGATGGTTTACATTTACATACTTTTAAAAGCGTTTTCGATACACACCACTGTGAATTTTACCATTTTTTATTTACTTACTAGCGACACACGTCAAACGCACAGAGGAACAATACTACAGCCACACCAAAAATAATCACCTACTCTCGTCCACAATAACTGCATACAATTTAGCCACGTAGGGTGCTAACAGGCTTATATCAGCAGAATTTGTCCCGCAGTCCCCTGAGAGGCCAGTCTTGGGAAACGGACGGAATACGCGATCGCCTGATCGCCCTCGCTGAGAACAAAAATCAACAAGGGTTTTGTGAGCCGTGTTGTTCATTTTTGGGTGGTTAAGATGTGGGAAGTTTTGGATGTTGTATACTTATGGAGCAGTGGTGGGCCAGTGGTAGCAGTCCCGACTTATGAGTTGTGAGTTCGAACCCTGGCAGGCGCTTTACTTTATGTAATTCATTTCATCACCACTGCTCTAGAAACGGTGGAGGAAAACATCGTGAGGAAACCAGCATAACCAAGGACCAAAAATTCGAAGACATGTGACATCTACCAACCCGCACTGAGGCCGCGTAGTGGATAACAGCCCACTCCCTCTCACAGAGGGGGAGGCCTGTGTCCAAGCAATGGGAACATTATAGGTTGATAATGCATACGTATGGAACTGCTAGATAATTTGGTACAACCTTGTAGAAAATTTTGCATTTGCATCAAGATCATCTTTTTTGAAACAGCGGACGTAAGCTAAGACGCCCTTCGGCTATGATCGACGGTCTTCGCAAGATTTTGCCGGTAGCAGCTGGAGGAGAGAATCAAATTAAATGACGTACGATTAGACAAGCTAACGTCCAGCCGGGTCACCATGGACTGCTATAGCCTGATGATGTTGGATACCTTTTAAACAAGAAAAAATCTGCTATTTCATAGAAAATTGCAATACCTACGCGGTCAAAATGTATAGAACAATTAATTCTTTTTTTTATAATCGGAGTTTAATTTCAACGCAGGCGTATATCTTTTCATTATAAATTAACATCACTGAATGTGTACCATATGCTTTATTATGGCTGCAACTTAAGCACACTAACATCAAACTGTGCTCAAGTAAATAGCCGCATCCATCCCGATTGCACTCCGCTAATCCTCTGAGCGGCCGAATGTCAAGCGTCACTCAATAAGAGAGCTGTTGACGCAGAGGATTACGAGCACAACACTCTTCTATATGAATATCTGTATTTGTTTTTCGAGAATATTAACTGTGAACAGACTTTTGTGTGGAATTGGGAATTTAGATATTCACATGCGAGATATTAATTAAAACAGAAGTGCATTGAGAATGGCCTCCATAGACTAATTTATATAAAATGATGGCCTCTACCTCCCTCTACACTGTCCTCGCATACCGAAATCGGCAAAGTGGCGAATCGGGAAGTACCCATTGACCCTGCGATTTGACTAACGGACTCTTCTCCATGTGAAACGGACAATTGGAACCGTGCACCTTCTGATGTTTCTAAAGTGACCATGTCATGTGAAATAAAATATTTTTTTGAATGATGAGTACACTTTAATCCTTTAATCATAATTGTTTATTTGTCAGAATATAATACATACATTATTATAGTCTTGAGATTAGTCAATGGTAAATAGATCCCCGTCTTAAACTTGATAGTAAGCGACTGGCTAGTGTCTATTCTCACTGCATGAAAAGTAGCACCAGCACCCTAATTGCGTAACACACGATCAATCGGAATCAGAATCATTTTGAAGCAAATTGCTAATCCATTGCTTCATAAGTTCGAAAAATTTGTGTGCGCAACACGTAAATAACGCAATGAATGTTGTTGAACGGTCAAAATGAAACCGATTCCGATTGATTGTGTGTTACGCAATTAGGATGCTGGATCCGAAGGATTGCCAATCAAATACAAGTTCTGTCAAGCGCTTCATTATCGAATTTGTCATTTCTAGATGATGGCTGGGGATGCTTGTCTTCCGCTGATTACTCAATGTCACGCTATAGAACAATAATCTAATTTACTAGACTCAAAGAATACCAATTCTAAGGAAACAATTTTGAAAATCCCTGGGAAAGTTAGACTAGATTGGAAAGAGAAAGGAGTGTTAATAATAATAATAATAATATCCCTGGACATTTCACACAGCGCCATCTAGTCCCAAGCTAAGCAACCTAATGCTTGTGTTATGGTAACAAGATGGCTGAACTACTTATATACATTTTTTTTTTTGTAAATACATACATATTATAGAAAAACACCCAGACTCGGAACAAATACATGTAAGTCATACAAATATTTGTTCCGTGCGGGAATCGAACCCGCGACACGCAGCGCAGCAGTCAATCGCTTAACCACTGCGCCAACCGTGCCGTTACACTAGACGTGGTACGGGACTGCAAACGATAACAGCTCAATACCGACTTAACTGCACCAATACTCCCCCATACTGTCAAAATTTAATATACAACCGACCTTATTAGGGTTAGTACTTATTAGCTTACCACCCCATCATGATGAAGTAGCCACAAGTGCGGGTTAATAAAGGGCGCATTACTGTGTAAACATGGTCACGTGGCCACCCGCCGGCGGTCACGTGACGCCCACAGACTAGATAGAGATCTCTCGCGTCAGATATTATCTGTGACTGATTTCGCGCGCTTTTTCCTGTCACATTAGGAAGATCTGTTTTTGATGGACTATGCTTTTTGGTTGTGGTTCTTTGGCAGGGACGCCGTAACAGCAGTAAGCCATTGGTTCATCTTTGTTTCATGGATGGCTTTGAGTTTTCCTGAAAAACTCAAGACGTTTCCATTTTCGTTAGTTTTAAGACCAAAGGTCCGATACGATATCCCTTCGTAAGACTGAATGGCAGACTTTCGGGTTTCTGACGATCCATAACGACTGTCAAAGATCCACGTATGACAGCTGGAGCCAACGGCTTAACGTGCTTTTTGAGGCACGGAGGGGTAAAGATGGTCACCCATCCACGGGCCAACCGCGGCAAGCGTAGCTTCATCTGATCGATCGACCCGTGGGGCTGTTATTATATTACACAAGCCCTTCCCCTCACACCTCACAGAACATATTTCACAAAATTCAAAATGACCATGAAATAAAAAAATCTATGACATGACACTAAAAAAAAAGGCCTTCCCTGAAGCTACAACCCATCCTTGTCAGACAAATGACCGCTGATTAATAAAGAAATTATAAGAAAGTGAAGCTTCATAAAATCTGCTAACTACACCAATTAATTGGTCAAAATAATGAGAGTAATTACAAATAAAACATTTAGATAAACTCGTTATCGCGTTACGACCATGATTGGGGCTTTTGACCGATTTTAAACCACCATTTAGTGAACTGCTTCGGGCGCCATCTTGTCGTGTGTGAACGTAATCCATAATGGTTTAGTTAAATGTTTAATTACAGTTGTTCTAAGCGATTAATCACTCCATGGATTGAGTTTTCATCGAAAAAGGTCACGCCACTTTGAAAGTAAATAATAGGTATGTCTTGCCAAATTCGATTGTGTCTACCTACTTAATATGTAAAGGTAATTCATTTGATTAAATTATACGTTTACGTACAGGCATTTCTATTATTTATATTTTTGTCATAGATTTCATAAAGGCCACGAGTAGGTTCATTAATCCGTACTACGAACCTACTGCACAACAGCATACCCGCCCGTACCGCCCCGTACGTATACCCGCCACCAGAGGGGCTGCAATTTTCGTAATTTTAAGAACGTTCACAGTCTGACCTCAGTCTCAATCTGTCAAAAATACCTCTAACTCCCTAAATTTTTGTTAAGTATTTAACATTGATTGTCGCTGAGATGAGATTACGACTAGATTCTGAACATTTTTAATAACGGGAATTGAGCCTCAGTTCACAAGTCTTGTTTATTATCTCAAATCTGAATTAAAATTACCCAAATTACCAAGACCATTCAGAAATCAACCAGAATCATTTGATAAACCGTAATAGCAACCATGTGGAACAAAATCAGACCTCCCTTTTCGCGCCATGTTCCTTCCTCATTCATGAGAGTCCTATTGCGCCACCAGTGTGTAGTGAAAACAGTCCTAGAATCTTTTTAAAATAGTACCTATGTGTCATAAAGAGATCAAATGGATTTCACATGTCAAGACTCCGCATTAAAATCGGCTTGTAAATACCTGTCGTACAAACATAAAAAGGGAATGTATAATCGCATTTATGACGTACGAATTCTTCCCGCGACTTCGTCAGCGTGAAATTTCGGCCCTCGATCCATCGCGTCGCATCGCATCGCCCGTCGGCGCTTACTTCGTTTTCGCTTAGCATTCTTGCTGAGTTCTTTGCATTTTACTCGGCTCCTAAGGGTTCTAACGTGATGTAAAATAGCCTTCCTCAATAAATGCGCCATCAAAAGCAACAAGATTTTTTCAAATCTAACTGTTAGTTCCAGAGACTACCCCTACATACAAACAAACAAATTTTACCTCTTTATAATATTAGTATACACTAATGAGCACCTTACTGCTCAAGTCAGTTTTATAGAGAGATCTAAATGTCACATCATTTAGTTATGGTAATATCTCTACGTGTCTATGCGCGTTCTGTCAGAGAAACTGCTTATTAACTGGGTATATCCTAAGTTTACTCTGTGGGTGTTAATTATACATGTAACTTGGACTTTCAGCTGCTTCCCAACGAATTACATTGGTCCTTATTTGCTCCATATTCTAGCGATTACGATCTCCAAGCCTATCCAACCTTAATTTATTTATCTGGTCAGGGAAAATACGTGAGAATTTTATGTAGGGTAATCGTAGACAAGCCAATTTATAATAGATGCCTATTAATTAAACTCATTTCGCAATGGTTTTGATATATTTATATCTTCTAATAAATTAAGGCAGTGGGTAACTGTCCTATTGCAAGGAACATAAGACCCTTAGGTATTCCTTCCAGGGTAGAAGTTTCATTTGATTGGATTTAAGCTCATTCCCTTTCCTCTTAAAAGTAAAAACAGAAAAGCCATTTTCCCGCCAATCCGCCATGTTGTCTGAACTGTCACTGTCAAATGCGCGCGCACTTGACGCCGCACCCGACCGCCGCCGGGCATGCATTTGAATAACATGGATAGATATTACACGATACGAGAAGGTTATAATGTGCATCCGTCAATCTGCGATGCTTGCTAGCCAGTGCTAAACTTGACTTTGCTATGTTATCATTTAATCAACAACTAGTTATCTACTGAAGTAATAAAAACCTTAAATTCACTGACAGACAACACTCAGCCTAAATCACTGGGTTTAGAAGCCTGATTTTTTGCACAAGTGTCTTTTATTATGAATGTTAGCATTAACTAAGGATTTTTTCTAAATTCAGCCCCTTAAGAAATGTAGTTTCGTATAGAAGTTCGTCATTTTTACGGATCGAAATCCCACCGGCTATACGACTTGCAGTTACCTAAGTTTCTTTGCACCTTATTTGATTTTGCTATAGATATTATTGATAGATTAAAAATGGCTTCTTATTTTTCTGTCTATTTAGGTTGACTCTGAATTAATTCCTGGCCTCAACTAAAAATAGTACATTATGCCCGTACTTGAGTCACGCTTTTCTGTGCAAAAATGGACTATAGGTAACTGATTTTATAATTTTATTATTGACTAATTTTAAGCACCGTCTAAAGTGCTTAAAATTAGTCAATAATAATAAAATATTGCTTCAGGGATTATACTATTTTGGTTCCAAATAAAACTAACATTGAATTACTCATAATAGATTTCTAAACGAGTTTTAAGTGCAATGACCATAATTACCTACTATTTGAATTCAGACACCAATTTAATATCCAAGGCTTGGATTCCAAACTAATGCTTGCGTATATTTCTTGTACATATCATATCATTACCTACTTTATCCAAAGTAGGCATTACTAGTGAACCTCAGGATGACTCACATGCAAATTACATCTAATATACCACGTTTATCCTTTATCATTAACAAGCAATGTGATATAAAACTTAACTGCAATATTTCCCTAATCATGGTACTTATGCGATAAACCCAATCATATACATAAAACGCGAGCATAAAATTATGGGACATATCTCACAAATAACAATAACGACTTAAAGACACGCACGTCCGTCCATCGCGGCGGGCGAGAGCATAATGCGCAATAATAATTCTAAATTCAAAACTGAAGAAGTTACGATGGCCGGTCGCGCACGGGCCGGTGTTGCCAGTTATATAATTAGAAAATGAAAGGGTGGCGCGCACGCAGCCCGGGGCTCGACCACTACTATCGCTCACCATCGAGCCTGCTCCCGCTAGTGTTGTGACAACGATTTATTGTCGATTTTCTATAATCTCTGATACCGATGAATTTAATGTTTTCCTCATTGTGGGGCGGTAAATGTGGCCATTTCAGATAATATATTACAGTAGTACACAACTTATTTCAACAATAAATAAAGAGCTAAACAATGGACAATGTATTTAATCTTTTGTTAAGTTCAAAACCAATCTGCATAGCCTGTTCCCAACTATACTGGGGTCAGCTTCCAGTCTAACCGGGTGCAGCGGAATACCAGTAATTTTCATGGAGCGATTGCCTATCTGACCTCCACAACCCAGTTACTGAATAACACGATACCCCTTGGTAAGACTGGTTGTCAGAGTTTTGGGCTATTGGAGTTTCTGATTACCCGTAACAACTGAACACAAAAAATCCTCTTTACAAGTCTTCCACGTTTGTAAATAACAGCGAAGAAGACAAAGAATACGATTGGGACTTAGATACCCACATGCAGTTACTGACGCTGACTCAGGAGGAGAAAAGGAGTGTCACAACACAGAAAAGCAGATCATAAATAAACTAACTTGTTGAACTGAGTCACTCGTAGGTACAGAAACAGCACCCTAATTGCGTAACACACAATTAATCGGAATAGATTTCATTTTGACAGTTCAACAACATTTATTGCGATATTTACGTGTTAAGCAGACAAATTTTTCGAACTTATGAAGCATTGGATTAGCAGTTTGCTTCAAAATGATTCAGATTACTATTGATTGTGTATTACGCAATTAGGGTGCAGATTGCAAGTACGGAATCAGTAATTTCAGTTCATCAAATATTCTACTGCCTGAAACGCCACACACACAGGTAGGTAAACCATCATTATTCTAATTCTCTTCTTCTTTCTCTCTTCTATTCTAAAACTCTTCTCCCTTATAATCACTTTGACAACATAATATCGATACTCCACAATAGACAGCACTAGTATAAAAATATACTCCCCATCCCGGAGGGCAAATGGCAACATTCTTTATTTTCGAATATTAATAAGGAGCGTGCAACATTACACCGTATTTCACATTGGGTAACATCATTATCTGCCCTCTCCCTCCCTCTACCTCTAAAACTATATCGCTAAACTCTTCTAATGTTCGAATTTCATATAATGACGACCTTTTCGGTGCAAGATGGTAGATCAACGGAGATTTATCTAAGTTCTATAACGACTTATGTATGTGCATACATATTTATAGGCTGTCTGTAATTACTACCTTTGCCCGATAACTCATTCAGTGGAGGAAAAATGTAATGAGAGTACATTACGTGGGTGTACCTTTATTGTAATAATGTTGCTGTACATACGTCATTATGTACTTTGAGTGCTTTACATTAAAATAATGGCCGATATTTCGATCAGAGATACTGAATAATATCAAAATAATGGTGTTTTTCTGTCACCAGGCTTTTCTTTCTTTGTTACCTATTCCGTTACAGCCCTATAACCATATTACCTAATATGCAAGAAAATGCAGTATACAGGGTTATTTTTCAAAGACCAGCCAAATTTAAGGATGTGGTACAGATCATCAAACTGAACAACTTTCTCCATGGGACAAATAGCGTAATCGCGAAAATTTTATCAACTGTCCCATAGAAAACTTCAATACCTACTCGACTTAAATGTATGGGACGGCTGAATTTTTATTCGCGATTACGATGTTGGTCCAATGGAGAAAGTTGTTCAGTTTAATGGTCTGTACCACATCCTTAAATTTGGCTGGTCTTTGAAAAATAACCCTGTATAAGAATATGTTCTCTTAATAAGTTAGACAGGTTTTTGTAACGCACACGACTTTTGAACTGTTTCACCTGCCTCAGATAGGTTCCAGTTTACTAATCTGTCAGGAAAATTTCTTGCCAATTCTTTCCTTTTCTGAATATTATACAGCATGTATCAGAAGCTACTTACGAATTATAAGTAGGAGGTTCGCACTCAAGCAGCCACTTTACCTTGTGTAAATTATTTCATCACCACTGCTCTCAAAACGGTGAAGGAAGACATCATGAGGAAACCAGCATGTCCTAGAACCAAAAATTCAAAGACGTGACATCTACCAATTCGCAAAGGGCCCACGTGGTGAATTCCGGCCCATTCCCTCTCACAGATCAATCAATCAAATCAAATCAATCAAAAGTCATTTATTCAAATTAGGCTGAGAATCAGCACTTTTCGAACGTCAAAATTACAAAAGACAGTCCCCCAAAAACGCCCACCCTTCGACACTTCCTAGTGCTATCGCTGGGAAGAAGAAGTGGCGGAACAAACTCCCCAGCAGCACAGCTGTCTGTTTAGTTAGAACTACTGTTTGCATGTATACAATACTAGGAACCTATGTTCAGTAATGAACATTACAAGAAGCTTAAATTATTTGCCATATTATGTCAGCTAGCCACGCCAATATACCAACAAATATAATAAAAACTATACGTACTCAAGCTAAAAAATAATTAATTAAAATAAAAATAAAAACTCACTACCTAAATAAAAGCCTCCAGGCATAAAGGGCGTGACAGCTTACATATTTATGCATTGCTGGGTTCGTCACATAGCTGTCACTTGCAGTCACAGATGATGAACTAGGACCATCGATGTGAAATAAATGAGTTAATACTAATAACAGTAACCTGTCAGTACCTAAGCTAATTCTGGAGAAAGAACATGAACATTGTCTTGAGTTAATTAGGGCGACCAACTATTCTTATCGTGTAAGTAGTCGTTGATGGAATAGTAAGCCTTTGAACAAAGTTTGGATTTCACTTGAGCTTTAAACGCATTAAAAGGCAAGTCTAGCAAAGAAGAGGGTATCTTGTTATAAAAGGTTATACCAAGCCCAACAAATGAGTTATGAACCTTATGAAGCCGGTGAAAGGGGGCACGTAGTTTGTCCTTATTTCTAGTGTTAACACTGTGAATATCACTGTTTTTAGTGTACAAGTGCAAATTTTGCCTAATATATAGGATGTTAGCGAAGATGAATTGTGATGCAACCGTGAGAATACCAATATCTTTAAAAAAATCTCTTAGAGAAACTCTGGCACCTAGCTGGTAAATTGCTCACACACAATCACAGAGAGGAGGTCTGTGTCCCATCAATGGGAATGTTATAGGCTGATTATACAGCATGTATCAAAAAGGTATGGTAATATTTAATGGTGTGGTACTGACCACCAAACTGAACATCTTTCCTCATGGGACCAACATCGTAATCAACTGTCTGGTATGTGATAAAAAATAATCAACTGTCCCGTACAAAACTTTTCTCAAGCTTGAGGCTTGAGAAAAGTTTTGTACGGGACAGTTGGTTCAAGCTCCAATCTCAAGCTTCTTCAAGTCTCGGCGGTTGATTATTTTTTCGCAATTCAAATCCGAGCATTATAAGACATAACCATTCAGCGTTGTTATATTATTATAGCAAAAACATAATTCACTAATATTAACAAACAATAATCCGAATAAATAATTAAAATTTAAGTGATTCTAGCGAAGCATTAAGTCATAAGAGCCCTAAAAGGTGGTCTGGCGCTAACGAGGTGCAAAACACACAGCGCGGGCGGCGTTATATGACGACTAATGTGCGCTTGCGCATAGGGGCAGAAACGTTTGCACAGTTGGAGAAATTACGAAATTGAAATGGAGACTGGATAAAATTGCTAAGAAACCTAGATATGTAGACCGGCGGCGACTATCTTAGCGAAAAAAGGTCGATCGCAGCTGTCATTTTAGTCTAGCAAGTTATAAATCAGAGTTTAGTGTTTCGTCACCTACCCTTTTTTTTTTTGGGTAGGAAATCATCAAATTACCCCTCCCGCTCTGGCCGGAGCGGAAGGCAGCGTCAGACTTTTACTGACTAAAACCCACCCGTGTTCCTTCTGTTGCCTGTGCCAGGGGCCACGGTATCTCTTTCCAACAACCCGCAGCCCTGGCGGCTTCGTCACCTACCCTAGCTGGGTAAAAGGCATCATGCCTTTTATTATTGTAAACATGCTTATGTAACTGAAACTTTAGTTCAACTATACTTTTTTTTTTAAACGTTGCCCCACACTAGGAATTCTCCTGTATCGTGGGTGCGTTTACAAACATTTAAATTCACATACACAAACAGCCAGACCCGGAACAACTACCTGTAGGCATTACGAATATTTGTTCCGTGCGGGAATCGAACCCGTGACACGCAGCGCAGCAGTCGATCGCTTAGCCACTGCGCCAACCGTGTCGTCATTCTTAATAAAGCAGCTCATTACTTAGCACGCCTCGTCCGCTTATCGCTACCAAATTAAATTATCAGGACCTACAATCAGCCTTTAACGTTCTCACTGCTGTGGGACACAGGCCTCCTCTCTGTGAGGGAATGGGCCGTAATCCACCACGCAGGCCCAGGGGTTGATAAATGTCACATATATTCGAATGTTTAGTCCTAGGACATGCCGGTTTTGTCACGATGTTTTCCTTCACCGTTTTTGAGAGCAATGGTGATGAAATAAATTATAATAATAATACACACAAAGTAAAGTTAAAAAACTCTTATCAATACCCACCTACACGTATTTGAACTAAGTTATGATTTTATTATCTTTTTCATGACAAGTGGCTGAACGTAGTTTATATTCTCCGGATCTCTCCTCCGAAACCTCTCTATCCACAATGCAAAATGGTGATGATCCGTTGTTCATTTCGCAAGCATTCTTTCATTCATGTAATATTAACAATTGAAAAAAACGACGACACGGTTGGCGCAGTGGCTAAGCGATCGACTGCTGCGCTGCGTGTCACGGGTTCGATTCCCGCACGGAACAAATATTCGTAATGCCTACAACCAAACACCAAATCCAACCCCAAATCTTAATAACTTTCTAATGATACATCATTTACTAGCTGCGCCCCGCGGTTTCACCCGCATAAGTTTCGATCCCGTGGGAATATCGGAATAAAAAGTATCCTATGTGTTAATCTTGGTTATAAACTATCTGTGTGCCAAATTCATCCAAATCCGTTCAGTAGTTTTGGCGTGAAAAAGTATCAAACATCCATCCATCCATTCATTCAAACTGTCGGGGTTGTAATATTAGTAGGAAGTATGATTCCTATCGGAGCGGGTACCAGCTCCCATACATTTCGTGACATTATCATCCTTTACCTTCAACAAAAACATTTCAGCACAAATTCACGAAACAAGCGAAATTCTGCAATGGCGCCGATTCCTGTTTTCACAAACTAAACTAAATTTAAGTTCAGTGCATCTTTTTCTTTCTATTTCATTAAGAAAAGGACAAAAGACAAATTTTAGTTTAGTCCTATCGAACTAAGACGCTCCATAGACAGTTTAGACGTGATTACAAACATGTCTACTAAAAATACGTCAATTTACGTCTATCGCTGACTAATTTGACAGGCCTAACTAATATTTTCTCTTCTGTCCTTTTCTTGATGAAATAGAAAGAAAAAGATGCACTGAACTTAAATTTAGTTTAGTTTGTGAACAAGGGAATCGGCGCCAATATCTCGAAACACGTACCTTTATTTCTCTCGGCCGCCACTGCACACTCACAATAGTAATAATAAATGCAATTAAATCAATCTCGCAGAATACAGCATACACTAAACATCTGATTGCCACTGTCTTAGAGCGAGCTGAACAGGCAGGCCTTCAACCTCTGTGCACCATAAACCGATCTGGTAGCTTATTACATGCCATTTAGACGATAGGAGGAATCTTCTCAGAGGCGGAAGTTTGCATTTGGTATCATAAAAATAATTTTTATAATCTATTTATTTAACTTTTCTTTTAGAGACATTTTTCATTATTAAAGTAAAAATAAATATCGCTCGGCTAAGGCTGAGGGTCTTGTGGCTAAGTAATAACAGCCAAAAGGCTCGATCGATCAGGTTAAGCTACGCTTGCCGCGGTTGGTTGATGGATGGGTGACCATCTTTATTTACTAAGGCCTCGTGCCTCGGAAAGCACGTGACTGTCATTCGTGAATCTTTGACAGTCGTTACGGATCATCAGAAGCCCGAAAGTCTGACAACCAGTCTTACCAAGGGGTATCGTATTACCCAGTAACTGGGTTGTGAAGGTCAGACAGGCAGTCGCTCCATGTAAAATACTGGTATTCAGCTGCATCCGATTAGACTGGAAGCCGACCCCAAAATAGTTGGGAAAAGGCTAGGCAGATGAAGATTTAACCATTAAAATTTATCTACACACTTATACAGGGTCAAATTAAATTAGCTAGCGAAACTTTGCAGGCTTGATGGTCGATCGATATCTAAACACATAAAATATTTGATGGTTTTTTTTGGGGTCAATGACCGCTGGGAGTATTGTTACATGAAGTAGATATGAGTTAACAAAATCTATTTTCTTTTGTGTTATCGTCTTTAGATATCAATACATCTGTGAAGTATACCTACACAAAAAAAACTTTTAAACTGCGGGGTAGTTTCGTAATACACTATCAATAGCAATGGCTTTCATTTTGACAGTTCAACAACATTCATTACATTATTTACGTTGTTGAGCAGACACATTTTTCGAACATATAAAGCAATGGACTAGCAATATCCTTCAAAATGATTCAGATTAAGATTGATAGTGTATTACGCAATAAGGGTGGTGATGTTTGAAGTAAACTGAAAGAACTAACTGCGATCGATGACCCCACTAAAAAGACAAATTAATTTCTTTTTTGTTTTTTTTTTTATTTATTTTTAGGGTTCCGTAGCCAAATGGCAACGGAACCCTTATGGATTCGTCATGTCTGTCTGTCTGTCTGTCCGTCCGTATGTCACAGCCGCTTTTTTCCGAAACTATAAGAGCTATACTGTTGAAACTTGGTAAGTAGATGTATTCTGTGAACCGCATTAAGATTTTCACACAAAAATAGAAAAAAAACAATAAATTTTGGGGGTCCCCATACTTAGAACTGAAACTCAAATTTTTTTTTTTCATCAAACCCGTACGTGTGGGGTATTTATGGATAGGTCTTCAAAAATGATATTGAGGTTTCTAATATAATTTTTTTCTAAACTGAATAGTTTGCGCGAGAGACACTTCCAAAGTGGTAAAATGTGTCCCCCCCCCCCCCCCTGTAACTTCTAAAATAAGAGAATGATAAAACTAAAAAAAATATATGATGTACATTACCATATAAACTTCCACCGAAAATTGGTTTGAACGAGATCTAGTGAGTAGTTTTTTTTTAATACGTCATAAATCGTAACGTAACGGAACCCTTCATGGGCGAGTCCGACTCGCACTTGGCCGGTTTTTTTAGATATCGATCTATACCCATCATGTCTGCAAAGTTTCGCTAGCTAATTTAATTTGATCCAGAGATTTGACCGAGGTCAATTCATCACCACTGCTCTCAAAACGGTGAAGGAAGCCATCGTGAGGAAACCGGAATGTCCTAGAAGCATAAATTCAAAAGACATGTGACATCTTCGTACCCGCACTGGGCCCGCGTGGTGGAATACAGCCCACCCCCTCTCACAGCGAGGAGGCCTGTGTCCCAGTAGTGGCAACATGATAGGATTATGCATATGCTTATGTTTAATATCAATTTTCTAGAATTCTCGTGAGCTTCCGAGACCTTTTATTTTCTCACAACCCTATCACATCTATACTGCGTTTACGATTTATTTACCAAAAATGTAAACAAATAAAAGTTTATGGAAAAATAATTTTAATACTTACTTAATAAAGTTCAGTTTACGCTACAACTCCAAACATTTTTATAACTTTTCAAGAGTGTTAGTCACTCTGAAAATACCATTTAAATAAAGTAGATACATCAATTTGAAAAATAAATTTGAATAGACCTTAGATCTCCTGCAAATCTCTATGACATTATCATTCCAATGAAAACGGTATCATTCCATGTCGACCGCTACAATCATATTGTCAAGTTACAGATGCTGATGTCGTTAAGATGCCGATCAAATTCGTGGCATTACCGCCAGCCCCGGGGTGGACTCACTAACACTAATATTGGGGACACCATGAAGACATGGGGTTCTGGGATATTCCTGAAAAATTGTTGAAAGATTGAGGGATCGGCGGGGTAATTGCGTAATACACTATTAGTAGCAATGGGTTTCATTTGACAGTCCAACAGCATACATTGCGTTGTGTTCAGCAGACACATTTTTCGAACATATGAAGTACGGGATTAGCAATATCCTTCAAAATGATTCAGATTTAGATTAATAGTGTTTTACGCAATTAGGGTGCGGTTGACACATTCTTAGTGCATCAGTATCGCCTTTCCAGTGCTGAGTAGGACTGCTTAGCACTGAAACACACCTTTTCAGTAAATCAAAACTACACTAAGGTCTTAATATAGACAGTAGACCTTCTCGTACTTTTATGACGTGCAAGTGAGTCGACTACACCTACGAACGAACTAGAAGAGAAATGATCAAAAAGTTTCTCAAAGGACACTTCATTTATAATCCGAAAAAACTTACCATCAATAAGCTTATGAATAAACACAATGAGTTATCACAACATTTATTTTCCCTAAGAAACAGTTGGTTGAACTTTAAAATCCGCTCACTACCCCGTTTAATTAAATCCAGTCATAAACAAAAGGTTCCAATCAATCTATGTTCAATACAAATCGTGGTCACCACAGCGGACTACCGAAAACCGTAGCGTGTCGCGTGACAAGTGGCCGAGTCGCGCCAGTTTCCTATGGGAAACAGACTCCCTCCCCTCACCCCCCCCAGCCGGGCTTTAGGCACACGAGACCTGACGAATTGCAACCATGCACTGCGGGAATGCGTTAATCAGTCCTAAAATAGGGTGCCTGTTACACCGAAGTGTAACTTGACTTGCGTTAGGTCAAAAGGAAAAATAACGTCGGCCTTCAAATGCTTTTTAACCGACTTCAAAAAAAGGAGGAGGTTCTCAATTCGGTTGTATTTTTTTTTTTTTTTTTTTTATTTTTTTTTTTTATGTTTGTTACTTCAGAACTCCGTTGTTTATGGATCGATTTGCAAAATTTTTTTTTAACTTTAATGGATATGCTTCCAGATTGGTCCCATTTTTTTCAAAATCCAGTTTTGATGATGGGATCTATGAGGAATCGAGGGAACTCCTCAAATATTATAGGCAACTATATAGTCATTTTAATATTTTCATCGAGAAATCAAGCGTTTACAGTCAAAAAGTAACATTTGATGAAGTGGAACTGGTGAAGAAGATCAGATATGGCTAACGGAACTTGTCACTCGCATAGATATCACAATCAAGATAGTTAAGCAACTATGACAATACAAATAAACATACAATCCTGAATAGTTATACCTATTGAAAATGTTATCATTGAACTGATCTGATGATCATGATGGAGCCGGAAGACAGGTACCGGAACTCCGTAATTAATCAACGTATTCTAGCCGTGTTTGGGCTTATTAGAATTGTCATGAAATGCACTTTGGCTATAAGTTACTATCGAACTGATCTGATGATGGACCTGGAAGGTTGGCATGAGAACTTCAAAATAAAACAATGTATCCTAGCAGTATTTGGGCTTAGAACTGTCATGAGATGCACTCTGAATACAAGGTGCCATTGAAAATCTAGTTTTGATGTTATCATCAATGTGTCCACAAAACAACTTCTGAAATATTAAAGGCATTTTGCTTACAATGTTTAAAAAAAAATCGCTTCTATTATTTACTAAAATAAAATTGTATTCTTGGTAGTATACACACGTTTCCACGCCACCTATGAGGTAGTGTGCTGGGCGCGTTTTTTTTAATGTAGTTTCCCCGGTAGGCCTATTCCATGGCACGTTATGTGTTGTCTTGATTATCAGATGGCAGATTCCGCAACCTTGTTATCTCTGTCATCGCTCGATCATCGTGTGGTCGATTCAATAATTTATTGGCGTCTAAATCTGATAACACTATGCCTTCCAAACTTCTGACACGACTTAGCGCGACATATATTTGTCCTTTTGCAAAGTTTTTTTTACCAAGGTCGATCACAGCTCTCTCGAGGGTGGTCCCTTGTAGTTTATGGACTGTTACCGCCCAGCTCAATATTAGAGGCAGCATACGACGCATAAGAATCGACAGTATTTCATGCGTCATATTATCATCTCTCTACGGGATCAAATCAGGGGTAGGACAATTCCCTACAGTGACAGATTATGGGCATTTTTTTTTCAAAAAGCGACACCTTTTATCCCCATCCAAAACAATTAGTTACTTTATATCCCCGCAGATGGCGTTATCATGGTTAAAATTTAATTTATGACTAGAAAATAAATAAAATATTTAATTTAAGTGTAATTTCAGAATTTAAATATTTAATTAAACACGTATTATAATTATTTGCAAATATTTATGTAGATTACAAAAGCTGCGTAATAATTATGATTGCAACACAGCTATAGATTTGATAAATATTGATTGTCTTGTCAAGTTACCGTTACCTACAGTTACAATTACAAATATGGCGACTGCTCCTTGCGTTTGCGCTTGTTTGTAGTTTTCGTCCCATGTTTGTGATTTTCTTCGTGAAATTAATCCTTAATATTGATACTAATTGATACTTCCTTACTAATTTACTTGTTTTCAAGTTGTATTCTCTCATTATTAACAAAATCATTGTAAAACTTTATCAAACTAAAAACAAGTATCTTGCTTTACAATGATTTTGTTAATAACGAGAAAATACAACTTGAAAACAAGTAAATTAGTAAGGAAGCTAAAGTATAGGCACTATTGCATAAGTACCTAGTACCCAAGTACCTACAGCTATACTTTGCGGATGGCGATAATAGATGGCGGTATCCGATCAATTGACATTAGCAGTCTTCAATAAAGTCTGCAAGGGGGCTCTCTATATCCGATATATTACTTTACTCTATGGATCAAATTAAAGATCAGAAAGTAGACAGTAATATGTACCTACTTGTATGATATTGGTACTTCTTCAAAATAATATTCTATGTAGAAAAGATATTAACTACGTTGCCATTATATTATAATAAAAAATACACTAAACGGCTAGAAATAAAAAAACTTTTTACAAAAAAAAAAAACCGCCTTCAAAAAAAGACAAACAAAAACGTTCCTGCACTAAAAAGTAAAAAATAAAAAATTGAATTCCTGTAAAGAAACTTAATTTAAAGGTAAACTTATTTGACATTAATATTTTGCAAATATTCAAAATTGTTTACTTCTTTTTGGAGTCGGTGCCAGCCAAGGCAAGGAAATACGTATGGGCAACAATACCTCGAAAAACGACCTCTAACATTTACTATAAAACTACCAAGATACCTATTGCATACCTAGAATAATTAAAACACAAATACAGACTAGACTGTACTCTAAAAGAAATTGACACAATTTTCACAATAATTTCTTTTAAATAATAATAATTATACATACGTATAAAAATCCCCTGCCACTTTTTAAGTACTTTGAAATTTTTATAAATGTGAAGTTTTGGAAGCCAAACTTAGCCTGCGATGTCAAAACAATTATATCTTTTTGGCGATAAGTAGGTAGCCGTCGTCATTACACTACACGTCAGTAAGTATAATGATTACCTACACAGTTATCCTGGTTTCACTAATTTACAAACGTTTCAGTTATCTGCCACACATTCTGTATGACAAATGCCACTACTTAACCCTTGCAATTATGTAACAATATCAATCACAATCTGCATCATTATTAAGGATATTGCTAAGCCTTTGCTTTATATGTTGAAAACATTGGTCTGCTCAATAACGTAAATAACCCAATGAATGTTGAACTGTCAAAATGAAAGCCATGCCTACTGTTAGTGTGTTACGCGATAACCCCGAAACGTTTCAGTGGTCTGACGTGTTTGTGTTTTTGACACATTTTTTATATCAAAAGCAACTGCTGGTCTAATACCCGCAGTAACTTACAGGACCAAAACCTCTATCCCTACAGATGCGGAAAAAAATAGTGAGAAACAAAAAATACATCTTTTTACGATCTGCGGTACGATCCTAACTACTGGAACATACGGACTCTTCTTTTTTCTTTCGGTTCGATGGTAAATGGATCGATACGACACGACACGATGGTGGTGGTATGGCACGATGTCACATCAAGCTATAGGTACATTTCCAGTATAACCTGACTTCTCATTGTACGATAGCCCTATACAATTTCCCTTCTAACCTTTCTAACTTTCCTTGGAAAGTCTAGAACAATTTCTTTGCATATATTTTGAGTTGGGCGGTGATAGCTGTGCCACAGTATTTTACTTTTGTGGCTATCGTCGTTTCCTTTGTAAATTGTAAACTTAAGTTGTTCCAAATAAACTTTATTTTATTTTATTTTTACAATGCGAGGTCAGCTGAAATTGGAAATGTATAGCTTTATAGCATGTATTTAAAAGTATTTAAGTCAAAACTATCGACCTTCTACGATCACCCGTTGTTGTTACACAACGGTGTGACAGTCAGCCCCTAAAACTCGCAATTACGAGTTTGGGGCTATCATTTGTGCGCTAGGTGCGTCTCTCGTCTCTGGCGGGTAGTCGTGACTCTCCCGCGATACACTACACGATTTCTGAATTTATTTGACGCGAACCTTTGATGTGGGTGATGGCGCCAAAGTTTTGAGAAACTCATAATTTTCGTTAGGATTTAAGATAAATGTATGTTTATAAGATATGATTTCTTTAGCTGTTACCGCCCTTCAACTTAGGATGAAGGCAAAGTTGAAGCCTTGAAATGTTTAAATTATGGTGCTCTAACCACGAATGTTTAACATGGTGATCGTTGGATTTGCAGAAAGACGTAGGTAGGCTGATCAATTTCAGACAGGAAACTAGTAGTAGTAAGTATTTGGTCGCAGAATTCACACAACTAACTAAATAGGTAATTAAATACTTGATCCCATAGCAATACTACTATGGTAGAGCCGTACTCCAATTGCATACTTAGGTATAATAATAATAATATAATAATAATATCCCTGGACATTTTACTATGTATGCAATTGTAGTGCGTCTAGACAGTAAGACAGTCAGTCAGTAAGACAGTTTCAGTAGTAGAAAGTGTGACAGAGTGTTAGTACACTGTCACAATTTCTTATAGTAATCTAATATGGAAAGAAACTCATAATCATTTGGTTTAGCATAATCAGCCTATAACATTCCCACTGCTGGGACACAGGCCTCCTCTCGGTGAGAGGGAGTGGGCCGTAACCCACCACGCGGGCCTAGTGTGGGTTGGTACCTACTCGTAGATATACAAAAATATTTAGATTTTCGAATTTTTTGGTTCTAGGACATGTCATGCCGGTGTCCTCACGATAATTTCCTTTACCGTTTTTGAGAGCAGTGGTGATGAAATTAAATATACAAAGTAAAGTGCCTGCCTGGGTTCGAACTTACGACCAACAACTCGCACGTCGCGGCCGTAACCACTGGGCCACCACTGTTCGCAATCGATTGCTTTAATTTTTGAAAAAAATTGTCTGCTTAACAACGTAACGTAACGTAAGTAACGCAATGAATACTTATCGTTGAATATTATTGTCAAAATGAATGCGTGGTGTTTGTGATGGGTCTGTTATTGCAATTATCTCGAGTCTTAGATTGAGTAGAATAAACTTCATAAACATCAGCTGCAGCAGTCTGCTGCTGTATGTTCTCTCGAATTGCACGCCATTGAGTTCAACCTAGTGTTTGTGAATGTGCGATGAGTATTTGTAAACGCTCTTGGACACGAAGACACTCACTCAGAAAAGGCTAATTTTCGCAAGACATTGTACATACGTTTGATGTTCAGTGCTATGTAAAGACAACCTGAAACTGAAATACGATAGGGGCGAACCTTTTGGTTGATCAATGAACATAGGGACTTTTGTACCCGTTTTTACTTTTTTTTATATGTCATGGTTTCATTAATCCATTTTAATTCTTTTACCTATTGTGGTATAGTAATTTTATTTCTAGGTGCATCGTCTTCACATATAATTATATAATTAATGTACGCAAATATTGTAAAACATTTTAAAAGAGTAACGGTGGAGTTTCTTGCCCATTCTTCTCCATACGAAAACAACCTTTTGGAAGGGGCGACTAGAATCAATTTTATTTTATTTTTGACGTTCAAAAGTGCCTTTTATGTGCCTATTTGAAATAAATGATTCGACTTTGACTTTGACTTTACTAACATCATGGATAGCGTTCATTCGGGATAGAGTGATTTGGGGCATCGTTCATTCGGGATAGAGTGATTCGAGATTTCAAATTTCGGCCTAACGTAAGCGTCTATTATTGGCGTGCTTATGACCAGACCAGAAGTATGAACGTAGGCAAAAGGAGTTTGTAAGGATCGTAGCAGACAGCATTCTGTAGTTTCTGCCTATGTGAGTGTGTGAGTTTAGACGTAAAAACGCTATTGAATTCTCAACTTCTGGTTCAGCAACGAAAATTGAAACACAACGGCGTGCTTTTATTTAAACATTAATTTAAGATCAAAATCAAAAGTCGAATTCAAATTAGGCTGAGAATCAGCACTATTCGAACGTCAAAATTACAAAAAACAGTCCCCCAAAAACGCCCGCCCTTCACCACTTCCTAGTGCTATCGCTGGGAAGAAGAAGTGGCGCAACAAACTCCCCAGCAGCACAGCTGTCTGTTCAGTTAGAATATAGTTGCATGTATTCAATACTTACTAGGAACCTATGTTCAGTAATTAACATTAACATTAAGGTGTCGCCTAGTGTCAGTGAAAACGGGTATTACCTACTGGTAGCTATAGTTTACAGCCAAACAGCTGTTCCTATCAGCCTGCTGTAAATAAAAAGAAAGAAATCGATCTGATGGCTAATTACTGTAAGTAATTTAAAACGTTCAAAATATAGTCGCAATCTTATCTCAGTGACAACCAATGACAAAAACTTGTCAATAATGTGGGGGGAAATTGGAGGTATTTTCGTCAGAATGACAGATTCAGACTGAGATTAGACTGTGAACGTTCTTAAAATTACGAGAATTGCCCCTCAGAAGTCATTCATATAACATCGATCGACACACATTCCGCACACCGACGTAACAATAGCATCTTGATAGCGAGCTTTCCAAAATGACCAACAACTAATGACTAATATATAAATTATACCAACGCTATCTATATCTTAGATATAATGACAGACTTTAAACTGAGGAGCTTCGAATAATATCGACAAGCAGATCGTATCGAGACCCTGACTCATAGCGTAATGATAGGTTTGCTAACTTCCCCGCTATTTATTAGGCACAGTTCTTATTCGGTGAATTTTATAATGTTTGACCTGAACGATTCTTTGAATTTATTTACAACTGATCATTTTTGATGGCCGAACTATTCATTAACGAATTATGCGATAGATACGATTCCTAATTTATGTTTCTTGGGTTCAATTGACGACCTGACGACCGGTGTTGGCGTTCGGATGATAAATTATTGATCGTTTTAAAAATACTAGGTCAGCCTTGTTAGCATTCGTTCGAAAAGTTCCAACTGCACTCGATTATTGTTTTATAATTCATTTTTAAAGTTTTGCTACTTCGTAATAGATGGCATTGTGTGGGCTAATTTATGAAATGAGTGACTACATCTGTCAATGAGTAGAATCAACTATATTTAATGGTTTTTATCTCTGTATACTAGGTGGCGCTGTATCATTCATTTTGTTTGTACGGTCTAAGGTTTGAACAAATATAGAAATAAGTAGAAATATACCGTAATTTTAAACCCAACACACTGTCTTAGAATAAACATCATAGTAATAATTACTGTTTCCTTTCTTTCCGCATGTTTATAACGACTGTGATGGCAACAATAATCTTGTAAGTTGAATATCGCATATTGCAACAACGCAACGTAAACGTCAAACTTGACAAATCGGCGTTTTTGAAGAAATCGCTTGTCATTCATTCTACACACAAAAGTTTATTTGAAATCACAAAACAAAAATGGCTTTGCTCGATTATTGTAATTTAAACGAGAAAATTAACTTGAAACCCGTGGACGCGCTTGCTTCATTCCCTAATGATATAATTGGGTACAGTGAAAACTTCTTACACAGCACACAACTCGCGACGCCGCCTTTCGCTAACGTAAGTAAAGGTTATAATGGCTTAAATACTTTAATAAGCACCTTAAAACTAGTGAATAACTGTGTTATTGTTGCCTTTACAGCCTATAGAAACCCTTGCGCAGTTCAACCAGCAGGATGAGACTGGCAAAGCGATCAAAATCCAGTTCGACCATGGTACCACAACTCTTGGTTTCCGTTACCAGGTAAGATGGCCCTTTTGCTAAGTATTTTGATCATAAACTAAACTATCAGTTACTACAAATCTCTTGTTACTGTTGTGGTTCTTTAAAACACCGAGTCATTGTTTCTGGCTGTAGAAATTATAACCGTGTTTGAAATTGAATCACCATACTTTATCATCATGATTCGTGTAATGGAGCCATGGATACTATGCATGGTCAGTTTTCTTTTAATTTAGAACTCCATTTAACACCTTTTCACAATCTTATTTTAAGTGTGTCAATTTCCAATATTGTTTGAAAATATTTTTTTTTTGTTTGACTCACTGTTCAGCCACACAACACCATTTCACCATAATAAGAAAATGTTTCAGTGGTTGAATGAAACTAACAGTCTTCGTCTCTTCGTCTGTTGGGCAAGCTTAGTAAGTTCAGTAACAAAAGAAAAAGTAATTATGTTTGCATTATCTCATTCTAAGGCAGTATTCATGGATCTTTAACAGTTGTTACGGGTCATCAGAAACCCAAAAATCAGACAACCAAGGGGTTTTGTATTACCCAGAAACTAGGTTGCGGAGGTCAGATAGGCAGTTGTTCCATGTAAAATACTGGTACTCGGCTGCATCCAGTTAGACTGGAAGCTGACCCCAACATAGAAAAAGCTAAGCAAATGTTGAAGAATTAAAACACCTTCAAATTATCCTGTTCCTAACCTATCCTCTTTATTTCTGACCTCTATACTTTGTCTAGTCATGGTTTATAAGTCTTTAACTTTATAACTAGATCTTAAACAAACATTTCCAACCTATAATCTTCTGTATTCCAGGGTGGAGTACTGTTGGCTGTGGACTCCCGAGCCACTGGTGGCCAGTTCATTGGATCTCAGTCCATGAAGAAGATTGTGGAGATCAATGACTACCTTCTTGGTAAGTATTTATGCTGTTTTGCAATTATTGTCTGCACATCATATCCATGCTAATATTACAAATTCGAAAGTAACTCATTCTGTATGTTACCTTCTCACGCTTAAACCACTGAATAGTTTTTGATCAAATTTGGCAATTGTATCTTTCAAATATTTAAGTGAAAGAAACCTAATACTGAGCAACAGCAAATGATTTATCACTATTAAATTCAAAGTAACAGATGCATACACTATAAAAGCTCTGACTAATAAATGCACACACAGTGATGTTATGGATTATGCTGGAAATACTGTACTTCCCGACTGCAACCTATGATGCAGTGCTCCTATGATATTAATGTGAATATTGAATGCAGTATCACACAGAATACAATAGCAGCTGTACTGTAGCTCCACGTTATGTTGGTCAATGTAATTTTATGTTTCTTTATCTAGGTACTTATATATTTTCACAGTTTGTGGGAACAGACCAATGTCAAATTATTTCCAACCATAAAATTGAAAATTTCTCACCACAACAATTATTCCCCAGGCACACTAGCCGGAGGTGCCGCAGACTGCGTCTACTGGGACCGCGTTTTAGCCAAGCAGTGTCGCCTGTACGAGCTGCGCAACAGGGAACGTATCTCAGTGGCGGCCGCCAGCAAGCTGATGGCTAACATGGTGTACAACTACAAGGGCATGGGACTTAGCATGGGTATGATGCTGGCTGGTGTTGATAAGAGGGTGAGTTTATCAAATAAACTGTAAGGCTATGTATGCACCCGCCGGGGCTGCGGGTTGTTCAAAAGAGATACCGTGGCAGCTGGCACAGGCAACTGAAGGAACACGGGTGGGTTTTAGTCAGTAAAGTCTGAGATGCCCTTCCGCTCAGCCCAGAGCGGGAGAGGTCATTTGATGAGTTCCGCGAGTCACCTGTGGAGTAGCGAAGTGACACAAACGTCCCTATAATCTTCGCAATCAGCCGCACTACGCGTTTGTCACCTTCGCGTATCGCCTAGCGTGTATCGAAGTAAATAAATGTTTTGTTATTTTATCACGAAGCACGAGGCTGTTTTCATACAAATATAGATGAATAATTTAACTGCATCAGTTCACATAGACTTCTTTAAAAAGCTTTTCGGGTCAGTCAAGAACTGGCAAAAGTAGTAGTTTTTACTGGCAAAAACAAGTGAGACCATCAAAATGGATATTGCCATGCAGAGTTCATTTTGGACTTATCAAAATGCCCAGGACTAATATTTACTGCACCAGGCTGGTCTGTGACAGCATTTGGCCTGCAAGCAACAAGTCCTGTAAAGGATTAATTTAAAATTAAGGCTATCCATCAAAATATACATAGTTTGATATGTTTCATACATTATTGCTGTTTAGCTAAATATTGAAAGCAGTTTGTTGGTATTAGTTGATTAGGAGACATTCCCATAACCCATGTACATTCATACATACATTCTTAAATACATACAATCATAAATAGTAATTCACTATTGTTTCAGGGAGCTCAGTTGTACTACGTAGACTCTGAAGGCACGCGCACGCCCGGCAAGGTGTTCTCTGTGGGCTCGGGCTCCGTGTACGCGTTCGGTGTGCTCGACAGCGGATACAGCTGGGACCTGTCTGATAAGGACGCACAAGGTGACAACCTACATAGCCAAAGCTTCAAACTTAAAATATCCCCTTTTAAAGAAACTGGGAAAACCACTATACGATTTAAGACCTGTTCCACAGTATCCAGATATTCACTATCCAACAGATTTTGTGTGAAATTGTCTGCCAGATGAGTTCATTGAAATGTATCTGGAGGTAGTGAAACAGACTGTTAGGCACATCTTCATCTCCTCATTGCCATACCGTTTTACCCATATTTTACCTACCCAACAACTACTGCTACCATTCAGTTATGTATAAGTCCACGAGGGTTTATGATTAGGCAATTTCAGTTAGGTAAGTGGGGTCGTAATGTGAGCAGTGGTCGCTCAGTGGTAACGACCGCGACTTTCGAGCTGTAGGTCGTAGGTTAGAAACCTGTCAAGCGCTTTACTTTGTGTAAATATTTCATCACCACTGCTCTCAAAACGGTGAAGGAAAATTTCGTGAGGAAACCGGCATGTCCTAGAACCAAAAATTCGAAGATATGCGACATCTACCAACCCGCTTTGGGCCGGCGTGGTGGATTACGGCCCACTCCCTCTCACCGAGAGCAGGCCCGTGTCCCAGCAGTGGGAACATTATACGCTGATTATACTAAGTGGGGTCGGGGGACTATCCTCTCTCTGTTCCGTAATAAGTGTTCTAATGTTATTTTCTTTCAATAGCAAACATATAAAGTTCCAATCTATATTTCACAGAACTCGGTCGCCGAGCCATCTACCACGCGACCCACCGCGACGCGTACTCCGGCGGTATCGTGCGCGTGTACCACATCAGCGAGACAGGCTGGGTCAACATCTCCAACGAAGACTGCTCCGACCTGCATTACATGTATGCCGCTGAGAAGGGCAATACTGACTCTTAGGTTTATGAATTTATTGTAATAAAGTTTTGCTATTTGTATTTTAGCTATTTTTATGCACACCTGGGGCCGTATTACGAAGTACATATTAATGCCATCATGATTCCAGTGCGAAAAAGGGATGGGGCTATAGGTCATGTATAGCTCTGTCTCTCTCTTATATTGGAATCATGACATTACACCGTCATAATACGGCACAGCTGATACCTGCAATAAAAAGGGCCTCCCTCACATGTAACATGATTCAAGATACTTCTGTAACAGCTAGGACTCAGAGTCGTGGTCGCCCAGAGATATCGGCCGAACTCAAGCAGGCACTTTACTTTGTGTATTCAATTTCATCTCCACTGGTCTCAAAACGGTGAAGGAAACCGGCATGTACTAGAACCAAAAAATCCAAGAAGTGAAATCCACCAACCCGCACTGGGCCCGCATGATGGATTAAAATCAAAAGTCATTTAAGTATTCAAATTAGGCTGAGAATCAGCACTTTTCGAACGTCAAAATTACAAAAGACAGTCCCCCAAAAACACCCGCCCTTCACCACTTCCTAGTGCTATCGCTGGGAAGAAGTGGCGCAACAAACTCCCCAGCAGCTTATGGCCCACTCCCTCTCACAGAGAGGAGGCACGTGTCCCAGCAGTGGGAACATGATTATGACTAGGGCTCTACACGTACTGCACAGGCCTTCAACTGCGAGGTAGTGCAGAAAGATAATTGAAACCAGCAGAGGCGAAAGCGCCAGGGTAGCACGCGAAATTCGTTCCTTACGTTTTTTGCAAGTTGCAGTATCAGGTTGTCCGTTGATCTTTATGATTTGTGTCCGTAACAATATCATCAAATCTTTCTAAGTTCATATTAGCCTATTATTGAATAAATATCTCATAAAAATCATGACATTTGAGGCCAATTCTAACCCAAGGAGTCGCATTGCTGATTCTAATTCAGTACAGTCATATTTGTTACGGTAGCGAATCATATTATAATCAACATACAACCTGACGATCACCTGCAAATTACAAAAAACTTAAGACATTTTGAACTTCATGGATTATTCTGTTAACCCACCAAATGTGGTGGATACTCAGAAACGCGTGTTCATCTGAAGTTAATTCAGATTATCCACCCCGTCCGGGGTCCGCGAGCGCACCGCATGCGCCAGTCGCGAGCTTACCCGCTACTTACACCGCATGTGAATTTTGAGCAGACGCCAGCAGGTCAAGCTACCCGAAACTGTCAAATTTTCTCAATCAACCTTGAACCTTAATGCTTTGGCGATAAAGTTGAAAATCTATTAAAGCAATTTAACAGATTGTAGTAGCTTGATATGTTGGCGTCTGTACGTGAGCAGTTCGATACTGTAACGGCTAGGGCTTTGCAGTTAGGCAGCGCAGGCCGTTAACAGAGACATTTAGGCAAACAATAATTATTTACAGAAGGTAGTAAAAGGCTAGGTTGTGGGTAAGGACACACTGATTCTGAGCACTAGCACGTATAAGTTGAGAAAGGTGCCGTCCTTGGATCCTGGGACGCAGAAGCTTGGACACCGGGGAGCAGGGCTTGGCCACTGAGTAAAAAAAAAAGAAAAACAAATGAAGTTAGTACAACCATATATATTTATTTCGATTGCTTATACAACAAAAAAAAAACAAAAGCTTCGAAAATGACTAGTTTAATACTTATTTTAAAACTTAAATGCCTTACAAGCGGAACAACAATACACACAAGTCTTAGGACCGGCGCAGACCTGACGAAGCGCAGTGCAGTGCGATCTTCCCTGTCAAACACATATCACCTTTGTTAATCTTAAAATAGAGTCGAAAATAAATAACCTTGACCGCGTTGATAATCTCTCGGATTGATTTTTTGATTTTCAACTTTATTTCATTCAAGGCAAGGTTGATAATTATTTGTCAGGTCTGCGTCGGCCCTTACAAACCTACTTCTCTCCAGCATCTAACACTAGGTCTATTTTTTATCTTTGTCTTTTTCTTTTATCTTGATGGTTACTTCATCTACCGTTTCCTCGAGCTCCCAATCTTTCATCGGTACTTCTGTTAGTTTATAGAATTTGCCGTGTTTCCCTATACCTGGGTACAAAAGAAATAATTACTACAGAGCGTTCAACGAGAGAATGCATACTTGCCACCTGTCAGTTTATACAAACGAATTGTCACACTGGCAGGTGTCAGTCACACATTCTCTCGACGGCCGTACTATATAGGCCTACGCAGACCGGGACGGCATGGCAAGGGATTTAAATTTTTACTAATGGACATTCAAACGTATTGATATAGAAATACGACATAAATTGCTTAACTATGCCTTAAAATGATACCGTGGCATCGAAAGGGATTTTATTGCACGGCATTGAAAGACGCGCCACGAGCTCCCGTGGCGGGATGCCGTGGCGTACTGCGGTAGGCAACGGGATGCCAAGGACTCCGGAGCTCGTTTTGACATACCGCGAAGTGACATCAACACTCGATCAAACGCAATGCCGTGGCAAGGCGCTGGAATGCCGCAGTATCTAAGCGGCTAATGTGCGCTGACTGACGGCAAAATCCCTTGCCATGCCGTCCCGGTCTGCGTAGGCCTAAAGAGGTATAGTCGTTGCAAATCACGAGCCGTCATGTGACTTTTGACTTTTGTGTCATAGCCATAAGGTTTCAATTACAGTGACTGATGTGCGCTCGTGAAATGCAACAAGTATATGTACAGGCCGGTTTGAAATTCATTGGTAATCTTTCAAGGGGTAATAAAACCACTTTTCGTTCCGTAACCGTTTCATACAAACATCCAATAGTTTTTCAAAGAAAATGTCTGTAAGTTTTTTTTTTTAGTAAGTCTGTTCAAAATCAAATGCTAACTACAATCTAGCCTTTTTTCTATGATCTATCTTGGCTATGGTCTCATATATTAGCCCAAGTACGCACGGGCGCGTTTTCCCCGCGGCAATTTTTTACGCACTGAATTTTCAACACACTGCTTAGCGCCGTGAGTTAAAAATCCAACAGTGTGCTATTTGACGCTCTGGGATGCGCTTTGTTGGATTCTAAATGCTCGGCTCAACATCGAGAGTCGAAAATTCAATGTGCGATAAAATCCCGCCGCGATATTTTTTCGTCGGTGCGAACGTTAAATCCAAGAAAAGAGTATGAATATCCCACAAACCTTGTTGGAACTTCTTGACGCCTTCCTTCATATCTTCGATCGCGTTTCCGAGTAGACTGGACATGATAGCCTCGTCTCTCATACTGTCTTCACTGTTGGGGTTCAGCTGCGAGTTGATGGCGGCCATCTTGTCCATTATCATAGCGTTTTCCGGGAACTTCGCCAAAGATTTGGCTAGCTTTATTGATTCGCCTAGTGCTGAAAAGTAATTTTGTTTTTTTTCAAAGTCAAAGATCTTTATTGTGAGACAGTGGTTACAGAGTTGTTATGTACAGACGCCAGCACATCAAGCTACTACAATCTGTCAAATTTCTTTAATAGATTTTCAACTTTATCGCTAAAGCATTAAGGTTCAAGGTTGATTGGGAAAATTTGACAGTTTCGGGTAGCTTGACCTGCTGGCGACTGTATATGATAATTGGTGTGATTTTGCACTGCTCCACCATGTTAGGCATACAATAGTTTACAATTTGTTATATTAGACCTAAGTTTTTGTGTTTTTTGTAGAAGGGTGTGAAAAAAACACCAATGTGGTGGCGACATTAAGGATTAAACAATGATTGCCAGAGTAAAAATATGAAACAAAAACAACGGAAGGATTAATGTTTGACAGTTGACTATTATGGCGAGGAATTAACGCGTGACCGTGACCGACGCCGATGTACGCGTCTCAAAAACGCGACACGTCCATTTGGCGACTGGGCGAATTTGTTTCAGTTTGTATTACATATCACGTTACGCTTCACTAATCAATGCATTTCGCGGCTTCGTCCACAGGGGCCACTAAAAACCATATTCAGAAACAAAAAAGTTTCCTTACCAGTGCCAGTAGAAGTAAGTTTACAAGCCAGTCCCCATCGATTGGCGTCTACTCCCGAGATCAGCCGGCCGGTGATCAGCAGGTCCAGTGCAGGGGACAAGCCTATCAGAGACGTCAGCTTGCGAGCGCCGAAGATAGACTGTGGGACTCCTGCAAATTATATTATTTATTATAAAATCACGCTCGTAAACCCCGAAGGGGTATGCAGAGGTCTACCTTACTACACCCACATTTCGCCAGTTAATTTTAAGCTCCATGTAATAGAGGGCGAAGTTATTGCCATCAACCGGGCATAAATTCAAACCCCAGGCTGCTTCTGAGAAATTCCTGATAGAAAAAACTTTTTTGCAAAAAAAAGCAACCGACTTCCAAAAATGACACTACAAAGTGAAAAATAACTTTAATTTCGGAAGTCGGTGTCGTTGGGTTCGCATTTTCGTTGTTTACCACCGACTTCCGAAATTAAAGTTATTTTTCACTTTGTAGTGTAATTTTTGGAAGTCGGTTGTTTTTTTTGCAAAAACGTTTTTATTTTTCACTTTTTAGTTGTAATTTTTACCAGTAATTTTGGTTTAAAAACCAAAGTACTAAACCGTTTTTGATGAAATTTCTATGGGACCATTTGGGAAGTATACCCTTTTCAACAAAAAAAGAATTTTTCAAATCGGTTGGCAAGCGACGGAGTTATGCGCGAACAAACATAAAAAAAAAAAAATACGAACATCCGAATTGAGAACCTCCTCCTTTTTTAGAAGTCGGTTAAAAAAAACCAATAACACGGGTAGTGTTATTGATTTTTTTGGACCTGGGAATCTAACCCAGGACATTATACTCAGCAGTAGCGCTAGCGACCACTAGACCAGCGACGCAGTCAGTATTCATTATAATATGTAGGTATAACGATTTTGTCTCGTTTCGGAATTCGGACTCAACCGGAGATCAAAATAATCCGTGCAAACTCCTGCTTGAATTTATTTTGTAGTCTAGGTAGTCCATTGAGTTACCTTTAAAATATATATTTACGGAATATGAAGGCTTCATTCTGTACATTTTGATCATTTGATCATGACTGTCATGGCAAGTGGAGTAGATTCTTGGTAGAATCGTGTGGAGTGGCCACTTCGAGCATAGGAGTTTTATAGCCTGCCAAAAAGATATGAATAACATGCCAATTGTGGGTGGGGTTCAACACCACCGTTGTTTGCATTGCTACAAATCGATTGACGTATTTTTATTTTGCGGGGACTCGTTTTGGGGGTTTTACTAGTGGGGACTAGTGTTGCCCGAATCGCAATACTGTATCAAACCGAATAACAGGACAATTTGGCGACTGCCTCTAAGCGACGTTAATTCATGGGCGCTAATGCCTGCAACACAAATCTTAAACTACCTACAGTATTTTTATCTCGAAGCGACGCGCGCTTTACTTATGTTAACCATGTTTAAAACACTGTGAATGAGTGTGTACGCGCAGGTGCCTTCTGCACCGTCCAAGACAATGGCGAAGTCGGAAATGTGTGTGTGTTATGTGCTGATGCTACTCGTCTTCACACACACATTCACAGCTGTACACTTGGTATAGTTACCGGCACGTAAATTAGCAAAAGATTTTGTAGTGGGGGAAGTTCGCGCACACACAATTTCATACATTTTTACATGCGCGAACTACAAAATCTTTTGCCAACTTACGTGCCGAACTATAACTACGAGCAAACCACGCGTCGCTTTGTGAGATAAAAATGCTATAGCCGTTTAACGAACACCAATATTTTTGTAGTTTTTTGTTTCAATAAAAGATTGACTTACTTTGACGTTCGTAAAGCATGACCAATGGCTACATACCGAACCTCCTCCCGAGACAGCCCATGACCGCCGTATCCTCAATGACCCGCAGATCACAAGACAGGGCGAGCTCGAAACCTTCCGCCACTGCGTACCCTGACACCGCTGCTATCGTGATCTTGTCGCATAGAGGACGACGCTCGAGACGCCTCTGCGAAATATATCATCAACATCATCATCATTTTCCGATTTTTTATCTCAATTTATTTGGGTTCGGCGCAACATATATGTATATCTATATACATATAGTCCTCCTTTTTTTTAAGTCAATCGTTTTTGAGATATGCACTATCCTACTAATATTATAAATGCGAAAGTTTGTATGGATGGATGAATGTTTGTTACTCTTTCACGCAAAAACTACTGAACGGATTTGGATGAAATTTGGCACACAGATAGTTTATAACCAGGATTAACACATAGGATACTTTTATCCCGACGTTCCCACGGGATCGAAACTTATGCGGGTGAAGCCGCGGGGCGCAGCTAGTATACTATATACAACGGCAGAAAAAGTTCTGTGTGGTGGCCTCTTTCACAAACAGTTCTGCTAGTAGTCTTTCCAAAATCATTTTACCACATTGCAATAAGTTTGTTATTCGGTTGCTGCCATTGACAATTAGGTAGTCTGAATGTCATCAATGCAAAATCACAATGATCTTTAGTCTCGTTGAAATAAGTTTACTGTTGGGTTGCTGCTATCAGAGGTAAAATAACTGTGATTGAACTGTACTCAAATTAATGCCATTTTGACATTAATGGTATTGTAGCAAAAAGAGAATTAGGCAAAAGCTTTTTACTAGAAGCTTTTATCGCGAATCATTTACAAAAACATGTACAGACGCCAGCACATCAAGCTAATAATCTGTCAAATTTCTTTAAATAGATTTTCAACGTTATCGCTGAAGCATTAGGTTCAAGGTTGATTGGGAAAATTTGACAGTTTCGGGCAGGTTGATGTGCTGGCGTCTGTACTTAGTACTTTGATACCAGGACTTATACGGACTGGTCGGCGCACTAAATGAAGTCGTTATCACAACTCATCGGTTTTGGCCGCAGCCGATAAAACAAAAATGATAACAACAGGAAATTTAATATAGATTCGAGGAATGGCACATTAATTAGCAACGCAAGTGATAATGGCCGTTAAACATTATGACATAATACAGTTATTCCCTCAGTCTCTCGTAACCCACTGTTGTGTAAACACCCTTGTTAGTCATGGCAACAAAGCTGAAAATCCTTGTATATAACCCTGTGCGCAAAGTGGTAAAATATTCACTAAACAGTTTTATTATAACCCATGAAAATCCGGACGTGGAAGTTCATGACAATTTACCGCTCAGTGCCCGGATCATAGTATTCGTGGTCCTTCTGTGGAATATGATATTTTATCACTCCCGTGCATCAGTTCGAGCCATCCGTAATACGTTTCATCGGCCGTAAGGATCGGAAACCTGTACATTATATTATTGAAGAACATCTATAATAATGTTAAGATAAAATTTGAGGAAGAAGGAGACGAAAATAAGATAGAAAGAGGTTTACGCCAAGACGATCCTTTGTCACCGACACTATTCACATAGGAGGAAATTTACCGATACCTAATTAGATTGGGAATAATGTGATGTATATAAATATAAATGAGGACAACCTGACTCATATGAGAGTCGCAGACGACATAGTAATCTTTTCTCCAACAAAGGACGGTCTCGGGATAATGCTAAATAAAATAATAATAACAAGAAATGAACTGGGCCATGTAAGTCGAAAAATTGGTTTGACTATGAACCCACAGAAAACTAAGGTCATAACAACTAGGTCAAAAGTCGATCTGCATCGAGGACAAGACGATTGGAGTTGTTGATGAATTTGAATACCTGGGCCAAATAATATCAATACAAGATCTAACAACGAAAGAAATTGAAAGACACAAAGGAAATACATGAAAACGATTCTGGAGCCTAAAAGGAATATTGAAAAATAAATAAGTAAGTACGGCCATCAAACGAAAACTATTCAACACCTATTCCATCTTACTTGTCCCTACATATAGTTGCCAAACTTGGTCCCTAACTAAAGCCCTAAGAAAACAATTGAAACTTGCCAGAACGAGATGGAGAAAAGCATTGTGGGGAAAAGCTCTCATTTTAATTAGTCGATACGAGTATACAGCACGCCGGGATTTCCCGCGGGCGGGTAAATGACTAATGAAAGACATAAGGGGGCGTCCATTAATTACGTGAGGTATTTTGTGAGATTTTCCGAGCCCCCCCCCCCCCCCCCCCCTTGGTGAGATGTCGTGAGATTTAGCTCGACCTACAATAATCTTTATTATCATTGTGTAAGATTTGGCCATATTTTAGTGAAAGAATATGTTTTACTTCATTTAACCCAAATTTCTCGCAGTTTTACTGTTTCTTGAGGAAAAAAAAATACGTGATATTCGCCGAGATAGAAAGTAAGATTAGATGAGATTCGTCTTGACCCCCTCCCCCCCTAGAACACCTCACGTAATTAATGGACGCCCCCTAAGACGATAATGCAAATGGTACACCGCCTGCGAGAAATCCTTGTAGCGACCACTGAAATATATAGGTCGCTAAAAAGCGAGCAGAGAATCGGTGACTCACACCCAATGAAAGTAACCCTTCAAAGCAACTGACAAACATACAGGTCCTCCATATAAAAAGCATGTTGTACACAAATCTCCCACACCCCGCATATGAGACCTATCTAATTTTGCAAAACTTAATGCTCTGGTGTAAAGGACACATGAAAACCGAACGAGGTAGACCTTTGCAAAGATGGGAAGATGAAATTGGGGGTATAGTGGTCGGCACATGGACAAAAACAGCTGTCGGCAGAAATCTATGGAGCTGTTAGAGTAGCCATCGATAGGCAAAGCAAACAGACAAGGTTTTAGACAGAAAAAATTATAAATCATTAAACCAAACAAATGGAACAGTGATGGTGAAAATTTTAAATTTTTTTTTTCAAATGTTCGTTGAAGTTTATTGACAACTATTAAAAACAAAATTAGCTGTTCAGTACATTTTGACCGCATAGGTATTGCACTTTTCTATGATAAGGCAGCCTTTTTTTAAACCCAGTGTGACTAGTGTTGTGTACTGAATCCATGGTTACCAATTGTAACTGAGTCTAATGTGAATAAAGGCGTATTATTATTAAGCTTCTTGTAAAATTTTATAAAGTAAAATAATAATTACAAATTAAGTGTTTTTCTTACCGCAGCATCCATCAGGTTTTGATATCCATCCTTGCCTATATCATACATATTAAACCCGGAACAGAATGTTCCACCTTCTCCGTGGAACACCAGGACTTTAGCATCGTTATCTTTATCAAATGCGTCGATGGCTGCAGCCATTTCTCTGAGAGTAGGAACATCTAGGCTGTTACGTGTTTTTTGGCGGTCTATGTTCAGTGTCATTACCGATCCAAATTTTTCAACAACGATATCTGAAAGTGAATATTTTATATATTTACTGATGTGTGGTAGGTAGGTTTACCTTTGTTTTGTTGTATTACAAACATAATAATAGTGTAGGTATATCAGATCCATGATCAGCCTATAATGTTCCCACTGCTGGGGCACAGGCCTCCTCTCAGTGAGAGGGAGTGGGCCGTAATCTACCTCACAGGCCCCAGTGTTTTGTTTCACAGTTTTGAGAACAGTGGTGATGAAATAATTTACACAAAGTAAAGCGCCTGTCTGTAATGTAGTTCATGCAAGAACATTGTTTATTTATATAAGTTAATTTTTAGACACAGTCCACAAAATAAGTATTGTTTGTAATGCAGTGGGGTGGGAACCTATAGGCCTAGTGTGTAGTTGCAGAAGTATAGGTAAAGGATTTATTTGTACTTAATTAATAATGTTACTAATAATGTATTTTGATACTCAAGCGAAAGCAAACCTTACTTTTTTTTATTACTTTTATTTCCTCCGGTTCTTTTTGTTCATTTTTCTTTTCTTTTTTAGCGGGTTTACTATCACTGGAACTGAAACGTACTGCATACCTTCTTATAGGTAAATTTGTAGCAGTAATTAATCTATTCAGAATAACTCTCATTTTTCAGAAATCCAAATCAAAACAACGATTTAGAGATTTTCGTGTAGGCGTGTTAGGTTATATCATAGATTATAGATTATACACTTTATATATTATAATAGTTATATCAATCAAAGACAAGACCATGACAAGACTGCAGTAAATTATGGGTTATATCATGAAATGTCAGTGTCACTGTCACAGAACTACTATTAGCCTAGCAACTCCTAGCAGAGGTCACTGCATGCTTATAGTCTCAGTTTATATATATTAGTCTATGGCTTAGAGTACAATTATATAGATGGGTGAGATGGGTCACTGTCAGTTACTTTACTCTTTGGCTATCCCTAACACTAACTGTCTGTTACGTCAAAACAAATCAAGGGCTGTGTCACGGTAATATATAGATAATATTACCGTGGCTGCGTTCAGTTACGACCGTTAGCTCACGGAGCCAATGGAGCGTACTTTGGTGATGAATTGAGAGTAGACTCAATCAGCAAGCTCCATTCATTTCCAAGGCGAGTGTGAGCGAGAGTTTAATTCATATTCTATTCCCTCAGTTCTGAAAGAATTGTTTTATGTTTTCCATTTCAAATAAAATAGAATAGTTTCAATGTAATGAACGTCATTGGAGTTAATAATATAAAAGATACAATTATTTAAAAATTGCTTGAAAACTTCAAAACAACACTTTAGTAAGTTGGCAAGAATGGCAACACATAGTATGAATTGTCAAAAACAACAAAATCATCCTCTTGTTGGTTGAATTTTCTCGACAAATTCTCACAGTACACGTGTACTTACAATTTAATGTTAATCGTTTCATCACTAGTATCTATTTATGGTTCAACGATTGCTGTGTGTTGTGGTCTAAGTGTAGTACAAACTCCTTGTACCCTGTTTTCCTCGTGACCCAATTGTTTGTGTTTACATTCAAGAAAGTAGCCAAAAAAATCTAAAAATGTCCGAATTTAGGGAATGGTACAACAGTGTACCGTTTTTCACCCGATATTGGCTGACTCTGACGATGGTGTTCAGTATATTAGGCCGGTTCGGGCTGGTAAACTATTACTATTTAGTACTCGACTTATACCCCATAATAAATCAGTTCCAGGTAAGAATTTATGAATATTACATTGCGTTTAAATAGGTATCATCTGTCTATCCCTACAGAATTACTAGATTATTCCAGTTTGTCCATTGGACCATGAATAACAAAATTTCACTACTCAAACAAAACTAACTTCTGAACACCTGTACTGCTTCTAAAGCACTTTGTAAGTAAATAAATAAGGCATACTCTTATCTAAAAATACATGATTTTGTCCTAAGCATGTACAAAAGAAAAAAAAAAACATAAATTAATTGAGTAGGTACCTTCCTTGATCTTACCCAACAATTTAGGTATGTGCTGTATTATGACTTTAACACACATAATTATCACATTCCACAATAATAAATATGTACAGCTGCCACTGAATGGTATTAAAACAAAATGTTTGAAGCTGATTACATTTAAATAATGCTTCATTAGTTTTTAAATGGTCTGTTAAGACTGTTATGGCAAGTCTGCATTCCATCCACATAGTGAAATATGTATAAAATTTTATTAGAAAACATAATTAAAATCAAAATAAATCAGCACACCACAATAAGTCAGTACACCATGCCATCTAAATAAAAATCTTGTACTAAATACAGGTCATTCAAGATTTTTTAAACTTTTTTCTACTAAATAAATCATCATTATAGTTTTCTCAGCTTCCAGATGCATGCCAAGCAATCTTAATAAAAATTAGGAACTAGTAAATTTACTTTTACTGAAATACAGATTTTTAATCAATCATGATATTTTTAACTTTTGCCTACCACAGTATAAATTAAGGAAATCAGTATGTAGAAGGTATGACTATCTCTCGTTAACATCAGGCATAATTTAATTACCGTGGGCGTACTATGGGTAGTGTTGGTTATTGCACAATAGAAACACGGTTTACAGTTCAAATCAGATTATAATTTACGAACCAGTTAGTCACACTAGCGAATCACATACGCACACAACTCAACGATACGGAACGCGCGACAGTTTCTATCCACATGTTGTTCATACGATGTCCCATGTTTCTATGATCCCGAGAGCTCTGCTCACACCGCTTTTTGTAGATGTTGCTCTCGTCTCCCCACGAACTCAGGCTAGACTCTGTCTACCGCCACGAGATGGCGCTAACGTTCCGAAGAGTCAAACGAATGACTCCGATAAGTAAAACATCTACAAAATAACATTCTACTCCTAATACGTTTCTCTCTAATTTTCCAGATATGGAGACCGCTGACAGCATTATTTTTCTACCCAATAAGTCCGAGTACAGGGTTCCACTTCCTCATCAACTGTTACTTCCTGTACAACTACTCCCAAAGACTTGAGACGGGCATGTTTGCAGGCAAGCCAGCGGACTACTTCTATATGTTGCTGTTCAACTGGGCATGCTGTGTGATTATTGGGCTGCTCGTCAGTTTGCCGGTGAGTTATAAAGAAGAAGTTATTTATTTAATTAGCCTATACTGACACATTTAGCTTCCAAGCTTGTTTCCCTTGCCACCAACCTAAGTAAAAAAACTACTCGCAACAGTCCGAATGAGCTTTATTGCACCTTTTACAGTCAGGGAAAGTATTCATAACCAGACATACTATCAACATAATTTGCTCTGACTTAAGTACCTTACTATCAGATATCAGTCCAGTCTAGTAATGCAAGTAAATTATATAATGTACTTACCCTCTGCCTAAATTACGAAAGGAAAAGGTATTATTTGCAGCTGGTGGAGAAACTGAGTTCAGGTTTGCTAACTCACCAAGTTTTACCATGTCACTTGCGGAGCGCTTATAAGCTACCTACCTCTCTTTACTTAAGATACCATTGGGCTGAGTGATGCTAGATTTCTAGAAGAGATTCGCATAATTTTTGTTCCCACTGCTTGGAAACAGGACCCCTCTCGATGAGAGGAAATGGGCCGTAATCCACAATGCGTTCCCACTGCGGGATGATGGATGTCACATGTCTTCGAATTTTTGGTTCTAGGACATGCCGGTTTCATCACGATGTTTTCCTTTACCGTTTTGAGAGCAGTTGTGATAAAATTAAATACACAAAGTAAAGTACCTGCCTGGGTTCGAATCGAACTCATGACCTACAAACCTTAAGTCGTGGCCCATACTTTATTGTGAAATTGTGAATGAGCTTTCATCACGATGTTTTCTTTCTAGAAGATATTATTACATACTTATTGTTCTTCTGCCTCTTCCAGATCCTCATGGACCCGATGGTCCTGTCAGTGCTGTATGTGTGGTGTCAGCTTAACAAAGATGTCATCGTTTCGTTCTGGTTCGGCACAAGGTTCAAGGCGATGTACCTGCCGTGGGTACTGCTTGCTTTCAACCTCGTCATTAGCGGAGGGTGAGTTATTTTTAATCTAATTTATGAAACTTTCGCTGCGGAAGTAGTTTTACTCGACCTCATCTAGTTTTAAAATATGATTGACGTGTAAAAGTGTTTGTACAAACCTACTTACAAAATAAAATCATTTATCATTTACTCTTCCTGGGCTTAGTAAAAAAAAGACCGACGCAAAATGTATGAATTACAGTTGTTGCCTGTGCAAGTACCAAAAATGCGCCATAAGAAAATTATTTGATACCTACACAATTACATACAGGATAAATTTTTATTCAGTGCGTAAATTTTCACAGGATGTTCTACCCATGAATATGAACAACTTTCACTATGGGAACGTCTCTGAAATCACAAAAAAAAATCAGCTGTTTCTTATAAAAGTTCAATACCTACTCGACCAAAATGTATGAATCTGCTGATTTTTTTTTCGTGATTTCAAAGATGGTCCCATAGTGAATGTTGTTCATATTCATGGGTAGAACACCCTGTAAAAATTTGCGCACTATACATATAAAAACTTATCCTGTATATTTGCTTCACCGGCCGATGCTGTTACCGAAGAGTGGTAAAATGTCTATTGACTTCAAAATGTCATAGTATCTATATTTCTATACTAATATTATAAAGAGGTAACATTTGTCTGTATGTATGTAGGGGGTAATCTCCGGAACTACCAGTCAGCCAGTCATCTTATTGCATTTGATAGTCCAATTCATGAGGAAGGTTTAGGCTATCTAACATCACGCCACGCATAGGAGCCGAGCAAAATGGAAAAAAATCAGAAAGAACACTAAGCGAAAACGAAGTAGTAGCACGGGCGAGCGATGCAATGCTACGCGGTGGTGGGTCGGGAGCAAGAAATTTAACGCGGACGAAGTCGCGGACAGAAGCTAGTTATTGATATACATATTACTACCTCTGCCATACCCTTCGGGGAGAATAGTCGTGATGGTATCTGTTATATTCTGCACCCTAATTGCGTAATACACTATCAATCTCAATCTGAATCCTTTTGAAGGATATTGCTAGTCCATTGCTTCATATGTTCGAAAAATGTGTCTGCTCAACAACATAAATAACGCAATTAATGTTGTTGTACTTTCAAAATTAAACCCATTTCTGCTGATAGTGTGGTACGCAATTACCCCGCTGATTCATCACCAATAACTCCTCGTGCCGTAAGTGGCCACCGCGATCAAAGGTGATATTTTCTTTCATTTATATTGTCCGCGATGTTGAAAAAACTGGACACCCGGATGGAACGAAGTTCCTTTCGATTAATTAGTGAAGGAATTGTAATAATTTTTTTTTTTTTAAGTTATGATAATATTTTTTTTATTTTTAAGAAATAAAAAAACACAGACAAATAAAAACTGGCTTGCTTTCTTTTGCTTTCTATAAGAGAGACAGACAGAGAAACACGCGCACGCCGCACGTCTTACAACTATAGCAAAAAGTGTCGTTCTAACTTTTGGTCTTAATTTTTTCCGTCTAGCCCCCTTTCGCAACGCGCGATAAGGAACTTCGTTCCAAAAATAACCATGTATCATCTTTTGCAAAATGCCAATAAAAATTAACCTAAAGATGACCGCCTAAAGGTGTCCTCGACTGTACATGAAAATATATTTCCCGTGATTCTGTTGCGTGACCTAAATAAAATAATTCAGCACCGTTAATAGGTTTCCGTTCGTATTTAAAAGACCAGGGAGGCGATTCTCGTAATTTTGAAAACGTTCAGTCTGATGCCAGTCTTAATTTGTAAAAAATCGGCCAAGTGCGAATCGGACTCGAGCATCGTGGGTTCCGTACAAACCTGTAGGTATAAAAGTTCACCCATCACGACAATCGAATCATAGTTATGGTATTTTTATTGCAAAATGAAATCCATAACATTACAATATGGAATGCCAAATTTCAAGATTCTAGGTTGACTGGAAGTACCCTTTTTTTTTTTTTTTTGAGGAAGGGAAATCATCAAATGGCTCCTCCCGCTCTGGGTGGAGCAGGAGGGAGTGTCAGACTCTTACTGACTAAAACCCACCCGTGTTCCTTCCTTAGCCCTTTATGTTCCAGGGCAGCGGTAACCCTTTCGGACAATCCCGCTACCCTGGCAGGCTTCGGCCCTATGGGGCCCCGTCACTCATGCTGACATCTCTTTGAGGCGCGCGTGGAACACAACGCGCCGTCCGGCACGGGCCTGGTCCTGATCGGACGGTGAGTTACCCATTACTCACCGCCCGCAGGCCCGCGCCTACGGTGGCCGGGAGTCGTCACGCGGCTCCCGACGCCCGGAGCGTCTCCCGCGGCGGCTGAGGCGTGAGGTGCGCAAGGCGCGTTCTCTCGCCCACCCCGCCACCTCCTTCGCTAGCATGACTGCTTCGCAGAAGGAGGTGACTGCCTCCCACTCCCTCTCGCCCCGGACCATGGCTTGAACCAGGGCCGGACGCGAGAGGTCGCCGCCGCTGCCGATCGCCTCTACGAGGACACGGCGGTGCTCTGCCCAAGCAGGGCAGACCTTCGCCGTATGCTCCACCGTGTCCTCTGGGCAATCCTGACAGTGGTGACACCCGGGCTTCTCCTCCCGCCTGATTATGTGCAGGAACCTCCCGAAACATCCGTGTCCGGAGAGGACCTGCGTCAGGCGGTAGGTGAGAGCGCCGTGACGTCTCTCTAGCCACTCCTCAAAGAGGGGTCTTACCGCCGCTATCGTGGCGTGCCCTGCGCTGGGTTGCGATAGTCGCTCCAATCAAAACCTGAAGTACCCTTTAGGTTTTGATTCCTGTGCGAGTAGTCGCGAGTTTCAAAATATGCGTCTTAAACTGCTGTTTATTTAAGTAGGCTAGGTATTATAGACCTGAGTATTTGATATGAATTTCAATTTAATACCTCTACGCATTCGTGAAGAAAGGGGTAGTAAGTTTAAAATTATTAAAAATATTTTTATTGCATGATGTGACTAAAAATTTACGGTTTTCGCAATTTTTCCTTTCTCTGTGATATAAGACTTCGTACCAAATTTCAAGATTCTGAGTTCACGGGAAGTACCCTGTACGTTTTGATTCCCTTGCGAGTGTCGAAAATTTGCGGCATAAACGGCTGTATGATTGCGTTGGCTTAGAAGTTTGATTTTTTCACAACTCCAAGGGTCAGTAGACCTGAGTATTTGAAATAAATTCCAGCTTGATACCTCCACGCGTTCCTGAGAAAAAAGATCTTGACAGACAGACAGATGGAAGGACGGACGGACAACAAAGTGATCCTATAAGGGTTCCGTTTTTTCCTTTCGAGCTACGGAACCCTAAAAATTTCAAGTATTTATATTATAAACCAACGTCAAAACCTCTAATTTCCCTACATTTTTGACAAGTTTTTGACATTGATTGTCGCTGAAATGAGATTGCGACTAGATTTTGAACGTTTTTAATTACGGGAATTGCCTTCAGTAATGTGAAATGAATGCTTGCTTAGTGTCGTATTGATCGAGGACGGGGTCTTCAATTGTTTTAAATGACGCTTTTGTACCCGAATATTAATGAGGTTATCGCATATAAAGTCGTGGGCGATTGTATCGCAACGCAGCTGACACACATCCATGCCTAGGGTTACCATATGACAGGCGTTTGCCGCATTTGACAGGCATTTTAAGGTTCAGACAGGCGTGCGGCCGGCATTGGTCTGAGACAGGCATTTTTAAATTTCGCGCCCGCGTGCGTATCGCGCTTGCATAAATAAGAACTATTAAAAAAAATAATGTTCTCTGACAAATATCAGTAATAAATATCGTTCTTCATTATTATCTGTTGACTTTTATTTATTACCTACAGCGTTTTGCTTTAGACAGGCATTTTTCTGAAAATTCAGGCATTTTAGGTACCATAGACAGGCATACCTCTATTTACATATGGTAACCCTATCCACGCCTGTATTTCACAAAGAGTTAGCCAGAGGAGTACAGTACACCCACATTTTTTAAATCGTTTCGATCTTTATTCTCATTCTAATAAGGTTGTTGTTGGTTGTTACTGCCACTGACAAGTCTGTCAAAATGTCAAAATCATTTTGATCTTTATTCTAGCGTTACACTAAGGTTGCTGCTGTCAGAGGTAAAATAACTATGAACAGACTGTAGATTGAGTAAAGTTCCAACACAATTAAAAAAAGTTTACCAACATTTTAGAACTATTTATGTTTAGAGGTAGGGTTGCCAGGTCGCCAAACCTAATAGCCGGACAGACCAGCCAGTTTGGCCGGACATTTGGGTAGAAAGGCCGGACACCCTACATTATTGAGAATTTTGTGTCTCAGTATTAATAGGTACGACAAAAAAATTGTATGTAAAATCAAGCTTTTTTGATTATTGTCATAATCAGTCATCGGCGCTCGTGCGTTTGCGAAATGTAAAAACCCTAACAAAAGCCGGACAAGCCGGACACCGTTTATTTTGGCCGGACACGCAATCAAAAAGCCTACCTATGTCCGGTTTTATCCGGACGCCTGGCAACGCTATTTGGAGGTATGAGGAACAGGGTGTAAAGTTCACTCAACCTCAATAGAAAAGGGAAGATCCTCCGATCAGACGGGTGCGTCTGGCGGGCAATTGCCCCACGACTGATGTCGGGAAGTTTGTATGTATGTAACTCTACTTGCGAGATGCAGGATTTGCGTGACGTCAGTATGACGCGTTGTTCGCATGTGACGTAGTAGATACCGCTGCATATGCATTTTGCGTGACGATGCATTTTGTCAATCATGTGAGTTGTAGGTATTCCTTACATGTACACATTGCGTGTAAATTTTATGGGTAATAAAAGAGAATTGATTTACTTACTAGTGATAAATCTGTCAATCTTAGCTTCATGGTGTATTTTAGAATTCGGTACACGATTCACATTAAATAGTTTGCAATTAATACACACAAATGTTTTGTTGAATGCATTGTTATATCAACATCTTTACGGTCCGCCATTGATCGCAAAATTGATCATACCGATTTCTGAGGGCCAATTACGTAACACTATCAGTAGCAATGGCTTTCATTTTAACAAATAACAACATTCACTGCGATCTACATGTTCGATAATTTTTTCGAACATGTGGACCAATGGATTAGCAAAATCCTTCAAAGTGATTCAGATTGAGATTGGCGCCGATTCCCTTGTTCACAAACTAAACTAAATTTGAGTTCAGTGCATCTTTTTCTTTCTATTTCATTAAGAAAAGGACAGAAATTAGTAAGCGCCTGACGTAAATTGCCGTATTTTTAGTGGCCATCACGTCTAATTTGTCTATGGAGTATCTTAATTTGACAGGACTAAACTAATATTTATCTTCTGTCCTTTTCTTGATAAAATAAAAGGAAAAACATGCACTGAACTTAAATTTAGTTTAGTTTGTGAACAAGGGAATCGGCGCCAGTGTGTTACGCAATTAGGGTGCAGATTACGGTCCTACCCCACCACTAGGTTAAGTGACTGCCCGTTGGTCTACTAGTCGCAAGCGCTACTGCTGAGTAGGTATTATTGAGATTTTTAACCGACTTCTAAGAAAGGAGGAGGTTCTCAATTCGGTTGTTTATATATATATTTTTTTTATATTTGTTCGCGCATAACTGTCGCTTGCCAACCGATTTGAAAAATTCTTTTTTGGTTGGAAAGGGTATACTTCCCAAATGGTCCCATAGAAATTTCATCAAAAACGGTTAGGTTTAACGGTAGGTAGTTTGGTTTTTAAACCAAAATTACTGCTAAAAATTACAACTTAAAAGTGAAAAATAAAAACTTTTTGCAAAAAAAAACAACCGACTTCCAAAAACGACACTACAAAGTGAAAAATTACTTTAATTTCGGAAGTCGGTGGCAAACAATGAAAATACGAACCCAACGACACCGACTTCCGAAATTAAAGTTATTTTTCACTTTGTAGTGTCGTTTTTGGAAGTCGGTTGTTTTTTTTTTGCAAAAACGTTTTTATTCACCAAGATTTTCTCATTACCAGCCGAGCGGTGTCTGAATTTGTGCCCGGTTGATGGCAATAGGCTCGCCCCCTACAACATGGGACCTAAATATAACTGAGGGTGTTCTATATGTACAAGTCTGCCTTACCTGTCGAAGTAAATAGGCGTGATGTTATGTTATGTGAAGTAATAAGTACTACTTACTACAAAATCGTGCCCCAAAGTCTATGTATAATAATGTTAAATTAACCTTCATTGCAGAGGTGTGGTAGAGCTGATTGGCATCCTAATCGGTCACCTGGCGTTCTTCCTGCTGTTCAAATACCCTCAAGAGTTCGGCGGCCCTGCCCTACTCACGCCGCCTAATTTCATGTAAGTATTAGCTTATGCCTTTTTTTTTGAGGATGGGAAATCATCAAATGTCCCCTCCCGCTCTGGGTGGAGCGGAAGGGAGTGTCAGACTCTTACTGACTAAAACCCACCCGTGTTCCTTCCTTAGCCCTTTATGTTCCAGGGCAGCGGTAACCCTTTCGGACGATCCCGCTACCCATTAGCTTATGCCTTAGGCCACATACATAATATACAGGGAGATAAACTCAGAGACATAAACGCATCTGGTTCAGACCAACATTTCTATATGCCACAGAATGTATCTCAACACACCATTCAGTTACTTAATCATGAATTCATGACACATTTCATTATTTCTCCAGAAAACAGATATTCCCTGACACGAGGTACGTGGGCGGCTTCGGAACTGCGCCCCAAGCGAGGGTGCCAACGGGACCCGCCGCCGGGACAGTGTTCGGTGGACACAACTGGGGCCGCGGACATGCGCTCGGAGGCAACTGATCCAAACAACTTCTTTAGTGAGAGACTTTGATGTTAGATATAGAGTGCTACAAGGATATTTTGGCGCCTGAATGACACTGACAGGAGAGCGTTGATAAAACAAGATGACGACGTTAGTTCCGATTTTGGCCACGCGTCAAAATAACCTCGTAGCGTTGTACACAGTGTCCCCATTTTTAAGATGTGATTGTGGTGTCACTACTGACAGTTTCGTAGGTAATGTGTATACAGCTTTTTCTTTTTTTTTATGGTTTTAGATTTTGTAGTGTTGTTCAAGTTTGAAGTATGCTTTTTTTTTAAGTGCACCTTCGATCACAGCTTGAAAATTCGTGATGCGAAGAAATGTTTACTATAAAGTTAAATATATCGATGGGTTTTATTCTGGTGGGAAAACCTGGGTTTTGTTTTGTGCAGGCATTTGTATTAACTTTATAGTAGAATTCTTCAATAATAGTTGAAAAGGATTTGTGCTCATTGAATTGCGTTTGAATGGAAATGAAGACTCACGTATGACGCTCCTACTAGTCCATTGACCAATAATAAATTAACATTTTATCTGACTTTTTAGTCATGTATAAGTCAGAGTACTGTAAGCTGGTGACCAACTTGTCTATGGTTGTGTTGGCATGTATCAAGAATCAACTAACCGGAATTTACACATGGCAACACCATGCCCAATTTGTCACATAGCAGGAATCTAAATGTAATAATAATCTGCCACATTGTCCTTTTTATTGGTCAATGGATGAATAATATGAACCCAACGTTGAAGTATGAATAGGTTTCGTTTATGCCTTTATCGTGACTGTGAAATGGATTTAACTATTTTTAGCCAAGGCGAATTATTGTAAAAGGTCAAATAAAGTCATGCTGAATGCTATATTTACATAAGTTTTTACAACACGTGACTTTTATTTACACTTGAACAAAGTAATACAATTGTTACCTGATATATACCTTTGTTACTCAAAATGGTTACGAATGTTTGTTAGGGGTCCAACCTAATACACACGTTACGATATGCTTGCGCAAAATTGGCCTAGCACATGTATCCGAGCCATTCGGTGTCACGCAGACTTGTGCAAGTCTAAACTTACGCAAGTATATATATCGTTGCTTGCATGGTCTGTATAACCGATCAGTCTACCGTCTACGCAGACAAAGGTCGTGAACCTCCTTGCGACTACATTCCTACGAGGATCTTTTGGCGGTTGAACGACGTTGATGGGGGAGCGCTGTTGGTAAACATACAATAGTTTTGTGAAATGTATTGAAAAACAAGATGGCGGCGTTAGTCCGATTTTCGCCACGCGCCAAAAGATCCTTGTACAAGTGTATTGTTGATTCGGACCTCCTTTTAGAAGCCTTTGAGAAACACATTCTAGACATGCTGAGAATGAAGATGGCTTATGTTCAGCATTGTAGGAAATAAGTGGCTAGCACGTATTGTATGTATGTCCAGATAACTTTTATTAGGTAAGATTTAATAGCTTGCATTGCCAGATTACATAGTATCAATAATTACGTATGGTGCACAATGTAAATATAGCATTTACAATTTATTATACAAAAATGACCTCTAAAATAGTTAAATAGTTTCTTGATCAATGTATATTTTACTGGAATGTTAATAATAAAATAATTTTCAATGCAGCAACATTAAATCAAACAAATTAATTACCTACCATCTACTCTCTCTTATTATTACTCATCAACGAATCTGTTGAAAATGGGAAGCTAGCTGCCTGAAAATAAGGACTGTTTTTGAGCGCGAAATCTCGGGAACTATTGAGCCGATTATGAAAAAAAGGGTACAAAAGCATTTGTGAAAAATAAACAACTATCTTTAAGTGATGTCTATGGAAAGTTAAAAACATAATAAAATATGTTACATTTGTTTCCCATTTTGAACTTTTGTATAGATTTATTTAATTAATTTAATTTTAATTTTTCAAATAATATTATTTTACTCCACTAAAGCCTTGCATTTATTTTGAGGTAAATAAAAGACTAACAAGAAAGAGATAGAACTTTAATAATAATATAAAAATAGGCGTAAATCTCGAGGGCTTCAAAGTATCCCAAAGTCATCTTTCACAGGTCTTAAGAAGCATACCTATGATTTTCAAAATGGACGAACAGACTATTGTCTTTTCGGCCATCTTAGTGGTTGGGCACCATAGACCATACCCCTAAGCCATTATGTAGGTATCACAAGAGGCTATCCATATATGACGTCACATGAATTTCATGATTTTAAAGCTCCCCCTTTATTAATAATATTGATAAAGTTGATAGTATTTTAAGTGTTTCGTTAAGAGTTGAAGTGTTTATACTTTAGATTTAAACATGTGACGTCACGAAGCATATCAATTAAATCAAAATCCAGTCATTTATTCAAATTCAAATCAGTACTTTTTGAACGTCAGAATTACCTACAAAAGACAGTCCCCCAAAATGCCCGCCCTTCACCACTTCCTAGTACTTTCACTTATTACTCTCTCTTTTACTTGTGACTCCCCAACCCCCCCCCCCCCCCCCCCCCGCCTTGGCTAACCTTTTTAAACCTCCTCCCCCTCTACGTGTGACGTAATTTACGGATGGCCACCAACAGCATCATACGCCTGTTTCTATATTATAGTACCTATTTAAAGTTGTCAAAAAATAAAAGGACATTGACATTGACAGTTCTATTAGTTAATAAAGGAATTCGCAAAACACGTATTCGTTTGTATGAAACTGACAGGTGTTAAGAACGCATTCCCTTTTATTTTTTGACAACTAGATGCTATGTTCTCAAATACCTTGTCTACTCACTTAGGAACACTATCTTCTATTATGTTAGGATATAGAAAAAGAAATGGTACTTTGTATAATAGCGAAAGTACTGCCCCGAATGCGTTCAAAATAGCATTATTATTTTGAGTTTCGGGGTGAATGATTTTGGAACCAGTCCGATTATTAAGGCACCCGAAGATAGGCGCGACTTTAGTAGAACAATTTCTCAGAATCGCGTCGTGCCTGTCTGAGCGAGCCTTTATCTGGTAGAATCTTGATTAGATGTACTTTAATTATAATTAGGTACCAAAGAATTGAAAATCGCTCATACATATTCAGGGCGTTTCAATACGCTCAGTTTCACTTCTATACATAGTATCTACTCTTTTTTCTATATTTGGGGTTGGCTTCCAGTATAACCATAGCGCCTGCATATATCAGAGTTTAAAAACACAATAATTACTACAACCCGTCCGAATTAACTGTGCACCTGGCGCTGTGACGTCACTCTGCAACTCACAAACAAAGATGTTATCGCTACTGAACGCTCAAGGCTAACGCGGGGCGCCGCGCGGGAGAGGGGTTGCATTCCAGCGAGGTGCACAGTTAATTCGTACTGGTTGTATACATAGTTTATTTATTTATTGATTACCTAATATGAATAATTAATAGCTAGTCTTTGTTATATTGACGAAGACATGAAGATATCGACAGACATAAACTAGATTATATTTGTATAACAAAATTGTTTTAACAATAAAACATGCGGTTGAAAATTGTGTAGTTTTATTTATCACTATCCAGTAGAACACCTGTTCAAAATAACATGTGGAAATCACTGACTTGATTCAATAGGACACCATTTCTCAGAAATTAGTTCCGGAAAGCGAATAAATCCCTATTACTCGCTGATACTACAAGCAGCAATGATATTATAAGTAAAGTTACTTATAATATCATTGACAAGCAGCATGTTTGCTCCAATTACTTCAATTTATCTACATCTACATCTGCATTTACTGAGGTTCGAACCCAGCCAGACGCTTTACTTTGTGTAAATTATTTCATCACCACTGCTCTCAGAACGGTGAAGGAAAACATCGTGAGGAAACCGGCATGTCCGCGAACCAAAAATTCGAAGACATGTGACATCTACCAACCCGCACTGGGCCCGCGTGGTGGATTACAGCCCACTCCCTCTAAGAGCGGAGGCCTGTGTCCCAGCAGTGGGAACATTAAAGGCTGATTAATGATTATGTACACATTTACTAGCGACTCACCCCTGCTTCGCACGGTAACAGCGCCAATCTGTCAGTCGTTCATATTCTATCAAACCAACACCCCGCGAACGTTAGCTTCGAACGGGCCGAGGGTTCGACCAAGTTTTAGTCGAAAATCGAACCTTCGGCCGGACACTAGGCAGCAGCATCCTCCTATCAATATAATAATATCCTCCTATCACCCTCCTCATGCTGGCAGCATGTGGATATCACTAATCCATTTGCTTAGTTGTTTAGCAGGCTTCATAAATAAAACACCAAACTAAATTAACGCAATTCACTATATTACACAACTATACAATCTCATTCAATGCTTCTCTTCCTGTTTGTCGGCGGGGCCATGTTCCTTCTCCCACATGGCAATGTATTCCTTCTTGCGTTGTTCACGACGCTTGAAGTACTCGGGGTAGTGGGCCTTCTCGAGAGGGTGCCAGTAGTCTATGATCCAGTCGGGGGGAGTTACTACACGTTCGTGGGCCACGCCTCCATTGCTAGTTGCGACTGGGGAGAGAAAATGGGTTATTAGGATTATTATGCTTAGTTCAGATTTCAGAACAGAAATTGAAAGAAGCTGCTTTAAGTTGTTCTATGGGCATTTTTGTTCATTGAGGCACCTGTTCCACAAAATACTTGCAGTCAGTCAGTTACCTGCAGGCAGTCATAATATTGCAGCATCTATTTGATTCAATGTTTGGACACCTTGCAATATTATTTGAATAGCTAATGGTAATACATGCCAATAATCTCTGGTAATAATGACTTGGGAGTGAAAATTAACTGCAGGCACAGTTAATTTTCACTGCAAGTCACTTGAAAGACAAATTGCATTTATTTATAAGAATTATTATTTTACACAATAAATAAATACAAAATGCGAGGTCTGAAAGAAAAATCTATGAAAATAAAATGTTAAAGCAATTTATATTTTAATGCAAATGATCTTGATGCATTTTCATTATTACAAAACCTAGCTACATTTAATTTAGTTTTTTTATAGAATTAGTAGAGTTGAGCAATAGAAACAAGTTTTCAGGACATTGTTATCTATACCGTTAATTGTTATTTTCAGAATTAAATTGTTTAAAGAACTATCCTAGTTGGTCCGGAGGAAGGTGATGGCATTTATGATACAGGGTAAACCCAGTATGAGTGCCGAAACACTCCTTTGACATCTAAGTTCCCATTAAATAAGACACATTTGTATTTAACGAGATTTACTGTACCCATTCTTCTAGTAATAAAGTTTTTTTTTAATGCTCCAACTTCATTCTCTTATCAAGCCTAGTGATATACAGTGCTTAACAGAGTACTAACACAAAATAACCAAAGGTGAATAAAATATCAAACTTACAAACTCTTGGAAGGGGATGCTGCACTAAGAACAATTCCTGCTCTCCCGCCTTCAGTAACTCGACAGCTTTAATCATGTCGGTCTCCTTGGCATGCTTGTCGAACCTGTCCCGGAGGAGTACCGCCTGATACCGGTATACATTGCTGGAATATACAATGGTTTATTTTATTTGATATTCTTTCATAATTATACATCATAATCTGCCTAACCTTTTCCCAACTATGTTGGGGTCGTCTACCAGTTTACCCAGATGCAGCTGAATACCAGTATTTTACATGGAGCGACTGTCTATCAGACCTGAACAATGAGTTTCATATACAATTTTTTTTAAAATGTGCATGCATCACCGTGATAGAAGTGATACTTCTAAAAAAAATTAAAAATAAGAAGGATATAGTGTGACAGTTAGAGAGAGATAGTGATATATATCTTTCTTCTCCCTCATGTTACAAAATGTGAATAAATCCTAGGAATTTCATTCTCAATTCACGTCCATGTCTAAAAGTGCCACATTCTGATTCATATTCAAGATCCAGCTCATCATCATCCTTCTGCTCCTATTCAAATTTCTTAGGGGTTGGCGCAACATGTCTTTTCTAGGTCCAGCTATTTAGTGACAAATGATATCTTGGTAATTATTCATATACTACTTGGTAATATACAACGTATATTAGACTGGAAGCCAACCCCAACATAGTTGGGAAATGCTAGGCAGATGATGATTGGTAATATACAACGTGTCCCAGAAATCAACGTCACGCCGAAAACGGCCAATAGGCCAAGTCGTGACAGTTATTAGAAAAATATAAAAAAAATCTTGGTGTATCATGTCATGTCATGTACTTTTCAAATTTTATGGATTCAAAAATAAATCTCAAAAAGTGACACCCTGTGATAATCTTTCAAGTCCTGTGACTACAAATGTTAACTTTTCGTCAGTTTTTTTTTTTTCTGTGCCGACATCAGGCACAAAACTAAACTAACAGACATCCTACCTAACACATATTGACCAACTAAAATGGATATGCTCCGTTGCAAGCACGAAAAATGGAGCATGCAGGTAACAGTCTGGTATCCAAGAGATGGGTTTAGGAGCCGAGGTCGCAAAGTGAGAAGATGGGAAGATGAATTGTAACTGACCCTGGGTCCCCTTTGGCTAAGAGTGGCAACGGATAGGAAACAGTGGAAGGCGTTGGAGGAGGCCTATGCCGTAAGGTACACCAAGCTTAGAGACATACTATGATTAGTATTAAGATAAAAAAACTAACAATTTCAGAATAAACGGCTTATTATTATTATTATAATATATACTATTTAGTGGTGGCAGGACTGATGTTGATGTTTGATATAATTATTCTAATTTGAATCAGGTGCATAGTACTTGCAACCGGTCTGTGTGTATGACCATTTTTATGAATGTAAACAAGGCAAAAGGAGTATGTAAGCCACGTAGCATGTCGTGTTCTGTATTTTAGTTGAGCCCCATAGGAAGGTGTAACAATGTAGGTATGTATGTATTCTAATATCTAGTCTCAGGATCGTTGTTGTCAAGTTGATAAACAAATCAGATAGAAAAAGGTGTAGAACCTTTTTGTTTTTTTTTATAATAAAGGAATTGAAAATGGGTTCAGAAAGAATATTAAAATTGAAGGAAGACAGTAGTGAATTGAGTAAATAAGTGCACAGATGACAGTAATTAATTCAAATAGGTACACGAAAAATTAATCAAATCCTAGTTTATTTTCTCTACTATACACTTTCTTCTACTTATATTGTACTCTATAAAAGTAACTAACGAATTATCTAAATACACTAGAGCTCGATTTGAGCTAATCAAAGTCATTTTAACAAACCAATATAATTTAAAATACAAAGGTTATTTATAAAGTTCTTTTAAAACAATAATTTAATAACCTTTTAGGTATGGACACTTGAAAAATATTTCAGGTGTAGGATTTTCTCAAGGAAAGGAATTAAAAATCATACGGTATCTGAAAAAAAGGGATAAATATTGTGGTTATGTTTGTAAGAATTACGTAATAGGGAAAACAAAAGCAAAGAAAGAGAAGTTATTCATTTAAGTATGTAGTTAACTTTACCGTCTATCATAGTACGCCTCCAAATTGCGTAGAGCCCTTTTGTAAAGGGAGCAAACCTTTTGAGCGTGGGATTTAACCGCAATAAACGGAACGTTCGCCATTTTCGTTGTTTTGCTACAATGACAGCTGTGAATTGTCAATGTCACAACACAAATCCACAAACTAGAAGGCAACTTTTCATTTCAACCAAGTAGTATGGTAGCCCAAAGAAACTACAACATAGGTTATTTTGTTTAAAGTTTTCCACTAAACGACCTTTTTCAATTAAAGTAAAGATTTTTATTTTTAATATATTAGGTTCTTAATATTATAAACCTTACCTACCTTTAAAAAGGATTCTGATCGCAATGTTATTATTACCTTTAATCCGTAGAACCTAAAGAGCCTTGAACCGTAGACGTCAAAGATTGGTTCCCATCTGTTACAAGGCCTCATGCACGCCTCATCATATGCAACAACTATCTGCTGTAATATAACGCATCCGCTAAATAATCTGTCACTTGAAAATTGGAAACGATTTAATGCTGAAGGTTTTTCGTAATTTATGTTTGTGGTTGCAACATCACTTGTCTGTATTGTCAGCGACTTTTCAGATACTTACTTAAGATCGACGTCATACAATAGTTACACATCCCATGCACGAAGCCAAGTCACGCCTTATAAAAAAAGAGGACAAGCGTCTTAATTAATATTACTGTTGTTAAAATTATAGGAATCGCTCATTGAGCATTAGCTCAGAAACCCTCGGGACACCCAAATCTTACACAGATGTTCTCAACAGACCAGGAGACTTAATAAGCTTCTGGAGGGAGGTAGGCTGGTTGGAATAACCACCGACGGCCGCCATGGCCCACGCACAATGGTCCACCTGAAGGACTGAGTGCGGAAACCAAACCCGTAACATAGAACATAGGTAACATTCTTAGGCCCATTAATCGGGATATGTAGGTAACATTCTTAGGCCCATTGTGTTGATCTTTAATAAACATTATAAGGCTTTGGGTGCTTATGGCAAGAAAACTCTAATGGGAAGGTTGCATTTTATACTTAGAAAGGTTATATTGCAATAATAAACTCTTCACTACGACGCACGGTACAATGGCGGTCGGAGGCCCGGGGCGGACAAACAAAATGAGCTAAGATAAGAGTTTGCTTTGTTGACTAATTCAGAAAAATTTGAGAATTATTAGAAATACATCACCCCAATTGACACCCCACCTCGGACTTATGCAGAAACCATGAGAAAGACGAGAATGTAAGCTGTAAGCTGCAAGAGCGAGCTCGAAAATTTTTACACACTAGCTTGTGTAGGTACAGACGCCAGCAGTTCAAGTTACCCGAAACTGTCAAACTTTCCCAATCAACCTTGAACCTTAATGCAAAGCAAGTAAGTAGAGCATTAAAGTTGAAAATCTATTAAAGAAATTTGACAGCACATAAAGCTAGCAGCATAAGCTACCAGCAGCTTTAGCGGTAAAATTGAAAATGTATTAAAGAAATTTGACAGATTAAGATTGTAGGTACTAACTTTATGTGCTTATCATATGGACAGAAATAGGAGTTACTTTAACTTCAACTTAGGTATGCAGATCAGCCAGATAATTTAGAGAACGTTTTATATTTAATTATGATATTATTTAAATAAAATTATAATATCTAATTACCGAGTTAATTGTTCGACTTATTTTTGGAAACAAATTGAGGAATAAGAGAATGTAAGAGCGACCTCGAAAATGTAATTTTAATTTAATAAGCTTCGAAAAAACTCTTTCCTACTGAACATATTTTTGCCTTTTTTGGGATTTGACTAATTGGGGGTACCGGACCACCCCTGCCGCACCCAGCACTCTAATTGCGTAACAATAATCAATCTCAATCTCTTATAATTTTGAAGGATATGAAGCTAATCCATTGCTTCATATGTTTGAAAAATTTGTCTGCTCAACAATGTAAATAACGCAATGAATGTTGTTGAACTGTCAAAATGAAACCCATTGCTGCTGATAAGTAGTGTGTTACGCAATTATCCCGCAGTTCGACAGTGCTACGAGCTACGGTATATTATGTGATAATTGTATGGGTAATTCCACAAAAATCTTGTGTACAGACGCCAGCAGGTCAAGCTACCCGAAACTGTCTGATTATCCCAATCAACCTTGAACCTTAATGCTTTAGCGATAAAGTTGAAAATCTATTAAAGAAATTTGACAGATTGTAGTAGCTTGATGTGCTGGCATCTGTACATACAATCTTTGTATGCGATTGAGCCTTTCAAAGCTTGATGATTTATAAACTGAAGTACGCGTGTGTCTTCCTGCCAACACATAAGGAGACTCACTTGACCCATAGACTTGTCTTACGAAACGCAAGTCTTAATACGCAATAGCCAATAGGTATGTGAATTCAAATGGCTAAGTGTTAGCCTGGTGCCCAAGAATACGAAGACTGTAATTATTGGAATTTTATTAATAATTATAAATGATGACGATTCGTCGGTCAGGCAGGTGGCGAGTAGATTAAAGTTGAATTACTTACACTAGTTTTAAGTTATTGTACTACTAACACACTGGATCCTAGTTATCTTAAATAAACGTTTATTATTATTATATAAATGATGAGAAGGCACCAACCGACGATTATCCCTGTATGCACCATGCAAGTGCACCCAAGGACAACCCCGGGTTGATGCAGGACTATTACCGAACATGGAAACAAAATATACTGGGCTAAGGGTTTGAGTGGCTATAGTGGATCAGTTACCTTACCTACCTATGGAAGGTCTATGTCCCCTGCCTGACCAATGATAATATAATATTCACAGATGAAATGGCAGGGGGTGACTTGCTGGGCACGCCACATTTGCGGCGATAAGTCCCCTCTTTGAAGAGTGGCTAGAGAGGTGCCACGGCGCCCTCACCTTCCGCCTGACGCAGGTCCTCACCGGATACGGTTGTTTCGGGAGGTTCCTGTTCAGGATAAAGCGGAAGAGGAAACGCCAGGGTGTCACCACTGTGTGCATCGCCCGCAGAACACGGTGGAGCATACGGTGGAGGTCTGCCCGGATTGGGCGGAGCACCGCCGTGTCCTCGTGGCGGCGATCGGCGGCGGCGATCTCTCGCGTCCGGCCCTGATCCAGGCCATGGTATGGAGCGAGAGTGCATGGGAGGCCGTCACCTCCTTCTGAGAAGCAGTAATGCTTGCGAAGGAGGAGGCGGAGCGAGTGAGGGAGAGGCAATCACTGCGCCCTCACTCCCCTAGTCACCGCAGGAGATGCCCTGGACGGGAGTCAACAGTTCTAGGTAAGTAATACCACAAACCACAAGATCAGACAACTTTCCGACATTGGCACGATCTATGATTGACAAACGCACCTTTGGTGACCAATCAGAACTATTCTTGGTAGTTTGACGCAAAGGAGGATCAAATAACTCTTTTTGTCTCAATTTAAGACTCTCTTTCTGCGTATTTGATATTTCATTTCGGGTCGCACTCTCTCCTCATTATTCGCCAGACATGTTCTGAGTTGTCGAGACATAATCTACTGTATCACGTACGTCAATCATACAGATCAAGGTTGTAGGTACTTCTTTGATTGTGTGGTGTATAAAGCATTTTATTTGAAATAGGGGGCTTACCACCAGCTCTTACAGCAGAACAGAAGTTGCACTGCTTTTTTGTACAGACGCCCGCAGATCAAGCTACCCGAAACTGTCAAATTTTCCCAATCAACCTTGAACCTTCCTGCTTTAACAATAAAGTTGAAAATCTATTAAAGAAATTTGACAGATTGTAGTAGCTTGATGTGCTGGCGTGTGTACTTGAGTCATACAAAAAAAAGCAGTGCAGAGCTGGTGGTAACCCACTGGTGGTAAGCCCCCAGAAGTCTCGTTAAATATTCGTGAGAGCGTTCAATAAGTCCAAAAATATGATAAATATGTTACCTACATAAATATTATTAAATTTTCTTGCCTGTCATCTGAATAATAAATTATCGACTATTAAATTAACAGTTCTGCTGTTACTGGATGGCCTTTATTGCGATGCTGTCGCAATCGCACTGGCCTTGAAGAAGATTATATTGAGAATGTGATAAATATATACCTACAGGTAAGTAAGTAGTAAGTTCCAGAACTTAGAAAATAATGAAAGCAATTAGGTACCCATTGATTAATTTTACATTTAATTTGTAGTGAAAAACACCATTGATATTTCAAGAGATGGTCTTGTATAGCATAATTTTAAGTCTGCAGAACCATAATAAGCCTCTAATGTTCCCACTGTTGGGATAAAGGCCTCCTCTCTTCGAGAGGGAGTGGGCTTTAATCTACCACGTGGGCCCAATGCCGGTTAGTAGATGTTACATGTCTTTGAATTTCTGGTTCTAGGACATGCCGGTTTCCTCACGTTGTTTTCCTTCACCGTTTTGAGAGCAGTGGTGATGAAATTAATTACACAAAGTAATGCGCCTGCCTGGGTTCGAACTCACGACCTGCAACTCGTAACCACCCTTGGTTGCCACTGAGCCACCACTGCTGTCACTGTCTTGTATTAGTAGGTAAGAAATGCCAATATTTCAATCAGTCGTCCTAATTAAGTAGGTCATTCAAAATCTGTTGCCGTATTATTTTTATTGAACCAACTTTCAACAAAGTCAGACTTTCCGTCACTGTGCAACAAGGAGGAATAAAGGTAAAAAAATATGGACATCCCACCTTAGTTGCTACATACCCAGCAATCAGAACACTAACGATTGAATTATTGCAATAAAATTCTATCAAAATGCAATCACGAAAAAAATGTACCAACACGATTCAATCGGGGTCGAAGAAAGTTAGGGAAACCGCCGCGTCGAGATGACCAATCGATGAGAACCGGTCTCGACGCCCGACCAATCAGAGAAATCGCGCCATCCTTTTGAAAATGGGACACTGATCCCAGTTCATGGTTCCAAAAAGGTTTTTTATGCATGAAGCCCTGTCAGGTAATTTTTTACTAGGTTTTATATAGGCAGCGTTTGCGTTTATTTCGACTAGATCGACTGGTTCGCTGAGTAAACATCGCGTACATTGTTGTACCTATCTCAGTGTTGAAGCGACACTCGGTGCGGTGGGTACGGCCATCGCACGATTTTTAAATTCCGAATAATTATAATTTTTTGTTTTCTTCGTGTTAACTTCAGTGAAATACTTAATTAAATCAAATTGATTTATCAGTGAAAAATCCTTTGTGGGATATTCGACGCTTGGCTTCTGTTGGAATTTCCTTTGCTCTCCGTATTTCAGGTATGTATTTTTTTTTTTTGTTACATTTTACTCAAGTTTCATGTCATACACAAACCTTTATTTTATACTTCAATATAGTTTTTAGATAATAATAAATAAAAGAAATATTAGAAAATGAAGAAAAATAGGTATATTTAAGAATAAAAGAGTTCGATGTTGGTTGCCATTATTGCCACATTGGTTGAGTGTGGGGAAAACTCTGCTGGTACCTTAAAATACTAAGTTCAATATCCAGGTAGGACACCGTAGGTGATTATGGTGGTCTCTCCCAAGCCTGACCAGTGGGATGAGAATCTGTGTACCTATTCTGTAAGTAAACCAACACATCCATGACGGAGGGAATCATTTTTGGGACACGTTTTTGAACCACTCTGTCACAGAACTTCAGGGGACTTCATACCTATGATGAACCTACGAAATAAAATCGCTGTTTGATTTGAACCTACACTTACTACTAAAACTGTAATTAGGTACCTTCTAGCGTATTTCGTCCATCATAAAATATTAGGTCAAAAACGTCCCCACTCGACCATGGCACATCATGGACCCTACGATTCACATGTAGGTATCGTGGTAGAACTTGACCCAAACACCATACTTGGAGCACAATAGGTAGGTAGGTATGCTATTGGGTCTATTATTACATGTTTTGTACAGTATAATGAGATTTCATCATGTCGCAACCGTTTGCGCGCGCAGACCTTCGAAGTTCGAAATAAAAGTAAAGTGTAAAGTAAACTTGATGTAAAAGTGAGCGATCAAGGTTTACCACTCGTGGTACCTACGAAATGCGTTCCAAAAGTAGGTGCTGACCCTTATAGGAAAGTTCAGGCAAAGCTTTTAACTTCCTGCTTGAAAAGGCCATTTCACCAAAAAGGTTAAAACAGAATACCGCTGTTTTAACCTTTTTGGTGAGATGGCCTTTTGTATAATGGCCTTTAATTAACTGTTTGGCCTGCTGCTAATGCAATGCATGTCCTTTTGTTTTTAAGATCATTTCTTGTAGGACCATTTGCTAATAGGACATTATGTTAAAGTGTCGGTTTGATTTTAAGTAGGTCGTTTTGCTATTAGGACTATTGCGTTTAATACAGAGGGATCGAATTGCCCTTCTGGCCAGTGTCAATTCGTACATTTAAAAAAAAAATATGCCTATACTAATAATCCGTAACGACGTTTTCGAACGCATCATTCGCGTCGCCACCCAGCACGGTCAACTGGCTATCCACGCACTACTTAATTTAAAAAATGAACACCTTGATTAAAAAGTGCAACGCCAGAAAAAAGTCCGAATCCGTATTCCATCAGCAAATTCTGCCAGTGTGCAGCAAAGCATGACTTAAAAAAGTTAAAAAAAACTGCCGTTCTGATTCTTGTAAACTAGGTCCAGATTCATCTTATTGTTAAAACTTGAGGCTTGAGAGTGAAACCTCTTTCACTAGGTTACTTTCGTTCGTGGGAGCTAATTTTATATAATTTTTATTGTATTTGGCTATGTTTGTGAATGTCACAAGTAAAAATAGTTTCGGATTTTGTAGAAAGCAGACTGTGGCACTCGCAGTCTCGTATACCTACGTAAGTGACTGCCTCCATAACCCTGTGTAAGTTCGGTTGGCTTGACCCATAGATAAAAGAAAGAAGGCTTGACCTTTGGAAAAAAACAGATTCTGGAAACAAATGTACAGACGCCAGCGGGTCAAGCTATCCGAAACTGTCAAATTCACCCAATCAACCTTGAACCTTAATGCTTTAGCGATAAAGTTGAAAATCTATTAAAAAAAATTGGCAGATTGTAGTAGCTTGATGTGCTTGCGTCTGTACGTTTCTTTTTGGCACTAGATGACACCTTTGACCTGCAACATGTAACTACAGATCAAGTTCCATCACTTTACATTACCTATGTAACGAACCATAAATAGATTTTCTACATAATCTTTTGAACTCCATGAGTGATGACTTAGTTCTACCTACAAAGTAATCTGTTTTGTATCAGAAAATCATAACTGTTTACATTTTTTTTAAATAGTTTATGATAAACATCAAAGAGAATGTTGTTGTGTTGTTGAAATAGTTACAATAGAGCAGAATTTTTCGAACTTTTGTTTTTTTTTTCACATACCTACTTTTGTGCTCAACGTTTGGCAAGTCAGACAACGTTTGGCAAATGACAATCACTTACTCAATCGAAATTAAAACTTTGATCACAGAACGAGATTGCACAAAACAATACCAACTAATTTATTGTATGTAATTAAAATGAATTTAATATGCAATTAAACTAATTTGAACTGTCAAATGCTATGCAATTTGTCATTGGATATTGCTCAATTTTATGCGCATACGCCAAAACGGTAAACCCCAAGGCTTTTGGTGGAAACCTGCTCTTACCCAATGATATTAGCGTAATGGTGTTGATAGTATGTGTTAACAATGTGTTATACCATGGCCAGAAAATCTCGACCCGCGGTGGAAAAGGGAACTAAGCCTAAAACGTACTGAATTTGTCACAATATTGACTTTCGTCTTTGTAAGTGGCGCCGACATGAGCTGTCAAGATATACTGGACCGTTGACAAGTGAAGGACAATTATTTGTTATGTTCTAGGGTTTATAAAAATAGGACTGTCTGTTTGCTAAATGTATCCGGCTATTGTTACTTGGTGCTTGAGAACAGACGTGTCAAAATATTCTGAGCCAAGTCATTGGAGGTAAGCGTTTTGTATTTGTGGCTCCACTTCAAGCCCTTAGATAGTGGCGTAACAATAGGGTGGCAGGAGTGGCAAAATGCCACGGGCCCCCAGCCGGAGGGGGCCCCCAGCCGGAGGGCCATGTGCACAGGAGGATCCTAACATACCTAAGTATAGAAATACAAACTTTTTCGACCACTTGACCAAAAAAGCGGTCAGGTATTCAATTTTGTAGGGGAAATTACGAAATCTACGCGAAAGAAATCGCGGGCGAAGAAAAAAAAAAATGATAACGTTGGTTGAGCTTCTTTACATTGAGGGAGGGCCCTACCAATCCCATGAATTTGCCACGGGCCCCAAAGGGCATAGTTACGCCACTGCCCTTAGAACAGGTTGAACCATAGAATTTGGTTGAAGTCTTGAAGTCAAGAAACATTCGCGGTTAAATGTAGCCAAAGCCCATAAGAATCATAAATAATTCGAGCGGATTAATTGCGTAATACACTATCAGTAGCAATAGCTTTCATTTTGACAGTTCAACAACATTCATTGCGATATTTACACTGCTGAGTAGACATATTTTTCGAACATATGAAGCAATGGACTAACTTTATCCTTAAAAATGATTCATATTGTGATTTACAGTGTCTGTTTAGATTTAGTTTGAGCAGTTTATCGTTGTTTTCTTCAAATTTAGTCGGTGCAATACCTACGTAATACCGTCAGTCTCTGTTTTTCAGTCAAAGTCAAAGCATTTATTTCAAACTAGCTGCGCCCCACGGTTTCACCCGCATAAGTTTCGACCCCGTGGGAATATCGGGATAAAAAGTATCTTGTGTGTGCCAAATTTCATCCAAATCCGTTCAGTAGTTTTGGCGTGAAAGAGTAACAAACATCCATCCATCCATCGATCCCACGTCAAAAGTGCTCGTCAAAAGTGCGTCATTTTAATAAATGAAATGTTCTTCATTTCTCTTACCAATAACAACACCAATAAACATTTAAAACACACGTGTGTTGTTTGTAGTCTGATTAAAAAGTTTCGATACCTATAATTTAAATTGTGAAAATATTATGTAAGCAAGCGTTTTATGTTTTGAATTTGGTAATTTGTAATAGATTCCTTTATGTGAAAAATTATCATATTTTAACCGTGTTTGTGTAATAATTGGGGCTCTCATTTTACGATTACTATCTCCCATACCATAATTTATGATTTTTTGTAATTGGTAACATTAAAATGCATGTGTCAAAAATAATAGGGTAAAGTTCATAACAGATGCCCATTTCATTGATTTGATAAATTATGCCATTTTTTTAAGTTATATTAAATAATAGATGTTAAATAATTATTTAAACAGTTTATACAATTCCGATCCTTTCCTTGATTCCGATCCTTTCCTTGATCTACTTTCCAAAATGAAAATGTTGTATTAGTGGGTCGGTATTACTATTTACACACCTAACCTACCAAGCTTGCATAAAAGATTATCGCGACCATTTCATTGAAACTTTTCAGAATGTATCAGATTGTTTTTTGTCTTTTTATTATAAACAATAAAGTAACGTCTATTAAGTCAGCAAAACTTTTTATGCCAAAAAAAGGTGTAGAAAGTTTACCATTAGCGCTGCAGTGGTCGGGAAAAACGATAAAATCGACCTAAGTCGGTTAGTCGGCGAATATTTACGTAACTGCAGTTATACTCCGTAAGGGTATTTCGTAAAACATTTGGTGTCCACTTACTACCTGTTAGGTTCTAGTACCTTCGATTACATTATGTGACATAATAAAAAATTGCAGAACTAAGTAGTTAATAAATTGGAATAGGTAGTTAACGTTAGTAGACTAGAGGTGATATCTAAAAAATAAAATTAATATCGGTAATTTTTTTTTTCTGCAAGGACAGCATATAACGCACTATACATATTATATTCGATTGATTTTTTGTTTGTTTGTTTGAACGCGCTAATCTTGATCGGATTTGAAAAAATCTTTAAGGCTACTATAGTTTACTTAACGTTACGCTAGGACCTTTAGGAGCCGACAAAAAACAAAAAAAGTCAGAAAAAACGCTGAGCGAAAACGTAGTAATAAGCGCGGGCAGGCGATTCGATGCGATGCAACGGGGTGGGTTGGGGGCCGAAATTTTACGCAGAACTACAGACTTCTACTACAGAAGCTAATAAATAAATATAATTTACCTAATGGTTCATATCGATAACTACAGGGAAATGAAATGTGTGAAATGTCCAGGGATATTATTATTATTTCTCCGAATAATAATGAACACCACTTACTATAATAAATTCACAAAGCACTGTGGATAAGCTGACAGAAATGATGATAATCTTGATGAGTTGCTGATAAAAAAATTTAAACAGCAGAATTTATTTATTTCCCAAATCATTCCAAAGTCGTCAATGGAAGGTACTTTATGTGCGAAAGCCAGTATTTACCGTGTGAACCAAGGTGTAGCAATTTATTGCTTTAACCCAACGTGTTAGTATCTAGACAACGTTGTAGATGTGCTGATGTTAGATACTTGGCGTAAATTACAGACAAAGTAGAGGCAGTGCGGATAAATTCCAGAATTAACAGCCTTCCGGGGCTCGATATAGAGATAATACATGATATTGAAAAGGTGCTATTGTCTTATAGGATTCTATCGCATTTTCATACAATAAATTATTTACTGTTACTGTTAGCCTGCATCATCCCACAGCTGGGCAAAGGCCTCTCCCCATGAGTCCCAGCTCTTTCAATCCAGGACTAAGGTGGACCAGAAGTCGTTTGTTTTGTCCAGCTCGTCCCGCCAATGGGACTATGGGACTGAATTTATTTTTCGCTTTTAAGGCTGAATTTTCCAATGCCAGATAATTTTATTCGAGAAATAATTTTGAATTTTTGACATTTCTTCTATACAAAAACTGTCAGACGTCAATTTTATTCCACAATTAAAAGTTAACTGACGATTGAAAAATCAGTCCTTAATATTTTATTTATACCTATCCTATAAGGCTAGCTAGTGTGTGATAGGTACTAACAGAATTTTATTTTTAACTGGTTCTTTTATATAAAAGAAAAAAAAAACACTTCACACGAAAGCTCAATGCCTAATGAATTATTGTTAGAAAAATAAAAAAGCTATTTTTGATTTTACATACTAATAGAATTTCGCTAAATCATTGGTGTATTTAGTGCGTTAAACCTACTTGTCGGAATTTGGAACTGTATCATACGTTGTTTTTTTTTCGGTGCAACATACTGGCGGATACAAGCTCCACCATGCGTCCTCCATGTTCATACGTGTGCAGTAGTTCAGTTAAAATGGCTGAGTCACTTGTCCCCATTCTGCTCTACTGGCCAAGACTTTCACTGCGTGCTTGTTTAAGATGTTGCTTTGAGACGAATCTTGGTGTTTTTATTGATTGTTGCAAAACACGATTCGTTCGTGATGTCTTTCAAACGACTTGCGGTTTAAGTATTAAAAATGAGGCTTATATAATCTCTTGGCTCATTTTTTTTCGGCCAGTATTGACAAATTACTTACAAAGAATTTTGAGTAATTTTCATGTTACCTACATTATTTTGAATAGAACACAATGATGAATAGAATATGAACAGTGAGTGTGGTTTTTCATAGCTCAGTAAATAGAGCTTCAAATGGAGAAATGAGTTTGAGTGCATTGTGTTGTGTCGTTAGAGGTGTGTAGTAGTTGTGTGTGCATTCTAAATAAGTGTTCACAATAAGTCAATAACACGGTGCATTCTGTTGACTAATGATTTGAAGCACATTGGCTCTATAGTCCTACCAATGATATTACCTCGAAGGCAAATTTATCGTCATTTAACGGGCAGAGTTCCAATATATAGTCATGAACCCGGAATTCTGAGGATTACACTCAAGAATTCTAAATGATCAGTAATATCACAAAACAGTGAGACAGAATTCATCATCAAAAACATCAATACTGCAACTATGTCAGACATAAAATCATAATCACTATGTCAATCATAAATCGCAACCGGCGTGGGTGCACAGATATATGAACGTAAATGAAGCAAAAGGACTACATAAGTAAGAATCGTATCGTATCTATGACCTTTCTGCAGTTTCTGCCAATCGCCATGAGAAGAAGGCGTAAGTTTATGTATGTAATTCACAAGAACAACTCAAAGTCAATGCCAAGCAATCAGGAACTCATCATCAGCAAATAACAGAAGTTACAAACAAATCATATTATTTACGAGTTTTCCTGACAGATGCTGATAACTACACATTGTTTTATATAATTGGCTCCCTACATGGCGGGTAATGTGTTTAGCACGGCGGCGTGACAAAAGGGCGGACATGTAAATAAATGGATTAGAGCTGTGACTACGTTTGCTACGGTTAATATTTTGATCACGTAGGTAAAAAACGTCAGATCTATTTAATAGTTTGGTGAGCGTTCCACGCGTACGATTCGGGATAGATTTTTGTTGGTGATACAAAAGTTATGATGGTGTATTATTTTTTCTTTGGTAAAGCCGTTCATAGGAATGTCGTTTTTTCGACTGATAAACAAAAGAAATGATTCTAGTTCCGTCGTTTTCTTCGTTATTGAGACCATTAAAAAAAAATTCAAGCGAAACAAGATTATGTCTTGTCACTTGTGCAAAAAAGTTTCCTTGTTGGTAGCACGCAGCTTCACCATCTGCCGTACTGGGGGTTTCCATACGGGTGATAATGCTAAGGAACCCAAAACAGGTATAATGTCCCACGGGACGTCGCGATTCGGCAGTAACGGGACCCAGCCCAGTGCATCGACCGCAAGCTCCACTTTCCAAACATAGGTTACTTTTTTCACAAAAACTCTTTTGTAACGAGCTTTTCCACGACAAGGAAACTACAATAAAGACAAATGTCATTGCAAAGTTTCCATGGCTTCCATTTTAAATTATATGATTCAATCACAGAAATCTTAATTTAGATTTCTGTGGATTCAATGAATCTACAGTGTTTTATTCTAGAACAAACGACACTTAATTTTATTTGGCGGTCGACAATGGAGTGCTCCTTAAAAGTTAGGTCCTTTTACTGTTAACGTAAGAGTCCTTATTTGTAAGGACTACGTGGGTTTTTGACGAAGCAACTGACGTCAATAAAAGGAAAACTAATAGGTAACAAAAACATATTTCAGAGTAGGTATTATCGGAACCGAAACCCTAAACAGATATCGTATAGGTTAAAACTTATGCCCACAAATTCGTCGGCGAAAAATTTCTTGTTTTAACATACAATACATCCTAAAGGACTCGGTAATACTGTAGCTTCTCGTAATAGTATTCTTCCTATCTATGAAATCATTTTCTGAATCGGATTAGTAGTTCCGAAGATTACCTCCTTACATAAGTACATTATACAGACTCACAAATTTTACTTCTTTATAATATTCGTTCAGAGATTACGAGTAGGGGTGTGGAAGCACATGTACAGACGCCAGCAGGTCAAGCTACCCGAAACTGTCAAAATTTCCCAATCAATCTTGACCCTTAATGCTTTAGAGCTAAAGTTGAAAATCTATTAAAGAAATTTGACAGATTGTAGTAGCTTGATGTGCTGACTTCTGTACAAAAATATATTTTTTTAGAGATGATAAATCTTTACTATGTGCTTAGAAGCAATCTTGTTGGTACTTAAAGTAAGCTATAAAATGGATGAATGAATAAGAACTGTAGTATATGAAATAATGGATGGGCGTGGTGCAGTGCACTCAGTGGGCTAATAGGATTTGTAATGACTGCCCACACTCTGTCTGTTGTTAAACTCTGAAGTTCCTACTATGGATAGATATGTCCTGAAGCTAAAGATTTCCGGGGTTATATGTTCCTAAATTATTAGCTATGACATTCGAATGAAGTGCACAAAAAGGTAAACTCAATCGCGACGCAATATTAAAATTAGGGTGAAAACCCCAATTATATTCTGTACTCTGTCCTCAACTATAACGATTGTTTTATTTGCTGGTTTTTTATTTCTTTTGAAATTTAACAACCTCTTCAAGGTATCATCAGTCTTCAGATAGGTACATGGTTCCAATAACCAACACTGGGCTGTTTACCTATTCATTTTCATATATATGACGGTGCGATAGGGAAATGGGAAGAAAATGCAGATAAAAACAAATAACTTAGACGCTCTATGCATCTATACCTACTTGTTTCTTTTTACCTGCTAATGTTTCCGTGTTTCCATGGTAGTATCGTGAAGTAAGCAGTATTCTATGAACAGACATTAATTATTATAATTTTAATAGTATCTATCTATGAATAGCATTATTTCTGTAATTCAACAAAAGGGCAGAGCAGGGGCGGTACAGTGGTGTCAGACCCGACATACGAGTTCGAGGTCGTAGATTCGAACCCAGACAGGTGCTTTACTTTGTGCATATTATTTCATTGCCACTGCTCTCAAAACGGTGAAGGAAAATATCGTGAGGTAACCGGCATGTACTATCACCAAAAATTCGAAGACATGTGACATTTATCGACCCGCACTAGGCCCGCGTGGTAGATTTCGGCCCACTCCCTCTCACAGAGAGGAAGTCTGTGTCCCAGCAGTGGGAACATTTTAGGCTGATTATGTAATGTTTAATAAAAGGGCGCGAGACCTTTAACACCAGTTTAGTAGGAAAAGCTATAATTTGTTTAGAGAATTGACGATCGTAAAATAAAAATAATTCGCTGCGTGGGAATTTCAAAAGCTGCTGGTTAGCGTTCGTTTTTAAGTAATGACGCTGATGTGTCTTCACTGACACATTACACAGTGGGGGAATGTTACAAAAACCATACTCCACATTACAGAAACACCGACAAGCTTATGTTTACATAATGCTGTTACGAACTATACACATTATGCAATATTGCTAAAAAACTTGAACACCAACTATAATATTCTTATTCACATTATTTATTGAATAAAAATATGAGTGCGTGCATTATGACTGCGTCTATTGTTTTACGCTAGATTCATAATAATAAAGTTGTTGCGGAAATTATGAGTTTACGGTTGTCGATTGAGGTAAATGGGTTATTGTTAGAAGATTTTCTAGTAGCTGGTAAGCTCTGCAGTGTTCGTCGCGAATATGAGCATTTTATGTTAACAAATAAATAATTTTACTCAATAAATCGTCTCTTTACTTCCTCTTGTGCTAAATAAGTACTGCATGCTATAAAATTCCCAACAGCTACCTACTTTGTCTTTACTACGGGTATCCAATTGAAAGGGCTCTATGCTCTATCCATTAAATTAATAGGCTTAAAATATCTACGCAGTTTTATGTTACTTAAAAGAGATTTTATCCATTAGTAATAGATTATTTGTGTAGAAAAGCTAATGTATTTTTATTACAGTTCAAGTGTCATGGCTCACCGTAGGGGAGGTGATAAAGTTGATTTTATTGAGTCGCTGCTCGTAACTCTTCGTTTGTGATCGTCAATTTCTAATATCAAGACATCGTTCTATAAAACTTCGTGGCTTTGCGATGGAACACAAAAGTAGTTGAGTAAAAGGTAAAAACAATGATTTGGACAAAATGTTGGATACAAGTTTAAATTACGTCACCAACTATTCGTAACACACCAACAAACATATGCAATCATAAAAACAAAACAAACTCCAACTAAACAACATATAAGAAGCCTAACTTCGGGCGGTTATTTACAATTTGTCTACAATTTTGGCTCCCTATGTTTACCATTGGTACAGGGCAATGCCCTACATAAAAAACACCATAGTAAAGGTACTTTATTCCGTGAATCACGGAGGGCTCGCCGTATGTCGCAATATTTCGGGAGCTAACGGTGAGGACCGGGTGCATCGACCGAGCACAGCCAGTACGACTTGGCCTACGTTTATCGTGTGACGTGCCGACAACAGTGGTGTTCACCCTGTGAATTATTAAAATGTGATCGGATGGATGGTAATTGGTGCGTTTACCTATTCGTAGTTTAGTGAGCGTTGTTTTCGCGTTCCTTTTTTATGTTTTACGGTTTTGACTTTTCGGTTCAACACTAATTAATTATTTTAATTGCAATTAATCTTGATAGATGAGAACGGCATAATTAAAATAAGAAAAAATAAATCATCACCTCAAAATTATGCGAGAAAAGTTAACACTTTCTTTTGTTTACGTAGTCATAAAACATCTAAATGTTATTAAAAAGTGTGTTATTTGAAATAGTTGATAGTAAATGCCCGCAGACGATTGGTTAGCAACCCGTCGGTAACTGCGCTCTTGTTGTTTGGTTGTTGCTACTTATCGCGACTTTGAGTGATGCGCTTTGCTCTAGCATAGCGTAAGTTTCACAGATTATACCTTTTAAAAGTAGAGGCGTATATTAAAGAGCTGCACCTGCAGAAGCTGGAGTGTCAACTATGGTTTTAGAAATTGTAAAAATAATGAATTACTTTTTGTCTTTTGAAAATATTATTTTAGCAGAATAAATGGTGCGTAAAATTCCTTGCGTGATCTCTAGCAACTATAACTTGGATAATATTGGATTCATGTTGTGTTGACCCAAAAACTTATAAACGAGCATGCGAACAATTATTGTGTACATGTAATAAATAATCACGTTAACTACGGAACACGTTAAAATAATAATCATTCAATTATTCTAATGGATGTTTAAGTAGCAAGAAGAATGCGGTCTGAAGTTTACCTACTTATTATTTAATACCTTTGCTGATGTAACATACATGCTAACGAGATTGGCTTTAGGCGCTTTAAGGTTTTTAATACTTAAATAATGTTTTTCTATACCTAAGGGGGCGTTCATTAATTACGTGAGGTATTTTGTGCGATTTTCCGAACCCCTCCCCCCCCCCCTTGGTGAGATGTCGTGAGATTTAGCTCGACCCCCTCCCCCCCTCTCTAATCACACGTGAGATTTTCAAAATGTTAATTTATAGTGTAAATACGTTGGATTTATTCTGAACAAAAAAAAAAACAATAATCTATATTATTATCATTGTGTAAGATTTGGCCATATTTTAGTGAAAGAATATGTTTTACTTCATTTAACCCAAATTTCTCGCAGATTTACTGTTTTCTGAGGAAAAAAAAATACGTGATATTCGCCGAGACCCCCCCCCTCCCCAAAGTAAGATTAGATGAGATTCGTCTTGACCCCCTCCCCCCCTAGAACACCTCACGTAATTAAAGGACGCCCCCTAATGATTATAATATTACATGCTTTGCTCTTGTTACACATAAAACACTCCTTCCTATCTTAATATGAATTTATATGAAACAGAATATGAATCTCAACTACGTAAAATCTTTGAACAAGATAATTTAAAAAAATCCTAAGTAATTTTTATAATAGTGGCTTTTTTGTGAACCCTTTTTGGAAACAATTGAGAATCTTTGATTGTATCAGCGCGTATCTGTTGTACGGCCCATCAAATCACTCTGGTGCACAGGTTGCTTAATATGAAGTGCAGCACTTCATATTAGGCAACCTGTCAGTACAATGGGATTTTGAAACCCAATACGGCAATACGTTACTGTTTCGAACGACCATTACCGTTTTACCGTTTTTGGTAGGTAAACCAATACTCTTAACAAAACCAAATTATACTGAGAGACTAGCAAAATTAGGATAAAAAATAACGAATATCATAAAAAGGGATAAAATAAAGTGAAACAGTTCAGATTACAACAGGACTTAGGTAAAGTAGGTAAGTACTTACTTTTCCTAAGCACTGATTTTTTATATAATAAAATTTACATTTTAAATCTAAAATAAAATACAATAGTCTTAAAACAAACGGCAGGAAACTCTTATCCTGTGATCACGGCTAAGTACATTGCCATGTCTTTTATAAGTCTACTTCGGACAGTCTATAAAACGAAAACAAAGCAAAATAAATCTTATAGAAAACTATTTACGGTCTAAAACAACTTGGGAAATTGAAAACAATGACGTTAGACATGAGTAGGTACGCGATACGTTTGTCGACTCCAAATGGTTTTATTGTTAATAACGATACTACAGTCACTGGCATATCAAACAGTGCTTTGTATCTCGATAAAGACATAGTAATGTACTCGACGAAACTTGGGTCTTTCACCCTGCTGATATTTAAAATTTGACAGACAATAATCCATAATGTTACCATTGCAAAAACATAATTACCCAATACTTGTGAACTTTCGCACCTATTAAATTTAAAAAAGATCTCAACGTTTAAAAAAAAGGTAGTGTGCTTATTGGATGTTGCAAGTTCTAAATGGCTACCTATCTTTAAGTTGGTAAGAGTCTTGTGAAATCAGTGTATTGCAATAATACTGATGCGACATCGCTAAAAGCAAGATGAAGCAATAAGCAGCTGGCGCGCTTGGTCCACCGACCCTTATAAAGTCCACTGCTGTGTTTAACAGACGTTAACTGTTGCATACGCTTACAAACGGAGCGATGGATTTTTCTAATGTAGGCGGGTCGACTAGCCAAAAGTAGAGGCAATGTCAAATATCTAGTTGGTCTGTTATCGATGTTAGTCCATCATCCATAAAACGCTATGATGAAAAATAAAGGTAACTTTTGTGAATAAACCTTTCTTTTAATAAGGGTACCTTAATTCGTGACTGAGAAGTCGTTAGTTCGAACCACTTGACCTAGCTTAATTACAGGTGCTATAATTTCATAAATTAAATAAATGTGCATATTTTTATTTATTTTTAACTTTCGTTTCACATTTTTAAACTCTACGTTAATCGGGTGAACATAAACCATAAACTGAGTACATTCACCGACAAAATATGTAAAAAAAAGTGCATTTACCATAGACAATAATCAGCCAAGTTTTGACAGATGCAAACCGCGTTCTGATTTTATGATAAACGCTATTAAAATCACGACTTTGTAATAGACTAACGGGGAAAGTAGCAAGTGAAAGTTTGGTTTTAGCAAACCAGTTTGAAGGTCAGTGATGACGGCGACCGCGAATGGAATAGAAAATTTTAAATTAGAATAGCTATTTATTTAATGCTATAGAATTCGGCGTCAGTCATAACAGGCATTATATGGAATAGCGCCCGATTTAGGCGTTAGAAATATTTAAAAAACGAAAGTTACTGTTATGGGCACATTACTCCTTTTCTTTACTGGGTTGTTGAGGTCAGATAGGCAGTCGCTCCATGTAAAATACTGATATTCAGCTTCATCTTTACACACCAACATCTCTTCTATCCATGCACGTTTAATCAAGCCGTTGGTCCCGGCTCTCATTCGTGGATCTTTGACAGTCGTTACGGGTCGTCAGAAGCCCAAAAGTCTGACAACCAGTCTTACCATGGGGTATCGTATCACCTAGTAGTAACTGGGTTGTGGAGGTCAGATAGGCAGTCGCTCCAAGTAAAACACCGATATTTAGCTGCACCCGGTTAGACTGGAAGTCGAGCCTAAAATAGTTTGGAAAGGGCTAAGCAGATTGACTCCTTTTCATTGCGGCAGCCAAATGTGACATCCGCAAAGATGTTTGATGAATAAGTAATTTATTGGTACTTTACCTACTTCGATGATGCGTTCATCTATGGTTCCAATTCTGTGACTCCTTCTGTTTTGGAGCTGTAATATTACTCACCCTAACTGTATAAAACTATCACGTCAACGAGGTATTTATAAAGTTACCATCATAGTTGTCTTCACCTTGTAAACCATGCTTGGTATGTATGTGCTTAAAATAAAATGTTATTCCTACCTTAGGAACCCTTCATACTGATCGAGGCAAAAGGCATTGGTTGGTAGTATAAAGTTTTTGCCAAGTCAATTTTTGAAGTGAAAACTTCTTTAGGCGCACTCGCGAATTGGGTATACTCGGCTCCAATCGGTCGGTGACACTGAATTGCGTATACTCGGTGCTAAATCGCGTCAGTCGTTAGTTTTAACTTCTATCGTGTACGATGTAAGCATATAGCCTCTTTATTTATTCTATAGGAACTCCAAAGTCACTGTTTCTTGCTTTTTCTGTAGCTACTATGATACTTACCTAAAAATAATTGTGAAAACTTTATATACGATCGTTATCTGAGAGACAGGACACGTAAAACTCGGTTAAATGTAACTCGCTCGGGTATGAGTAATACGCCATTAAACAACAGCGAAAGAATTTTTCCTTTCACCTTTATAAAAGGACATACATAATTTTTACGAAATCAAAATACTTTTTTGACTTGAATGAATAAACTGAACTTTGGTGCGACTTCTACACGTTAATATATGTATTATGAAGCAGTCCGTACATTTAAAGTGTTGTCTTGTTATCTACCATTGGCGTAGCTAGGGACTTTGTCTAGGGCAGACGTCCAGCTGAACTAACCACAGTTGTCGAATGAGATAATAAATGACGCCTCGTAGTAAATAATCACACCAAAAAAAAAAAGAAATGTAAACAAGTAGGTTACCAAGACTTAAATATCGCTTTCACTGTTAAAAAAACCTGACATCTTCGTCAAAATGTACAACCCTAGTAAAAAGCGATTAAACAGTAAGTAATTCTTCAATACTGACGATTTTTCTAGGGTAGGCGTTGTCCACCATTACCATCCCCACCCCTAGCTACGCCTATGATATCTACTATTGACATAAAGGGCATATTAACCTTAAAAAATTCGCTGTCACTTTTTGATCTTGAGGCATTAGCTCTACTTTCAGAGGAGGACTAGCCTCATCACACTTCCACAAGTGTTATCCCCTGCTATGTGTTAATGTGTAATCCCCTCTACAAGGATCACGAATCAATTGCTTTATGAAAGCTTCTCACGTACGATCTTCAACTTCACTTTAAGTATTCTATGCATAACATATTCAGTTAAACTAGGCTTGTAGAACATCTAAAAACTTAGTTGTAACTAAGTCAAGTGCACGACAAGAATTGTAGTTATGTAATGTAAATAAAAGCCAGTTTGGCATGTCAATGTTTGACATGGCGTGACTAGTTTCGTTGGTCGCGTGTTAAGATTTTTTCACTTCAAAAGCTAACATTTTTTTAAATTAAGCTTTTTTATTACTAAAGCTATTATTTATTTTGAATATTGATTGAGGTAAATAAAAGTTTTAAGATACGAGTGAATAATCAATGTCTTGTTTAGCCTAATATAATCCGGCTCGAAGGACCAAATATTTTAGGTATGTTTTAATGAACTTATGAACCTGTGGTCTTACAAAAAGATGGCAGAATCAGCATTCCTTATACTGAAAGAAAGAAAATACATTTATTTAGCACAGACTAAAAGGCACACAATAACAAATAAAAACGTGTAAAGTCCGATGTAAGAAATTAGCAGAAAAGTGTGTCTCACGGGTGCGCCAGAATGGCCTAGTTCGGCAAAAATACCAGACAACTAGTGCTAGACGCTGGTTTCAACTTAAGACATCACTTCTTTTTTTCGGATTCTAGGTCTCAAATTACGTTCAGTGTAGGTACTGCCTACACGAAGCCTTGACCAGCTAAAGTACATTATTGACAATCACTTACAAAATAATTATGCACTGCATCTACGTTAATAACACATTGAATTCAATTTATCAAGGATATGAATATATCGGCTATGATACGACAATTATAAAATAAACATAAACTAAAGTAATGAATGAATTATGTAAACTGATTTTGAATGTAGTCCAAGCACGATCAACAAGGCTCACAGAACTGAAATACAAAGTGTGGTTCCAAAATCGGTGATAAGGAGCTGGGTGGAGTAACGGTGGTATTTCTTGCCCATTCTTCTTCATACGAAACTACCTTTTGGAAGAGGCGTTCAAAAGTGTCTTTTATGTGCCTATTTGAAATAAATGCTTTGACTGGTCTTAAAACTTTTTCTTCCACCACAACACACTATGTGAAAATATCAGTATATCTTTTGTTACGCTCATACATAGATAATAATTTAAGATTATTATAATTTATATAAACTCACATATGCGTGATATCTACAATCGCGTGTAAGGTAGGTATAAGGCAGTCTGCAATATAAGACGTCGACTTCCGACGATGGGAAGGAAATATCAAGTCTGACATGTGTTATTTTTATTGAACTCTTTTCCCGCACCTGTCGCGTGTCTGTTTAGAGCTGAAGCTTGTCTTCATTGTAATGAAAACAATTCTACCATCTCATTTATGTAGGTTCAAAGAGGTACATACGCATAATAATATTATTATCCATTCGAGGTTACACATCCTTCGATCCAGCTGTTATATCCCGTAAGCTATCTTGACTCCTAACATAAGCCCAATCGCTATTGCCCAATATTATGTGTACTTCTTCTTTTCGTATCGATGGTACTCTTACTCGTTGTTTTTTGTAGTAGTAACTGTTTCCACAAAATATGAACTGAAAAAATCGTTCAATATTGTCATCGGTAAGTCCCGAATTCTAGACTCGATTGTCCAGGTTCGTGACCATGATCTGAGGATTTAAAACGCAGTTGGCAGAATTCTAGGTGTAGGCTAATTATTATTAGAATCAGAAGCTGACTTTAAATTATGAGACATAAATGATAAATAATCCTATCTACAGGCTACAGGTGTAATTAAGAGTTAACTGCAACCTACTTTTAGAAGTATTTAGCGTGTCTTTGCGTGTCTACTACACACATCACAGCACACAGAGAGACTTCGAAGGTCGTATTATATTTGCTTTGAACCTAATTATTGGGATATTATACTAAACTAACCGTTGATTTGTTTGATTTCATTTGAGCCAATACGAATATTAAATAAGCTGCCTTATCGTCATGTGCTCATGTGATAGCTATGAAACATAGAACCTTATTTGTCCTTCCACCCGGATCCATCTGCCTCCTTATTAATTTGTTTTCTTCCTTTGATCCAGATCAACCAACATGGCGACAACAGTGCTGCAGCCCGAAGATTGCCGAAGGGAGCACGAACCGAAGCATGACATCATCGAGGCGCCGAGGTTGACCGATGATGAAAGAATGTACATCCTTGAAGCTAAGGAGCGAGAGTCTGGAGAACTGCCTCCAGAACTCAGAGAAAGGGCCAGGACAGAACTGAGAGAAGAACCAGCACTAAGAGAACAGGCTCTGGCACAGATGAGACACTTTATTGAGAAACATCCTGCAATCAAGAAATGTAGAACTGGTAAGAAAGAATCCATGTTATTCAAGGCACTTTTTTAAATAAAAAATACTTCTCTCACCCAGAGAAGGTCTGTGTCCCGGCAGGGGGAACATTATATGCTGATTATGTTATGTAATCATACAAAGAAAGACGTTGGTATTATTGGTCTTATAGTCCAATATCAATTTGCCAGTCGTAAACGTCTACGGATTACATATGTTGGAGGCGCCGTATTACAAATCAAGGTTCACCATGTGCCTTGATTGCAAGAACTTTTCTGTTTATCGACTTGCAACAACAAATTTCAAAATAATAAGTTTAAAGCTTAAATATGTCATTACATGCGGAAAAAGCGGACTACTTAGCAAGAATTCACAGACTGTAATCCTAAATTATTCTCGCCATAAAATAATTATAACATCTTCAAAATCTTCTTTATGTTGCATTTACATCGTAAGATCGAAAACAATAAACTTTAAGGTAAATTGGTTCTTATACCAGATGAGTGTAAATCCACTTGGGATTGTGATCACGTGGTATGTAAATATTGTATCCGTTACTTCATGGTGAAGCCCTTTGAGTGCCAGCTCTCGAATGCAAAATTATTAGTAACTAAGTATCAGGTTCTTACGTCGCAGGGCGAGTATGCCAGATGGCCCAATTTCGGATGACATGCCTTGGATGACGTGCATTATGAATAGCTAATCAAAATATCACTCATTCTGAATAGAAAATGCTAAAGCCTAGCTATTAGGTATATGTCAGCCATGCTAGTTCTTGTAAAAATAAGACTAAAGGTTTGATAATCTTGGGAGTCCAGACAACTACCCAAGTGTTGAGATTTCATGTCAGATTTAATATCAGGCTCAAAAGACAAAAATGTTGACTAAATCTGAATATAGTTCGCGTGGATTTTATATTTTGTTAATTAAAAAAGAAAATATAACGTCCGAAACTCTTAGATTTGTTATTTGATGGTCCTTCGTGATAGTAACCAGCAATTATTGAAGACTAGCTGCAGCCCACGGTTTCACCCGCATAAGTTTTGATCCCGTGGGAATATCGAGATAAAAAGTATCCTACCTATATGTTAATCCTGGTTATAAACCATCTGTGTGCCAAATTTCATCCAAATCTGTTCAGTATTTTTTTCGTGTGAAAGAGTAACAAACATCCATCCATCCATCCATCCATACAAACTTTCACGTTCATAATATTATTATTAGTAGGAAGGTCCAAATGAGCCAGTAATATGCCACTAAGTCAGTCCATAACAAACCTTATCATTACAGACGCGCCCTTCCTCCTTCGCTTCCTCCGGACGAAGAAGTACTCCATCCCGCAAGCCTGCTCCATGCTGGAGCGGTACCTGACCATCCGGGAGATGTACCCTCAATGGTTCCAGAAGCTAGACCCCTTGGACCCTAAGATCGCTGCTGTGATTGATGCAGGGTACCTGGTACCCTTGCCCAAGAGGGACGCTGAGGGTAGGAGGGTGGTGCTGTCTTGTATGGGTAAGTTGGTGAAGCGCTTTAAACTGCTTTATTGTAACTTATGTAGGTGTGATCTTAGTAATCAATTTTGTTTCCCATATACTTAGGTAATTATTTGTATGCGACCTGCGACTTCCTAGAAGTCAGATGGTATTCTGCGGTATATTATTTGCGTATTGCTGAGTACATAGTGACAAACGTAGTTAACTGCTGTCTCGTCTGCGTGTAGGTAATATCACCTCTATTTGAAGTTCCCCCAGCAAATTCTTAAAGTCAACGTTTTAACATTCTTATCGAGCTCTAAACACGAAACAAAACTGGTTGATGTCAATAGTAACCCCAATGTCACATGGATAGGGTGAAGTCATTCTTTTGTCATTTGACCCGTATTTTTTTTAAATATTTAGTTTTAAAGCTGGGCACCCTAGTATCACGAAACAAAAATAAATCTTGCCGCATTATTACCACTAAGCCGAAAAACACACTCAACGCAAAAAGTTTAGGATACTCGAGTAGGATCAAGGTCTCGGACTCTCAGTCAAATGCCAAACACTAAAGTCCTGTTTTCCCCACCAGGTCGCTTCGACCCCCACCAGTTTGACAACTGTGTGATGGCCCGTGTCCACTCTATGATCGTGGAACTACTGCTGGATGAACCAAGGTCACAGCTGCTGGGGTACACTCACGTGAACGACGAGGCTGGCATGCAGATGCCGCACGTCAGTCTGTGGTCACTTACCGATGTCAGGCTTATGCTTAATTGTATACAGGTGAGAAGAAAGAAAGAAAAGTATTTATTTTATTACAGTAATGACAGCAAGACGTGCATTTAAAAAAGACAGCTTGAATACCTACTTTGTAAAAGCCAAAAATAAAATTATGGCATTATAGGCTGACTTTTCAATCATCTGATAACTTTATTCGAGGAATAATTTTGACAGTTATCTCATACAAAAACTGTGAACCGTCAATTTTATTCCTCGATGATAAGTAATCAGCCCTAACGGAAAAAAGTAGTCGATGAACGAGTTATAAGTAGATAGTTTCAGTAAAAAAATTAAGTACTTACGCCAAAATTTTTTTTTTTTTTACTAAATGGTTGTGGAATGACAGATTCCGGGCTTGACAACGCGGAATTGAAAATTAATTTCGCATGACTTAATAATATCTATTTCGATCCCCAGTCCATATTTCATTATCTTCAAGTCTTGACTATCCCGTATACAGATTAGGACAGAATGCGCTAAATAAGCGAAATTCAAAATTTGCAGTATCTCAACAAAAAATCTAAGGTCAATGATTTTTTTTCCAGAACTCTACCCCAATGAGGCACAAGCGCACTCACTTCGTGAACATTCCACACTACGGAGTCAAGTTCTTCGAGTTCGCTGTATCTTTGCTCAGCGATAAACTAAAGGACCGCGTGATGGTAATTTCAACACTGTTTTTTTAATTAAAATGTATTTATAGCACCCCCACCAAACCCCTCCCACCGAACGTAAGTAGCAGACTAGTAGTCTCAGCACAAGTCTGTGGTAATAGTAGTCCTTGAGTGGGTAGGTAAAATCGAACAATAAAAATTCACTAAAAACTTAAAAAATGTTTACAATCTCTTTTCAATGGACTGCAGACCTTTAAAATACTTGCAACATTTCAAATACCATAGTGCATGAAATGAACTTTTCCCTATGGTACAGACGCCAGCAGGTCAAGCTACCCGAAACTGTCAAATTTTCCTAATCAACCTTAATACTTCAGCGATAAAGTTGAAAATCTATTAAAGAAATTTGACAGATTATAGTAGCTTGATGTGCTGGCGTCTGTACATACAATCAGGGAGAAAAGTGTTAACTGCAGGACTCGAAATAATTGGATGCATTGTAAAATGTCGAATGATCGTACTACTAAAAACAATAATAATTAACTCCAAAAACTCATAAAAACCGGAATTTTCTCTATTTATTCTCGTGGCAATTCTTCTGAATACTGATAAGTACTTACTACAACAAAACGAGTACCTGCTATGCAAAATATAAATGCTCGAATAAACTTTTTTCTCATGATAAATTATTGTTAAAATAAAATGTTTCTATATTTTATTCTGAACATACTAAAATTATAATGCTATGCAAATGTATTTTAAGCTGACTATGATAAAACTATTCTTGATAAACCAAAGCAAATTATTTATAAACTTTGGAAAAATGGTACAGACGCCAGCACATCAAGCTACTACAATCTGTCAAATTTCTCTGATAGATTTTCAACTATAATGCTAAAGTATTAAGGTTCAAGGTAAATTGGGAAAATTTGACAGTTTTGGGTAGCTTGACCTGCTGGCGTCTGTACCTACCTAGAACAATTTTATTTAGTATTTTCTCGACTCAAAAATGTTTTTCTACAGAACCAGATCTAACCGGATTTCAAAGTAGCTTGGATTTAATGTAAAGGGTGTACTAATCGATAACCTCTAGTATTAAGTTTTTCATTTAGTATTTCATCTGTTTTATAATTTTAATTTTCTCTGTTCACAGTTCCATCGAACAAGCGACGATTTGATGAAACACGTTGATCCAGCAATTTTGCCGAAAGAATACGGAGGCACTGTTCCTCTCAGAGACATGATTGAAGAACTGAAAGGCAACCTCTTGAAGCACAGAGATGACTTGCTGTCATTAGATGAAATGTCAGTGGACTTGCACGCGTTGGAGAAGAACGATTTAACTCAAGATATACACTCGACGGCAGGCTCCTTCAGAAAACTTGAATTAGATTAAGAATATTGTTGGAAGTTTAAGTTTAGACTCTAAAATAAATCGTTATGGTTTTTGACTAAATTAATTGAAACTTCTCTAAAAATTTGAAAGTTTGCTGGGCAATTTTTGGTCTAAATGAATAGCTTAGACATATTTTTATAATTAATATGTACGTTTTCAAATCTTGCTTTGCTTTCAGGATAAATTAGGGTTTATAATTAATTTGTAGATAATTAATCATTTTGTGATGGCTATTGTTATTAAATATCATCAAATGTAAGTACTCAATAGAATAAACTATATAACTGTATGCAAATAGATCTCATTCACTGATATTAGGTAAGCATTTAGTAAAAAAAAAGCTAAAAAAAAAAAATATATGCTTGAGAAGTTACATAATCTTACTTGAGACTACATTTGTGGCAGATCACACTATAATTAATTCCGTAGGCCTACACTTATATTTGTATTTAGTACCTAACTATTATAGAGAGCTTGTGGCAGCCGTCGGTGGTGTCACGTTACCATTCATAACGGAAGGTTCTGAAAAATATTGTCATTGCCATCTGTTGCAACGTGTGTTTAACAATAAAATTAGAATTCTCTTATATTTAAGATAATTGCCAACATGACAAACTGACTGCTGCATTAAATTAATCACTTTTTTTAATGTGAAAGGGCTATTTTGTAACAATGCTTCTATGTAATAATTCTTGTATGATTTATCATCGGTTTTATAAGTCATCCGAAATATTGTGGGTACAGTATGTTATAAATAAGATATGAAAATAAAATTAATTTCAATATGTACCTATGCTGAATCTTTTTTATTTTCCTGATAGGTAAAAATATCTAAGAAAATCCATTGGAGAATTACTTTTGCAAAGTTAGGGGATTTACAGAAACAAAGTTAATAATCAAATTCGACTTTGGTGGTGTGGATCTCATAATATATTATCAGTAATAATTGATTATGTTATAATTGGATCCGGTATTGTTGTTAAAAATTCAGAACTTACACCCAGGGTATTGCCACCGAATGTGAGTACCACAGAGTACATTTTTATCTATGTGGTGAGTACTTGTATGTAGCTGGACCGTTCAAATATACCATAGACAATTTCCACAAACGAAAAAAGCGTAGAGTGCATAGACAACTGCCTTCCCAATATCATAGATTCTAGACGGCCTTGAATTGCGAGCGATATGATGCCAACTTCGCTGTAGTTTTTCCCGCAGTTTGGCGTCCACATAGATTGATAAAAAAATTATTAGCACGAATTTTCTATGTATTTAGATCAATAGGACATTTTTCAACCCCTATGATTTGTATTCCAGTGACGTTTTCATGAAACTATAATGCTATAACAGTGAACAGTTTGTTTGAGTTGATATATTGTGGTGGATTTTGTAAACATCGGGACGTGAACGCAGGCCCACGTCTATGAATTCTTGTACGTATTCTAGCCATTATAGTTTTTAGTTGCCTGTTAATGTGTAATCACGATGCAAATTCGATATATTTTGGTATAATTTGGTGCGGTTATGGTGGATTAACCTCTTATGTTTGTGTTGTTTGCTTGGTCGTAAAAACTGGGTCTGCCATAATCTAGCATAATTTGATTGTTGTATAAACCACGAGCACAGCAACAGGGTAGAGTAAATATCACGTTCACGATGATATTTCTATGAGAAAATCAAAAGTTATGACTTAATTTGATCGACACGTCATTTTATATGTTTCTAAACATTATATTGGTGTTGTTTTGAGGACGATGTCCTTTATTTTTCTCGATCGCTCGTAATCAATAAAGATTGGCGTGTTATGCCACCAGAATCATGTTAGGTCAAGAACAGAAACTACAATGTGGACTATGCTGTTTGTATACAGTTATTAATGTTAGTGGATGCACATTTTGGTCATGACCAACTTCTACTTCAAATCAATATGTCACAGAATGCACCTTATAGGTAAACTGATAGGAACCTCATTTTCTGACTAAAACTTAAACAGCATTTTTCAAGTGTAGTACATGATTCACATAAGGCTACAATAGTCCTCACTTTCTAGATATTTCTACACCCTTCCACTGTAATTCAGATCATCTGGTTAGCATTAGCCCTGTTTCAATTCCTTGACCTACTTATAGAGTAAAACTTATGCTGTTAACATGTTGTTGAATGCATTATTTAGTATAATGGGGCCCTTAGTGTGACTTGTTTCTTGTTTCTACTCCATTTTTGTACAAATTTTTGTTTCACCGGGAAGCAATCATCTCAATTGTCTATGCAACAAGGTTTTACTATCTTTGTGAACTAAATATCTGGTTAAAGGCAAAGATTTTAGAATGGGCATCATTGCATGACACTGAAACAAGGGTTTGATCTACAGGGCCATTATTTTTGCCTGGAGCTGGATTTGTATCCCGTTGACCTTAAACATGAGTCATGAAATGTGGATTTACTTTAAGCAAAACATGGTATAAGTAATGTAGGTAAAAATTACAAACTTTATCAGAGACAAACATTAACCCACTGCCTCTTACACATCTCACCTTATTGCCAGCATCCATTAACCTGCATTGGGCCTGCATGGTGAATTACCTATTTCCTATTTATCCTATTAAACCTATTTCCCTAGCAAAGAGAGGCCTGTGCCCAGCAGTTGAAAATAATAGGCAATTAAGCTAACACTTCTATAACCCTTTTCAGAATACAGTTTTAATCTTATGCTGTGAAACAAAAAAAACTGGTGACAAATTCCACAATGTGTATTTAGATGGTAACTTAAACTATATGTGATCATTGTGGACACCGTTGGACACAGCTAAATAGTAGGAGAGAGTGGAGGTTTTCAAAACTTAGCTTTCCAGTCTTCTGAACTAACATATTAGGGTTGATTTTTAGTTAACTGTACTTATTAATGAGAGCACTTATATTTTGTTACTTATATTATTTATTTATTTTCAGTCTTTTTTGGCCCACTGCAGGACAAGAAAAAGGCCTCCCTTCCTTCCTCTCTGTCATGAGCTAGTGTGGACCAATCCTGTCTGTAAGCATCAAGCTCGTCTCACCATCTTCTCCTTAGCCTGCCTCAATGTCAATAGCATTAATTATAATCCTTCCTAGTTTTGGAGACTTGTTAAACCATGTCTAATTTCCATGTCTAATCCACACATAAAAATGTGTTCAAGCCATAAATAGGGACAGTATTATCAACTGTTAAACATGGTTTTACAATAACTAGTAAAATAACTTTGTACAAGTTAAATATTATTTCCAACTGTATACTTGAACTAAATAGTACTGAATGACCTCTATTATTAGTACTGTTTCTTAGTTATATTTAAATGAGGCAAAGTATTCTATAGTCTAAGGTCATTGTTCTAGGGTTGATTTAAGTATGGAACCTACTTTTGGAGCTATCCAACTATTTATTTACAGCCTTGTTTCAGTATCAGTTCTGAGTCTCTCTGTGCCCTTTGGTAAAGACCTCCAACCTCTTCAAATTCTCCCTGTTCCTTGTCTGTCTAGTCCAGCTCCAGCCGTCCTCACCAATTCATCACGAAGTTTTATATACAATACATACCTAACTTAGGAATTTAAGATTCATATTCTCTTAGTATTCACCCCCCTTTTTTTTTTTTGAGGATTGGAATTCATCAAATGACCCCTCCCGCTCTGGGTGGAGCAGAAGGGAGTGTCTAGACTCTTACTGACTAAAACCCACCCGTGTTCCTTCCTTAGCCCTTTATGTTCCAGGGCAGCGGTAACCCTTTCGGACGATCCCACTACCCTGGCAGGCTTTGGCCCTATCGGGCCCCGTCACAGTATTCACCCCCTTTATTGCAAACATAATAGATGGACTGAGTGAATGATGATATGATGACATGATATGGTAAGATATGGGTATAAAGGGGGTGACTACGGAGATGATGACTTATAGAGAAGAAAAAAATATGTTGCGCCAACCCCAAATAAATTGGTATAAGGACAGGAGAGTGACAATGCAGACTAGGCTAGGGCTGTTAAATGAAAAATGTATGGATGTGTCAATATTTCTGTCTTTTATGAATCAGAATGTTGGGCCACAAAAGAGAAGAATGTAAGGAAATTGCATGCAACAGATGAGAATGCTAAGAGGGATGTGTGGTGTTACACGAATGGATAGAATAAGAAATGAGTACATGGCACCAGTGACTGAAAAGTTGTGCGGGCATGTGATGTGGAGGAATTACAAAAAAATTGAGAGGAGGAAAGTTTTGAGTATCAATGAGGATCGCTATAAGAGTAGGGGAAGACCAAAGAAACAATGGATGGACTGTGAGAAAGATGATATGGGTTTTGATGGCACGGTTGGCGCAGTGGTTAAGCGATTGACTGCTGCGCTGCGTGTCGCGGGTTCCCGCACGGAATAAATATTTGTATGGCCTACAAGTAGTTGTTCCGGGTCTGGCTGTTTGTGTATGTGAGTTTAAATGTTTGTAAACGCACCCATGATACAGGAGAAATTCCTAGAGTGGGGCACCGCTTTAAAATTAAAAAAAAATGGGGTGACTACCGAGTTGATGACTAATAGTGAAGAATGGAAAAATAAGACCGAGCAACTCCAAATAAATTTAGATAAGGGCAGGGGTATGATGATAATGTGTTGAATTGTATCTAATACATAGGTTAGGTATGGGAGCTCCAATATCACATAATAATACAGAGGTGTGATGGTTTACCTTCTTCATCACACACATTGACCAAAGACATCAAACCACAACACGCCTGTTTTCCTCAAAGGATTAGGCTGAGGTAATAATAATTAGTACACCCACATTGTGCCAGTTATATTTAAGACCTATGTAGTCAAAATCAAAAGTCATTTATTCAAATTAGGCTGAGAATCAGCACTTTTCGAACGTCAAAATTACAAAAGACAGTCCCCAAAAACGCCCTTCACCACTTCCTAGTGCTATCGCTGGGAAGAGGAAGTGGCGCAACAAACACCCCAGCAGCACAGCTGTCTGTTCAGTTAGAAAATACTTGATTGTATACAATACTAGGTGTGGTAGTGGGGGGTAAGCCTATTGCCAGCAACTGGGCACAAGTCCAGGCTCCAGGTTGCTCCTGAGAAATTCATGGAAATACCCAATAACACTTGCCTGACCTGGGAATCAGAACCAGCTCAGCAGTAGCAGTAGCGAGCAATACACCAGCGAGGCAAGGAAAGCCACATGCTACATTGTTTTGGCATTTGTGCTGCACCATACTCTTGTAAAGGGAACCTCACATTTCAATGGCATTTATATATATAGTTGTTGAGGTTTAGCATGGCAATAGCGGTCATTGACTCATCTACATTTTCTAGCTTTTTTTAAATTAAGTTTGTTAATGTCCTGAATCAACGCAGTGGTGGCCCAGTGGTAACAGCCGCGACTTACGAGTTGTGGGTCGTAGGTTCGAACCCAGACAGGCGCTTTAGTTTGTGTAAATAATTTCATCACCACTGCTCTCTAAATAGTGAAGGAAAACATCGTGAGGAAACCGGCGTGTCCTAGAACCAAAAAAATCGAAGACATGTGACATCTACCAACCCGCACCGGGCCCGCGTAGTAGATTAAGGCCCACTCCCTCCCGCAGAGAGGAGGCCTGTGTCCTAGCAGTTGGAACATTATTAATGTCCGGAATCAATATCTATCGTGATCTTCAACATGTTCTAGTTACGAAAAACCATACAAAGTTTATTGTTTGGGTTCCTACGGAGAGATATTATAGAAAGGGCAGTGACCGCTATTGCCACGCTACAATAACGCAACAACTAGGGCAGTGACCGCTATTGCCATGCTACAACGCAACAACTAGGGCAGTGACCACTATTGCCATGCTATAACGCAACAACTATAGTTTTATGATAAAGAGGTATTGTGTTGTGTGACCCACAACCATAAATTAGATTTTGGTCTTTGAGTGTATTCAAAGACTTGTTAATTTCTGGAAAGACTTGATTCAAATAAAAAATTAGTATTTTGAGCATTTACTCCATTTTATTGAAAACGCTGTTCGTTCTAAGACACTAATAAGTTTAAATAGTTTTCTTCTCTCCTTAAAAATTACTTTAATTAGACCAGTGTTTTTCAACCTTTTTCATGGCGTGGCCCCTGTAGTACGGAAAATATTTCGTAACCCCCTTCCCTCCGCTGCTTCTAACTGGGAATTCAAGTCTGTCACCTTGGGTACCTTTTGGTTAAACAGAAAAATAGAATTCTCACAGTCAACCACTGAAGCTTTGAAGTGTTTGATTCCATTTGTAACCTCCTATAATTATAAAGAAACGGCTCCGGCTGCCCCATTAAAGAGGCTTGGCGACCCCCAAGGGGGTCGCGACCCGCACGTTGAAAAACACTGAATTAGACCATTTGAATGCACTTTGTCATCATCATCATCATTCTCCTGCCCCTTATCCCAATTTATTTGGGGTCAGCTCATCATATACTTTTCTTCCATACTTCTCTATTAGTCGCCATCTCGGTAGTCAGCCCCTGTCTAACCATATCATCATTCACATAGTCTATCTATCCATCGTTTCTTTGGTTTGGTTACTGTCAAAAAGTCAATAGAATTGGACAGACCCAGTTTCTCTTACGATTCAGGTAAACTTACACATATTCCTCTCTTTTCTTCCAGATTGGCAGCATGGCGGAAATAGTGTACCCGCAAGGCTGCCGTCCAATCACCGATGACCTCGGTCCAGACGAGCTCGTGAGGAGACTTAAGGTATGTCTTGCATGTTATTATCATTCTCCTTAATACAAGTAAAGCGGATCATACCCTACTTTCATAAAAGTTCCCTGATATAGAGCCTTCTCTGTATTTACCTATTGAGTAGACCTAGTATTCGTAATAGATAAATACAAATAAGGCGGTCAGAGAAGGACTTGATTCTATTGAACAATAAACTATGCAGTGCTTTTATGGGGAAATTATCATTATTGCGATATCCTCGCCAGCCACGATAACACAAAGCGGCAGTCCATTTTGGAATGACAATGTGCTTAAGGCTGCATTGTGAATGCGATAGAACAAAACAAAGACAAATCTTAATTAAGTAAATAAAAAATCGGCCAAGGGCGTGCCGGACCACGCACAATTAAGGGTACAGAACCCTTCATTGTGCGTGGTCACTTGGCGCACCGGCGCGGCGCGTTGAGGTGAAATTATCCCGAAAATAAAACTTACATACGTCACGGTCAATTCAGCAACTGCAAATGTATTTTTAAATACAAAAAAAAAAAATTGGGATACAATATATAAATGAACGATTTTCGGACTTTTTCCTTTACTTGTGCTGTGAGACCTTGCTTCTTGAGAAATTTTATAATTTTAGGTCAACGAGAATTACTCTATAGGTTTTGATTTACATAATTTCACGTATCAAAATATGTCGCATAAAATAAATGACCGTATTTTTTTATTGGGTTGAATTGAAGCTTACTTTTTTAGAGCTCCAAGGGATCATAGATCTGCGTATTTCATATGAATTCGAACTTGATACTCCACACGTTCCTGAGGAAAAGGGTCTTGTTTGACAGACAAACAGACAGACGGACGGACGAACTGACAACGAAGTGATCCTATAAGGGTTCCGTTTTTTCCTTTTAAAGGTACGGAACCCTAAGAATGTATTTTAATTATTTGAAATCGAGTCTCTCAGGCGACAGAGACCCTTCGGTTCAGGTAAGTAAGCATATGAAAATACATATTATAACCATATTATTATAACACAACTATGGAAATCTTTTTCCCTTAATTCTTTAGCATGCGTCTGCTGGAGCTCTTAAGGGAATGTGCCAATGCACTTTTCCGCCTGATATAATTCTCAAACATATCTAAAACGCTGTCATACATAAAACTTGACATTCGCATGATAAACCTTATCAGGTCATTGCCTTTTTAGCAAAACGAGGACAACCGAGTTATTAGGGCTTTATTCATAACGATGTTATAGATATTTTCATCGTGTTTATGTAAAATTGTACATATTCCTATAGTTAGGGGCTGATTTTTCAATAATCAGATAACTTTTATCTGAACAATTAATATCTCAGCTTGACATACATACGTAAACTCACACTTTTTCCCATGGGGGTAGACAGAACCTTCAGAACGTATAGAAGATAGCAATCTAAATGGACTCGGCCCAGAATTCGACTATTTGTTTGGCGCCATCACCATCGTCCATCTGTTCCTGTAATCTGCTACGATCTTTATATACACCTTTTGCTTAGTTTACGTTCATTCTTCCGCTGGATGCGGGAAGCACAGAACCGGCCGAAGTGGCGGTGCTTGGGGGAGGTCTTTGTGCAGCAGTGGAAGTCTTTCGGCTGAAATGATGATAGTGACGGTTATACACCTGGGGGCCTACTCCGAAGTAGTATCGGCCGAATGTTCGGCCGTTTCCTGCTACGAAGTTACTATTTGGTTCGGTCGGTTCCGATCCTACACTCCTACACTCTTTCGAATATTGACTATGGTCCCGACCCAACTGAGCCGATCCGAACTTTTTTCGCATTTTTCAATAATATTCGGTTCGGCCATGTGCCCGGTCCGATCCGAACATTCGCACTTTGCACTTCGGAGTAGGCCCTTTGCTCCTTAATTGCGTAAAACATCTGAATCATTTTGAAGGATATTTCTAATACATTGCTTCATATGTTCGACAGATCTGTCTGCTCAACAACCTATATAATGCAATTAATGTTGTTGAACTGTCAAAATGAAACCCATTGCTACTTACCCCGCTGGTCATACACGCACGCCGGTTGCGAATACCTACTACGCAGCTGACCTTTCTGAAGAACATCACTAATAAGGTTACCCTATGTTATATTTTCCGCACAAAAGCTGTCAAACCGCAAAAGATCAAATAGACCATTGAGACAATGTAGTCGACGATGGCGACGATGGACGTGGTAGCCAGAAAAAAAAAATCAATCATCATCTCATCATCTGCGTAGCCTTTTCCCAACTATGTTGGGGTCGGCTTCCAGTCTAACCTGATGCAGCTGAATACCAGTATTACCAGTAAAAAAAAAAATCAATATGGATATTTATTTCAGCCATATTCTAGCCTCCCAAAAAAGAACAAACAACAGGAGGGGTCGCACCCTACACATCCAATCTCGTCCCTCAGAACACAGGAGCTGGACTCGCAATTGAAAAGCGTAATTTATGCACGGTGATGCCTGCAGGTTTACTGTCTATGTTATTTAATAGTCTATTTTTGTTTTTTGTCTGGAATTTATCAGTAGCAGCCAGAAGCCCAGACTTATGCCCAGTTGATGGCAATAAGCTCGCCCATTATTACATGGGAATTTAACATAACTGTCGAAATGTGGGGTGTACGATAAGTAAACCTCTGCCCAACCCTTCGAGGAAACAAGGAGTGATGTAATGTTATGTATTTTTTTAGATATATAGTTGCATTCTTGACGGCACGGTTGGCGCAGTGGTTAAGCGATTGACTGCTGCGCTGCGTGTCGCGGGTTCGATTCCCGCACTGAACAAATATTTGTATGACCTACATGTATTTGTTCCGAGTCTGGGTGTTTTTCTATCTATAATATGTATGTATTTACAAAAAAAAAAAAAAATGTATATAAGTAGTTTATCAGCCATCTTGTTACCATAACACAAGCATTAGGTTGCTTAGCTTGGGACTAGATGGCGCTGTGTGAAATGTCCAGGGATATTATTATTATTATTATTCTATTCTAAGTACTGATTATTTTACTCTATTATCTATTTGTCAAATCTGTAGTAATCGTTAAATCTAACTTGGTTTCCGTACGTCATTTTCCACCCACCACTGAACCGCCACTGAAAATCATTGCAGTGCTGCGGGTCCCCCTATAGCACAGCATCATGCTAAATGGAAGGCTTCTTGTCACAGTTACAACATGCAGCTGCCGACTATTTCTGTTCTATGCTCTTGGTTAAAGATCTTTTTTATTTTTATTATCAGAGTAAACTTATCTTTATATAAAAATAGGTTTATTCGTCACAGAAACACGTGCATACAAGCACGTGTTTCTGTGACGAATAAATCTATTTTTTTTTCTATCTTTTCTTTCAATGTCTCGCAGCCCCAGCACTCGTCGGTAATATCCGGTCATGTCAAATACACTGACGAATTTTGCGGTTTCTTTGGCCCTTTGAGGCCTATGGCACAAATTACTAAATAGTTACTACGCCTATGGTTTCTGTCATTGATTTTGTGGGGTTTATTGCTAAACATTACGTTTTGAATTATTTTTTATGAATGTTAAAATAGCTGCTAAACAGCACCCTTATTACCAGTGATAGGAATAGGTAGTGCCTATTTGCCTAAGCTTCGAAGAACAGAGACAAGAAACGGAGACTTCCTTAGGACTAAATTTTTTCCGGGACATCTGTCCCGAAATTCGGGACAACACTTTTAAATACATTAAAAAAATATGTTATTTGGAATAAGTAATTCGTCTATATTTACCTAAAGTTTGCGACTAGACATAACATTTATAACTCCATAATAATAACTTATCCTCTATGGGCTCTAAAGGAAAAATAAAACACATTGAATATTGTTGTAAGTTACAACAATATTCTATGTGTTTTTTTCGGGACAGATGTCCCGGAAAAAAATTAGCCCTAAGGAAGTCTCCGTTTCTTGTCTCTGTTCTTCGAAGTTTGGGCAAATAGGCACTACCTATTCCTATCACTGCTTATTACGTAATACACTTGAAATGACATGCCTTTCATAGTTTCATTAGGATATATTTTCATACCTGTATGCCCCGAAGGGTTTAGGCAGAGGTGCACCTATAGGAATACTTACCCACATTTTGCGAGTTGTGTTTAAATCTCATCTAATATGCAGCGAGCCTATTACTTAACATGACGCCAGGTTGTTTTTGTGTAGGCTAGGTGGTTAGGAGCCGAGCCAAAACAAAATCAAAGTCAGAAAGAACGCTAATCCAAAACGATGTATAAGTGGATTCGGGGAAGTAAGAAATTTTACGCGGACGAAGTTGCGGGCTGAAGCTAGACATTAGAATTCTGACTAGGGAATGAAACATGAAACGTCACGCGACCATAAAGCAATACGATTAATTAATTATGTCCTCGTTTGTAATCAATACTTATTAAAAGCTTTAAACAAGCTTGGAATAACTTAGTTCCACGCCAAACGCTTTCATAATTGATTTATTTTATTTCTAATTAAGAGGAGGCTCCCTAATTTCATGTAAATTTGAACTAATATTCTGGGACAGTCACACATGCAATCAAAATTGAACTTTATTAGATAATATAATGGATCTTTTATCTTTGCATGTATAAGACAGAAACGTAATTGTAACATTTTCGCCCGATTCATTATTTATTCGAAAATCATGTGTTTTTTAAGGATTATTGCATTTTTTTTCAAGATGGCTCAGCCTTTATGTCTAAAATAAATGTTCACAGTAAGAAAATATACTTTACTATCGACCCATAAGACATTTTTTCTCTAGATCAATTATTACTTTAGTTATAAACGAAATAAGAATTGAGACTTACGACATTTAGTTTCGAGCTCCAACGCGATCAAGGAGTGCACGCGGTATTCAACTTTATTACTGATGTGTTAGCGGCCTAACCCGCCTAACGGCCAGCCGGTTCGTCAGTGCCGCGCTGTGCGCCATCGTGAGAGGGTGTATCGCTCGCGCGCGCGTTCAATACGTATTTTATTTGGGAGTTATTTTAATAAAATTCACATTAAAACGCTACCTATACAATGGGAAACAAACACAATAAAAGACGTCATGAACAGAAGAGAAAGAAAGACGAAAGCTTAAAAAATATTGCAAGAATCATGAGAAGCAAAGCAGTATTTTTTTATTAGTATTTTTTTTTTTAAATACGTATATATTATTTTGACGAAACGTCTAATCTAAAGTATAAAATTGTATGACAGTCGATCGATATTCATACAATTTTATACTTTAGGCTATGGTAATACGGTCCTATTTTCAATGGAGCCAGTAAATTCCGCGAAGATTTTTCCGCTGTCTGAACTTCGCCAAAAATGTAAACAAATATGAGTTTATGGAAAAATAATTTTAATTTCTACACAATAAAGTTTAGTTTACGCTACAACTTCACACATTTTTATAACTTTTTCAATAGTGCTAGTCACTCTGAAATGAACTTAATTGCCATTACAATAAAGTTGATATTCCTTTAACTTGAATTAACGTCAATTTGAAACAAATAAAATTTAAATATAGATATCTCTATGATGATCAGATAAATTTGATTTGATTGCAGCCGCCCTATATCATAACTACTGCTAATAATTATTATTGCATGCAACTACAACCTAGCGCGTGGGTTCAAGGCCAGATTGTTACAGTTGTGTTGGAGATTGTGAGAACATAGGAAGCTATGGAGGCGATTTGATTGTATTAAGTACCTATATAACAATATTATAAGTAGTATAACAATTATGTTGTTTATGCTTATATATAAATTGTTGAAGATGTTTTATCCGAATAATGACTAATAAGTATATACTCTCTTAGGAAAAAAAAATTAAGGCAAATTTCCCGAATTTGAATGTCATCCGGAACAAGGAAACTTATTGGAGACGCCTTCTCAGTTGCATAATTTAGTTTCTGTTCCTGCGAAATCATGATGCAAGTTGTTGCAGTTTTTGTCTGGCTTGTTAATTCTGATGGCGTCACAGATGTATTTGCGAGCTGATAAAATTTTTATTTTACAAAAAAGCTTTCTGTCTTTTATAGGGTAACGTGTGTCGGTCATGAGTTTCTGCATGTTATTACAAAATCGGCGCAAAATATGATTTCTACAGTTAATCTTTTCGACTGTAATGTTTGCGTAGGGCCGTGACTCAATAATTTTTGTGTAGGTACTGCTATCGCCATCTGCTATAAATCGTCCATAAATAATGTTGTGCATTTCAATCGATTTTTTTAAACCTGCTATGATTGTTGCTTCCATGCCTGTAGATGGGACGTCATAATTTTTGTAACATACGAGGGCGACACTGAAAGTTTTTAGAACCGGCCACTTGTAAAGGATATAATAAAGAAATAAGTTCAAATTTTGAAAATGGAACTCTGCCAATTTTATTGTGTATGTATTTTATATAATAATAATAACGTTTATTTATAAACATGCTGCAGATTTACTATAACTTATCTTAAAAAAAATATAGAGGACACAGTTGCTCATTTGCCTGAACTAGGTGGAACCTGTTTCAGGCTAGAAAGGTGCAAAAAAAAATTAACAACTGAGAAGACTAATTAAAAATTAATATTACCTTAAAAGACTAACATGTTTTATTTACAGACAACGAGTAAATCCTCTGTCTCACTGTATGATATGCTAAGTAAAAATTGCAGAATAACCTTTTTACAGTCGCAATTATTTAATTTATAAATACTTTTTTTCCTATTTAATTTATTGTATAGAAATGGACCTAAAAATGTATAAAATCTGTTTACAAAGAAATATTTAGAGGATGCATTGGACTTACATGCAATTTACAGACAGAATTTTATTCATTTGTCATTTGTTTACGATTTGGCGGCAAATTGAAAATTGTCTGCGTTACGTCAGCATGAATTTAACGCGAGAAAAATTTCGTACAATGATTTTTTATGACTTTCGATGTCATTTAAGTCAACAAGAAAGTTATGATTGACTTCGATTGGCCTTTTACGATGAAATGCCATCTCGCGCCACTGTTTACAACTTGTTTAATGCGTTTAAACGTGGTCGCACTAATCTCACCGATGATCTGCGTGAGGGACGGCCTTTTACGGTGACGACTGAAGATAACATCAGTTTTGTGCGGCGTATGATAGATACTGACAAAAGAGTGACTTATCAGCAGATTCGGACAAGCTTAGGCATCGGTATGAGTCAAGTGCACAACATCATCCATGAACATTTAGCGGCCAGAAAGCTTTGTGCCCGGTGGATACCTCATAATTATTTCCGAAAATAAAAGAAAAACTTCGAGGAAAACGTTTTATGGACGCCGAGGAAGCAGTGGCTGCATTTCAAAATGCCGTCAAAGAGACCCCTACGGACGAGTGGGCAAATTGCTTTTCTCAGTGGTTCCATCGGATGCAGCGATGTATTGATGTAAATGGACACTATTTTGAAAAGATATAATTTTCAGTGTCACCCTCGTATATGGTCTTTTATAGCATTTCCACTTTTTTGACAAATGCATCATTACTTTTTTTTACTAAATTATTTCAACTGAGCATGACTACCACCACTTGCTTGTATTCCAGCTACAGCGTCTTTATGTTCTGTTCCGATGCCTCTTTTGAATTTCTTATTGCACATCATGCACTGCAAATTTAGCCGAGAAAAAAGTCAAATTTTGGTGTTCAGAAACCAATTGAATCGAGTTTAATCCCCAGTTAAAAAAGAGATTTATGATCAGCAACCACTTGCAACTTATCATAAAAAATCGTATATCAATAATACGTCTTCCAGTTGAAAAGAAATGAAGTTTCAGCCGTAAAAGTAAGTAGATATCTGAACTATTCCGATAAGCTGTTTTTGACTTTAAGCATCTCGAGCTGGCAACGAATACTTCTGTATCAAATATGAGCCTTATTCTTACCTCGTTACTTTTATTATTGGAAATGTTGTTTTTGTACCAGTTTAAAAAACATTTTGTTTTGTGTTGTTTAACAGACGTGATGGATATTGATATCTAAACACGATAAAAAAAAACAGATTTCTCAACTCATACTTCAAGTAACACCACCAGTGGTCATTGACTCCAAAAAACAAACAATCATCAATTCCAATCTTTTTAATTTGTCGATTTTAGACTGCGGAGTTTCTCTAGCTAATTTAATTTGACCATGTTTTGAGTAATGTAGTAGTTAGTATTAAATAAACTATTATATTTCATAAAATAAAATATATATAATAATATAAAGGTGTTTCTATTCCATCCATGTTCGCTATTCTAAAATCAAAATACGTAAAGTTAGAATTTTGCGTCGACGGGGCGACCTTCGGCTCGCTCGCGGAAGCGAAGCGCGGCGTGGCGGGGCGCATGGGGCGGAGCTTGCGTGGAAATTATTTCAGAGTGCCTGGTCTTAATATCTGTCTATAATAAAGGCTGAAAGTCTGACAACCAATCTTACCAAGGGGTATCGTATTACCCAGTAACTTGGTTGTGGAGGTCAGATAGGCAGTCGCTCTATGTAAAATACTGGTATTCAGCTGCATTCGGTTGGACTGTAAGCCGACCCCAACATAGTTGGGAAAAGGCTAGGCAGATGATGAAGATCTGTCTATATTAATAATAAAGCTGAAGAGTTTGTTTGAACGCGCTAATCTTTGGAACTATCAGAAGGATTTGAAAATTTCTTTTTGTATTTCATAGCCCATTTCTTGAGGAAGGCAATAGGTAATATAGGGATGTTACCTATAGCCTTCTAGAGCTAGAACTCTAAGGAGCGAAGCAAAAACAAAAAGAGTCGCTAAACGAAATAATAGCCCGGGTAGGCGATGCGATGCGACGGAGTAGGTCGGGGAACAAGTAATTTCAGCGGACCAAGTCGCGGACAGAAGCTAGTTAAGTAATAAAATGTTTTTAGCCTGTAGTTAGGAATGAGACACCCACTTGCTCTAGTGGGTTTCATATTAAATATAGGTATTATGTAGAAATATTTTATCGTCTAGTGCTTTCTAGTTGGGATATCTGAAGCTCTGTAGTCTGGATTTTGTAAAGAACCGTATTGAATCTTCGCATTTCGTTAGAAAGGTTTGCAAGCTATAGTATTTTTATCTCACGGAAGCGACGCGTGCTTTACTTGTGGTAACACACACACACTTCCGACTTCGCCATTGTCTCGGACGACGGTACCGAGAGCTACCGTGCTTAGACACGCTTTCACAGCGTGTTTGTACACTTGGTAACCACAAGTAAAGCGCGCGTCGCTTCATGAGATAAAAATACTGTAACAATTTGTCCCTTCTGTCTCCTGGTAACTTAACTGCAACATAGCAGTTCTCATTTTACGCAAATTAAATTCCAATTATTATCTGATGGATAACGGGCCCCAAGTTATATGTGTAGGAACTTATTGCCACTAGTTTCATTATTCGAAGTGGGTATTGTAATTTTCAGCCCTTATCAGGGCTTGTGAAGGCCGCAGGAACCCTTTGAATGGGAGAAGCACAGAACCGGTCGAAGTGGAGGTGCTTGGGGGAGGCCTATGTCCAGCAGTAGACGTCTTTCGGCTGAAAATGATGATGATGATGATGATCAGGGTGATGATGATCTCTAAGTCCGATGACGGAGATACGGCCCTTGTCCGAAAGTAGTTTTAACAGGTGTTAAATTCATTTTATCGTGCGGGCAATTTCATATCGAGAGTAGGAACAACTGTCAAATTTTCTTGTCATTCATTCTTAGTTTGGGCCCCGAACTAAATATATGTGCGAAGATGATGCGTAATACGAAACTCCGGTAACTTCGGTCGGAACTACGGATTTTGAACTTAGAGAGTAGACTCCCTCAACGGTCGACCTTCATATAGAAGGAACCGTTTCATTAGATTGCCGGCACCTGTCATCAAGTTATGCTTTCCTCTGCATGCCCAGGCCCCAGATAGACATGACCTATAAAATATGGCCTACTTTAGCGGGCCAGGTATCGGGCGGAAAATCCCTAGACTAAAATGTTTATGATTTTATTTTATATTTTTATATCAACAAGGCGCGTACCAAAGGACTCCTTTTTCCGGGATATACATATGTCAAAAAATTTCGGAACAAGACATTTGGGGAATTGCGTAACACACTAACAGTAGCAATGACTTTCATTTTGACAGTTCAGCAACATTCATTGCGTTATTTACGTTGTTGAGAAGACAAATTATTCCAACATATGAAGTAAGTAATGGATTAGCAATATCCTTCAAAATGATTCAGTCAGACTGTGATTGAAAGTGTTTTACGCAATCATGGTGAACGATACAGGTGAAAAACATTTAAATTGCCTAATCTCATACGGATTGGTAGATTATATAGGCAAACAATTTGGATTTTGATCCGACATCAAGAACCACTGCTGCATCGCCTGCCCGCGCTACTATTTCGTTTTCGCTTATCGTTATTTCTGAATTTTTTCATTTTGCTCGGTTCCAAAGGGTCTTAGCGTGATGTTAAATAACCTAAGCCTTCCTCAAAATTGGGCTATCAAATGTAAAAATAATTTTTAAAACACTGGCAGTTCCAGAGATTAACGCGTTTAAACAAACTCTTCAGCTTTACTATTAGTATTAGCCCGCGACTTCGTTCGCGTGAAATTTCTCGTTCCCCCGACCCACTCCGCGCCGCGTCGCGTTGCCTGCCCCTACCCTACTTCTAAGGGTCTTAGCGTGATGTTAAATAGCCTATAGCCTTCCTCAGGAATTGGGCTATCAAATCCTACTAATAATATTAGAAATGCGAAAGTTTATGATGATGGATATCCATTCATCCGTCATCACAAATTTTCGCATTTTTAATTAAATTCGGAACAGATTTTTATGAACCTTTACAGTAATACAGTACACTTAGCTTACATTAGAATAACATATTTTAAATCTTTTATCATACCTTTTATCACGATATTTCCACGGGATCGAGACTTATGCGGGTGAAACCACAGGGCGCTGCTAGGCTAGCAGCGCTTTGCGGTTTCACCAACACTAGCAGTGCTGGTAGTTCCATAGATTAGCGCGCTGTAGAGTTTAGTTTGTTTTAGAGAAGGTACGTATTTACGCGACCAGGTTTTTATACCAGAAGGCCAATTCTCGTAATTTAAAACGTTCAAAATCTAGTCGCAGTCTCATCTCGGCGACAAACAAATGTCAAAAACCTGTCAAAATGTAGGGAAATTAGAAGTATTTTTTGACAGATTGAGACTGAGATCAGACTGTGAACGTTCTTAAAATTACGAGAATTGCCCCTCAGGTATTTGCTTCCAAGTACCGAACCGAAATACTTGCAAGACTTCAAAGTATTCGCTCAACTACGTAGATACTCAACTGCGTTAGTTTTCACAAATGCGATCATGCTCCTTATCATTAAGAGTCTACGGAACAATTTCGTATGCAAGTATTTTGTTACTTTATTGGTTTGTAAGTATTTATTTATAAACGCGTCATGGATCAATTTCCTATGCAAGTATTTTTTCTTCTAACAGAGCTTGGAGTGGATTTGATTATGCTTCTTATCAGTAAGAGTCTACGGATCAATTTCCTATGCAAGTATTTTTACTTCCAACAGGGCTTTTGAATACGCGATTGTACCTACTTCTTGTATGAAGTCATGGATCAATTTTCGATGCAGATAGAAAATACTTGAAAGTATTTCGAGCCCTGGTTTTTTAAAGTGGACGTACTTGGAAGCCCTGGTACTCGATTTTGCAAGTACAGACGCCAGCACATCAAGCTACTACAATCTGTCAAATTTCTTTATTAGATTTTCAACTTTATCGCCAAAGCATTAGGTTCAAAGTTGATTGGGAAAATTTGACAGTTTCGGTTAGCTTGATGTGCTGGCGTGTGTACAACCCATGTCTAGTTTGTTTGTCAAGCTTTATTATTTGTATAATATAGCGAAAGCTCTCTATCACAACACGCAAATGTTTACACTGTAATAATAAGCTCACAGTGTGACTGATATCGGATGGCTTGAGTAATTTGTTGTTGGATGCGACTAACAGGTGTTCAGTCATGCAACTACGCAGTCGCATCGCAATTTATACATGAACGAGCGTCGCAACGACGACTGTGAGAAATCGATAATGTTTCTCTGTATTAATTCGTTCCTTAGTTTTTACAGTTTAGGTTTCATTGCATAGAAGACATTGTTTACTGTTTAGCTTTACTTAATCTACTTTTCGAGTCATCACGCTTTTACTGAAGATTCATCATCATCTGCCTAGCCTTTTCTCAACTATGTTGGGGTAGACTTCCAGTCTAACCGGATTCAGCTGAATACCAGTATTTTACATTGAACGACTACCTATCTGACCTCCACAACCCAGTTACTGGGTAACACCATACTCCTTGGTAAGACTGATTGTCGGTTTTTCAGGCTTCTGACTACCCGTAACGACTCGAAGATCCACGAATGACAGCCGGGACCAACGGCTTAACGTGCTTTCGTAAATGTAGCTTAACCTGATCGATCGATCCATGCGGCTGTTATTACTTAGCCACGAGCTCCTCAAGACTAAACACAATACAAACTCATTTCGTTTATTGAACCTTCGTGTTTACACTTTGATGACCAAATCAGTCGGCCATTTTAACAGATCATTGTTTGGGTTTCGTAAGATATGTTCACATCGCCACATATGACTTTGAAACTGTCGGTTTACCGACTACCGTACTAAGTTTTGTGAAGATGCTTCGAAAGTTTGAGACCCTACGTCTTGCCAGACTTCCAAGCTGCGATTATGGTTAGAAAAGTATGTTCCATGTTGGTATACAGTAGTATCTTTCTAACTTTGGGCGTCTAAAACTTCGAGTTTAGATCTTGGACAGAAAAGTGTGTTCAAAATTGGTCCCAGTGTACGGGAGTTGTTTATGTTGGTACATTTTTATGTGGATATTGTTTTTGTATCAAGGGTTGGTGCAGATAAACTAAAGATACTAAACGCTGTTGCCACATACGCCTTGGAGCTAATCAGAAATCTGCTTGTATATGTAAAGACCCGCGACTTCGTCCGAGTTAAATTTCTGGTTCCCCCAACGCTACCCCGTCGCATCGCATCGCATGCCCGCGCTATCACTTCGTTTTCGCTTAGCGCTATTTCTGAGTTTTTATCGGTTTAGCGCGATGTTTAAATGGCCTATAGCCTTCCTCAAGGATTGGGCTATCAAGAATTTTTCAAATCTGACTGCTAGTTCCAGATATTAGCGCGTTTACACAAACTTCAGCTGTATTATTAGTATAGATGTATGCTTCGAAATTAACCCTTTTCTATCGTATTTATGGTGGTGTTCTTTGGTAATTTTTTTTGGTCCTATATTAAGCTACGCTTGCCGCGGTTGGTCTGTGGATGGGTGACCATCTTTACATACCGAGACCCCTCCGTGCCTCGGAAAGCACGTTAAGCCGTTGATCCCGGCTGTCATTCGTGGATCATTGACAGTCGTTACGGGTAGTCAGAAGCCCGAAAGTCTGACAACCAGTCTTACGAAGGGGTATCGTATTACCCAGTAACTGGGTTGTGGAGGTCAGAAGGCAGTCGCTCCATGTAAAATACTGGTATTCAGCTGCATCCGGTTAGACTGGAAGCCGACCCCAACATAGTTGGGAAAAGGCTAGGCAGATGATGATTTAGCTAAACGCCCTAAAGGTCTCTGTACACAGCGGGCGGGGCGCGGCGGGACGGGACGGCGACGCGGCGCTGGCGCGGCGGTAGTGTTCACACTGCGGGCGCGATCACGTCCCGTCCAGCCGCGCCTTTCTTTCTTCAAAAAGAAGTTGAGCGATTTAGACGTGGAAACGCTATTGCTCTCATTTGCGCTAGCTAAAAAAAAACAACGTAAGCGGAAATGGGTGCATGAAATAAATCAAAAACGCGCTAGCGTCCCGCCACGCCCCGCTCCGCCACTTCTGACTTGTATTCCCGCTCGGCGCGGCGGAGCGGCGCGACGTTGATATCCGTGGGCGCGACGGTTACCGTCGCGTCGAGCGGGGCGGCTCTGTGTGGCGTCGTCCGTAATATCTAGTACATTACAACTGCTCAGCGTCGTGTCGCCGTCCCGTGCCGCCGCGCCCCGCCTGCTGTGTGCAGAGACCTTTAGGGACCATGTTTGGATGTACAGTCGCCAAAAGAGATAAATAACCAGGGTCGTCGGATATAAAGTTTAGTAAGAAACCGATGGATGTTTTCGAATGAAATTTAGTTTGATAAATTAAATGTTTGTTTTCTATTAATTAAATAAAATTTTATCCGAAAATATCAATCAGTTTCTTACTAAACTTCAACTATATATCCGACCACCCTGGTTACATATTATCTCCTTTGGTGACCGTACCTGGTCTCGGCGACATTCGAAAACCTCTCTAGATGTTAAGTCGATTCACCGTTTGTTGTTGTTTGTCGTTCAGAACGTGAACATTTCTATATAATTTGTTTGCCTTTAGCACGCTAACTTCGCCGGCCTGGAATAATTGGAACGAAGCGAGTCTTTTTGCTTTGTTCGACTTGGTGCATCCTCGACAGTTAGTTTGTCGACTCCTATATCAACTTTCGCAACATCCCGTCGCCGTTCGCTTTCCGACTTAGAGGCTAGTCGCATATATGGCAGCATCGTAATGAAACAGCGTAGGTTGGGCCTTTGCCTGAGAAAAGGTGAATTGAAGGGAATTGACACGTTTGGAACCTCTCTGTGTTCTGAACTTAGCTTCCTTTGCTAATCTTCATACATATATCATTCTTCTACATGGATATGCCAATGAACTCCTAAACGGCTGGACAGATTTTGAAGATTTTTTTTGTGTGTGGTTGAATTGGTTCCTGATGATTTAGATTCACAATTGGACCCAAATAGGTGGCGCTGTGATTCAGTTCCAAGACGATATTCTGTTCACGACACGTGCACGATTTTATCAACAAAAAGTACTAGGCTTGCATGAATTCACGATACGAGTAGTATTTCAATCAATAGCAATATCCAAATCCTGGTAGTAGATTTGAATAGTTGGCATACAGATAGTTTATAACCTGGATTATCACAGCCGATACTTTTTATCCCAGTAGTAGGTACTTTCCCGTGCTAATTCTCGACCTTCACGCGGGCGAAGCGGCGGTCCAAAGCTAGTTAATTATACATCCTTAACATCCTCGAATACTTTAAAAGGCTTTCTTCTATGTATAATAGAGTACTCTCCAAGCTAAATAACATCTATTGTCAGGAGCACCGTAGCGTCATATTGACCTACTTACTCACAGGTATAACAAGTAGGTATTTCTGTACCCTGAAGCTTATTGATTTTACGTCGAAAGCTGATATTTGTTGATTGGTATATACCTACATAGTTTATTTACCGGTAGATACATCCAGTGCAATATCACGGTAAGATAATAATACCGTGGCAATATCGATCTCAGGATCAGGCTGCTTTGATTCTAGGAAAATGGGAACACTGATATCTTTTATTTAACGATGTTATGAAATTGCGACATTAATTTTTACATATAATTTTTATTGAATATTTATCCTTCAACATGATTCGGAGTGATTGGAAGTGTGTTACGCAACTCGGGTGCTAAAATCTTTAACTATCTATGGCATTGCGACATTCCTAAAAAGTTTCTGGAGAAGAAATTTTCTAGCTTCACATCCAATGAAGAACTCACTTTTTTGTTTGGATGTCATTGACTATGCCACAGAGTAACTAGTTAGGCTAGTCCAATGAGACAGCCTTGTTTAGCAAGTAGTGATAAATACATTTTATTACTAAAGTAGCTTTTGAAAGAGCGTCATGAAATTTTGGCTCCCGACCCACCGTGTCGCATCCTATCACCCGCACGCGCTTCTACTTCGTTTTCTGACTTTTTTCTTTTTGCTCAGCTCCTAAGGTTCGTACCGTGATGTTAAATAGCCTATAACGTTCTTCAAGAATTGGGCTATCGAAAAGCAAAAAAGTTTCTTTAAAAACCGACTGATAGTTCCAGAGATTGGCGCGTTCAAACAAAAAAACTTTTCAGCTTTATTATTAGTATAGATATACAGGGTTATTTTTCAAAGACCAGCCAAATTTAAGGATGTGGTACAGACCATCAAACTGAACAACTTTCTCCATGGGACCAACATCGTAATCGCGAATAAAAATTCAGCCGTCCCATACATTTAGGTCGAGTAGGTATTGAAGTTTTCTATGGGACAGTTGATAAAATTTTCGCGATTACGCTATTTGTCCCATGGAAAAAGTTGTTCAGTTTGATGGTCTGTACCACATCCTTAAATTTGGCTGGTCTTTGAAAAATAATCCTGTATACATATACATACCTACTTGTAGATAGACTGTAAAAACGGTAAATAAATATCTATATTCAAATTTTATTTGTTTCAAATTGACGTTATTTCAAAGTTAAAGAAATATCAACTTTATTTTAATGGTATTAAGTTAATTACAGGGTGAACTACTATGGAAAGAGTTATAAAAATGTTTGAAGTTGTAGCGTAAACTGAACTTTATTGTGTAGGAATTAAAGTTATTTTTCCATAAACTCATATTTGTTTACATTACATACCTAGCTACATAGTTCGTTTATTGGTACATCCAGTGCAATATTGATCCTGATTCCTGGAATCACGCGAGGACGTGTCCTCCGTTCAACCATAGTATATGGTTCAACCAACAGGTTCAACGTGGAATATAACAGCTCTCAGGCTGCCTTGATTCTTGGAAAACGGGACCGTAAGTTACACTGAAAAGTTTTACTTATTAAAATGTACTTTATGTTTTACTCGCATAAATGATAAAATACGTTGTAGAATATTAACTGTTTGATGCACTTAGTTATAAATTATCTTTGGCACGTCCTGCAGAGCTTTAATTTAATTGTTTAAAATGTACTTAATGTTTTACTCGCATAAATGATAAAATACGTTGTAGAATATTAACTGTTTGATGCACTTAGTTATAAATTATCTTTGGCACGTCCTGCAGAGCTTTAATTTAATTGTATCAGCAGTGGGATTACGCTCGAAGCTCGGTGGAATATAATTTCAGTACATGGTGTCTTGTTCGCTAGACAGAGCTTTAGAACTAATTAAATCGAGAAATTTATATATCTATTATCCATTCTTTTACGTTTTAACGATGGGATGACATTGGGACATTTCTGAAAAGTTTCTGGAGATGATAATTTCTAGCTTGACTTTCAATGGCCGTTTTTAATACGCTTTTATTAGTTTCACTTATACCTAACTAACAATGTAATAAAATCTTAAGAGGCAATTTTAATCTACTTCTAATTATAGTATCGAAATGAAACTTTGTATGTATATGTAGTTCAGAAGACAAAACTATAATTTATTATCTTGGAGCTGATCTGATGATGGAGTCAGGAGGTGGATAGAGGAACTCTTCTGTGACATTCAATAGCTTCTCAACGAGCGCTTTTATAATTTGTAACGAGACGATAGTATCGTGGACGTCCACGGTATCACCATAACACAGGGAAGTAAAATATATGGAAATATTTATTAAGACGCTTTAAATTACCGTTCACGATAATGTTATAACGTGCACGTATTTCCATTCATTTCATAGACATGGATGTGGATAATTTCATCACGTAAGGAATTATAAAAGCGCACATTGAAGAACTCTCATTTTTAGTTTCCGTACCCAAACGGTGGCAACGGAACCTTTTACTAAACCTCCGCTATCCGTCCGTCCGACTGTCAGCGGGCTGTATCTCATGAAGAGGTATAGGTAGACAGTTGAAATGTTCTGTGTGTATTTCTATTGCCGCTATAACAACAAATAATAAAAATAGAATAAAGTTAAAAATTAAAGGGTTCTCCATACAAGAAACGTGTTTGTTTCGGCGTTTTTGCTTTGTCCGACTCGCACTTGGCCGATTTTTTTTTTATTAGATGGCAAGCTAGACTACTCGCAGATTAAATAACTAGGCTAGTCCAAGGAGGCAATCTGCACCCTAATTGCGTAACACACAATCAATCAGAATCATATTGAAGCAAATTCCTAATCCATTGCTTCATAAGTTCGAAAAATGTGTCTGCTCAACACGTAAATAACGCAATGAATGTTGTTAAGCTGTCAAAATGAAACCGATTCCAATTGATGGTGTGTTACGCAATTAGGGTGCTGGTTTGGCAAGCAATGTTTTGTAACAGTTAATACATTTAGTTACTAAATATATGTATGTATACTTGTAGACAGATTGTATTAAAAGTCTCACCACGTGGATCGTAATAAAAACCAAACATCTGCTCATCCCGCAAGGTGTGAGCCCCTCACGGAAACGGGTTCCTTTCAAATGTTAGCAGAGGGCGGTCTACCGAGTTGTCACTTTAATTTTTTATCGACATCACTTCGGATCTGTGCGTTTAATTGGTTTTAAATGTTATTAGGGTTCTCAATAACTTAATAAGAACTGCACCCTAATCACCCACACTTTCAATCAATTGTGATTGGAAGTTTTGAAGAAAATTCCTAATCCATTGCTTCATAGGTTTGAAAATCTGTTCAGCAATGTGAATAACGTATGTACAGACAGACGCCAGCACATCAAGCTACCCGAAACTGTAAAATTTTCCCAATCAACCTTGAATTAATTTTTATTGTCCTACAATTACCATAAAGTATGCTCATGCCGCCTGTGATGCAGGTTTATCCTAGTACAGGCATCTAACATAATTATACCTTTGTAAGTTATTTCTGAGACTTTATGTTAATATTTCACCAATTTAATACTGAATAAAATATTATTTTTATTATTAATGCTTTAGCGATACAGTTGAAAATTTATTAAAGAAATTTGACAGATTGTAGTAGCTTGATGTGTTGGCGTCTGTACGTGGCTAAACTGTCAAAATGAAAGATATTGCGATCAATTGTCATTTTATGTGTATACGGCTTTGTTTTGTTTGTGGTGCTAGGGGCCGCGTTGCTTCTTATATAGGTCGTTTTCTGGTTGAACAGCTGTCACACTGATTTTGTTCTCATCTCCCATTGACGAGTGCACAATTTAATGTCTAGACATCGTGTTTATAGTAGATAGGTACCTAGACTAGTAAGCAGCACTTCGTAAACCTACTTACTGTAGGCACCTATGGCGTAGTGCTCTTGCTCACTCAGGTGGCATAATAGAAAGAGACGGAGAAGGGATACTATAAATATAATAATGAGGTTCTTCTCTCAAGAGCCCTGACCACTGGTAGCTTGGAGCCTGTTACCGATACCGGAGGGCTAATATTTTTTTTTAAATTTGTAAAGTTATTGTAAAAAATATTTTAAAATGTAATTGATAATTATGTATTCTTCATTTAATGTCATGTCAGTGAACAGTGGTGGCCCAGTCATAACGGCCCCGACTTCGTGTTGTAGGTCTAGGTTCGAACCCAGGCTTCGATTTACTTAGTGTAAATAATTTCATTACCACTGCTCGAAAACATCGTGAGGAAACCGGCATGTCCTAGAGCCAAAAATTCGAGGACATGAATGTGATATCTATCAACCCGCACAAGACCCTCGTGGTAGACTACAGCCCACTCTCTCTTACCGAGAGGAGGTCTGTTTTCCAGCAGTGGGAACTTCATAGGCTGATTATGGATATGCTTAATTAAATAAAGGAAATAATTAATAATAGTAAAAAGTATATTGTTACATTATTTAAATGTGACACTGCATCTCGCTCTAGGATACTCTGTGTCGCACGATCCAGTCTCTAATATGAACTACTTTATTACTTTTTAACCGACTTCAAACATTCCTTATGTCTACATTTCTCCTTCAATGCAATATTCCAAGCTCTAAACGCCAAAAACTGTCCAGAAACTAATATATCCCATCGTGAAATCCATGAAAGTCACAGTTCGTTCACAAACGCCAATAACATGTAGGATAGTGACAAGCGCGTGATAAATGTAGTGAAAGATCACAGGGAGCACTTCACACTAATATGACTACAATCACTTCGCAAAACGCACTGAAATAGCGTAAAGCGACAAGTGAAATGTAATTTTAGTAACACAGTAAAGTGCCAAAATAAACATGTTTTATTTTTAAACTGTGCTGAAAGAATAACCGTAGCATAACATGGACATGTAGAATACATGCTAATAAAGTGCCGGTGACCTAATTTGTTTTTATTGTGTAATGTCGCATCGGTATGTTACCATTAATACCGTATCGCTCTAAATATTGATTATTAGAAGTAGAATTTTCGCGATTGTAATCGGATATTTTTTGGCGTAAAATAAAATTTACATATTTTAATTTCATCATCATCATCATCATAGGCCTCTCTTTTCATGTGCTAATCCTCATGCTCCTGTGCCAGCCTCATCCAGGTTCTACCTGCAATGGTAACAATGTCGTCGCCCAATCTCGCCGCCGGACGAACAACACTTCCGTCTCCCAGTCCTTGGATGCCACTCGGTTACTACCTTAATTCACCTGTCATCAATGCGGCGATTCTAGTTTAGCATGCTTTAAATTAGTATATATAACATCCGTCTGGGATCTAAGGACCAACATGAAATGAATCGTAGTATCAGAAGACCAATTCTCGTCGCAATCTGAGGGGCATTTCTCGTAATTTTAAGAACGTTCACAGTCTGATTTGTCTCAATCTGTCAAAAATACGCCTAATTTCCCTGTCTCAATCTGTCAAAAATACGTCTAATTTCCCTACATTTTGACAGGTTTTTGACATTTGTATGTCGTCGAGATGAGACTGCGACTAGATTTTGAACGTTTTAAATTACGAGAATTGGCCTTCTGATCTCGGCGACTTCATCATAATCTGCCTAGCCTTTCCCCAATTATGTTTGGGTCAGCTTCAGTAGTCTGCTACTGAAGCTGACCGGTAGACGAGCACGAAAACCCGCTTCTTTATGCAAGCACCCTTAGTTTGGGAACCGAACTAATCTTATGTCCGTAATACGGAGTTGGAAACGCCCATAACTTAGGCCAAACTACGGACTTGGACACCCTGTATTAAACGAATCGTACTATCGGGTGTATTACCGCAACTTAAAAAGAAAGACCTATGGCGTCGGTATGATCGATCGTTCGATTGTGACGTAGTAGTACGCTGTGTAATGGCTTGTTACAACTAAGTGTATTGTGTGAGGCAACAGCCTTGTGCCAGGAGAAAATGAAGGGCACGAGTTTTCTAAGAAACTCAAGCACGTGTGGAGGATCTTGTGAGACATTCGAGTAACAATTACTGTTCCATTTCTCCGATAACTATATTTATTGTGTAAGACTTTTATTGTACTTATATATAGCTATAATGTTATTCATCCATGCGCCTGTGTATGTAGCTGTATTACCTGGGAATAAATATTGAACAATGTCCTTACTAGATCCTACTAACATTATACATGAAAGTTTGAATGGATGGATAGATGGATGGATGTTTGTTACTCTTTCACGCAAAAACGAATTTACGGATTTGGATGAAATTTGGCACACAGATGGTTTATAACCAGGATTAACGTATAGGATACTTTTTATCCCGATATTCCCATGGGATCGAAACTTATGCGGGTGAAACCGCGTGGCGCTGCTAGTACATACATATATAAACTTGCGCCTTCGTCCCATGGGGGTAGGCGGAACGCCACCTGCTACAATCGTTGCTACTCCTTTTGCTTCGGTTACGTTCATACATCATACAGTCTACTCTCTAAGTACGTCAACGAAGATACGGGCCCATCCGAAAGTAGTTTATCCGTCAAAATAAGTGTCAAATTCAATTTTTCGGACGGACGAAACGATATCTGATGTAGGGACTGTCAAATCGTGTTATCATCCATCCTTAGTTCGGACTCCGAAATAAGCTTTTGTCCGTAAGTCATAGGGAAATGGAAAAACTCATAACTTCGGCCGAAACTACGGCCTACTAAAGACTTCATGCTTAGGAAGTAGACATCCTGGCCCATTATGCCCGTACTTATTGTATGTGAAATTAGGAATGCAAAATCCAAAGAGGTTCTAAACTTATTCCTAGTATTTGTCAAGATCGCATCTTACCTTTTGGTGGACTAAATATTTGCCTCCGTATACATAATTTGAAAACAATAAGGACTCGCTAGCCATTGTCTTTTAAAATTCTACACGTGAAGGTTTTCCGCTATCAATTATTATGTTAATTTTCTAAAACTCGCTGAAAAACTTGCATATTTTCGCTACAGTTCTGTAAACACAAATGAAATGTCTAAACAAACTAGGATAATAAAATCCAGTAAAGCGTTTTGCTTTTACATTTCGTCGTCATTTTAATTTGTTTTAGAGAGATGAGAAACATAATAAAACTGAAAGCAATTTCTTGCGAAAGGTCATGGAGAGTGGCTGTAGATAGAAGGGTCGAGCGTTTAGCATTATGCTGACATAGACAGCTTAGTTAAAACTGGTTGCATAATAAGCTTATAATGTTCCCACTGATGGGACACAGGCCTCCTCTCCGTGAGAGGGAGTGGGCCGAAATGCACCACGTAATGCAGATTTGTAGATGTCACGTCTTCGAATTTTTAGTTCTTCACGATGTTTTCATCCACCACGCCTGGGGAAAATCTAGCCTTTAAAAAAATTGTTGTCAGGAAAATGTAATCGTATCCTGAAACCATTGAAGCGCACTACGCTACGCTGCATTTCTAATCTGTGGTAGAACTAGTGCAGTGTATTCCAATGAAAAAATGTGGAAATATTTTGGCCCTTACATTCACGAACCTGCAAAACAAATTATTATCGAACGCCCGTGAACCTGTTAATACAGTGTAGCAGGGACATTGACGTAGAAAGTCGAAAATCAAAAAGGAATTGGCTGTTTCATAGAAAAGTATAATACCTACGCGGTCAAAATGTATGGAACAGCTAATTTTTGGGGTTAAGAATCATGTACTGAATCCATTGTAACAGGTTATGCGTCGATATGGGATGCCACGCTATAAATAGCTGAACTCAATCCTAGGTAACAGACTTGCCCTCTATTAATTGGGTGGGTCTTAAACATAACGTGTGAAATGTGGGAGTATAATAAGGGTTTGTAGCGGTATCTACAACGCCACATGCGAACAACGCGTCATACTGACGTCACGCAAATCCTGCATCTCGCCAGCAGAGTTTACCGCGCAATTAGCATAGATACAATTTCCCAACCTTAATCGTTGGGCAATTGCCCGCCAGACACAACACCCGTCTGGTCGGAGGATCCTCCCTTTTCTATGGAGGATGAGGGATCTTTATACCCGTTCCTCATACCTCTATAGGTTCACCTTTGCCTAACCCTTCAGGGATTACGTAAAGTAAGTGCTTATATAGTAGAACTGTATAAGTACTTACTTTACATACGAGTAGGTAAGAATAACCATGTTATAAAAGTGAAAACACTGTACTAATATACGGTTAACTAACATGTCATACATATATCTAGTTGCAAATTGTGTACTACTATTAATAGTCCTAACTTGTAATCAATGCGAACAGTTATACAGAAAGTGTTGCGATTTCCACATGCGACACTACCACAGGATAGTCGAGTACAGAAGATCAATAACAAACTGCCTCTCTAGCATGACCAAATGGATCTATGTAATCTTACTTCTTACTAAGATTATAAACGCGAAAGTTTGTGAGGATGGATGGATGTTTGTTACTCTTTCAAGGAAAAACTAGTGCACGAATTTGGATGAGATTTGGCACACATATAGTTTATAACCAGGATTAACACATAGGATACTTTTTATCCCGATGTTCCCACGGGATCGAAACTTATGCGGGTGAAACCGCGGGGCGCTGTAGTGCTACATAAGAAAACAAATATATTTGGGACACACTAAATACAAAATGTAAAAAAGCAGCGTTTACAACTAACAAAGTTACACTATATAGCTGTCGCGTATGGCAATAGCGGTCATTGCCCTTTCCCTAATATCTCCGTAGGAACCCAAACAATAAAGTATGTATGGTTTTTCGTTACTGGAACATGTTGAAGGTTCCGATAGATATTGATTCAAGACGTTAACAGACTTTATTTCAGTTTTTGGCATAAAAATGCTAGAAAATGTAGGTGGGTGGGGTAGTTATTGTATATTGCCATGCTAATATGTAATATATTATTATATTAGCAGGGCAATATACAGGGTGGCAAGGACATCGACGCGCAAACTGTAACCATGGATTCAGCACATGAGTTTAGACCCCATAGCGTCGAAATTTTTCGTCTGTTTAAAAAAAAAAAGTCTTCTGTTTCATAGAAAAGTGTAATACCTACGCGGTTAAAATGTATGGAACAGCAATATTTTTTTTTTTATAACCGACGTAAAATTTCGACGCTATGGGGTTTAAACTCATGTGCTGAATCCATGGTTACAGTTTGCGCGTCGATGTCCCTGCCACCCTGTATAGTTACATACATAATTATTGCCATGTTAAAACGCGACAGCTATAGTTACGTATTTATCGCTGGCCATTACCGTCAAGATACATGTTTAGTTTCAGAAACTCAGACGAAGTGCACACGAAAACGTGACTGCCCTATTTAACTTGATGTACGCGCTCTATTTTGCAGCGAATGCTGACTTCGACACCTGTCCGAGATCTGTCTATTTATCTACTTATTCCTGATCTCTCTCCGGTTGTGTCGGATTGCCGTCCCATCGGACTATGATAGTAAGGGAAGAGGGAGAGCACCTACTGTGTCTGCGCGCACACTTGTGCACTATAATATCCCCCGCGCCGAAGGCTAGTCTCCGTTGAGATTGACCGGCGCCGTGGCCAAAATACGGTCTGGAGGATTTTATTTATGTACTTAATAAAATTCACTGACAACGCTCAGCCTAAATAGATGGTTCTACAAGCTTGAAATTTTGTACTAGAGTTCCTTATCAGAAAGTGGGCACAAAAAAAAATATTTGGAAATTATTCTCCTGAAGAGATAAAATATGCGATGAATGTTTGTATTTCAAAGAAAAAGCTCGTAATTTTTGTCGGCTTCCATTCCTCCTGTAATACTTCGTCAAAAAACACGCCTTGTTGAATCTTGTCCTTCTGAAAGGTATAATTTATTGTTCGATAATATTGTTTACCCATTTTACGATTGTGAAAGGAAGTGTTTAGCTACCGATGTTATGAAACGTCTTTGTTTAAAAACAAATGTAGGAGTAATTGACAGATCTCAGACTAATTTAGCATAACATCACGAAGGGTATTCCACGAAAGGTAAGGCAGAGGAGTACCTATAGTACCCGCATTTCCCCAGTTCTGTTGTAAGTTTTATCACATTTTTAACCCCCGACGCACGCAAAAACGATGGGGTGTTATCCGTGTTATAAGTTTGACGTGTCTGTGTGTAAGACGGAGGGAGGTTTCACGTTTAAGTATAGCTTTTTTGTTCTATTTGTGGCTATTATTTCAATAGTTTATTTTTTTAATTGTTTTTCTTTTTACATTCATACTACTTTTTTTTTATTATTTTGTGTCGGGGGTTTTTTAGAATTTTAATTTAATTTATTTCACGGTCCAAAAGACCGCTACAGCAAGGACTATTCCTTACAAGTTTTAATATCTGAGACTTGAGACATGAAGGGGCTCCTGGTTAAATAATAACAGCCGCACAGGTCGATCGATCAGGTTAAGCCACGCTTGCCTAGGTTGGTCTGTGGATGGGTGACCATCTTTACATACCCGAGTCCCCTGCGTGCCTCGGAAAGCACGTTAAGCGGTTGGTCCCGGCTGTCATTCGTGGAACTTTGACAGTCGCAACGGGTAGTCAGAAGCCCGTAAGTCTGACAACCAGTCTTACCAAGGGGTATCGTATTACCCAGTATTCTGGGTTGTGGAGGTCAAATAGGCAGTCGCTCCATGTAGGTAAAATACTGGTATTAATCTGCATCCGGTTAGACTGGAAGCCGACCCCAACATAGTTGGGAAAAGGCATATATGATGATGACGTCATGACTTGAGACATGAAGAAAAGGCTGGGAGCACCAAGTGTGCAAGTAAGAACATACTGCAACGACATATAGGAAAAGTGTGCAGTACTAATAGCAACATCCTCTCTTACATCCGTTATGTAACGTTCACTTGTTTCTAATGGACTGCAAGACAAATATTTTAACATCAGCCGGTCTATTCTATAAGAATCTCACCGTGAAAACTTAGGTGAAGTGAGCTGTCATTCCACATGATGCTAGAGATTGACACTTTTAACAGCTCACTACACCAAACTTTTCACGGTGACGTGGTTACATAGCAACGGTGGACCAGTGGTATAGGTCGTGTCTTGAGTTCGAACTCAGAAAGGCACTTTACATTGTGTATTTAATTTCATCACCACTGCTTTCAAAACGGTGAAGGAAAGCAGCATGTCCTAGAACCAAAAATTCGAAGACATGTGACATCCAACCTGCACTGGGCCCGCATGGTGGATTATTGCTCACTCCCTCACAGAGAGGAAGCCTGTGTGCAGTGGGAACATTATGTTCTAATTATGCTGGTTACAGAATAGCGCTACAGAGCGTCAGTAACTTGAGACGTTTTGAGCTCTAGGATTTTACTTGTCGGGTTGTTTGATTGCGTTATTACGTAGTTTTTTTTATCGATTACTCGGCAACGCCCCGGGACTTTGTTATAACTCATAAGTCATCTGTCTCGGGTTTTTATGATCCCTCTGGGGTTTAGAAATGCCTCGTTATGATATAAAAGGAAATAAACTGTGCAGTACAGTCACATTTTGGGATTAGTTCCAGGTTTTGTCAGATTTAAGGAAAGAAAAAGTACCTATTTATTGAAACTCGCACGGGAAGATTACGAACTAAACTAAACACAATTATAGAGACATTAAAAAAAAAGTATTTTTAACCCCCGACAGAAACAGAAGAGTGTTATAAGTTTAACGTGTGTATCTGAGTATCTGTCTGCGTCATCGTACCTCTCAAACTGCTAAACCGATTTTGATTTAAAAAAAAAAAAAAAGAGATAGTCCAAAATCTTGAGGCCAAAATGCTCCTATCTCAGCTTCATTTCTTAAAATCATCATTTCTGCTGGAGAATATTCCGTTTTAATATAGTATTATGAATAGGGATTTAAACGGATTATCCCATCTATCCTAGTAGCTTTATGGAAGCTACTAGGTACATACAAAAAATCCAGCTCAAAATGACTGGCTTTTTCAGAATCGCACAAACGCAGCCACAAATTCCGGCCTTTCAGAATTCGTCGAAAAACTCCGCTTTGGCATAGCTGCCTTTTTAGCAAGCCTTGACACTATATTGGCACCAAGTTGCAGTCATAAATTAAAACTACTGTTTAATTGAATTTTGTCACCTTTAATGCATTTTAATCTTGACTTTTTGCCTTGAATCTATAGTAATAATAAAGCTGAAGAGTTTGTTTGTTATAACACGCTTCTGGGTTGTCGGATTTGAAAAGTTCTTTTTGCATATTGCCCAATACATGAGCAAGGGGGTTATCGTATTACCCAGTAACTGGGTTTTGGAGGTCAGATAGGCAGTCACTCTATGTAAAATAGTTTTATTCAGGCATTCGGTTAGACTGGAAGCCGACCCCAACATAGTTGGAAAAAGGCTAGGCAGATGATGATGATGAGCCTAATTCTTGAGTAAGGCTTATAGGCTATTTAACATCACGCTACGACGAGACGAGCAAAAAGAAATTAAGTCAGAAAGAACGCTAAGCAAAAACGAAATAATAGCGCGGGCAGACGATGTAATGCAACGGGATGGGGTCGCCGGAACAAAAAATTTCACGCGAATGAAGTCGCGGGCAGAACCTAGTCCTACTAATATTATAAATGCGAAAGTTTGTATGGATGGATGGATGTTTGTTACTCTTTCACGCAAAAACCACTAAACGGACTTGGATGAAATTTGGTACACAGATAGTTTATAACCGGATTAACACATAGGATACTTTTTATCCCTTTATTCTCACGGGGTCGAAACTTATGCGGGTGAAACCGCGGGCGCAGCTAGTAATTCATAAATCTAATATTCACCAATAATTCGCTAGTTTTAGTACTGCCCCGTGTTCCTAAAGTAATTAAATAGAGTCCGTAAGATTAAGAAGGAAGATTGAAGTGCTAAAGTAGGAAAATGAGGTTCCTATTCACCTTGAATTAAAGGTCATAATTGTGAATCAGTTGTGATCGGTTGTTAGCATTTCGTTTGCGAGGACCAATGTAACCAGTTTCACTTATTAATTTACGCAACTTTGCTTCATTGGTTTGCTCATTATCATGATTTAAACAGCTGATATTTCTGAGGTGTACGCTGAGGTTGCCATTCATCACTAATTTGCTACGTCTCCTAAGTCTTCCAATGTCCTATCAACCACATCTGGTTCAAGGAAATTGTTGAGCTTTTGTGTCTGCTTCTGATTTCTCAGTAGCAGCTCGGAGTCTGCATCTGTGCCCGGTTGATGGCAATAGGTTCTCCCCCTATTAAGCCACCGGCACATTACTGTGTTGTGTTGTGTCGTGACGCGGAATACACCAATCACACGTATCTGTTCAGGACTACGTCAAATCATAACGAGTTTTGATTGGCAAAAACTGCGTTAGAAGGCGACACGACACAACACAACACAGTAATGTAAATCGGGCCTTATAGTCCTGCTTATCGATTTCGATAATGGCGACCCTTTGAAATTATTATTTCCTAGCCAAAATATGACTCGCCAGACCGAATTTTGTTTTAAATACCCGGTCACAACTAATGCAATACAATTGACCGACAGAGTTAAAGGTATGAGGGCTTAGGTCTCTCTTTACGTATTTGACGTTTTTCGGTTAGTGTACGCGATTTTTTTTTTCGATTTTTTTAAACATTTTTGTAGATAGTAGAGCTCCAAGACGACCTGTTTGTAGCGAGCCTTCCCCAAGTCCAAACGCTTAGATGCCTCTTGAACACATCCTTATAGCGGAGCTGTTGACCGCCAATGTTCCGTTTACCTTTCACCATGGGACTTAAACATAAATGTGTGTGTACTATAGGTACACCTCTGCCCAACCCTAAGGGAAAACTAGGCGTTATGTTATTTGTTGTGATGTGTGTCTGTTTCGCGGACAGTATGTGTTACAAATTCTTGTCGTATATGGATCCTATCGGTTACTTCAAAATCAAAATATTTTATTTCACATAAAGCTAGGTGCACGATTCCAATTGGTCGTTTCCTATGGAGAAGAGCCGGCAAGAAACTCCACGGTTACTCTTTTAATAATAATTGGCTTTTACAAAGTTTTCAAATTATAGTGTTAACAGGTATGGGAGGACAGTGTAGGCCTGTCAACAAGTAGCAGGTACTTAACAAAATAGAAAATGGTCTACAGCTCTACAGTTTACAAGGCTTGCAACGTTCTCACATTCATAAAATACTATATGGTCACACCATTTCATGTAAGTGCACGCATCCGGTCAGGCCAACCTGGCGCAGATTCGCCTGTTCAGTTTTGCATCTCCTCCTATCTATTGGCTTTACGTCGAGCCAAATCCAAGTCTATCCTTTGTGCCCCTTACCGTGCCTTGGGGCAATAGGCTCGCCTCTTCTATCAAGAATTGATGACGTCATCGTTAAGCTATAGGTGTTCCGTGTAGCATGATAAGATATGATAATAAGCATCTTTGGGGATAGACTAGTTCGTCGTAAGCTCGTGTGTCATGTCATGTTTGATATTACTCGTAATGAAAGAGTTTTTCCTGCTTTCTCAGTAATAAATGGCCACGACATAATTAGGTATGTGTGATATGTTGCATGTAATTTCTTTTGCCATCTAAATATAGCGCCAGATAAATTAGTTCTGTTGAGATAGATACAAAATATTTGTATTTTATGCGCAGCGTATCAATGTTTTATTTATAAAGAAACGTCGGTAGACTCGTGCATATGTAAGAGTGCTTGGGAGAGCAGTTTGTGTAACTGGCAATTACAATCAATCGATCAAATACGGTTCTTTGATATCATATCGTACGTAATGAGAGGGCCCGTAGCTAAATTACACGGTGGGTGGATCGATCCGTAAATGCGCTTGTATAGTCGACCGCACGTTGGTGGTAACACTTTGACCTTGAGCTGGCCTATCGATGCAAGAAGTTTTAATTGAATAAGAGGCCAGCTTTTACTGATTTTCTTACCAGTGTCTTACGGCCTACTACACCCGGTGAAAGTAAATTGAAAAATATGTTTGTTGCATCAACTTAACTTATTTTAGTTGCAATGGGGAGAATCCTTTAAGCAAATAGTTTGCTTGTGTTAGGATGCTCCGCCCCTCCCCAGGTTATATAATTGTTAATAAGTTATTGAGCCTGTTCAAGTATGTAAACTTATACAAATAAAAACAAAAGAATGAAATGGAAACAGTGTTTTTATGAAAGGCAAAAAACGCGCTGGGATGTGTGTGTTATGTGGTAGGAGATGGTGTGAACTTGAGCAAAAAGAAGCGACGTCACTGGACCCGTGCATCTTTTTACCTAAGGGCGTAAATTGACACATCGAGCTGCAGGTGCGTGACAGTTACGTACGACGCTCTACGCAGCATTGACTTTTTTAAACTCAATGGGCCTTATTTATGACCAGGTACTTACTGTATGTGCCTGAAGTTGTGTATGTTACATGCTATCTTGTGTACACACCCCGCAGTTAAGCTACTTACGTGGTGGTGATTCCGGAGATGGGTGACGTTTTATACAGCGTAACTAAAGTCCCTCCATGTGAAACGGCCAAAATCTATGTCAGGCTAGCTGGGCCCCGCGGTTTCACCCACATAAGTTTGGATTCCTTGGGAATATCGGGATAAAAAGTATCCTATGTCCTAATCCAGGTCATGGTCTACCCGTGTGACAAATTTTATCCGAATCCGTTCAGCCGTTTTAGCGTGAAAGTGTAACAAATAAACATAAATACAAAATCAAATCTTTTCACTTTATAATATTGATTTATGTATAAGGAGGCTAGAAAAACAATATAAAAAGCAATTATTTACGTTACACGCCACTTCCACTAAACCGCTACTAGTTAGTTTGGGAGCTGACCCCAATATTGTCGACACAGGGCGCGGATAATGACAACGTCAGTGGTGCGAGCGAGCTGCCTTTGTGGTCACAAATCCACTCAGCGTTGTGACTGGTAATGGTAACCTCTATTATAGGACAGCCCTTTGTCCATCACTAGGCTAAGATAAGCAATCGATTGCGTGCATAATCACATTGACGCTTTTGACTGTCCGAAGAATAGTGCTGTCTTCGTCTTACAAATCGTCTTCGTTATAGAAATTCAGACACGATGTAAAAATTGTTAATGAATAAATGAATTGAAATACAAATTGCAATTAAATGAAAGAAAATTTAAAACTTATATTAAAATTACACTTTGTAAGGAGGGTTATTACAAATTAGAGGATTATATCCAAGATAAGAATGCTTGGAAACATGCTGGTCCTGCTCCATAGGACAATCTCTAGAGTCTAGACAAAATCAAACTGGTTGCTAATGTAATTGTATAATTTATTCTTTTTTTTTTCCCCGGACTTATTACTCCTTATTTATTTATAAAAATCGTCTACTTTTGGAATGTTTGTAAATATGTGAGCACCATGTATCTATCACATGGTTAATTTATATGTCATGGTTTCATTACTTCATTTTAATTCTTTTACCTATTGTGGTATAGTAATTTTATTTTAGGTGCATCGTCTTTACATATAATTATATAATTAATGTACCTATGCAAAATATTGTAAACATTTTAAAAGAGTAACGGTGGAGTTTCTTGCCCATTCTTCTCCATACGAAAACTACATTTTGGAAGGGGCGACTAGAATCAATTTTATTTCAATTTTATTTTTGACGTTTAAAAGTGCCTTTTATGTGTCTATTTGAAATAAATGATTTAACTTTGACTTTTGACAACGAAAATAAGAAATAAATTAGATATAAGAAATTAGAGAACTGTCAAACTGCTTGTCATAATTGTGCGGAATATTTGGAAGAGTTGTTTTAAAACGAATTTGACAACTCTAATTTTTGCCCATCTCTTAGTTGTTATGTGGGACGCAATATTTTTACACTAGGTAGTTGGTGTTAAAAAGAATCAGGGCAGTATTCAGTATGTATCAAAATAACAAAAATATTCTAAACTAGCTGTGCCCGCGACTTCGTTTTTTTTTTGTTCATGTGGTTTTCGGGAAACAGTAACGTGTCTCTTTTTTTTTACTAATTCTTTTTCTAAATAAAAGTAGTAAGTATCGTAATAATCGGTTCAGCCGTTTCGGAGATTACCCGTAACAAAGCGTATATACTTTCATTCTATGCATTTAATAAGAAGCTATTGTTTTGACATTACAAACAGACACTTTAATTTTATTTGTTTGTCTGTGACTCCTACCGTAGGATCTGGCAGGCACTCGCAAAAGACAGAATTGTGTAGAAAAGGGAGAGGGAGGCTTTTGCCCAGCATTGGGACAATACAGGCTAGTTAGATTAGATTTGTATGTATAGATTTTTCGTTTTCCACAGCTCACCCACATGCAGACGTTAGGTCACATTAGAGTTGACTGGAATCTAGATGTAATCTCTGAACAAATTGTTCTATTGTCTACATGACTCCTGACCTAGATTGGGTCGACGTGATGGGACAGTATGCTGCACTAAATGGAGTTAAGCCTATCTATCAAGGTGATTACTAGACTCATCGGGGCATTAATTATGTTTAGGATCGATTCTGGCTATTTGCCGTATTTTTGTGTCGATTTGAAGTCATTTTTGTTAAGGGACTGGTTTAGGGGAAATATATATATTCTCATTTCGGACTAGAAGTACTCATTATTCATATAGTATTAGTAACAATGACTTAAAAACTATGTTAGTAAACTTTTACAAACTAAGGGCTGATTTTCCCATCGCCAGATAACTTTTATTCGAGGAATAAAATTGACGTTAGACAGTTTTCGTATGAAATAACTGTCAAAATTACAAAATGGTTCCTAGAATAAAGTTATCAGATAATTGAAAAATCAGCCCTAAAACAACTAAAGTTCGTTTTTTAAATCCAGATACTAATTTGACAAGTATAATGTCAAATTTCTATACTAAAAAACGCAAACACCATAGACTTAAATGTCGGATTATCAAACTGATGAAAATTGTATCTAGGATTAAAAAACGAACCTTAAAAAAGACGTGGTCCAACACACGTTGGCACGTGACTCCGTACACAGTGCTTATGAGGCACTGGGTACGGGACTGTCCACTTTGTCCAATGGAATCCTTTGTGCTAATACAACCAAGGCAAATGTTATGGTCGGAATGTCAGCATTTAGCTTCCTTTGCACTCTCGTCCATGGTACACCCATTTGCGAAGGGCCAGCGATTTCCTTATCTATCATAGCAGGTCACAATCGTGCTAAATAAACTTATATTATTTGTATGAAACCTTGACACCAGCCTGCCACAAGTAATATCTATTGTAACGATACCCCCTGGAGGCCAACGCGTAGATCAATAAGTTATAGAGCGGTATACGATAAAAAGAAAGATTTTTTAAGCTTGATGTTACTAGAACCCCCTACATAAATTGGAAGCCTCTTAGACTGCAGCCCGGTCTTCCACAATTATCTTTACACTATGTTCCATGTTACGGGTTTGGTTTCCGCACTTAGTCCTGGACCATTGTGCGTGGTACACTATTCTTATTCTCCTTTTTCTTTCGCAGGTCCTAGCGCACACATTACAAGGTTTAGGCCAAGATGAGGGCATGTACCAGCAGTACATACCGCTGGCAATCCACTTGGCCGACGAGTTCTTCCTCACACACGCCTCCAGAGATGTTCAGCTGCTCATCGCGTGCTGTATCGCTGATGTACTCCGGGTTTATGCCCCGGAGGCGCCGTATAAAGATCAGGAACAGGTGAGCATTAAAAGAACGCAGAAGAGAGGTTTTGTTGTCTTCTTAGCGTGTCGCTGGCAATCTAAATGAGTTGGCCCAGAATTGACGTTTACCAGTTTGGCACCTTCAGTAGCGTCCATCAGTTCCTGTATCGTGCAGGCAACAGCACCCTAATTGCGTAACACACTATTAATCTCAATCTGAATAATTTTGAAGTATATTGCTATAGTTTGACCGAAACTGCTGTACCGCGCCATAGGAATGCGCGGCGAGGCGGGGGGCGGGACGCCGTGAGCGATGACGAATGAGCGGCCTGCACTGCCCCCCCGTCTCGTCTCGCCGCGCACATACCGAAGGCGCGGTACAGCGGTTTTAGTCAAACTATAATGTATTGCTTCATATGTTCGAAAAATTTGTCTGCTCAACAAAGTAAATAACGTAATGAATGTTGTTGAACTGTCAAAATGGAAGCTATTGCTACTGATGATGTGTTACGCAATCTCCCCGCTGCACAGTGTGAAATTTTGCGTCAATTGCGGTCACCTATATTTTATCCCTTCATCCTATAGATCCAGCGAATCAAATAATTTAACAGTGAGACTGTTAAGTTATTTGATTTTTATTTTGTGTTGTTAATAACTATATTATGAATGCTCAAAGTTAAAATCAGATACGGAATCAATAGGAATACGGAGAAAACTGCAATTTAGTGAAAATTGAAAATAAATCAATTTCTCTTTGAAAATTGTAGATGCAATACCTAAACTTTGTATGGAGTTAGATATTGTATTGTTACTTTAATAAAATAATGATTTATGTAAATCATATTATTATTTTGAAATTTACAAATAAAAACAGTTTTTTGCTGACGTCAGCATAACTTTAAATAACTCTAAAACTATAAATAATAAAATCATGGTTCCTTCCCAGAAGTTTTAGTTCTTCGCTGGATCTATATGATGAAGGATAAAATATAGGTGACCGCAATTGAAGCAAAATTCCACAGTGTGCGCTGGACACGTTTCGTTGTAAGAAGAATGAATATCTAAGATTACAATGGAGACATTCATGGAGTGTTACAATCGGTTCTATCGTATCGTAAGGCGATCTTGTACAAAAACCTTCAAAAATATTTTATTTATTAAATGTATAATCCTCCAGACCGTATGTCGGCAAGGCGGCCAATCTCAACAGAGACTAGCCTTCAGCGCGGGAGATGTAGTGCGCAAGTGTGTGCGCAGACACAGGTGCACAAGAGAGTGCACATTCACTCTTATAGTCCGATGGGACGGCAATCCGATACGATCGGAGAGAGATCAGACTATATTATATATCAGGGTTGGCAACCCTACTTTTAACCGTAGGGCATTAGAGTCCAATGTAATTTTTTTTTTTTTTTAAAGCATTTCACAAATTATTGTATAATATCCTCATTTGATATCGCACACAGACAAAACCAATAGCGGTACATACTAACAAGCTCTTCGGCCTATAATTACTTATTAATAGAACGCTTCGGTAATATCTATAAATTATGGCGATATTAATGCCATCGGAGCTAATCGATACAATGTAAACGAACGTGAGGGCGTTTTAAGAAATAATTAATAGCTTTTACCTACTGTTAAAAGCTATTAATTATTTCTTAAAAGCAAGTATGTAAGAATATATTTTTTTTAACGTAAAAGAACGCAAGACATGTCGTCTGCTTAGAATTCCTCGATATTTATTCATGTTCATGAATATGTACGGTAAACTCGGGAAACCTTTTAACATGACTAAAGGAAAAACTTTCCAAGTTTAATTGGATATCACAAGTTAGTGCTTAAACTTTTATGTGTACTTAGCATGTTTTTACTATGAGTTTCTAAGCGTATAGGAGCCCTACCGGCTCCTATACGGAAACTCGTTAAGTAAATTAAAGGCCAGGTGATCATTTCCATGAATAGGGGGCGAGCCTATTTCCGTGCACCACAAATCGAAACTACGGATTTAGAAATTCCCACTGGAAAAACCAAATAACTTGTCCGAGATTGGGGATCAGCACCCCAATTACGTAATACACTTTCTAACACAAACCTATTTCCTAGAAAATTGGTAAGCTATTGTTTCATGTGTTTGAAACATTCATTTGCTCCACAAAGTAAATAACCCAATCAATATTGTTAAATTGTTAAAATAGCTTTGAGATTGTGAGTGTGTTACGCAATTACCCTGCAGGACTCCAAACTGTGCTGATATGTTATTTTAAATGAATGCTGTTTCCAAAACGTTTAGATTCGTCAAATTTTATGGGTGAATCAAAACATTGAAAGCATTCGCAGAATGCACGAGCGCTGCCTTTGTGCGCGGTTATGATTAAATCGATTTTGTGCAACCATTCAAGTGTCTAATTTGTCAATACGGGTTATGTCAGTTGGAAGATGATATGGATAGAATATGTGCTGAATTCACTGTCGCGATGCATTGCAGTTATTTTGCTGATTTGAACACGGCTTTGGTAGTTGGATGATAAGGTTACATAACATCACGCCCCTAATCCTCGAAGGGGCCGAGGTGTATTATGTATTACACGCACATTTATTCAGAATACCTCGTTGGTCTAGTGGGTACTGAATGTGAATCTGTTGAGCACAAAGGTTTGATCCTCAGGTCAGGCAAAGTGTTATTGGGAATTAGAAATTTCTCTTTGCCAGTTCGGAGTCTGGATTTTCGCTAAATTGACAGCAAAACGCTTGTCCCTATAACATGGAAGTTTATGGCAAATATAGCTGGCAAACGACAACTGCCTCGTTGCTCTAGTGGTCCTAAGCGCTACTGCAGAGCATGAGGGTTCGATTCCCAGATCAGGCACTGTCATTGGATTTTTCAATCTGGAATTTCTCAATTGCAGTCGAGTCTGAATTTGTGCCCGGTCGATGGTAATAGGCTCGCCCCCTATTACATGGAGTTTAAACTTAACTGACGAAATGTGGGTGTAATTTAGTTATACCGCTGCACAACCCTTCGGGGAAACAAGGAGTGATTTTATGTTGTGTAGTGAAATGTGGGTGCCATCTAGAATCCCTCGCTATTCTTGGTTGGTTCCCTCCATAAGCCGTAACTACTTGGTTTGCAACGCGGAAGCATGGATTGCTGTTCACAGGATGTTGTTAATGTTATCAACTCACAATCTGATTGACCCGCCCGTCGTTACATAAGTCGATATTAACGTTTATAGTACAAAATTGACTGAGTATGGTCAGATTCATCACCATCATACCGTACATTGGACGTAGGCCTCCAAGTCATAATTTTTTGCTTTTTATCCACAAATCCGTATTTATAGTGCATCGCTGGAGGCATGTATGGCCATGCCCACCGGTAGGAGTAGCGTGGGTAAGAAAAGTGAAGGTAAAGATGGTCGAGGGGATCCGATTAATGCAGGAAGCGGGAGAGCGGTTGTTGTAGCGATGCTTGGGAGAGGCCAATGTCCAACAGTGGATGTCATTGGCTTCAGTTAAGATGAAAAAGAAAGCATGTAGTTGTGTAAGTAAACGGCATGACGTTGGGAATGAATATAATATCCTTCTTCCTCTTCTACAGGTTAAGACAATATTCCTGTTCCTGATCAACCAGCTGCAAGGTCTCCGCGACCCGAAGGACCCTGCGTTCAAGCGCTACTTCTATCTGCTGGAGAACCTGGCCTATGTTAAGTCCTTCAACATGTGCTTTGAGTTGGAAGACTGCCAGGAGATCTTCTGCGCACTCTTCTCACTAATGTTCAAGATTGTCAAGTAAGTACAAAATTTTATTTTGTTTTAGAACGTGCTTATAAAAGAAAGTAATGTACGTAACGCCCGTTTTCACTAATACTAGATGACGCCTAGTGAAAGAACAAAAGCGCGCTGTTGGAGTTTCCACGCTCAGCTCAGCGCCGAAAGTTGAAAATCTAGCGCTTTTATTTAGGCATTCATTTACGTGTCGCCTAGTAAAAAGAAGCACTACTGTCTATTGCTCTGTGATCTTGTTAATATTGGTATTCCAGTGACTTGCGTATTTGCGATGAGTATTCCTTTTGAGATGAAGATGGTATTGGTAGGAATGAAAATTGGTGCTTGTGAACGTGCGAAACGTTCAACGCGACTCGAAGGACCAATGTAATGTGAACTCGATTATATTCGAGGTCGGCTGCCTAGTTTTATTCGAAAGGATGTTCTAATGTAAATGTCGTCGATATGTTAGCATTAGCAGGATTGAGTTTCACGAGTTTTCTTTCCACTTCAAATGTTGGTTTATTTATTGAATAGACTGAAAAGAGGTTAAATGATTTTGGGGTTTTCTATGACGGACTTTCTAAAAGATTTAATATAATAGCTATAATACTAGCTTCTGCCTACGACTTACTCCGCGGGAAATTTATTGTTCCCCCGACCAATCCCGTCGCATCGCATCGCATCGCCTCCCAGAGCATTTACTTCGTTTTCGCTTACCGTTCTTTCTTCCTTATTTCTTCTTGATCGGCTCCTTAGAGTCCGAGTGTGATGTTAAATATCCTATAGCCTTGCAATGCAAAAATAATTTTAGAAATCCGACTGCTAGTTTCGGTGATTAGTGCGTTCAAACAAACACAACTCTTCAGCGTTATTATCAGTATAGATTATTGTTCCAGTGCCTCTTCTCATAATTAGAAGGCGTGAGCATTGATCACGACGCCTGCATAAGGTGGATTGGCAATTTCAAACTCTTAATATAACTTCAGAAGGCCAATTCTCGTAATTTAAAACGTTCAAAATCTATTCGCAGACTGCGGCTAGATTTTGAACGTTTTAAATTGATTTAGACTGCGACTTGCAGTCTCATCTCGGCGACAAACAAAAAATTGACAAAAACTCGTCATAAATGTAGGGAAATTAGAGGTACTTTTGACAGATTGAAATCGAGTTCAGACTGTGAACGAGACGAGAGACGAATTTAAAATTACGAGAATTGTCCTTCAGATTTCCTTCATCGATATCGGAGAGATTTATTTTATACAGTTCTTTTTAACGATTTCCAGAGTGACAAAGAGAAGGACTTAACACAGTGAAGGACTTAACACATTATCAGTAATTACATATAGAACTTATACAAGTATCAATTAGAGTAGAAAATATTTATATTGCGATACTTTCCAGATAATCTAATTAAATAGTGATAAGATTTGAAATTAAGTACGTTATCATCGTTGCTTGATTTCCAATTAAAACTGGAGCTGCAGTTAAATTCTTTACTGGCATAAACATAAGTTAGGTAACAGAAAAAATATGAAACCCTGACTCCAGAACTAGGTTAGAGTTCCTGTATTTGAGGGGCCACTGACTTCTTCCAGTTAAGTTAGGTTATATTCATATTTTTATTTGTAATATTTACGGGTGTACAATCGCTTAAAGCTGAGGTTCAGTCACCAAAAGAGGTAAGTAACCAGGGTCATCGGATATGGTTGAAGTTTAGTAAGAAACCGGTGGATGTCTTCGAATGAAATTGAATTTGATAAATGAACTGTTTGTTTTCTATTCAATCAATCAACTCAGCCTATCGCACTCCACTCTGGACATAGGCCTCTCCCAGGCTGTGCCACAATACCCTGTCCTCCGCCTTCCGCATCCAGTCTGTCCCAGCCAGCTTAAGGTCGTCCCTCCATCTAGCTGGGGGACTGTTTTCTATTAATTCAATTAATAGAACACGTACACACTATATCTGAAGAACCTGGCTACTCATCTCCTTTGGTGACCGTACAATTACGGACCCTATAGCTCACAGAAAAAAGTATAAAATTAATTAATGAAAACGCATCGTATGTATGTTGAACTCTCATATTTAAAATCGTGAGTACTTGAAGACCGAGGTGTATTTGAACAATTGTGGAATCGATACTTTTCTTCATTGTTTATCAACTTTTACAGAATTTTTGACCTCCGACCGAACTCGTAAAATTGATAAAAGTTATGGATATTTAATATAACTGAAAGGCTTTTGTTTAATAACGGCTATACAGGGTGGGGTTTATTGAAAAACAAAAAAAAAAGCTCTCAACTCCTTTTTATTAAAGAACGCAAATTGCCGCACGTCCACACGTCTTTGGTAAGTCTTGCAAAACGAAAATCGCCCTTACTGCTACGATATAAAGGCACTGTATCAAATTGCTAGCACCGAAGTGCAGTTTTACATTATGTTAAAGTTAATACCATGTTATGTTAACAAATGGATTAAAATTGCGATATGAACGCCATAAGTTCATATTAAAAAAAAAAATCTTTATAACACTGTGTGACCTAAATCCGCACTTACCATAATCAGCCTTAATGTTCCCACTGCTGGGACACAGGCCTCCTCTCCCTCTCTGTGAGAGGGAATGGGCCGTTATCCACCACGCGGACCCAGTGCGGGTTGGTGGATGTCACATATCTTCGATTTTTTGGGTCTAGGACATGCCGGTTTCCTCACGATGTTGTCCTTCACCATTTTGAGAGCAACGGACTTAAGTAGTCCATTCTTACACAGAAAACCGTGAATTAAGTACGGGTTTAGGTCACACGAGTTATAAATTTTATAATACGATACCTGTGACTTAAGTAGTTAGTCCATTATTGTTAAACGCCGTGCTTTTAGTTACCGTTTTAAAACTTATGGAAAATTAGATGGGTGACATGCAATTGATTTAATCTTTCTGTCCAGGGTAGGAAGAAGAGACGAGACGATAGGATTGATAGAATAGAATACTCTTTATTATGTACACTATAATAATATAAATTTAAAAAAAATGCATTTTCTTTCTTTCTTTCAGACATAAATATAAAAATTTTACAAACGGTGACACAATGGGCAGTCTTATCGCTAAAAGCGATATTTTAAAGACAAACTTTGGATGGATTAAAACCAGCCAAGTGCGTGTCAGGCCACGCATAGAATAGGGTTCCGTAGTCACTCATAATGGCACTTTACCAGTTAGGCCTCTATAACTCCTGAACTAACAAAGTTATCTAAGCCGTTATTTAAAGTTCATCACATGGACATCATGATTTTTTTCAGATTTTTCGAGCCAGCCGTAAAGCTTTTTGAGAAGGGGGGGGGGGGGGTTGGAGAACGCCATGCGCTTATAGTTGAATATCTCGCGAACGGATACCTAAATCAAAATATCGTCTTAGCAACCTCTTAATGTTTTTAAAAGACCTGTCTATTGATACTCCACACTATGGGGCAGACGCGAGAAAAAAAAAAAAAAAAATCCCCACCGTGTAGGGGAGGTACCCCAAAAAAATATTTTTCGTGATTTTATTTTAACACTATGTCGACGTGGTAAATACACATATCCATGTAAAGTTTCATCTTTCTAACACTAACCGTTTGGAAGGTAAGTCGGCTTACCTCGGGGACGAACGGACGGACGGACTGATAGACATGACGAAACTACAAGGGTTCCGAGACGTCAACTACGGAACCCTAAAAAGGGGATAGGAAGATTAAAATGAAATCCATATAAATAGTTTTTCTCATCTGTAACGATAAGCATATCATCCATATTAATCCTTGCTCAAATACCCACCCTGCATACTACAACGTAAGTAGAAACGACCCCAGTTCTCGGAACAAAACCTTAATCCCAGAGCTTGTTCACTATTGCGAATACTAGGAACATTCCTTTTCAGCTTAATAAGGTTTTCATGTAAAAATGGCGGGTCTCAACATTTTACACTCGAGAATTTAATACGGAGTTGAAATGCAGAATATGTTGGTAGGTCTGTACTGCTTTCATACGCAATGGTTTAGGGGTCAGAGTTTTATAGTATGTAAATATAAGGTCAATAGAATTAATTTGCTCGATATAATGTTTGTAAGTATGTGAAAGTATTTACTTCAGAATCGTTTGCTGAATCGATTACTGTCATTTTTTATCCCAAAAATAATTGAAACTATAAATTACAGTCATACTTTGTACAGTCAAAACTTATGAAAATTTATGAAGTACCTACTACGCTAGACCCTTATACCACAGATTATACGTGTGCGACTGTGTGCCTGCGTGGATTTGTAATGTGACCACAATTTTCCCCCACAATCAGTATAACTAATTTAATAAAAAAACAATGTTTTATACATAATAATAAAAATTCAGTGTATGTATTATGATTATAATATAATATTCTAATTGGGGTGTTGGGCGATGTGCGTTAATTCCGGGACATGTTGTATAAGATAATATCGATATTTTTCAGATTGCAACTATCTGAAAAAATCCATCTAAATCATCCCAATACATTATACCCTAATTGTATTCGAATTGTATTGTATTCGATTGTACTGAAGCGCGGTCATAATCACGTAATCGCAAAATATTGGTTACATCATTCAAGTGTACTTAATCCAACTTCCTGACCATAATGTCTCTCCCCAGTACGGAACACTCAACAAAGGTGAAATCCTTCATGCTGGATGTCCTGTGCCCGCTCATCACGGAGTCGGACGTGGTCTCCAACGAGCTTCTGAACGTGATCCTCATGAACCTGGTGGAACCCAACAAACGCGACCACAAGTACGCTTACTCGCTCGCCAAGGAGCTGATTATCAAGACTAGTGAGACCCTTGAACCTTATATACAGGCGGTAAGTACCTATTCCAAGTTTGTTATTTAGTTGTAGTAACAAATGTATGTTTTTACTAACTTAAAGTTCAGCTTCAAAATTTTATATGAGTTTTTCAATAGTACTAGTCATTCTGAAATCAACTTAATTTACACTTGATATTTGTTTAAGTGGAAATTACGTTAATTGGATACAAGGATTTAAGGTGGGTGCACCAAGGTAGCCCGCGAAATTAAAATTTTCTTACGTTTTTGCAATTTGCTGGTCAGTACTATGATAATATGATTCGCGGCCGTAACAAATATGTATTTACAGAATTATAATCATTAGAATCAGTAATACAACTTGTTAAGTTAGCATAATCCTAAAATGTCAAGATTTCATGAAATAGTCATTCAGTGGGATTACTTGATCTTAGAGAGTTGTGTTGATGACTTTAATGATTATAATTCTGTAATTATACATATTTGTTATGGCCGTGAATCGTATTTTAATCATCGTAAAACTTAGTACTGACCAGCAAATTGCAAAAAACGTAAGAAAATTTGAATTTCGCGGGCTACCTTGGAGCATCCACCTTAAATATGAAATAGGTAACATTAGTACCTACAGTACCCGTGCGTGAATATGGGACATTGAATTCTAGAAATACTGTCAGCCAGCCGAGCCGAGACCCACCGACACTGTTCTACGCCGAACCTTTCTCAACGATATGCCATATAACTGTTGCGTACTGTCGGTATGCGTCTATGTGATATACTGTATCATGTTGTTTTTAATAAAACAATGTAAAAACAATATATTAATCAGTGTATATTTTAGTTAGCTTACATAGTTTTCTCTTGGACGCCATTACTGTCATCCTTCTAGTGTCGACCATCCATCACTCACTATCGAATGGTGATGTTCTTACTTATTAAACATATTATGTACATCCTACATATACGGTGACCTCCAAAAGTTGTTGACATTTTTCCGCTTCAGCTGTGATGCCACATTATCTATTATATTATTACGTAGGCTGTTCATCGTTAAAACTTTTTGATAGAAGATAGTATAGAGAGGTGACAGGTATACACAGCATTTTACATTTTTCTGAAATAGGACTATCCTGTGCAAAGCGCAAATTGTAAGGCTTTGTTCAGATTTCCGGCCTATGAAATGGACGGACACGGATGTGCAGGGTTGTATGGTTACTAAAAGGATAGATAGATGCGCTTTAAAATTGCTCTTTACATTTTTGTCAACCGAATTCCGCACGTGGACATACGTTATTCAAACTTGAAACGATTGACCCATTTATTTATAAACGTTACTTAAAGTAATAATTAGGACATTTTTGACGTTTACAACGTCTATTAACTTTAACCAACTTTTATAAAGGGGTTAAATATAATGACCACCATAAAATGCTTTGATACCCTTAGTTCTTGCACTTCAAATTGTATTCGAAAACCAAATGTAGTAAATGATCACTAAATCTTAGCGAGCAAATTAATGCGTTATTTCTGCCTAAATAAACCACTATGATTGCCATAAAATGTAGGTTTATTACCAAATAAAGTATTATGATGCCATATTAAGTTATGTCTCCGGCTTGCTGCAAACTAGATAGACGAGGATAATAAAAAAAAAAATGGTTAGGTTAGGTCAAAACTGCGACCTCCTACGCACAAGCCGAGCGAGCGTAGCGAGCGGTGCCACGGCAGCGGCCGGCGAGTGCCAGAAACGACTAGATTGTATAGAAAAAAAATATGGAAAAAAAGAGATTATTTTTTGCAGGCTGTCGAGAACCGAACATGATTTATTTGGAGTCATTTTGCTTAAATAGGATAGCGAGATGATAAAACTTTGGTTATAAGCAGTGATAGGAATAGGTAGTGCCTATTTGTCTAAACTTCGAAGAACAGAGACAAGAAACGGAGACTTCCTTAGGACTAAATTTTTTCCGGGACACCTGTCCCGAAAAAAACACATAGAATATTGTTATAACTTACAACAATATTCTATGTGTTTTATTTTTCCTTTAGAGCCCATAGAGGATAAGTTATTATTATGGAGTTATAAATTATAAATGTTATGTCTAGTCGCAAATTTAAGGTAAATATAGACGAATTACTTATTAAAAATAACATATTTTTTAAATGTATTTAAAAGTGTTGTCCCGTACTTTGGGACAGATGTCCCGGAAAAAAATTAGTCCTAAGGAAGTCTCCGTTTCTTGTCTCTGTTCTTCGAAGTTTAGGCAAATAGGCACTACCTATTCCTATCACTGGTTATAAGTTTACATTAAAATGCGGGTTTAATTTTGGTGATCATTTACTATTTTTGTCTGTTATATGTTACTATATCTGGTGGTAAGTTAAACATAAGCCTTTTATAAATAAACCCTGTTATGTAGAACCGGCTGTATTGCTCCATATAACTGCATTATGTATATCACGCGTATCACGTAGGTATCACATGCTAAGGTGCGGACGCATGCAGTCATTACGCTCCCCCTTTTCTAAACTATTTAAATACACATATCTGTATATTGGAGCTGCAAACATTACAGGACCGTAAACATCGAGTATAGGCTAGTTGACAGTTTTTGGGAACAAGCACACTACCAATCAGTGTTGTTCCTTTGAAGACCATTATTTTGGTACATCTATTGGTAATGCAAAATAAACGTTATGTCTGACTCATAAAGTTTGTTTCAATTTACAATTTGGCAAGGAGTGATGTGTCCTGCCGATCGATTCTGTAAAAATCTCACTGTGAAAAGTTAGGTGAAGTGAGCTTAGAGTGAGCTGTCAATAGTGTCAATCCCTAGCATTAGTTGGAATGACAGCTCACTCCACGCTCACTTCACCCAACTTTTCACGGTGAGATGGTTCGAGAATCGCACTGCTGATCTGAATAGCGTTCAATGTCACGTGGCTTTGTTTAATCTCAATTATTTTTCAAAACTATTAATTAATTTTAAATCATTTACAAATTTAATTTAAGATTTGATATTTTTAGCTCACAACCATTCTACAAAACAAAATTCATAAGGTTATTTTTTAGGTTTATTTTACGGCGCTTCGTAAGTTAAAATGAATGTATCTTATGAATTTACTAGTGGTTAAAAACCCTGTGAATGTGTGCGTGAAGACTAAGTAGCGTCAGCAAATAACACACACGCACACGTCGCACACACATTTCCGTACACACACAGTACCGAGAGTCCTGCGATTACGCACACATTCACAGCGTCTGTGTACCTACAGTTGGTAACCACAACAAAAGCGCGCGTCGCTTCGTGAGTTAAAAAATAGTATATTTTACTTACTGTATTAGAAAAAGTTTGTCTTGGTAGAGCGTTGTTTCTGCACTCATACCTGCGGATTAATTACGTACCACACTAACAGTAGGAATGGCTTTCATTTTGATAGTTCAACAACATTCATTGCGTTATGTACGTCGATGAGCAGACAAATTATTCGAACATATGAAGAAGATTAACAATATCCTGCAAAATGATTCAGATTGTGGTTGATAGTGTGTTACGCAATTAGGGTGCTGTGTGACAGTCTCTAAGGCTGCTTTTCCACCAGAGATGTGCTATACAGCTATGCTGCGAGGATGTCAAAGCTAAGCTTCGAAACTAATGCTAAGTGTGTAGCGGAGCGACTAAGATGTGCTATGAAGATGCGCCGCCGCGATATAGCTGTGCGAGGAAAATGCTCAACTCGAGCAATGCGATGCATCGTTAGTAGGGAAAGCACGGGGAGTACTCTGCTCTGCACGTAGCTACACCACTCGCGCATCCATAGCTCCCATCCATAGCATGCATCCTTCCGTATAAAAACATAGCTTAGTTGAATCCGTTTCCACCAGTGCTATGCTATGTGGGCCAATGAATATGATTGGTGAATAACAAACGCATCCATAGCAACGCAGCGTAGCACATCTCTGGTGGAAAAGCAGCCTAAGGGCCGTTTGTTTCAAACGGTTGGTTAACATAACATACGTACATCAAATAATAACGATTACGTACTCATTATTATTTGACGTAGGGCAAGGCCACCATTCTTTTTCCGTTTGACGATAGTTAGCGCCATATTTGACGTATACGCGTGCGTCAATTGGACGTGAAACAACCCGCCCTAAATCTCGATGTGTTTTATTTACGCCTGGGTACTGTGAGTATGATGATATTTACTTGCATGTGGGTGTAACAGCCCAGTTAATTAAATACTTACTTAGCAATCCCTTACGACTACCACCCACGGAAATACAAGATGGTGGGCGTAATATGACGTTAATGAGATGAACTCATATAGGTAAGTAGGGACATGTACTCTTATAAAAATAGATTCATTAATGTACATGCTAATATTAGGACTGCCTGTTGGGATGATTAAGTAAATTTGTGTGTAGATATGAAATCATACTATAGTTGTAATATTATTGACTCAATACAGTCGAAGTAGATGTAATAGTTCAGACATTTCCGTTAAAACCTGAAGATTAGGGTGCGTTTTCACCAGAGATGTACGAAGTTACGTGAGGTATGTGTGTAAAACTAGCCAATAACAACGCTTACTTAGTTCAAGCTATGATCATTTTCATAGCTTGAACTAAGTTAGCGTTGTTATTGGTTTGTTTCACACACATGGCTTGCTACGCATTTTCGCTTATCTCTAGTTGAAATTCAGCTTTAGGGATTTGTCAAATCTTAGGGGCCGTCTCCACAAGCGAGAGAATCGCGGCTATATTATCGTCGTGCCATCCAATTCTCGCCGCGATTCTCCCGCTCTTGAAGACGGCCCCTTAATCTTAAATAACTCCAATATTCTTAAAAAAAAAGTGAAGAAACATACGTTTATTTGTGGTAAACATGACGCATACAAAGAACACAAACACAAAAGAAAAGTTGCGGGAAAACATGTGTCATAATAAGACATCATCATTATCATGCGTCTTTATTTATTTTTATAATCTTTTACAACTTTCTTCATCTTCCACAGTTCTTCAATCACGTGCTAATTCTCGGCAAAGAAGAGAAAAATCTTCTTATATACTCAAAAGTGTACGAGCTTATCTACGAGCTATATCAATGCTGTCCCACCATCCTCCTGTCCGTGCTGCCGCAGTTAGAATGCAAGCTCAAGTCCGCACAGTTCCCCGAGCGGCTCAGTGGCGTCGCATTACTTGCTAGAATGTTCTCTGAACCGGGATCGGAACTTGCAAAGCAATACCCAGCTCTATGGAGAGCCTTCCTCGGCAGATTTAACGATATATCAGTACCTATTAGAATCAAATGCGTGCAATACTGCATGCACTTCCTAGTACATCACCCAGACTTGAGAAAAGATATAACAGAAACGTTAAAATTGAGGCAACATGATGCCCATGAACAAGTACGCTACGAAGTAGTAATGGCCATTATAGCAACAGCTCAAAGAGACTTCCAAGCCGTTGCCGAATCGGAAGACCTCCTACACTTCGTACGCGAAAGAACGCTCGACAAGAAATTCAAAATTCGAAAAGAGGCTATGTCCGGTCTGGCCTTAATCTACAAAAAGTTTCTAACAGAAGAAAGCGTGCCTCCCGCCACAGAGAAGGCAGTCCAATGGATCAAAGACAAAATTCTTCATGGTTATTACATGACGGCTTTAGAAGACCGTTTATTGGTGGAACGTTTACTAAACACATCCCTTGTTCCTTATACATTGCCAGCTCCAATTCGTATGAAGAAGCTATTTTATCTAATGTCAAATGTTGACGACAACGCGACGAAAGCGTTCATAGAGTTACAGAAACACCAGTTGGTCGTTCGTCGTACTGTAGGCGAATGGATCGAGCTCCACCGAAAACCGCCGACGCCGGCCGTACAAAAGGAAATGATAGCTAAAGTGCTACATATAAGTTCGAAGTTCTTGCCCGAGTCGGTCAAGTCCCAGGAGTTTTTGAACAAGTTCTCTCATCATATGAAACAGGCGCCTGAGTTGTTGCAAGGAATGGAGACCATTTTGAATCCGAATGTCAGCTGCGAGGTCTGCGTGCGTACTACTGTGAGTATTTATTTATTATTATACAGCATTTTTTTAAGTAATTTTGGAAATTTCACAGATGTTACGGGTTTAAATAAAGTCGAAATTAATTATTTATTTCAAGTCAGGCCCTTTGAACTTCAAAATTTACAAGAAAATAGAACTGATTCTAGGTGCCCTTTCCAAACGATAGCTTCGCACGGAGAAGCATGTGTAGGAAACTCCATAATTACTCTTTTAAAATATATTATACAATATTTTGTATACATATGTCACTGTATGATTGTGAACCCTAGTTTATAATCTATCTCGCGAGATTGTAAACCGTCGATAAATTGTGAACTGTGTTTGATACCAGTTCACAATTTGTCAGTTTGCCATGGTCATAAACTATTGAAAATAATGCGTTAAATTGTAAATGGTTTCTTTCAGTTCACAATTTTTCGATAGTTTAATGTAAACTAACGATTTTCATAATAGGGTAGTTGCCTGGGTAAAAAATAATAATTATATTTAGTCCGTCAGTTAGATTATCGAAAAATAATGGACACGTATTTTTTCTTTTGTCAATCAAACAAAAAATGACAAAGATAAAGCGCGTCAAAATTTGGGAGTGGGGATCGTGACGTCACTTGCTTGCAAAAGTGTCCCAAGCAAGTGACGTCACGCGGAACTTTAACGGCTGATATCTTCATCATTTTTTAGATAATTGACAAGAGAAAAAATACGGGTTCAATATTTTTTGATAATCTAACTGACGGACTAATTAGAATTTTTTAGGAAAATAGCCTATTATACGTTGACATAATACATTAGTTAAATGAAATATGAAGACGATGCACCTAAAGTGGAAGTAGCAGGTAGTATGAATGTTATTAGCGTTATGTAATGTAATTAGCTAGCATTAAGCTGACAAGTGACCCAGTATGAGTTGTGAGTGTTGTGACCCATTAACCTGTAATGCTACAGGTGGGTTCCGATAGTGATTCGTTTTGTATTTATATTGCTCCTTTATAAAATAAATTGTTAGATTATGAAATACTTTTGTCACGACTACGTAAAAAAAAAAAAAATATGAGAATAGAATACTTTTTATTATGTACAGTCACCAAAGGAGATAAGTAACCAGGGTCGTCGGATATAGTTGAAATTTAGTAGGAAACCGCTGAATCTTTTCGAATGAAATTTAATTTAATAAATGGACCGTTAGTTTTCTATTAAAAAAATCTAATTTTATTCGAAAACATCTATCGGTTTCTTAGTAAACTTCAACTATATCCGACGACCCTGGTTATTTATCTCCTTTAGTGACCGTACACCATATAAATTACAGATATAATTTTAGAAATTTTACAAACGGTGACACAATGGGCGGTCTTATCGCTAAGAGCGATATTTTAAAGAGAACCTAAACCAATAATTAGGGCTGTCTGTGAAATATGATGACATAGTTTTGTTTAAAATCCATGTAAATTTCAGATTTCCAAAAGCCTACTCAATTTTCATACCTTAAGGCTCAATATTCAATGCCGCGGAACGGAGTGGAAGTGAGTTTTCGTAGCGATATTATACATAGCAAAATAAACTTTATGTCAATTGTCTACCGTACAAACTTGTTATTGCGGGAATTCCCGAGAATGCACGATAATTCTCCAGAAGATGCGCGACCTGTGCGTATGTGTGTATCTAATTTGTGCGTTACTATTTACATAACGTTCATTATGCTTTGGAAAAAAAAAGTTCTTCCATTCCGTTCCACGGCAATATAAATTGAGCCTTAATTCAAAAGTGACATCTCATTACCAATTTTATTACATGTTTAACCAATCACAAAGAGTGCTGATCAGCAATTGATGTGTCTTCAAATCACAGGCAAATTTTTTCACATAGCCCGAACATGTCGACTATAACGTGAAAATAAAAACACCACCCATAATAAATACTAATTCCTTCTTCCACCTTTCAGTCAAGCGTCCTAAAGAAACTCGGCCAGCCTGTAATGACGAACCTCTACTACAACACAGTGAAGATGTTGTTAGAACGAGTGAGCTCAGTGATGATCGACCACGACTCGCTGCTTATACTCGTCGGCTACGTGGAGGGCACTGTGAAGGGAACTGACGGCTCTATGGCGGAGGAGTGCGGTATGTACTAGTATATATATGTCGGAGAAGACAGGTCTGTCTCTCGTTAACATCAGGCATATTTTAATTACTGTGGGCGTACTATGTATGGGTAGTGTTGGCTATAGCGCAATAGAAAAACGGTTTGCAGTTCAAATCAGATTACAATTTACGAACAAGTTAGTCACACTAGCGAACCATCAACGATACGGAACGCGAGAGTTTATAAGAACATGTTGTTTGTACGATTTCCAATGTTTCGGTGTTCCCGAGAGCTCTGCTCACACCGTTCTTGTAGCTGTAGCTCTCGTACCCCTCCACGAACTCAGGCTAGACTCTGTCTAGCGCCACGAGATGGCGCTGGCGTTCCGAATAGTCAAACGAATGTCTCCGACATATACTATAATTATGTAAGAGTATACTACAACACAGTGACATCGAATCACTTCACTGAAACTTCACAGATGTAATGGTCATCGATTCCAAAGTAAATGATTAAAACACAAAAATATTTTATACGATATTTGACACATCACATTTATTTGATACATCACATTTATGAAGTTTATGTAGTTAATTTAATTATTAAGTAAATACGTTTTGGTTGAATTTGGACTTGGTAATGTATGTTATTGACACTGAGTTTGTTATACTAAAACCTATTACTGTGCTGAAAATATTTTTTTAACTAAAACTTGAATCTTGTAACCCTTTGTCTATATATATACATAAGATAATCAGGCTAACTTTCCCATTGTTGGGGAGCAGGCCTCCTCGCTGTGTGAATGAACGGGGCCTATACTCTCTCTTCTAGCAAATTATCTTTTGATTTGATTAAACAACATAATATTTAAACATTTACTTCATTCTTCTATTCTCCTCAGGAATCGACGTGAAGAAAGCAGCCGAGCGTGGTCTCAAGCTCCTCGTGATGCTCGCCTTTGTGTTTCCCTCCCACTTTCTACACGAAGACATCCTCAACCGGCTGACGTCATTACTGGAACTAGACGACGAGTCCGTCGCGCCGCACATACTCGCCGCGCTCACCTTCTTAGGCAAATACAAGCCGCTCAGTGAGTGTAAACATGTGATATAATATTTTTTTTACACCACTATGCTCGATAATTACACTCTATATGACACACAAACTACATACAAACAACTAACCTAACCTAGAGTAAGGGTCTAGCCGGTTAATAATCATCATCTGCCTAGCCTTTTCCCAACTATGTTGGGGTCGGCTTCCAGTCTAACCGGATGCAGCTGAATACCACTATTTCACATGGAGCGACTGCCTATCTGACCTCCACAACCCAGTTACTGGATAATACGATACAGGTTGATAATATTGTATTGAATTTCAATTTTAATTGTAACTCGGAACCTTAACTAGATAGAATTTGCAGGCCTCTTAATAATTGCGATGAATCAACAGATATTTTTTCCACATCACTTCAAAAATTCCATCGCCAAGTCCTTATAAAGTAACCTACTCAATTGACTGCATTTTATTTACTTTCTTCATTTTGTACTGTTTTTTACTTTGTATTATTTTTTCCCTGACATGTTTTCCGAAACTACCCACTAGTGCTCAGCTGTAAGCGTTATTTCTGCACAATTATTACAATTTTATTGATGTTATAATTTTGTTTTTGCATGCTGTGTCTATCGCATCATATTGTACACTATGCTTGTATTCTCATATTGCTTGTATTTTTAGGATAAACAGTGTAACAATTGTAGGTAGATAGACCAATAAATAAAATCAAATAAAATAAAAACTAAAAATTCGTGAGCCATTGAAAAAAAAAAACGAAAATCGCACTTCTATTACCTCGAAGAAGGCGTGAAAAGTAAAGTATTCTCTTTGGGGATAAAGTGTCTTTGTCTAAGGCGAGCTTGTTGTTTCAGGTGACGCGTGCCCGGCCCTGTTCCCGCGGCTGATCACCCTATGTAAAGCGTACGCCGAGGTCGGCACACCGAAACAAGCCAAGAATGCTGTCAGGTGAGATACCTATAACTTAGAGTTGAACAGTCGTCTCTTCGTTAAATACCAGCAGCATAACGTTTTGAAAATTAACTAATGTTGTAACAAAAACTGTGGGCTAGGTATAAATTGAACTAGTCTACTAAATTAAATTTCCCCTAATATTTTTTTCTTCTAACCCAGTAAATAATCTGAAGGCCAATTCTCGTAATTTATAACGTTCAAAATGTAGTTGCAGTCTCATCTCGGCGACAAACAATTGTCATAAACTTGCCAAAATGTAGGGAAATTAGACGTATTTTTGACAGATTGAGACTGAGATCAGACTGTGAACATTCTTAAAATTACGAGAAGAATTGCCCCTCTGGTTATAACTTTAATCCATCTTCTGATCTATAACTTATTAGCTTAACTATTGTAACAAGAACTGAGACCTAGGTTAGGTATTAAATGAACGAGAAGTATGCTAAATTAAATTCGACCTAAGAGTTTTTTATCTTAACCTAGTAAATAAATAGGAATGCTGGAAAAGATTTCTTCCGAAAATAAGCATAACCTTTGCACGTATTTTTCTGTTCGCTTCTTCTTGTCTGATAGGTATGTGTGTACATAAACGGTTTAATATAAAAATAATCTGGTTATTCCTTTAGTCCATCTTCTGACTACTCAGTCAGAAGATGGACTAAAGGAATAACCAGATTATTTCTGAAACTACTGACTATGTGACAACATAGCAGTCGGTTGTACTCACAACCGACTGCTATGTTGTCACATAGTCAGTAGTTTTTGTATCCATAGGACTGGAGTAATGTCCTAAGTAGACAGTAACAGTACTACATTACATATTTGTCGTTCCCCAGATGCCTATTCATGAACGTACCAGAACAAAGGACGCAGATCTTCACAGAGATCCTGGACACACTTAAGGCGACTCTCTCGCCGCACTCCGAACACTATCGTACGGCTATTGTGACGCTCGGGCACATAGCACACAACCTGCCTGATAACTTCCCCGTGCACATCAAGAATATTGTCTCTAGAAAGGTAAGAGATCCCTTCCAAAATTAACGCTAGAACTACAAGATATAATAATATATCCCATGCGGATTTCGGCTATGGTGACTGTTTTTGTTTCCGTAATCTATAGGTAACCTTTCTTGACTTGGTACGTGCAAAGTGTGGACACGTTACAATATCATTGTGGTAATGATATACAGTAACATACGGATTTGTTCTGAGACAGACAAGGCACTTCACTAACATCGCAACAGTCAGAGTCCTGTATGACGCACTAGTCAGGAGTCATCTGGAACATAGTGCTGTCATATGGGCTCCGCATGAGGCTAAGTACTCAGTAATGCTGGACCGCGTACAGAACAAGTTCACGCGCCACTTGTACAAGAAACTATATGGGGTATATCCGTTTTACCCGTTGATGTACCCCACTCTGGTTGTGCTTGGTATGGTCGGGTACAACCAATTGAGGGTACGACGGGAATTCTCGCTTGTCGCGTATCTGGTTAGGTTACTTCGTGGCATTGAGCATAACCCAGGAGTACTGCAGCGCATGAGTGTATGTGTACCAGACCGCTGTGAGGAGGCCGCCGCCTCCACACAGCGGTCTGGTACACAAACACTGCTCATGCACCGCCCGTCACTGCTGTCCGTGCCGGTTGCCAGGACGAACCTTCACGCCAAAACACCATTGACCCGCGCAATTAGGGTTATTAACGATCTCCACGTGAAGATCGATGTATTTACATGCCATTTGAGTGAATTCGCAAAAATACTGAATTTCTTTTTATGTTATAGTGTAGACTAGAGTAGGCTATATTTTATTTTTATATAGGGAAATTAGTAAAGTAGTTATTATTTGTAAATGTATTATAAGTAAGTAATACTAGTCTTTTACGTTTTTCATAGTTTTAAATTGTATATGTTAATTTTAAGACCACGCTATCGCATTGGGTACAACCTGTAATGATAGTAATTGGAGATTTTTAATAAATAATTAAATAAAAAATACAAATGTTGGAGGGTTGGTTTACTCTTGAGGCGATCTGTCTTCCGCTGGTCTTCAAAGTCATAAACATCTTGTTTTGCAACTACAATTGTAAAATAGTGTTTATCTTTTCTTTTGTTTTCATTTAAAAATAATCTTAAGATTTTGCCTTTTAAGTTTCACTCGTGTGCAAATAGTTCCATAATAATTTTGTAGTATTTAAGATGTGGATAACGTCGTGAGCTACACATAATAATATGTTATGTCTTTTTTCTTACTACATGTTTATTAAGATATTTGTGTAACTGTTTGTTTTCCCGGAATGAAATAAATAAATAAACTACAAGATATAAGTAGTATGTATGCATCGCGAAGTTACAAGTCCATTCACCATTCAAAATGCCATTTTCTACAGCAAGGTAAAAGTTAACACATTTCAGCGGACTGCAGGATTGGGAATGGATTGATTTGGGTCTTGTTACTTACATAATCAGCCCATGTCCCGATTGTTGGGACACAGATCTCCTCTCTTTTCGAGGGAGTGGGCTATAAGCCACCACGCGGACCTAGTGCGGGTTGACATGCCAGTTTCCTCACAATGTTTTCCTTCACAGTTTTGAGAACAGTGGTCATGAAATAATTTACACAAGGTAACGTGCTTGCTTGGGGTCCGAACCCACGACAAACAACTCTTAAGTCTCGGCTGTTACCGCTGGGCTACCTTTGCGTCTTGTTACTTATCGTTGTAAAAAGACTGTTTATTTTTCATGCAGCTAGCTGTATTATAAAAAATACCAGAAATCGGAGTAGGTGATGAGAAATCGTGAGGCGAATCACATCAGCCCCTAGACAGGAAACTGCATGAGGACCACGACCGCTCTGACAAGAGAGTGAGGACTGAAGAACAAGAGCAGTATTATGACACGTAGTTTTTTTATCTCGGCAGAGCTCATCACTAGCAACAAACGCTAAACTATCGTCTACAGTTTTACCAAAAAAAAGAATTCCATTACTTTTATTCCTCTACAGATTGTAAAAGAGCTCCTAGTCCGCGAAGGCGGTGCCAGCACCTCAGTACCCGACGAGCCGTGGTGCCCAGAAGACCAGCTGCCCGAGGAAACGCGCTGCAAGCTGGAGGGACTCAAGTGCATGGCGCGCTGGCTGCTAGGTCTCAAGAAGGATGAACTGTCTGCGCAGAAGACCTTTAGGATGCTAAATGCGTTTATAGTGCATAAGGGAGATTTACTACAGGTATGGTTTTGATATTTTGTCTTTACTTTGAAAATACCGAAACTGCTGACAAGGGGCTCACCGCGCTCTCCATGGCTAAAGAGAACTGGCGCAAACCTGTAATACTTACGATGACCGCAAGGAGGTATGGCAAAGCAAGGAGCTTCATGGGCGCTTCTATCGGGCGCTTCATGAGCCCGATGTAGACTTCCTAGTATCCGTATCCTGGCTACGTTTTAGGCACCTTTTCGGGGAAACTTAAAGTTTTGTCTGTGCAATTATGGACGAAGTTATCTTGACGAATAACTACCGGAGACATATGAAGGACGGGACGGTTGACGTGAGTCGGGCATGCCACCGTCCGGGTGAGTCCATCAGACATATTATCTCTGGTTGTTCTCGTCTGGCTAACGGCGAGTACTTGCACAGGCATAACCAAGTAGCCAGGATTATTCACCAGCAACTTGCTTTGAAATATAAACTCGACTCTGACATTCTGAGGTACAGTATTACAAGCATGTGCCCGACCCAGTTCTTGAAAATGACCATGTATCGTTGTACTGGGATCGGTCTATCATTACTGACAGGACTGTTGTCGTCAATAAGCTCAGGCTTATTGGCGACAATAGTCCTGGCAGTATAGTGGTGATAGATCGATTAGCGCGCCGCACAATGATTGTCGATGCTACCATTCCACATGACGGGAACCTCGTGAAAGCTGAGAAAGAGAAACAAATTAAATATCTGGACTTAGCACACGAGGCTGTTGACATGTGGAATGTGAGCTCGGCTGTCTTATGCTGCCTGATGGCCGAAAGCCTCGATCAACATCTATCAAGGCTCTCGTTAGGCGGTTGGATCAAGGGCCTGATTCAAAAGGCAGTACTCCTCGATACGGCTCGCATTGTGAGAAGGTTCCTGTCTCTGGAGCCCTAACCACCGGTAGCTTGGACCCCGCTCCCGATACCGGTGGGCTACTATTTCTTATATTTTTACGGTTTCGGTTTTTTTTTTCGGTTTTTTTAAATATATTGTCAATTCCCGTGTTACCTATTTTGATTGGTAATTTGAAGCCAGATTCAATTAAACAGGTTTTCAGCAACCGGAACATGTTTCGAAATGAGTTTTCTTATCGTATGCTACACCGGTTGACGTCATCACGTCAACGCCGGCTGTCGCTGAAAACCAGCGCTGAGGCTCTGTCTCGCATAGGGTCGTAGCATTATGCTGAGCGATGGCTTTTTGCGTGGATGTGACGCATATTTCCCCCCAACTTGTTATTTTTGTGTTTGTGTTCTTACTCTGCGTCATGTTTGCCGCAAATAAACATATTTTCCTTCATTTTTTCTTTTCTTTCCGACTCATCCATTATTTCGTTACCTTACATCTGCTAATACTAAGTCTCTCTACTACAGCAAAACCGTCTGTCAAAAGCGGAGATGGCTCACCTGCGGCTGGCGGCGGGCGCGGCCATGCTGAAGATCTGCGAACAGAAGGGCGTCGGCGACCAGTTCACCGCAGAACAGTTCTTCAACCTGTCGCATCTCATGATTGTGAGTATTATATAGATTTCGACCTCTTGGTACAAAGATATTTATATTTAGTCGTCGTTCTGCCGCAGAATGATATATGTATATTAGAATTAAGAATTTGAGATAATTTTCAAGTTATGGAACAACAAACTGAATGTCATACTTAACACAGTTCAAATTCCATTACAACCAAAAACTTATTAGGACCTTTTTGTTACAAATGGTCACTCAAAAATCAATGTAGAATACATTTCGCAACTGATTAAGTGGCAATGGTAACTTCATAATGTTTTGTGATTTCAGGACGACGTACCTCAAGTCAGAGAAGCTTTTGCCTCAAAACTACACAAGGGATTGTCAAAGGTAATTTATATTTATCTACACGTACATAACTACTACTACTCACGCCTTCCTCCCATTAAAAAACTACACACACGCTAGTTGCGAGTACTATACACCTAATCTTACTGAAGAACTTCACCAAGTGGGTCATATGTCCTCCTAGAGCGTCCCCTCCCAGCGTTTCCACTCACATCTGCCTTGGAAATACTTTTTGTTAGTCGCTTTAGAGGTATGAGGAACAGGGTGTAAACTTCACTCATCCTCCATAGAAAAGAGAGGATCCTCCGACCAGACGGGTATTGTGTCTGGCGGGCAATTGCCCAACGATTGATGCTGGGAAGTTTGTTTATACGCTAATTGCGTGGTAAACTCTGCTTGCGAGATGCAGGATTTGCGTGACGTCAGTATGACGCGTTGTTCGCATGTGGCGTTGTAGATACCGCTACAGTCGTCTTTCATTCATCCACTATTTTTGAAATTTTATGTATCTAACAGTGGCGTGCATTGGTTTTCAGAATAGGTAGGCACACTTTTTCGTTAGGTACGTGCGCACTTTGAGTAAAAAGTTATTTATTTAATGTTTATAAAAACGTGTGTGGTCGGGGCACCCGGCAGGAACGATGTTCAAAATGAAAATCCAAGATGGCGGCCGTAAAACTATGAAACTGACAAAATTTTCATGGATTTTCATTTTTACGTCAGTATCGCCTTTAGGTCCCTTGAAAATCATAAAAACGACTGCCGCGCGTGTTTGTATGAAGATTTAATTTTTTGTTAGGTAGGTATGATAATTAAGTCAGTTTCTTAATTGTGGGGTACACACACTAAAATGTAACTGACAGGCTTATGGTTTATCGTTTATCTACATATATGCAATGCATGCCACTGGTATCTAATATAGAACAAGTGAATATAAATTGGTGTAACCAAAATGTTATTACAAAAATTTGTAGTATCCTTATTCCTGATGGTTCGAGCTGGGCCGTAATTCTCTATGACACAATGAACAAAATCGCGCGAAATCAACACGATATTGTCGGGAATAGCTAAGGAATTGACGTGGTTTCGAAGTAAGGAATCGTTAAATGGTCATAGTGAATTAGGGCTCAGTATGCTTAGTGTGAGTTTGACAGCATTGTTCGAATGACTTAACCATCGCGTAAATCGAGTTAACGTCAAACGTATCGAGAACCGAATGCATGCGAGTGTGAGTTACCATCGAATCTAACCATCCGATACGCGTTTGCTCACCGTGAATTGCGAGCATTATTTTTCTTATGTTGGTGTCACGTAAGCGTCCTCCGATAAACCGACCAAATAGAATGACGTTTATATTCAGTGTTCCTAATGAAAGCGGCTGTCTATCAAATTTGTGTTGGTTATAAAGACTTTGTTTATGTTTCGTGTTTGTGTAAAGTTATTGTGATTTAGATTAATATTGGATTCTATTAATTAAAAATAAAGAAAAGTTCGTCCCAATTATGTTATGATAGTGACATTTATGGAGCAGTAAGTGGAATTTTAATTATTTGGTGATTATCGAGCTTATAATTTGTGAACTTTGCAGAAATAAAACTAAGTTTATTTGGTCTTTTATGCATGGAGACCTCAGCAAGGTATCTGCAACAAATATTATTGGTGTCCAAGTCGCTACGGGCTTGGCAGTAGAAGAAGCTAGGTTGTCACAGGTTTAAACTTCTTAAATAACACCAACCGGTAGTACAAAATTATGTTACTTTATTGTGTCTCATAAATTGTATTCTCTTACAGGAGATTCACATTCAGCCCAATTCCACCTGTTACTTGTGCCCAACCTCTGAAGTGTTTTTGATGAAACTTGGAAAAAAGTTAGCCTGAAGTATGGATATGTTGTGTCGTGGCATCAGCTGAAAAACTTTAAAGTCTGAAGAAAATAAAATGTTTATGTTCTATGTATCCAACCTAATTGGAATGAGCCAGGGCCATCAAGAGGCATTGCCCCAGCACAGTTGCCACCTACCATGGCTCCTACACCTTTTTCTTTTGTGGAGATAAAGTGGAAGGTAAGAAAGTAAGTTTTTTTTAAAAAGCTCTATAAGATGACAACTCATAATATAAATTGTTGTACCTACGTTGATGAAATAAAAATATTATTATTATTAACTCATAATATAAATAACTTTTATTATTTTTTCTAGAGACGGGCATGCTCTCCCCAACTAGACCTTCATCTCATGTCCGTGTAGTCAGCCAGAGCCTGTTACATCTGTGCAAACTACTTACTCCTTGTCGTGCAAGAATTCCAAGCATATTCGTTTTGGAGAAATTTTAAAGAACAGCAACATAAAGATTACAACTCGAGGAGAGAGCAGAATAGGATTAGAGAAATGGAGGTGCAGGCTCAGAGGGAGTGGCAAGCTGTAGGCCACAGAGGATTAAATCTTTTAGAGAAAATTATTGTAGACACAGTTTTTAAAGACTAATTAGATATATTTAGATCATATTAAGTGCTACTACTGCCCACCACCTTTTTTGGTATTATTTATGTAAGTTAGTTTTAAGTTAAAAGTTGAAATTTCATAAGAAGTTGTGTGATTTATAATATGTTCCTATTTACTACTTGTTATATTATTATAATATGTAAGACTGGTATCATATTACCCAGTCACTGGGTTGTGGAGGTCAGATAGGCAGTCGCTCGATGTAAAATACTGGTATTCAGCTGCATCCGGTTAGACTAGAAGCCGACCCCAATATAGTTGGGAAAAAGGCTAGGCATATGACGATGATGATATTATTATATGTAAATAATTTGTAACAATAAAGTTATCTCAAACCTCAAGTAACTAGTTAAGAATTCTAAGAATTGTTATAATATCAAAATAAACTTCCTAGTTTGTGACACAATTTAAGACTGATTAATGATGAATAAAAGTACTGCAACCTTCTTTGTGGTTGGTGTTTCATTACCTCTAATTAAAATTGAATAACTTCTCTTACTATGGTCAGATTCACTACTCAACCTTTCTAATTCTAAACAAATAATTCATAATTATTTTACATGCATATTATACACTTCCTGTCTCGGACACTCACTACACCGAAAGTCAGCATGGTCACTATGGAGAAACTGCCTATCTTGTCAGATAGGCAATTGCTCCATGTAGGATCCTACTGGTATTCACCTAAATCCAGTTGGGACAGAAAGCCGACCCAAATATGGGAAAGGAATAGCAGATGATGACTGTAAAGAATATGCAATTAATAACAATCCTAATTGATTATATGATTGTTATTAATTTAGAAAATACTGAAAGTAGGTACCTACTTATTAGATTTGATTAGGAAAAAAGTAAAGATTTTGTTACAAGTTTGCTATAAGAATTTTATTTATTGTAGAACTTTCTTGACATAGTTACGACTACGTAATTATAATAATATTCTCAAACATCTTCCAAGCAAAATATGAACGTGATGCCATCTTCCAACCAAAATATATTAGTTATAATGAACCCACACAACGAATTAAAATAAAATAACTTTGAAAATTCACCACGCTCACAAGGCTCTCACTATAAATCCTTCAGTGAAGGATTAACGTATTCGAAAGTGAACGCGTTTCTCAAACGAGCTGTCAAAAATGTCAAAATTGTAATTTACACTCGCGATAACACAGAGTCACGCTAGTTTACGAGCTCACTATCGAGTGGGAATCGATCGTCACCATCGACAAAGTAAAATAAAAAACTCACAGTCGCGTTTTTTAGTTCTCGCGTATGGCACCAGGTGGCGCTAATTCGGCGCCATACAAATCAGAGTAAACTCTAACGCGATGGTGAAGTTAAAAAAACTCACACTAAGCATACAGGACTCTTTGTGTATCCTCGCGCGTTCAACATCCAATGCAAAACATTGCTTGCAACTGTAGGATGCTTGCGCAATGCTTTACCAGAGATCGATTGGTTGCTACTGCGGTTGTTTGGCTACGGTACCACGAGGCACCACAACCGGGAGCGCTCTACTTACGAGATTCTGCGCAGCCGCGAGGATCATCATTCTCCTGCCCTTATCTCAATTTATTTGGGGTCGGCGCAACATGTTTTTTTCTTCCATACTTCTCTATTATAGTTTGATCAAAACCGCTGTACCGCGCCTTCGGTATGTGCGCGGCGCGGGGGGAGCAGTGCAGGCCGCTCATTCGTCATCCCTCACGGCGTCTCGCCCCCCGCCTCGCCGCGCATTCCTGTTCATGTTCATATTCATATTCGTTTATTTACATTCTACAAGGTATACAGATGTTCACAAAAGGCTTATAGCTAAGAGCCGTTGTAGACCCTGTCAGGGCACAGCAATATTATACTTATAAATATTTATTAAAAATCGAAATCATAGAAACAAAAATCAAAAATAAAATTGTACAGACGCCAGCAGGTCAAGCTACCCGAAACTGTCAGATTTTCCCAATCAACCTTGAACCTTAATACTTTAGCGATAAAGTTGAGAATCTATAAAAGAAATTTGACAGATGGTAGTAGCTTGATGTGCTGGCGTCTGTACATGAAAACTAAAAAATTACGCTCACATAAAAAAATTAATAAAAATAACAAATAAATCTACGAGTATTATGAGGGTAAGTAGGTAGCTATTTTCTTAAAATACTATTTTTACATTTGGATATATTATTTACTTAGGTAATATAATATAATAGGTAACACAAACACTTATTTAATAGGAGATCATATTTTAAGATTACAAGTAAAAGAGATCAATTTTAAAGGCCTAAGGCACGGTACAGCAGTTTCGGTCAAACTATAGTCGTCATCTGGGTAGTCACCCCCTCTCTAACCATATCAGCATTCACAGAGTCCATCCATCGTTTCTTTGGTCGTCCCCTACTCTTATAGCCATCGACATTCATACTCAAAACTCTCCTCACGACATTTTCCTCATTTCTCCGTAACGCATGCCCATACCATGACAACCGATTTCCACACAACTTTTTAGTTACCGGTGCCACTTTCAAACCCTCTTATTTACTCATTTCTTATTCTATCCTTTCGTGTAGTTCCACACATCCCTCTTAGCATTCGCGAGGATCGTGCAACAAATTATGTGTGAATTCACATCTTACGCTCCTTTCTGTTATAAGTTGCTTGAAAAACGGTTTTCCTCCACAGGGTATTCCCAACAAATGCTTGCCACTAGACTTCATGGGTATGTACGCGCTGGCCGGGCGCGAGCCCGAGCGTCGCATCCGCAGCGTCGTGCGCCAGTACATGCTGGCCGACGTGGTGCGGCGCCGCGAGTACGTGCGCAACATCACCGTCGGCACTAAAGGTAACCTATGTGAGTGAAGTCACTACTTGTGCTCTACGTGCGCCAGTACATGCTGGCCGACGTGGTGCGGCGCCGCGAGTACGTGCGCAACATCACCGTCGGCACTAAAGGTAACCTATGTGAGTGAAGTCACTACTTGTGCTCTACGTGCGCCAGTACATGCTGGCCGACGTGGTGCGGCGCCGCGAGTACGTGCGCAACATCACCGTCGGCACTAAAGGTAACCTATGTGAGTGAAGTCACTACTTGTGCTCTACGTGCGCCAGTACATGCTGGCCGACGTGGTGCGGCGCCGCGAGTACGTGCGCAACATCACCGTCGGCACTAAAGGTAACCTATGTGAGTGAAGTCACTACTTGTGCTCTACGTGCGCCAGTACATGCTGGCCGACGTGGTGCGGCGCCGCGAGTACGTGCGCAACATCACCGTCGGCACTAAAGGTAACCTATGTGAGTGAAGTCACTACTTGTGCTCTACGTGCGCCAGTACATGCTGGCCGACGTGGTGCGGCGCCGCGAGTACGTGCGGAACATCACCGTCGGCACTAAAGGTAACCTATGTGAGTGAAGTCACTACTTGTGCTCTACGTGCGCCAGTACATGCTGGCCGACGTGGTGCGGCGCCGCGAGTACGTGCGGAACATCACCGTCGGCACTAAAGGTAACCTATGTGAGTGAAGTCACTACTTGTGCTCTACGTGCGCCAGTACATGCTGGCCGACGTGGTGCGGCGCCGCGAGTACGTGCGGAACATCACCGTCGGCACTAAAGGTAACCTATGTGAGTGAAGTCACTACTTGTGCTCTACGTGCGCCAGTACATGCTGGCCGACGTGGTGCGGCGCCGCGAGTACGTGCGCAACATCACCGTCGGCACTAAAGGTAACCTATGTGAGTGAAGTCACTACTTGTGCTCTACGTGCGCCAGTACATGCTGGCCGACGTGGTGCGGCGCCGCGAGTACGTGCGCAACATCACCGTCGGCACTAAAGGTAACCTATGTGAGTGAAGTCACTACTTGTGCTCTACGTGCGCCAGTACATGCTGGCCGACGTGGTGCGGCGCCGCGAGTACGTGCGCAACATCACCGTCGGCACTAAAGGTAACCTATGTGAGTGAAGTCACTACTTGTGCTCTACGTGCACGCCAGATAAAAGAACAGAAAAAGATAAAGATCGATTAAGTTCGTGCGGTACATAAATAAAATAAAACTGACTAAGTGCGTGCCAGACTACGCTGTCTACAATGTCTTGTAACTACAGTTTACTAATATATGTTTTTGTATGCACAGTGGAGCGCGCAGTGTCGCAGCTGCCGCACATCTTGCCGGACTACATGCTGGTGTTCGCGGTACCCATACTCACGCATGATCCTGCCTTCACCGCCTACGATAACATCGTGCAACTCAAGGTATGTCAGCTTTTTATTATGTAATAGCGGTTAGTAACTGAACACTTGTTACAGGTAACCAGACAAAGTAAGCACTTCGGTAATCATCGTGTTTTCTGGGTCTTCCGCAATGTCGTTGAAATTTTTAGGGACCTATACTGTGGTGGTCTTAGTCCACAATGTATCCGACGTGCGGCAAAGGTATCCGGCCCAGTTCCATTTGAGTTTGGCTGCTTTTTGGGTGACGTCTGCGATTTGTGTCGTATGCTGTAGTAAATAATATACTTACAATTTTATTCGCAGGTCGTCAAGAACTGCCTGTGGTTCATCCTGGAGCCGTTGATCACTCGCAACGACTTCTACTGCTACGGCTTCTACAAAAGCCTCGTGGATCGCATGAAGCTGCACAAGGATGCGCTCAACGAAACAGACGACGCCGTCAACTATGTAAGTATACAACTCAACAACTCTTTGTTCGGTCAGCGTTACTGTTCGGTGATAGTGATGACTAATTCATCATTCCTATATGATGATTCCTATTAGTCATCATATAATGAAATTTCAAAGAAGTATGCCTTCTTTGAAATTTCATTATATTTTGTTAAAATTATATAATGTGTAAAATAATATAATCGAAAAAATATGTGAAATCTATGGAAATATGGAGAAGCTACACGCTTTAAAAGTTTTTGGAGGGGATTATTTCTGTCCTTACGTCCTTACGTCCGCGCGTCCTTCTATCGCGCGGTACGAACAATGTATGGCGCTAGTATGAAATTGACAGAACAGCCAGGCAATGCGCTCGTAAACTAAGGTCGTGGTCAAGTCGACTGCTGTTGGCTGTTAAAGTTAACTCGTGACGTGATATCTGTGATAACCTTCTTTGTCTAGCAGTTATTTGAAGACATTAGAATCTCGCAAATTTTTGAGCGTTTAGACTTTTTTTTAGTATTGTTTGCACTATTTGCAAACAAATATTTATTTGAGATTAAAAAAAAATGTCATCATCCCTATTATACTGGTTTATTAGAAACTTAAAATTAGATATGAGGGGCAGTTCTCGAACAGAAGTTCGCAGTCTGATCTCAGTCTCAATCTGTCAAAAATACCTCTACATTTTTGTCAATTTTTTGACATTGATTGTCGCTGAGATGAGATTCGCTTTTCGAACGCTTTTCATTACGCGAATTGGCCTTCTGATGGCTTATCAATACTTACATTGAGCAAGGATAACACGTGGTGAGCGATGTTTGGTTCTCGATTTTATGTAGGTCTTATAAATTGAAAAAAAGAAACTCAATACTGTAGACGTGGGCGTCTGTCTTATTTCGTGTTAATGGTTAACACGAAATATTACATCTTAAAATACAACAAGGACATTTCTAGCAAGATACACTGACTATAGTTTGACAAAAACTGCTGTACCGCGCCTTCGGTATGTGCGCAGCTCACGGGGGGGCAGTGCAGGCCGCTCATTCGTCATCGCTCACGGCGTCCCGTCCCCCGCCGCGCCGCGCATTCCTAACGCGCGGTACAGCAGCTTCGGTCAAACTATAGTAAACTAGACCGCCATCAATTAATACTTATTTATCATCTATATTTTTCCACAGAAATTATGGGCCATCTGCGACCTAGCCATGTCCGTGATCTGGTCGCGGTCGCAGAGCTTCGAGCTGCGCGACTTCCCGGCGGACGCGCGTATCCCGGGCATGTACTTCGCGCCGCAGCCGGAGTACTTCTCCAACACTCGCGTGTTCCTGCCGCCCGAGTTACAGGTCGGTCTGAGGCAATGTGCGGACGGGGTGTGTGTCAGTGATTTTTTGTGTAGATAATAGATAATGAGCTTCACTAAGATTAAATTCAACTTAATTATTGTTTTGTGTAAAAATCATTTATACAATCCTTCCACAGTTGTTTTATCTCTGATTTTGAATCACTTTCAAAGTTATTGTGACCTTTATGTTTATTGCAATAAGGTTGCCATTGAGTTGCTAACACTGACAAGGTTGTCAAAATATCAGTGATCTTCATTTTCGTTACAATAAGTTTGCTGCTATCAGACGAAAAATAAATGTGGAAGGACTGTCAGAGTGTCTTCATACTGTATGCGTATTTCTCACATTGGCGTTAACGTGATATAGACGCTGCGTGTATATTGCTGTGCTAGCGTTGTATCGAAAAGACGTTAGCGTTGCGTATGCGCAGCGCTACGTTTACTACGCTACGTTTGAAGAACGCCTATGAAAGAAAGAAATAAAAATGCTTTTATTTATTTATTTGCTAACATGTAAAACACTGGCACTGGTTTATTGGCATAATAGCAAAACAATACACCTTAAGGGATTAACTACACGTGTTCAACTCGTTCAGCTTTTGTTCATAGATATATGCGTATGCTGGTCCGATTTCAGTAACAAACGCACCTTACTGGCTTCACCGGCTGCAATAGTTACCACTTGATGTGTGTTGTAGTGACTTAGACTTCAAACACATTAAAATTAAGTGTCTTTTCCGTTTATCGTCATATGATAACTATACCCTGTCCATTCGGTAAACCGTTTTTTGACAGATGGAACTAGTGATTGCAGCAACACACAATACACTGATTGATACACGTACGGTATTATAATGTCTGTAAGAAGCCATAAATAAGATAATTCAATAAGATAAGGCAGTTTATATATTTATTTTATTATGCATTTTAAAGTTAACTTTTACTTAATCTGGAATAGTTCGTTCTAAGACAGCTTTCCAAAAACGGTTAAACTAATGGACAGGCTGTAAGTATCAGCGACACTCCAATTTTCTCAAATCCTAACATTATCTCTCACACAAGAAATAGAAATATTTAAAATGTGTTACTAACCAAATGTTATTCCCCGAACAGTTCCAACCCAAGCGGCAGGCGACGACAGAGGGCAACAACCCGCGCGGCAAGAAGCGAGTGCGCGCGCTGCCCGAGAGGGAGAACGCTAACGATGTTGAGGTGAGCACGGCTCTCAGGGCAATATGACCCATTGGCATATGCTTGGTTTTGTGTTCATACACAGCTTTGTGTGATCCATGGTGTTTATTTCAACCCAATCTTGAATCTAGCCAGAGAAAATGGTCGAGCAAAACATAACATAAAATAGCACTCTGTTTTCTCCAAAGGATAAGGCAGAAGTTCACCTATATTAAAATCAATATTATGTTAAAGGTTTTCCGCTGCCGTCCAAACTTACATTTCGCCCTGTATTGTTTTTCTGTTACTTGTGTCTGCTAGAATATTTCAGTAGAAAAGAGCGCACGGGCGGTTGAATTCTGCGTTTGTTTTTGCACAACTTTGCACTATGAGACTGATCATAAGGAACTCAAGCGGGTTCAAATATACACCACGTATTGTGTAAGCTAAAGAAATATTTCACTAGCCCAATTTAATATTATATTTATAAAACATTACTATTCTCCGGCAATTACAAACGCAAAGTTAGAGACAGACAGAAATATTTTTTATCGGACTTCTCGCTCGCACGTCGGACCCTTATGGGCTAGTGTTGTGCGTAACTGTGTTATTTATTGTTATTGACATTTTGCGTTTGGAATGGCCCTAGTATAACTCCATTAGCCCTGCTCAGCACAGGCGTATTTTTATCGCGGCGATTTTTTTCGTGCACTTGATTTTCAACTCTTGGTATTGAGCCAAGCATTGAAAATCCAACAGAGCACATCCCATTGCGTAAAAAAAACTGTTGCATTTTCAACTCTCGGCACTAAGCATAGCGTTGAAAAACCAGTGCCCGAAAAAACATCGCCGTGCCTGAGCTTGGTATCTCGCTAACCTATATCACCTGTCACATAAAAAGCTTGAACTAAATAGTATATGTATTTACTTGAACAATGTTTTCCAAGCATACTCTGGGACGCGGGAGTATTGACGTCAAGGTAAACCCATTAGAACATAGTATTTTAAATATCTCATTAATGATAACTGATGTAAGTATTTTTTACTGAAATTATTCATTCATACACACTCACAGTCATTTCGATCATTAAATTATTTTCAAAGCCAGAGGGGCAATTCTCGTATTATTAAGGGGGAAGCGCCAGGGAAGGTCGCATTCAAATTTTCTTACGTTTTTTTACAATTTGCTAGTCATTGTCAGGTTGTATGGTCAACGAAATATGTTTCGCAACCGTAACTAGTAGCAACCGATATTTCATGAAATAGTCATTCAATATGAACTCAGAGGATTGATTATTTTAATGATTATAATTCTGTAAATACATACTTGCTATATTTTGTTCACTGAACAACCTGACAGTGACCTGCAAATCCCAAAAAATGTAAGAAAATTTGAATTTTACGCGGGCTACCCTAGCTATACCCCATTAAGAACGTTTGCTTTCTAATCTCACTATCAATCTGACAAAAAAACCTCTAATTTGCTTAAGGTTTTGGCAACTTTTTCACGTTCATTGTCGTTGACATAAGATTGCGACTAGATTTTGAATGTTTTTAATTACGGGGGTTGGCGTTCTGTTTGCATGATGCCCTATTTTGTATGTCAATCCTAATGGCAGCATTGAAATAGTGTTTGCACAGAATAACTATTGCGTGAACGGGGCGTGGACGCAACGTAAACTTCGCGTAGACAGAGCGTTCACTTCACGTACGGTTATACGATGTTAGACAAACGTCTGCATTGAATGAAAATGAAAGCTAGTGTGATAAATGCAAAAGTAAAATGTTTAATGCATAAGTAACAAATGAGGGGTTTCGCTGAATAAAGTAGATACATCATTCCACTTAAATTTTAGAATTCGAAAAGGGTTTTTATAATTTTTTAATCCCTGTTTTATATCCATTCTCATCATTCATTTTTACTATCAAAACTCTGAATATCTCCACTTAACCATGCCTCTCATTTTTCTTCAGCCTTCAGAAGCATCAGACACACAGATACAGCTGCCCGGCATAGACAATCCCCCGGAAACGGAACTAGAAGAGCCTCAATCGAAGCGCGCGGTCAGTGACTGAGACCGACCCTCCGCTGGACCGTCGCACGAGCCCAGCGAGTAAGTACTAGCATAGCGATAGATAACCTGACCACTGTGTAGTAACGACGTAATCGATGATGATGACAGCTGTCAGATTAAATGACATGAATTTGATATTAAAATTTTAAATGAGAATGTCTTTTGAAAAATTTGCTGTCAGATTTGTATGAATTTTGGATAATAAATTGTGGCTTTTATAAATAAGCTGTCGAGTTCGTATGACAATTGAAAATATGCTGTCAATTGATCTTTTGTTGGAAAATGTCTTGAATTTTGGGATTTCTTCAAAAATGTTTTGTTTTCATTTTGATGTTTGTATGGCAGAGGATGTTAGGTTAGTTCGATATTACGAAAACTGTATTAAAGTAAGTACGTGTCATACAATATCTCCAACAAAATGTATATGATATTGATGTCAATGTATTTTTACGGTAAATAGAACTATGAGGTCTATATGCTGAACAAATAACGTGTATTTAAAATAAATCCTTTAGTACCCCACAGTAAATATAACTATTAATGAATTACATTTTGTATAAAGTTTCAATAATAATAATAATTTCAATATTTTAACACTTCGTCACGGTTATCTATCGTCAATGTTGGCACTTTACACAACTCATAAAATATACAAATCTCATAGAAGTTGATCGGACGTTTTATTATAATGAGAATACTGAAAAGAGGTGGCAGTTGCATTGACATCTCATACAAGTAGGTTACATAATGGCATAACCTCGTGTCCACAGTCGAAAAAAAAAAAAAAACAAGTCTATTGTGTGTTCCAGTGAATATTTAAATCTCAACTCTCATTTGTTTAGATTTTTTTGCATTGCAACTCAGGAGTGAAAATCTTGCAGCTCTTTATTTCTATTTCCTGATCAATCAACTGCTATCTTGTCAAGCCTTAAAACATAGATATTTTTTCTATTCGAAATGTAATTTTCCGTTTGTGGTCATTTCATTTTGTTGGTTTGAAAATATCAAGAATGGTAACATTGATCGAAACTAGAAATATCTGTGTGTGCAGACTAAAAACTAGGACAAAACTCAGTCATATATTTATAAGCTTAACCCTATGAAGACTGGCTACTAGTATGTACTCCTAACTATTGAACGAACGAGTGAATGGAACATTTCATTCATTCTTCACTGAATGTATACGTTACTTTGGTAACTTGAACTTTGCCTAAACTTTCATATGTTGGTATTGGCGTGAGATATATGATAAAAAATTAATCTGGAAAATAAGGAGATTTATTATTTTAAGTTTTCAAGTAACTATGTCTGTTCCTCTAGAAAAACTGGCTTTTTTATAACGCCATCATAATTATTATTATAATTGCCAGTTCTACTGTTAGTCTATTTAAGCTTTATCACCTTTTTTTACCCACCCTTTCACCATTTTTTTATTCGAGAATTTACTATTGAATTAGTCGATTATTTAGGTCTCAGACACTTTGCGTATTTAATTTCATCACCACTGCTCTCAAAACGGTGAAGGAAAACATCGTGAGGAAACCGGCATGCCTTAGAACCAAAAATTTTAAGACATGTGACTTCCACCTACCCGCACTGGGCTCGCGTGGGGGACCTCTACCCTCACTGAGGGCAGGCCTGTGTCCCAGCAGTGGGAACATTATAGGCTGATATTATGATATGTGTCTTATGTTAGGTGCAAAATTCTTGTTTAAGTCAATAGTGAATTTTCTTCAAAGATATTGCCACAGTCCACCAACATTGGCACCAAAGTTGGTCGCAAATGTTGTCCTCCAACATTGGCATCAAAGTTGGTGTCAAATGTTGGTTTATCTATTTGCCAATGTATTATAATTAAGTTAGTGTTTAGTTATCGAAACTGACTATTTTCTTCCTCTCGTGTCTTCCTTAATATCTCATGCCACGACCACTTGGAAGATAAATTGAAACATAATATCGAAATGTAAATAATCAGATTTATATGAATTATGTTCGATTTGGGACTGGTCGAAAATCTTTGTCACGCTTATTATAAATTGATTATAGATCTATTCTCAAGTCGACCGTGTATGAAGATAATGAATTCAATTATATTATTTGATCAACAAGTTTCGTGAGTTAGGCTCGATTTACATACATGCCCTGAAGAGAAGTATCATCATCTACAGGGTGGCGGGACATCGACGCATAAACTGTTATCATGGATTCATGTATAGAACATGATTCTAGAAAAAAAAACCCTTACATTTTGACCGCGTAGGTATTCTACTTTTGTATGTAACAGCTGATTTTTTTTTGATAACTGTTGAAAGTTGTCTTGGCTAGGGTTTGTAGAATCATATGCTGAATTCATGGTTACAGTTTGCACGTCGCATGTCCCTGCCACCCTGTATACATATACATATTTATGTCAATAAAACTTTATTATTTATTACCTTTACTAACCTTTATTAACTTTATTATAAATTAAAGGTACTTTTCGTGTCTGTCTTAGTGAACGCGTTGTTCTTCTAAACTGCGAATAGGGTTTTGATGCGGTTTTCACCTTCATTTAGAGAATTTATTCCGGTTTATGTGTATAATACATTACTTATAAAATCATCACCATCATACTCCTGTCCTTATCACAATTTACGTTACGCTGGACTGTATTAGTTCAATAGCCGCAGCAAAGAAAGCAATCAGTCGTTTCAAATGAGAGAACAAACCTTTCTAGCATAAGTCTTGTTTCTATAAATTACTTTTTGATCTGTAGGGAATCATTGGACGGTTTTCAATTTCTAACGTGACAATACTATCGTGGACGTCCAAAGTCACGATACCACAGGGAGTCAAGGAAGTCAAATGTATGGAAACAACATATCTTTTGTAAAATGTCATAAGTAGTGTTTTTAGCACCTTTAGCATACCTAAGAAAGAGCGGCGTCTTCTAACAGGCATTATCTGCTTAAAAGGAGGCGCCATTCGACAACAAAATGTAAACAACTATGGTCGAGAAATAAACATTTTGTGTTATTAAAACGTCGACGTGGACGAAAATTTTGTGACGTCTTCTTATATTTCCAAACATTTTACTTCCTCGTGTTACCGTGATGCGGTGGATGTCCACGATAGAAATTATACAGTGCCCTCCAAAAGTTAGTTGACATTTTTCTACTTCGGCTGAAATGCCACATTCGGATACCCCAACTGAAATATGGTTATAATCCCTTATCATGGGTAGTTGAATTAGTCAATAAAATGATTTTAGTGTACAGTTCTAATATTTAAAACTATAATTTTATTTTTTTATGTGGGCTTAGGTACAGCTGAGGTGGGGCAATTTCAACTAACTTTTGGAGGCACTGTATGTTGTCACGTTAGGAATTATAAAAGCGTCCGTTGTGACAATGTTGATTCCGGGCAGATTCAAAAGTTAGAAGACAATATTATCGCCTCCTCTTACACTATCAAAAAGGGCCAAATGTAAATCGGACTTAGCATAATGACTAACTTAGTAAAAACTCATTGGTATAACAGAAATCGTGCAATTAATACAATCGAATTATATTTTTACAAATGATGACAAATAAAGGTACACTACAGTCAATGAATCTTGTCCGGTCTGAACACAGGCTCTCTGAACTTCCGCGCATGTTGCCTCACCATTTGGTTCCTAAAAAATGTTATTGCGCAGCCTTCTACGCAAATTTCGGACCGGCCATGACGTCGGCCGTACTGTGTGCTACCTAAATAATTGAAGATAATATTCAATAATGAGAGGTTATTAGCTATATACCTAAGTGTTTATGTATATTATCATTATAAATTGCTAGTTTACATAATAAAATGCTCAACATTCATTTCTTACGGCCTTCGCATAATATTGACTACTTCATGCATAAATAACAAATATTTTAGTTTATCATAAATTATTTTGTGTTAATTTATTTCGTAAATCGTCAGTAATGTAATATTCATTATTTTACACATTATTTGGCATTCTCGCGTTTCGCTCTTCGTGCTTAATGGTATACATAGATACTTGGGTTATATTTTTTAAAGGACGTCCTCGGAAGTTTGCGGTAAACTGAAATGTGACTGTTGTTGAAATCTGAAAGGAAAAGGTTCAAATATCGCTTTGTGAGACCTATTTCCACTTGTCAAAGTAATTTGTAAATCAAATGTTTAGGAATGTTAACACGTTCACTGTCCACAAAGTAGACACAATAGTTAAACAATCAACCTGAACCATATGTGGTTCATGGGACAGGGAATGGGTTAAATGCTTATTATAAGAGATACACTTATGTTTTCACAGTGAACTATAAATAAAACCTAGTTGTCATTAATGAGTGTAAATAGGCCCTAACATACAGAGTTAAATTAAATTAGCTAGCGAAACTCCGCAGTCGTGATGGGTATCAATATCTTAACATGATAAAACAAAAAAAGAAAAAAATTAATAAGTCGACGATTTTTTTTTTGTTTGTAGGGCCCCATCACCTCTCGTAGTTTGGCTAGCTAATTTAATTTGATCCTGTAGAACTGGCCTTTCAAAATCTACCGTCACAAAAACCGCACCGAGACCAAATCGTGTTAAGACAAAAGGTCTTGAATAAAAACATTGACAGGACATCTAGAGGATTGAAAAAAAAACGATCTAAGAATAGAGATAATGAGTCTGTATTATAGAAGTTTAATCGATAAGTTTACCTATCTTAATGTTTGTTTTATCGTTGTTTTAGTTTTAATTTAATTTCGGCTGGTCGACGAGCGTCTCCTTATTTTTTTTAATTATATTATTGTATAGTTTGGACCTCCATTGAGGACACCACGAATGTTGACTGCAGTTCTTTTATCATGTTGGATGGACATATTTGGTTAGTCTGTGGTCATCGTAGCGGCTAATTTTAAGGTTATTATTATGTGTGTTGTCGATATTTTGACCTGTTTCTGAGATACGACAGTAAAAACACTTTTTGTAAATCAAACAAATACTAAAATTATGTAATCTTAAGCGAATTTATATTCGAAAACTTGTTTCTTGTGGATACAAAACTTAATCAAATGTTTTGGTCAATTTTATGCCTATTTCTAATTATAATTATAAATGATCGTGCGACGTATCTCAGACACCGGCCTTTAAATTTATGTACTCGTCAACTAAAATAATTTAATTTCTCGTGATATTATTCTAAATATCAATGTAGGTTTTTATCGGGGATTGAACCCTGTAGTTTCACAAGCACTAAGTTGATTCGATAAGAGATCGATAAGGTCACAGATTTCTAAATGCATACACTGTATGATCTGACAGTAATACATTATAAGGTTATATAGATTATTTATTCTAAGTAATGTCATCGCTACCATTTGTTTCATTAGTCTCTACTATAGGGTTCCCCCGCCCCGCTTCGATGTCCAGAACATTCGTACAAGACCGGCATTAAGTAATAACTTTTTTTTAAATTGATAAACATTTTATTTAAGGTGTACCAAAAAAAGGAAATATTAGCGGCAAAGCGCTCGCTCCACTGTCGCAGTGGTTCTCTGTAGTTATGTATTAAAAATAAATAATAAACACATTTCTTGGTAGTTTTCAATTTTATTCCGTTTGGTTAAATACCATATCACACACACCTTTATGCTAAGAGGTTTTGTTGATTCACTGTCAATAACAATAAATAGTCATACATTTCTCATACTTTAGTTTTTCATTTAAGTAAGCTCATTATAACTTTTATATTTATACATACTTATAACCAGAAAGCCTTCATTCAAATTGTACAGTTCGTTCACAGTTGTTTCACCTATGGCAGCAGGAACCTTATTGTGACGAGACTAAAGATCACAAAGGTTTTACCTCATAAAGGCCCTATTTATCAAACCTCAGTTAATTTCCATCGGATAATCGGAATAAAAACGGCGGTTTGACAGCTTTTGTAAGAAAAATAATGTCAAACCGCCGTTTAATTTCCTCATATAAAAGTCATCTGACTATTGAAAAACCTCTTATTTAAATTAATGCATCGTTTCAACAACGAATGAACGAATCAAAATATGGGATTTTTAACATTACGTTAAATTAAAGAAATATTCATATTTTGAGGTGAACAAACCTTAATTGGTTTCTGCAAACAAACCTTAAAACTGGCAACTAGACTATTGTATTTTTTTGCCAATCATGTAGATACCTATAATATTTCTAAGTTTTCTAACACACTTCAACCGCATTGTGTTGTTAATAAATAAAGTATCGTTCATTGATAAGAAAATGTTTATAATAGATGAGATTTCAATCAGCATTTTGCTTATTTTAATAAGAAACAGGTACCAATTTTATATTTATGTTTATGTCAATATCCTTTGTACTTCAAAAATACTGATAAAAATCGTTAATTTAGTTACGAAAATAAATATTTTAACACCCTTATCATTACCATACAATATTGCTTTATTTTTGGTATCTCTTATGGCTAAATTACGGAATATAAAACCTGACCCAAAATATACATATTTTTACAATTTTTAAGCTACTTATTTTCTTGGGAAGCTAAAGTTTATACCGAAAAAAATCTTAATAAGTACATAATTTCTAAAGTATTTCTTTCTTTAGGAATCATCTTTACAGGAGGCTTCTGTAGCCCTTAAACTTAGAACGACATCCAAGGAGGTAGCAATAACTTTTTTCAAAGGAATGTGGACCTTACACCTTTCTATTACACTCTCCAATACAATACACAGACAAATACGGCCTCATCTACACAAACACAGGCTCAGTTTTCTTCCAATACTTCTGGATCTCTTCCAAACTTTTGCCTTTAGTCTCTGGTACCCAAAGAACGGTGTAGACTACTCCGAAGAAGGTGACCGCTGCGAAGCTATAGAACACGACGAACGCTCCGAACTGGTTGGCTATGGGCGTGTAGAAGAGTACGGTCATTGAACTGCAGAAGAACGAGAACGCCATTGAAGCTCCCGCCATTCGCGCCCGGACCTGAGGAATAAGGATGAGTTTTTAGTAGGTATTGTGTTTTAGGCTGTAGCGGAATCAATTGACTTTTTTACTCTTTAAGCAGCACATATACGGCTACATAAGTACTACGCATAACGCAGTCTGTTAGTGGAAAATTCTGACAGCAGATGTGACTCAGGCTGGCTGGACAAATCTTCAAAATAGCTCGCATTTAACTAGGTCAATAGGGCACTTTATGTGACGGCTAAACACCCTTATTTCAGAATTTGTAACGCTACAGAATCTTAGATAATCAATCGAAAACGTGTCCAGCCAGCTTGAAAAACCACTTTTCGCTGGTCTCTCGATCTCGGTAACGGAAGTGATTTTGACGACTTTTTGCATATCAACGGGCGTCACATAAATAAATAAATAAATTATTATTATTATTATTTGTAACAGGCATCGAGCTAAAAGTTTTGTGATACGTACAGCGGTTTAGTAGAAAAATGCAAAAATCTGTGTCCAGCCAGCTTGAATTTACGTATCAAACTTCTGGCTGGCACTTCCGAATCTCAATAACGGGAGCGTTTTCGAATATGGTTCCTTTACTAACATTTAGTGACGCAATGTGTAACAGTAATAACGTTTGATTTATGGCGTCACATGTAAGGGTTGCCACTGCCATGACAAAATGGTACAAAATGTACCACTGCCACGTAATACTGAATCACTTGCAGGGCTTGAACTACCGGATTTTTGGGAACCGATACCTTCGGCTTTGGTGTGAAACCGGTGCCAGAGTAGTACATACCTGCACTATTGGCACCGGTACCAGACGGAGAACCTGTATTTTTAATCAGTGTCAGTAAGTACTCTCACTCTCTCTCTGTCTGTCTCTCTCGTGTCTGTGTAAACAAATGTTTCCGTAAGTTACTAGTTTACGTAGTTAAAAAAAATAAAAAAAGGAAGCAATAAAAAAAAAACATCCAGGTAGCAAACCGTATGAGGTTCCTCGTACAAATATGAGAATTGTGGTCCGCGCTGGGTAACTAAATTTGGTATCGGTACTTACTTGTTAAGTGGGGTACCGGTATCCATCTGGAACCGGTACCCAGGTACCGAAATGGCAAGAACCGCTAAGTACCGTTACAGAACCTGTACTTTTGGTACCGGTTCTAAGCCCTGAATCACGCGAGCAAAGTTTCTATACGATCACCCATTGATGTACGATCACCCATTTGGTTGGTGCATCCTGCCTTTGGACTGGGGAAACGTGATTTATCATCTCATCGCTCTAAACCATCACCGTAACACATACTGCTCTTACACAGTGCTCTTGAAAAGAAAGTTTATAATTTAAATACTTATAGCATAATCAGCTTGTACTGTTTCCACTGCTCTGCATACCTACTATGTAAATGAGGTAAATATGAATTATCATTTCTATTCGTTGCACACGTCCCTAATTGCAATAATGTATGGTCAACATTTATGGAAAATAAAAACAATAGGTACCTAGCTAATCATATTGATATGTTAGCAATTAGCCATAGAATTTATTGTGGATAAGTGTAGCGTGGAAAACTTATGATAAATATGCCTATTACTATTACTTATCGGTTTTAATTATGAAACTAGTTTACGGGTAGGGTTTCCTTGAATTTTAACGAACTATGTTATAATTTTATTTTGTAGTACTTCATTCAGAGAATCATATTTTCGCTGTTTTTAATCAGCTGATTTCAAATCATCTTTCTCAAAACTGTGAAGGAAAACATCGTGAGGAAACCGGCATGTTTTGGAAATAAAAAAAACATGTGACATCTACCAACCCGCACCGGGCCCGCGTGGTGGATCACGGCCCACTCTCTCTCGAAGAGAGGAGGCCTGTGTCCCAGCAGTGGGAACATTATAGGCTGATTATTCTTTGTCAAAATTTTCGTTACAGAGCGATACGACATCGTGTTCGTGCAAAGGTTACTAAAAGGGTTATCCCGAAACGGGTTGTAGGTAGTATAGATAAGACACATGCTGCTTGTTTGCAACACAAAACCGGTGCTAAAGAACATAAAACAAAATTAATATACTAGAGGCTAATTCAAATCTCACCTGAAATGTAAACACCTCAGCCATGATGACCATTGGTACAGGGGCCAGGCCAGCGCCATAAGCCAGTATGCACACACATACGGCCATTACTGGGAGCCAGCTCGCCACGCCAGTACCAAGGAGGAAACACGTTGCTAAGGTCGTCATACATATTGACACGACCAGGGAACTGCAGGCTAGAGGTATCTGAAAAGAGAAAAATAGGATTTTGTAAGTTTCCATGGTCTTGTGACAGTGTGTGTCGTTGTCTTAATTTCTTACAGAGGAAGATTACTCTACACACTAGGTGAGTGAAAACGTAAATTATCACTTATGACCACATCTCTGATTAAGAAATCTGCTAGCAAATCTCATTAATGTTATCTGGTGTGAAAAATAGCCAATCCTACTAATATTATAAACGCGAAAGTTTGTATGGATGTTTGTTACGCTTTCACGTAAAAAGTACTGAACGGATTTGGATCTAATTTGGCATACAGATAGTTTATAGCCAGGATTAACACACAGGACTACTTTTTATCCCGATATTCCTACGGGATCGAAACCTATGCGGATGAAACCGCGGGTCGCTGCTAGTATACATACATAGTCCTCAAGACCGTATTTCGGCCGTGGCAACCAATCGCAACAGAGACCATGGATCGATTCACACCGGAACGGCAGCGGCCGGCAGCGACTCCAGAATGCACCATAATGATGTTCGTGTCGCCGCCAGCGACGCGCGTGGACGCGCGACCTTTTCAAGCGATACTGATCTTTAAATTGTGTAGATAAAGTTTAAAATTATATGACACTGAAACTGCTCGCCGCTTCGGTGCCGGCCGCTTCCATCTCGGTGTGATTTGAGCCTATGCCTTCGGCGCGAGAGATATCTAGTGTGTGCGTAGACAGGAGCACAAATTCCCTCACTCATAGTCCGATGGGACGGCAATCCGACACTACACTAGGTTTTCTACTAGCCTTCGGCGCGAGAGATATTATAGTGCATCTGTGTGCGTAGACAAAGATGCACTATCTTCTCTCACTCTCATAGTCCGATGAGACGGCAATCCGACACTACACTGGGTTTTCTACTAGCCTTCGGCGCGAGAGATATTATAGTGCATCTGTGTGCGTAGACAAAGATGCACTATCTTCTCTCACTCTCATAGTCCGATGAGACGGCAATCCGACACTACACTGGGTTTTCTACTAGCCTTCGGCGCAAGAGATATTATAGTGCATCTGTGTGCGTAGACAAAGATGCACTATCTTCTCTCACTCTCATAGTCCGATGAGACGGCAATCCGACACTACACTGGGTTTTCTACTAGCCTTTGGCGCAAGAGATATTATAGTGCATCGTGTGCGCAGACAAAGATGCACTATCTTCTCTCACTCTCATAGTCCGATGGAACGGCAATCCGACACTACACTGGGTTTTCTACTAGCCTTCGGCGCGAGAGATATTATAGTGCATCTGTGTGCGCAGACAAAGATGCACTATCTTCTCTCACTCTCATAGTCCGATGGGACGGCAATCCGAATCTACACTGGGTTCTACTAGCCTTCGGCGGGAGAGATATTATTGTGCACAAGTCTAGTGTGTGCGCAGACACAGGTGCACTACCTTCCCTCATTCTCATAGTCCTATGGGACGGCAATCCAACACTACGCTGGGTTCTATATATATTATACTGCCAGTTATAATGCATACGTCTAATGTACTCGTAGATTGGGCAGTGACTCCCGCTTGCAACTATGCTGTCTGATTTCTATGACACCGTGGTCCGGTGTGTGAGCTTTCTAGTACCTATAACTCATACTGTCTCGAGAAAAGCAGAAGAGCTCTACTTACACATGGTCACTAATGTTTTAACAGTATCTATACATACTGTCCTTCAACATCATTATCGTCAACAATACATAATAAATCAATTCCAATGTCACATTATTTAAACAAAACGATTCCGTACTTACAAGAAGTAAACTAGTCTTGTTTTACCATTATATATGTGAACATACACCAATTCAAATATCTGTAAAAAGGCATAAGCAAAAACATCAAAAATATTTAATTCGAACGCTTAACTCAAAGTTAACAAAAATGGCGTCAAAATTAGTTTTTTTACTTTTATTGACAGTGTTATGTAAAGGCTTTGTCGCGAAAAGCATAAAACTTAAACAAGTCTTCATATTCAGTCGACATAACATACGGTATCCATTAGCATATGAACAACTAAAGAAATTTTCACCGAAGCCCTCACCCCCACCAGCTGGCTCGTCGGGACTCTTGACTCCGAAAGGAGCGCAGTTGGAAGGATACATGGGCGAATATTTCTCCGAATGGTTCAAAAATGAAGAGTTTTTTACTGAAGGATGTCCCGATGAAGAAACGGTGTATGTGTACGCTAACATGGTGAACAGAACCAAGGCGACGGCGAGAGCTTTCATTAATGCAGCGTTCAAAGGATGCAACGTGCCTATACATTACCAAAACAATGGAAAATGGGATCCCCTTTTTAGTTCTGTCATACATAACACTACTGAAGCATATAAAGAAATGGTGATCGAAGAAATTAATAGAAAATTAGATAATAATTCTAAACTGATGGCCGGATATGCGAAATTGAACAAAATATTAGAAATTGAAGGATCAGACGTTTGCAAGCAGGAAGGGATGTGTGACTTGACTAAAGCTAATAACACGATTTCGATAATGGCCGGTCGATCAGTGTCGGTCGATGGACCACTGGTCGTAGGACATGTAGCTGTTGACGCATTTATAATGAGATACTACGACGGCGCGCCGATACATGACATTGCATCGGGACAATTCACAACACCGGAACAATGGAAAATATTGGTTGACATAATACAACAAAGCCAAAACATATCATATACAACAGTGGCTGAAGACGTCGCGTCGCCATTAGTGGAGTATTTAACTAAAACATTTAAGAACTATGACAAAATGCCAAAGTTAATGTTGTTAGTTGGCCACGATACTAATATGAACCCTCTTGCAACTGCTTTGGGTTTTCAACCGATTGACTTACCAAATCAATTTGAGAAATTTCCAATTGGCGGGAAGTTTGTGTTTCAAAGATGGACAGATGGTGAAAGTGACTATTTGAAAGTGGAATATGTGTATCCAAGTTGGTCACAGTTAAGACATGGGTCAAAATATTCCTTAGAAAATCCTCCGCAGAGAGTTATGATGAGATTGAACTGGTGCAACACGGATGAACAAGGCTTTTGTCTTTGGAAAGAGTTCATCGATAAACTAGGTATGCGATGGATGATATAATACTCCGATTGTCAATAAATGAAAGCGTGATAGATATCTAAATCAATGTTTGATCCCACCTGCAATTTGTTCCCGCCTACCAAAAAATCATTACGACGTCTTTGGGCACACAACGCGAATTCACGTTGTGTTTGGATTAGTGATACCGATACGGCTGTGGAAAGACCGGAAAGAAAGCCTAGCTGTTTGACTTTGGCATTAGCATATTATTATATAGAGTTAGCACTTACATCATCATCAGTCACCTACCCCTATCAGTAAGCTAGCTATTATTTCAGTAGTCATACCCTTTTTTGCAATTTCATCTTTCAGATAATCCATCCTTTTTCCTTCTCTTTTTTGGACCTCCTTCCTCTTTACTCTTTTTACTATCCACATTCATACTCAAACTTTCTTTACGATATGTTCCTCAGTAGGTACTCCGCTTCACATACCCCTACAACTGATTATCACAGAGCTTTTCTATCACTATGCAGTGCTACTTATATACTCCCTCTTACATACTCATTTTACATTTTATCCTTTACGTAACAGCAACAGCACACTGCACACATCCCTTTCTGCATTTTCATCTCAGCTGCGTGCAGTTGGTCTGACAATCTGATCCAGACAGCAGGTCTAATTATTGTTAAATAGATCATCTCCGTTTAAGGGGATATGAGAGTCACTGATTGTTTCCGTGACCTGCCGCCGTAAAATGAAAAGGGAAAAATAACAATATTAACCCGCACACAACACGCACACGCAAACCCACACACACACACGAACAACAACAAACCAACAACAACAACAACAAACAACAACAACAACAATACGACAACAACAACAACCAACAACAACATCCGCCAACATATTAACTGAACACGTATAAATAAAAACTGAAATCGCGAAAAAAAAATCAGCTGTTCCCTACATTTATGTTCGCATAACTTGTCAAAATGTAGGGAGCAGCTGATATTTTTTTCGCGATTTCAGGTTTGTTCCTATAGTAAAAGTTGTTCATAATGATGAGTACAATGACCTCTTAAGAGGTTGTTTGTGTTTTACAAATAACCCTGTATAGAACGATAGGTCGCTGTATGCCAGCTGAGTGAAGTTGACCCACAGGCTGCACGTGTAGAAGGACTGACAGTAAGCTTTGAATAGCGTAACTTTAACTGGTTTCGTACATCGCACAAACCTTCGGGCCAGCATGTTACAACGGACAGCCAGCGACCTGCGTTCCCTTTCAATGTCACAATTGTCTTTCAGATCATCAGTGACCCAGTGGCCCAGATACTTAAATTTGTCCACCCTTCGTAGGGGTTCTCCACACATTGCGGAATGAGGAATAAATGTATATGTCACACTGCCTGCTTTAAAAACCATTAGTTCACTCTTTAAGACGTTACATTTGAGCCCATGAGTCAGCGCATATTGTTCGTATAAAGCGATCAGTTGCCTCAGAGCACCGATCCATGGGCTCAGCAACACAATATCGTCAGCATAACTAATATTGTTAATACACACCCCGTCAATATGACATCCGACCTTTGGTGCTGCTGAGCTCAAGGATCAGCTGGTTCATGAATTGGTTGAAGAGCCTGGGTGACCTGAGCCCCCCCTGCTTCACCCCGCACTCCAACCAATACACGTCCGAGTGTGAGTTTACCTACTTCACGCTATTGCTTTGACTACTATACCAGTACTTGAATATTGACAATTTCAGGCGGTAACGTAGTCTCACATTCCAGTTTACGCCACAAAACATCGTATCAAACGAGATCGAATGCCCTTGACAGATCCAGAAAACAGGCGAGTATACGCGGCAATGTAACGTCAAGCTATTTAAACAACTTCTTATAGTTGTTCTATTACGTATTCTGTGCGATACGTTTGAAATGCCAAAAATAACTAGTCTCGCTTTATCAACACACATGTGTGGATCTATTCGAATACTCGTAAAATACACAAAAGCAAAAGTTGGAGGCATTAAAACTGATACAATTTTAAAAAATGGTGTCGAAGTATGGTGTGGTGTCTTTACTATTATTTATCGTGTTGTGTAAAGGTTTCGTCGCGGACAACCTGAAACTGAAACAAGTGTTCATACTTAGTCGACATAACATTCGGCTCCCGTTAGGAGAACAACTACAGAGATATTCACCGAAGCCCTGGTCCCCACTAGATGGCCCACGGGGACTCTTGACCCCGAAAGGAGCGCAGCTAGAAGGATACATGGGGGAATATTTCTCAGAATGGTTCAAAAAGGAACAGTTTCTTCCTGAAGGATGTCCCGATGAAGATACAGTGTATGTGTACGCCAACACGGTGAGCAGAACCAAGGCGACGGCGAGAGCTTTCATTGACTCAGCGTTTAAAAGTTGTAACATGACTGTACATCACAAAAACACTGCAGAGGCAGATCCCGTTTTTAAAATTGCCATAAGGAACACTACTGAAGCATATAAAGATATGGTGTTCAAAGAAATATACAGAAAATTGGAAAATAATTCTAAACTGAAGACAGCATATTTGGAATTGAATCAAATATTGGATATTGAAGGATCAGACATTTGCAAGCAGAAAGGAATATGTGACTTGACTGAAGCTAATGACACAATATTGTACAAGGTCGGCGCGAGCGTGGTGATCGTCGGACCGTTTTCCATAGCACATTTGGTTGTAGACGCATTTCTAATGAGTTACTACAACGGCGCGCTGATACAAGACATTGCATGGGGACAAATAACAACACCGGAGAAATGGAATGTATTGACTGAAATAGAACGACAAAATCAAGACATAAGATATACAACTGTAGCTGAAGAAATCGGGGCACCATTACTGGAGTATTTAACTAAAACATTTAAGAACTATGACGACAAACCAAAGCTAATGTTGTTAGTTGGCCACGATTCTAATATGAACTCTGTTGCAACTGCTTTGGGTTTTCAATCGATTGACTTACCAAATCAATTTGAGAAATTCCCAATTGGCGGAAAGATTGTGTTTCAAAGGTGGACAGATGGTGAAAGTGACTATTTGAAAGTGGAATATGTGTATCCAAGTTGGTCACAGTTAAGACAAGGGTCAAAATATTCCTTAGAAAATCCTCCGCAGAGAGTTGTGATGAGATTAAACTGGTGCCACACAGATGAGTATGGCTTTTGTCCTTGGAACGAGTTTCTCAATAAACTATAGGTACCTATGGGTGCGGTGGATTGTGTAGGTATCCTATAGATGTGTGGTAGCATACAGGTTAGGTGTGCAGGTATCAGTAGCCAGTGGCGTGCTGTAGTTTCTGCTTACCAATGGGAAAGAGGAGTGAGTTTATGTATGTTTATTTATGTGTAGGTATTATACAAAAAACGAGCTATTATCATTCTCTAAAGTTCAAAATTATTTTTCTGTTTTAACAAGTCGTATGCCTGATGGAATTTCTCATCGGCATCAGGAGCCTAAAAGGATGAGTTAAACAAAGCGATGATACAAATAATTTGAACTTATACGAGTATAAAAATAAGTAAATACCACCGTCCATGTCTCTTAATTCAAAAATGACAAGCAGACTTCATAATTTAGGTACTTAGATAAAAAAAAAATCTGTTGATCCAAACATTATGTCGAGCTAAGCGAACATAAATCTATGGATCAACTGATTTTTTTTTCACGATTTCAGGGTTGTTCCCGTAGTAAAAGTTGTTCATAATGATGAGTACAATGACCCCTTTTAAGGATTAAAACTCATTCATTCATTTGTTAATATTTTTAATTTAATTTTTCTATTTATTGTTAATTAAGTTCAATGTTCAATTTACTTTATTTAAAATTTCTGTTACTCATTGATTCAATGTAAATTTTTAATTAATTTCAATGTAATTTAAATTGATTATAAATAATGTAATTTATCTATTTTTTATTCTTAACTATGTAAGTGCTGTGCACACCTATAAGTGACGAGTTCACCGCAAACTATTTCCGTACAAACCAAAATTGTAATGTAATAGTGAATAAGTCGTTGATTTGTCAATAAATAAAACGATCAAAACTAAACGGTGATTTTATGTTAACAAGAAATTTCATGCGGACGAAGTAGCGGGTAGATGCTAGTGTTTAAAATAAAATGTCACGCTATTTAAACAACAATTGGCCTTATAGTACGAATTTTTATAAAAAAAAATCGTCTTGATTTACCAATACACATGCGTAGATCTTAGATACACTCGTAAAATATTTAAAAAAAAAATACACATTAAATTCGTGCATTAAATGCTAAGTCAGCAATAGTTAAAAATAAAATGGTGTTGAAATCAGTTTCTTTACTATTATTTATCGTGTTGTGTAAATGTTTTCTCGCGCACCACCTGAAACTGAAACAAGTGTTTATACTCAGTCGACATAACATACGGTATCCATTAGCATATGAACAACTAAAGAAATTTTCACCGAAGCCCTGGCCCCCACCAGCTGGCCCGTCGGGACTCTTGACTCCGAAAGGAGCGCAGTTGGAAGGATACATGGGTGAATATTTCTCCGAATGGTTCAAAAAGGAACAGTTTCTTCCTGAAGGATGTCCCGATGAAGATACAGTGTATGTGTACGCCAACACGGCGAGCAGAACCAAGGCGACGGCGAGAGCGTTCATTGACTCAGCATTCAAAAATTGCAACGTGACGGTACATCACAAAAACACTACAAAGCTGGATCCGCTTTTTATGTCTGTCATACACAACAGCAATAAAGCATATAAAGAAATGGTGATCGAAGAAATTAATAGAAAATTACAAAATAATTCTAAACTAATGGTCGCTTTTTCAGAATTGAATAAAATATTGGAAATCGAAGGATCAGACGTTTGTAAGCAGGATGGGTTGTGTGACTTGACTAAAGCGAATCACACGATTTCGTTTATGGTCGGTCGATCAGTGTCGGTCGATGGACCGTTGGTCGTAGCAAACTTAGCTGTTGACGCATTTATAATGAGATACTACGACGGCGTGCCGATACAAGACGTTGCATGGGGACAAATCACAACACCGGAACAATGGAAAATATTGATGGACATAATACTAGAAAGCCAAAAAATATCATATACAACAGCGGCTGAAGACGTCGCGTCGCCATTAGTGAAGTATTTAACTAAAACATTTAAGAACTATGACGAAATGCCAAAGTTAATGTTGTTAGTTGGCCACGATACCAATATGAACCCTCTTGCAACTGCTTTGGGTTTTCAATCGATTGACTTACCAAATCAATTTGAGAAATTCCCGATTGGCGGGAAGATTGTGTTTCAAAGGTGGACAGATGGTGAAAGTGACTATTTGAAAGTGGAATATGTGTATCCAAGTTGGGCACAGTTAAGACATGGGTCAAAATATTCCTTAGAAAATTCTCCGCAGAGAGTTGTGATGAGATTGAACTGGTGTAACACGGATGATCAAGGTTTTTGTCTCTGGAAAGAGTTCATCGATAAACTTTAGGTATGCGATAGATGACTTAATACTCCGATTTCAATAAATTTAAGCTTGATAGATGTCTAAATCAATTATTTTGGTTTTATCCCGCACCTGCAATTTGTTCCCTCCCACCCAAAAAAATCATTACGGCGCCTTTGAGCACGCAACGAATTCACCTGTACATGCTTTGATTAGTGATACCGATACGGCTGTGGAAAGACCGTGAAGAAAGTGTACCGTTTTGGCATTATTGGCATTTTGGCATATATTGTACGGAAGCCCTGTGACAAGAAACAGAAAATAAAATTAGGCACTTATCGTCATCAGTCATTGATTCAACACATCTAATACGACAATTAATGACATTCTTTATCTCACCGACCTTACAACCTGAGGGGCAATTTTCGTAATTTTAGGGAACGTTCACAGCCTGATCTCAGAATGAAACTGTCAAAGATACCGTCTAATATTCTTACGTTTTTGACATTTGTTTGTCGTCAAGATAAGACTCGACTAGATTTTGAACGTTTTAAATACGAGAATTGGCCTTCTGATATTCCCATTTTTTTAAAGGCACTCTCTCTCTCTTTTTCACTCTTGTAACAGTACACATATATTAGCTGTTTGTATTCGCATCTGGGGTGGCGCCACAAAAACTGCTTTTACACCTTTGGAAGTGTCCCACAGAGCTATACTGAAAATTGCAACATTTCGACCCATTCTGTTGCCAATCTCGGACCTTCCCGTACATACATGCAACATTTCATTCTGCAACATTTAAAAGCCCCTCTTATTATAACCATGCGACGGAAAGATATCATTTGTACTGTTCTCAGTTTAAATACACTAAGAGATTTTTCTATTATCTTGGCCCTTTTTTGTACTTTGTACAATCAAAGTAACGCGTCCTTTTAACAGTATCTATAATTTTTCACACAGCAAATGCAAACTCGCCCTTCATGGATTCCTCCTGAATAAAACCTACGACAAAACTGAAAAGTATTTATTGACACTTGCATGAAAGTAACTCTGTTGCTTATTATTCAAATGCACATACACACTCACCCCCACACACTCATACAAACACACACAAACGCACACAAACACACATAAACGCACACAAACACACACAAACGCACACGCATTCATTCGACTCACCACATTCACGACACTGTTCTAATTTGTTTTATTTAATTTTGAATTTAAGATTTTTACTTTTAGGTTTTGTTTTATAGGTATAATAAGCTCTAAAAAGCTTTTATGATCATTGCGATACTCAAATTGAGAGTCGAAACTGTCTCTCCTAAATACAGATCACTTAGTAGCTAGGAGAGCAGCGATTCACCCAACAATTCGTTGTGCATAAACCATGTAATTAATAATGCATACTTTGTAAGTCTCTCGTGTATTACAAAACATTTATGTAAATAAATTATATTATATTAACTTTTACTTATAAACAGCCGATCGATTCTGAAAAATCTCACCGTGAAAAGTTAGGTGAAGTGAGCTTAGAGTGAGCTGTCAATCACATCGTTAGTTGGAATGAGAGCTCACTCTACGCTCACTTCACTTATGTTTTCACGGTGAGATGGTTACAGAATCGCACTGCTGATGTGAACGCCGATGCGATGTGTGTGCTGATGTCAACTTCATAAATGCCGAATTGTCATACAGATTTTTATCCCCTATTTAAATCTTTTAGAGTGTATATTTTCAAAAACTTTGTTAGTGCTCACTTTTGCTATGTAGTGTAGGTACCTACTTTCGTTTATGCTACGCGTTATCTATCAGTGAACGAATTTAAGATTTTTATTAAGTAGATCTAGTATTATTTAGTTATCTATTCATAGAGACGGAACAGTTATAAAACTGGGCCCCAAGTCTGCTATTTTTATAAATTCGTCATTCCAACACGATCCCATTCCCATCCCATTGTCATTTTGCTTAAAGTTCGTAATCTGCTAAATTCTTAATGACGATCATTGGTCGGTCAATGCTCTCGTAATAGAATTGTGTCATAATGACATTGTCGTATTGCCTTTATTAGAAAACCCGTTAGTAGAAATGATTTTCGAAAAACTACCACTACTTTATTTATGCCAGATTTCATTTATATATATTTTTACATATTATTTTATACAATTCAAGTGTTTTATGTAAGTCAGTCATTCATTTATCATTATGTACGAGATTACCATTCTATGCCATTTCTTTCAATGGAGTGACAGTGGTTGACCACTGGAAAGTCATAATGACGCCATTATATTAGTAGATTAGTTTGCTTGTCAAAATCAACAATTATGAAATCAATGATAGACCATTCTGACACTATTGTAATAGCAGACTTGAGGCCCTTGTTACGTGGTCCTTATGATGCACAGAGGTAATTTATTAATAAAAAGAATTTAGTGATTACATATATTGAATGTCAAGGCTCACTTGAATAAAAACTACTCAACACCTTAGCGCTTCGACGACCTGGGGAAGGTTGTGTGAATCCGCTGATGCGGGACGCTCGTGACCGTCGTTATGGCGATAGAATACTCTTTATTATGTACACCATATAAATTACAGACATACAAATAAAAATTTTATAAATGGTGACACAATGCGAGGGTTGTGATGATCGTTTAAAGACAACCTTTGGATGGATTAAAAAAACTTTTTTGCAAAAAATAAACAACCGACTTCCAAAAACGACACTACAAAGTGAAAAATAACTTTAATTTCGGAAGTCGGTGTCGTTGGGTTCGCATTTTCGTTGTTTGCCACCGACTTCCGAAATTAAAGTTATTTTTCACTTTGTAGTTTCGTTTTTGGAAGTCGGTGTTTTTTTTTTTGCAAAAAGTTTTTATTTTTTACTTTTAAGTTGTAATTTTTACCAGTAATTTCGGTTTAAAAACCAAACTACTGAACCGTTTTTCATGAAATTTCTATGGGACCATTTGGGAAGTAGGTATATACCCTTTCCAACAAAAAAATAATTTTTCAAATCGGTTGGCAAGCGACAGAGTTATGCGCGAACAAACACAAAAAAAAAAAAAAATACAAACATCGGAATTGAGAACCTCCTCCTTTTTTAGAAGTCGGTTAAAAAGGGGAAGGAGAGACAAATACTGTAGGTAGTCTGTGGTGTACCATTTACATAATACAATAAATACATACATAAAGTTTAATATACTAATCTATATAAATATAATATACTAGCTCCCGCGGTTTCACCCGCATAAGTTTCGATCCCGACTTCGATTTAATTTTCTTCTATAAAAACCTTGTCCTGACATTAACAAACACAAAAAAAAAGAACTATTGAATTTGGTGCAGTCGATCGGAAGTTATGCGCATACATACATTTCGGTGATTCATTATTGTTTTTAACCGACTTCTAAAAAAGGAGGAGGTTCTCAATTCGACGGTATGTTTTTTTTTTTTTTTTGTGTGTTTGTTACGCGATTTCTCCGCCAATTGTGGACCGATTTTCAAAATTCTTTTTGTTCGAAAGGAGATACTTCTGAAGTGGTCCCATAGAAATTTCATCAAAAACGGTTCAGTAGTTTGGTTTTTAAACCTAAATTACTGGTAAAAATTACAACTTAAAAGTGAAAAATAAAAACTTTTTTGCAAAAAAAAACAACCGACTTCCAAAAACGACACTACAAAGTGAAAAATAACTTTAATTTCGGAAGTCGGTGGCAAACAACGAAAATGCGAACCCGACGACACCGACTTCCGAAATTAAAGTTATTTTTCATTTTGTAGTGTCGTTTTTGGAAGTCGGTTGTTTTTATAGATATAATAATAATCATGAAACAGGAGCAAAAAAATATAATGATCATGTTTAAGGAGAGAGGAAGTGCTTTTTTATCATAATTTTAAAAGTGGATAAAGGTTGAGAACGCCTTACCGACACGGGCAAGTCGGCGATGTTCGGATAAGGGGGGCCATATCCCTGCCAGGGTAGCGGGATTGTCCGAAAGGGTTACCGCTGCCCTGGAACATAAAGGGCTAAGGAAGGAACACGGGTGGGTTTTAGTCAGTAAGAGTCTGACACTCCCTCCTGCTCCACCCAGAGCGGGAGGAGTCACTTGATGATTTCCCATCCTCAAAAAAAAAAAAGGGGGGGCCATATTCCCAGCTGGCACACCTTTCCAATGATCATGGGTACTATACCACCTGGCAAAAGCTGCCCAAGCGCACAGACCTGGCGAAGTGCAAAGATTTCTAGCGCAGGCATACACTGGGCGATGGCGTGGCGCGCTAGTCCACTCACAGATAACATAATCATCCTATATAATGTTCCCAATGCTGGGACACAGGCCTCCTCTCTACGCAAAGACTACAATAGTATACTGTCTTCTCTACGAGAGGGAATGGGTCAATATCCACATGGTGTTAGATGTCACATGTCTTCGATTTTTTTGATTCCAGGACATGCCGCTTTCCTCACGATGTTTTCCTTTACCGTTTTGAGAGCAGTGGTGATGAAATAATTTACACAAAGTAAAGCGCCTGTTTGGATTCAAATATACAACTCGTAAGCAGTGATAGGAATAGGTAGTGCCTATTTACCTAAACTTCGAAGAACAGAGACAAGAAACGGAGACTTCCTTAGGACTAAATTTAGAACACATAGAATATTGTTATAACTTACAACTTATATTCAATGTGTTTTATTTTTCCTTTAGAGCCCATAGAGGATAAGTTATTATTATGGAGTTATAAATTATAAATTTTATGTCTAGTCGCAAACTTTAGGTAAATATAGACGAATTACTTATTCCAAATAACATATTTTTTTAATGTATTTAAAAGTGTTGTCCCGAATTTAATACGAGTAGAAAGCTCCATAATGTTGGTACCCATTTTTCACAGTACCCAACCAGTTGTGCCAAAAACACATCATCGGCTTAGTCTTTTCCCAACTATGTTGGGATGGGTCGGCTTCCAGTATAACCGGATGCAGTCGAATACCAGTATTTTACATGGAGCGACTGCCTATCTGACCTCCACAACCCAGTTACTGGGTAATACGATACCCCTTGGTAAGACTGGTTGTCAGACTTTTGGGCTAGTGACGACCGGCGGCCGTAACAACTGTCAAAGATCCACGAATGACAGCCGGGACCAACGTTTTAACGTGCTTTCCGAGGCTCGGAGGGGTCTTGGTATGTGAAGATGGTCGCCCATCCACGGACCAACCGCAGCAAGCGTAGCTTTACCTGATCGATCGACCCATGCGGCTGTTTTTACTTAGCCATAAGCCCCTCCATATTATTCTAATGATCCGGTCCAATAGGTTAGCTCTCACCTTGAGAATACTAATCTTAACTAATGTAATAAAGCAGAAGAGTCTGTTTGTATGAATGAGTGAATCTCTGGAACTTCCAGTCGCGAAAAAATCTTTCTGCGTTTGATAGCCTAATTATCGAGGAAGGTTATTAACATTTTATTTGATTTATCTGATTGTATTTTGATATTTCTCATGACCCTGGGGTTCCGGACCTTTGGAAGGCGTACGAGGGGCCGAAGCCAAATCGCAGAGGCCCGTTAGACCTTTATAATGAAATGAGGCACCAACTGGCGATTATCCCTGTTCGCACTATGCAAATGCATCCAAGGACAACCCTCGGTTGGTGTAGGACTATTGCAGGCTATGGAAACAAAGATATTGGATTATGGGTTTGGGTGGCTAAAGTGAAGTGGTTATCTATGAAAAGCCCCTGCCTGACCAATGTTTTAAACAAGGTGTCGTTTTGCGTCCTCGTCTTTAAGGAGGTAACTATGCTACTGATTCTCGACGCGAATCAATAATAAAATAAGCTCCGGCATGGAAGAATCACATCGAGGCAGAGTTGGAGGGTGCTTGGAGCCAGTGTCTAGACGCGAGTTCTCCGCAAATAAAGAAGCAAATAAATTTGCCTTTTCAGTAGCGGAGTGAGCCAGTGAACCATCAGGTTTCTGCATAGGAGGCAGCGTGTGACGGCAGAAGTTGGTTCGACTGATTTGGACAAGGACCAGAACTGCTTACTACCCGAAAGGTAGGATTCAAGCCTGGTCCCTATGCGACTGACATGGTCGAAACGTGCCCTTCGGAGAACCTTTTTGCAAGACTTGGCAGCAGAGTTAAAGGCTCTCTTCTTAGCTCGAACCCTCCGAGCTCGGAGTCTAAGGTCGCGAGCTTGTACCCAGGCTTGGTAGGCAGACTCCTTTCGGGCATCAGCCCGAGCACAGTCCGCATTGTGCCAAGGTCGGGCTTTGTGACCGAGCGGAATGTCGAAAAATGGGATAAAGTATTCCATTCCCTGCCGGATCACGTTAGCGACCGCATCCGCGGAGCTGGAGGGCTCACCAGAAGAGTAAGTGATTTAAGTGAAATTGAATAATTAAGGTGGTTTTTGTGATTTATGGTTTGACATGTACGAGTAGGTAACGGTTTTTGATTGATGACATAGTACTATTTTTATTTTTGTTTGCTATATGTTTGATTGCTTAGCTGTTATGATTTAAAAAGTAATTATTTCGTAGAATTCGAACACAATGTTAATTGTTTGATTAATAAATAAATGAAATGAATAAATGAATGAACTAAGTACGGTCAAGATCCCTACCAGCATTTTACTGGAATACTTCCTTCCTCCGAGCACCTTTGCTCTTGCGAATCTCAAGCCGACCAATAAAGGCAAGAATGAGGTGGAAGCTCTGTTCCTCGTCATTGTTCACTCCAGCCGGCCAATAAAGACAAGCCAGAGGTGAGGAACAAGACTTCTCCCGGGAGATAGGGTCCGTGGGGTCGCTACTGCCCAGCTGTTGGGCAGTAGCATGCCACATGCTGCCCTGCGGGTTTCTGTATCTCTTTTGGCCTGGCTCCTCATCCTAGACCTGTTCCGGCAAAGTAAAGTCTTCCGGCACAGGCCTAGAGTTTAGAGCGCACAAGCCCCACCACGACGTCAACGTAGAGATACGGCGGTGGGGTGAATATATTAATTAATTTTGTAATTAGTAATTTATTTGATTATTATTAACTTATTTGATTATATTGTTATTATTATCACTTTAATTGCCTAGTAGTTAAATCAATTAGGCAAACTATGTAAGTGCTGTGCACACCATTAATTGATAAGTTCACTGTAGTACTTTATATAATAAAGAGTAAGCTCTCTGTTAGTTTATGTGAATTACTCGTTGGAGTGCCATAATAAATAAATAAATAAACATCACTTAGGAGACGTCAAAAAAAAAAATAATAATAATAATATCGTGGGCGTTGCCATGCTAAAGGATATATTTAGTGTAAACAAGAAATTTCATGCGGACGAAGCAGCGGGTAGATGGTAGTGTTTAAAATAAAATGTCACGTTATTTAAACAACGACTGGCCTTATCGTACGAATTATTATTTAAAAATAAATTAGTCTTGATTTACCAATAGACATGTGTAGGCCTATTCAAATACTCGTAAAATATTCCTAAACAAAAATAAACATTTAATTCGTCAATTAAATGCTAAGTTAGCAATAGTGATAAAAAATAAATAAAATGGTGTTGAAATCAGTTTCTGTACTATTATTTATCGTGTTGTGTAAAGGTTTTGTCGCGGACAATCTGAAATTGAAACAAGTGTTCACACTTAGTCGACATAACATTCGGCTCCCGTTAGGAGAACAACTAAAGAGATTTTCACCGAAGCCCTGGCCCCCACTAGATGGCCCACGGGGACTCTTGACCCCGAAAGGAGCGCAGCTAGAAGGATACATGGGCGAATATTTCTCAGAATGGTTCAAAAAGGAACAGTTTCTTCCTGAAAGATGTCCCGATGAAGATACAGTGTATGTGTACGCTAACACGGCGAGCAGAACCAAGGCGACGGCGAGAGCGTTCATCGACTCAGCGTTTAAAAGCTGCAACGTGACTGTACATCACAAAAACACTACAGAGTGGGATCCCCTTTTCAATCCTGTCATACACAACACCACTGAAGCATATAAAGAAATGGTGATCGAAGAAATTAATAGAAAATTACAAAATAATTCTAAACTGATGGCCGCTTTCTCAGAATTGAATAAAATATTGGAAATTGAAGGATCAGACGTTTGCAAGCAGGATGGAATATGTGATTTGGCTGGACCTTATAACACTATTACGTATAACGTCGGCGAAGAAGTGTGGGTCACAGGACCGCTGTTCATAGGAATCTCATCTATGGACTCATTTACTATGAGTTACTACAACGGCAGGCCTATTGAAGACATTGCTTGGGGACTAATAACGACACCGGAAAAATGGAAACAGTTGACTGAAATAGGGCGACAAGACCATTACATAAGATATACAACTTTAGCTGAGGACATTGGGGCACCATTAATGAAGCATATAACCAAAATATTTAAGAATTATGACGATATGCCCAAGTTAATGTTGATAGTTGGTCATGATTACAACCTGAACTCTGTTGTGACTTCTATGGGATTCCAATCGATTGACTTACCAAATCAATATGAGAAATTCCCAATAGGCGGGAAGATTGTGTTTCAAAGGTGGGCAGATAGTGAAAATGAATATTTGAAAGTGGAATATGTGTATCCAAGTTGGTCACAGTTAAGAAATGGTTCAAAATATTCCTTAGAAAATCCTCCGCAGAGAGTTGTGATGCGATTGAACTGGTGCAACACGGATGTACAAGGCTTTTGTCCCTGGAACGAGTTTGTGAATAAACTTTAGGTCGATGTAATAATTAAATAATATTGTGATTAAATACGAGCTGACCTAGTCGATGTCTTTTTTCTTATACGACATTGACCTTTTATCGGGTCATCGCATAGTTTTTTTGGGCAGCTCCGCTCACCCAACTATAAGATAACTTATCCGCGTGATATTCTATCTAAATTTTACAAACGTCTGACGTATGGAGCCTATAGCCCTCGTCAAGAATTAGGCTATCAAATGCAAACATATTTTTTCAAATCCGACGGGTAGTTCCAGATATTAGCGCGTTCAAACAAACAAACTCTTCCGCTTTTGTATTACAAATCAAGATTTGTTGGTTTGAATAAATTATATTTTAATGTGTATAGTAACTAATGGTATTTTTTTTTGCAATTTACACAATTTAACCATTACTTACTATTTTTAACAATTGTTTGAGTTAACTACGGATCAAAAAACCGGCCCTTAATTAACAACGTTATTGAATATTTAAAACATAATTTATTCAAACCAACAAATGTTCATTCGTTTTATTGTTTACTTGGACAGCTGTTGTGGGTACGATTTCCATTTCCTAATTTTATAAGTGCCTACACAAAATATGACTACATTAACACTACCACATTGTGCGTGAAGGACATACTATCAATTAGTGTTGTTCCTTTCAAGACCATTCCTTTTGTACGACTATTGATAATGCAAAAGAAACTTTAAGTCGGACGCATTTGGTTTGTTTTTAGAATTTGAAACACAACCGTCTACAAGACTTGACGTTACGTTCTCAGAACTTGCTTTCAATGTCACGTGACCAATGGCCGTTTTTTATGTAATTATTTCTGAATCTAAAATCATTTACAAAATTAAGTTGTTTTTTGATATGTTTAGCTCACGACCCTTCTACAATACAAAATTCATTAGGTATTTTTTTACTAGCTAGTAGACTATTCCCTGTGCGTTACCTATGGTACAGACGCCAGCACATCAAGCTACTACAATCTGTCAAATTTCTTTAATAGATTTTCAACTTTATCTATAAAGCATTAAGGTTCAAGGTTGATTGGGAAAATGTGACAGTTTCGGGTAGGTTGACCTGCTGGCGTCTGTACCTTTACAACTAAGTAAAACCTTTTTTGTCTGCGACGGGTGATGATAGTATATATGATAGATACAACGTCTTACTCTGAACACCAGCCACTGCTGGATCTATAAAAAAATAATCTGCCGAGCCTTTTCCCAACTATTTTGGGGTCGGCTTACAAACTAACCAGATGCAGCTGAATACCAGTATTTTACATGGAGCGACTGCTTGTTTGACATTCATCATAACCCAGTTACTGGGTAACACGATACCTCTAAGACTTTTAGGGCTTCTGACTTCCCGACTGTCAGAGATCTACGAATGACAGCCGGGACCAACGGCTTAACTTGCTTTCCGAGGCACGGAGGGGTCTCGATATGTAATGGATGGTCACCCATCCACGAACCGACCGCGGCAAGTGTAACTTAACCTTTGATCGACCCGTGCGGCTGTTATCATTTAGCCATGAGCCCCACGCACGTGGCTTCTATGCTGGCTTCTATAAAAATCTACAAAATAATCTTACCTTGCGCCCAAACTTCTCAATTGAAACTGTAGTGAAGAAGGATCCAGCCAGTTGCAGGGACCCCACGGCTAGCGCGAGCGTGTTAGGGCTCCACTCTGTGCCTGCACGATGGAACACATCGGCCGCATAGTTCATGAGGGCGAAGCACCCTGACAGCGTCTGCATCGCCATCAGGATTAACGTCATCCGAAGCGCCGCAAATGTCGTGTGGTCTCGAACTGTGGAGATTTTTTTTGGATTTAGAAAGTTTACAGGAATACCTGGTAGGTAGGCTATGGCTTGGTGTAGGTATCAATTTATGCGTTTCTTGTCTCTTTGTCATCTTCATAGTGTGGGAATGAGACGGAGCGTCGATGTGAACGACCGTGCGGCTGTTATTACTTAGCCACAAGCCCCCCTCATAATTTTTTAGTAATTTTATATACTTATCGTTACATTTTATTTTTCGGACGTTAGTCCGCCCAGATTCTTTCCGTAGGTATAGTCATCGGGATTTTCTAGAGATTGGAGGATCGTAGGGCTCTATATGGCGTGGCGCAGGAAGGATTACTCGTATCTCAACAGAATGGCTAGCAATGGTAGTAAACGATGACGATCTTTGTTGAACAAATGACGATCTTCGGTTATGGCATCTTCTCTAATTATGATCGTCGGTAGTAGGTAAGGAATTTTCTGACGATGAGACACCTACTAGCGTAGATTTAATTCTTAGAATCTTAGAGCCAGATATTAATATAACTAAGCAAACACTTTTCTTTGTTATCTGTGTACATACATATGCAAATAATCATTCTACTAACAATGTACTGTTAGATGAATAATCTGAGTAGTTGTTAATTGTTATTAGTTTAGTTTATTTGCTAACTAAATATCTGCCTACCTAGTTAAATTGCAAGGAACGTGGAACATTCAGTCTTATTATAATTATGGTTAATGGTTAATTACAGTACCTTAACATATTATGGAACTAAAATTGTAATCTAATTAATAATTATGTGCTATTTATGTAGTTTGATAACAAGTCTCGTGGCTTCTTAAAGCCGTAAGTCATCATAATCAGCCTTGTTCCCACTCCTGGGACACAGGCCTCCTCTCTTCGAGAGGTAGTGGGCTGTAATATACCACCTGGGCCCAGTGCGGGTTGGTAGATGTCACACATGTCTTCAAATGTTTGGTTCTAGAACAAGCCGGTTTCCTCGCGATGTTTTCCTTCACCGTTTGAGAGCAGTGGTGATGAAATTATTTACACAAAGTAAAGCGCCTGGGTTCGAAATCCCGACCTACATCTCATAAGTCGCGGCCGTTACCACTGGGCCACAACTGATCAAAGTTCCACCACTGCTGTAAGTACTAATCTAATCTAACTAGCCTGTATTGTCCCTCTGCTGGGCAAAGTCCTTCCTCTGCCTTTTCCACACAATTCTGTCTTTTGCTATAATTACTATTAACTGTTTTTATTATAGGCTTTCTTTTGATAGAAGAAAGTTTTGCCCAATCCTACATGAGCTTCGTGAGCTTTGTTGGTAGGATATTAATCCTGAGCAGTAAGCTAAACGCCAATATTGGGTTAGGTAATGTTTTTTATTGTTGTTTATACACCGTTAAATTTTGATAGTTTTAATCCTTAAAAGGGGTCATTGTAAATTGAAAAAAAAGTCAGTTGATACATAGATTTATGTTCGCATTACTCGACATAATGTATGATGGACCAACTGATTTTTTTTTCACGGTTTCAGGGTTGGTCCCGTAGTAAAAGTTGTTAATAATGATGAGTACAGTGACCCCTTTTAAGGATTAAAACGATCAAAATTTAACGATGTATAATTTATTCTTTTTGGCAGATAACGTGTAACCAGCCAGTGTAGCCAGTTTTAACGGGGTGTTTGTTAAAGCACTAGGAAGTGGTGAAGGGCGGGCGTTTTGGAGGACTGTCTTATGATATTCTGACGTTCAAAAAGTGCTGATTCTCAGCGTAATTTGAATAAATTACTTTTGATTTCGGTCTATTGTAAGATATATTAGCGCCGATCCCAAATAAATTGGGATAAGCTCAGAAGAAAAGTATAAGAAATCGAAGACGTGTGACATCTACCAACCCGCACTGGGTCCTAGTGGTAGATTATGTCCACTTTCTCTCACAGAGAGGAGGCCTGTGTCCCAGCAGTGGGAACATTATAGGCTGATTATGCTATATGCTATGTTTTAAGCGCAGAAGAGTGATGATGATTATGATCTGTAAATTAGTACTAGTAGGTAAGTATTTATAAAGAATCAGTTCTAATATTATACTAGATTGACAAGTAGGTAAGGTTCAGGCGTAGGTATTTTAAAGTAACAATGGAAGGCAGAGAACTACATAGGTGTTATGGAGCAACTTCTGAGAGATTTTAATTTTATTAACGTTATCATTAATTTATAACAATTTTCTAAGATAGTATCTGGGAGCAGCCTGTACTTAAAGAACTGTAGCGCAGGGGTCATTTGCTTGGGTCACGGATCATAACATCGCATCAATGAAATTAAACCGAATAACGTGCAAAGAGTAGGCGAATTGAAGGAAAGAGGGATCTCTATATCGGCGAGCGGCGCATTGACATTTCACTAACATTCATTGCGTCATTTACGTTGTTGAGCAGACACATTTTTCGAACATATAAAGCAATGGATTAGCAATATCCTTCAAAATGATTCAGATTGACATTGATAGTGTATTACGCAATTAGGGTGCTGTATGTTAAATTAATGTCGCCGTTATAGCGTAGCATCTTGATTGCCGATTGGCCGGTGCATGTATGAACAGTCGATGTTCGTACTTTACCCACACTGAGTAGCGACAGTTTGGTGCTCTCCTCGAACTGTCGCTGTTCCTCCTTCAGCTTCAACATCTCCTCAACCACCACTTTGTGGTTCTGGTTCAGGCTCCTCAGCCAGGATATTGTTGTGGCAGCTTTCTGAAACAAATGAAGACGTATTGAAGCCAACATGTTTATAAGGAACTTTGGCTCTTGAGATACAAGGTTATTTTTACCTAGTTCAGGAGCCAGCTGTTCAACCTGCCTTTGTCCATTGCTTCTACAATCATGTTTAGTGTAGGTATGTCTAATCTCATGTGTTTTTCTTTGTACAATAAACTTATTATTTGTTAAAAAAAATATCTATATATATATATATATATAATGCCCCATTTACACAATGCAAGTTTTTTGCCTATGGCATACCTGTGACGGCATCTACAACGCCACATGCGAACTACGCATCATACTGACGTCACGCATAATCCTGCATCGCACAAGCAAAGTTTACCGCACGACTAGCACTTTAATAACGACCCGACATCAATCGTCGGTAGTAGGGAGTAGCCTACCAGATACAACACCTATCTAGTCGAAGAATCCTCCTTTTTCTATGGAGGATGAGTGAACTCTATACCATGTTCCTCATACCTCTATACGCATAAATACCTTCAATAAAATTGAACAATATGTATGTAGACAGCGCAACTTTTGTCGTTGCTTCAACTTATGATAAGACCTACAATTCCGATGTTTTGAAGGAGATACAACTAAATGTGCCTGACAATTTTGTATTGCGGCGCTGGAAGCTACGGTTACTAGCGGTGCCTAACGCACGGACCAACTTGCTCAGCAAAGCGCCACTGACGTGCGCCTTGCACGCACTGAATGACACTGCTGAAAGTATCATTTAATTACCTGCTCTCTGAATGAATTCACAAAAACAATATTGTATGTGTTATGTTATTTAAAATAGTTATGAATAATATACATAGTTTAATTAAGGACCACGCTAACGCATTAGGAATTCCCTGTAATGCTAGTTGTTTGTGATAAATAAATAAATAAATGATAAGCCATAGATAATTAAATAGCACCGGTTGATCAGGGTTTTTAAATATCTATGTGCGGCGTCAGCACATCCAGCTACCCAAAACTGTAAAATTTTCCCAACCAAAATCTATTAAAATAATTGACTGATTGTAGTAGCTTGCAATCTGTCAATTTTAACCTATAAGTAGAGCTCTATGTAAAGAAACTGAGCATCCAGGGTACTGTCACCTACACTTTTATTCCGCTCAGCAGATATTTTAGCTGTCTCTCGGGTAGCAACGCATTTGCCATGTCTCTGGTATTGAGATGTCCATAAGAGCTGGTGACTACCATGCCCTATTATTGGCTGGGCCACTTGTTTGCTACACAATATCTTAATAACACGTAGAATAAATCTCTATAGTCATCATCTGCTAGCCTTTTTCCAACTATGTTGGGGTCGGCTGGTGGCGCTCTGTAGTTTCTACCAACCCCTATGGGAAGAAGGCGCGAGTTTATGTATGTATGCATGAAAACATACCAAATACCAACCTTCTCCTGACCGATCTTCAACAAATAATTCGGCGACTCAGGCATGAAACAGAATGCGACCACATGCGCGCACGAAACGGCCAGATACACCGCCTGGTTCACACGATACGAGACGGCCATACCGACAGCGTACACGAAGATAACGCCTAAAAAGATAATAAAAAATGTTATTAGTTTATGGTGCCAAACACGTTGATAATCCTACTAATATTATAAACGCGAAAGTTTGTATGGATGGATGGATGGATGGTTGGATGTTCAAGCAATTACTACTGAACGGATTTGGATAGCTTATAACCAGGATTAACACATAGGATACTTTTTATTCCGATATTCCTACGAGATCGAAACTTATGCGGGTGAAACTGCGGGGCGTAGCTAGTACAAGACATATATAACAAACAGTAAATATCCCGTTTTAGGTTCTATTAGACAGTCATTTTTCTCATATTTTATTATGATCATTTTACATTCACACTCTCACAACATTCTGAGGAATTTGTTTTGAATGTGGAAATTGTAAATTGCTATGAGACGAGAGAAAGAGAAACAAATGTGCGGTAGATAGATTGTGTCAAAGATCTAGAACGATTTTTGAGATGACGAATGGATGAAGAAGACTTACAGTGCCAAAGATAAGTAGGTAATGGAATCAGGCGTTAGGGTAGAGGGTAAGGGTTTTATCACACCTCCCAAATGTGCATATTTTTGCGGGCGTTTTTTAAAATAAACGGGTTTCACTCCGGGAGTGCCGGCAGAAGTGAAAACTTGAATATTAACGTTGTGCATTTTTGATATTTTGGAATGCGGTCTACTCTCCCTCCATCTTATGAATTTTCGACCAGGTCACATGTCCTGACGTGAGCTCCGTCTTACGAATTTTCGATCAGGTCACGTGTCCTGTCGCGAGTTTAACATTTTTTACCCATCACAAAAAACTCTCCCTCCGTCTTACGAATTTTCGATCAGGTCACGTGTCCTGACGCGAGTTTTACATTTTTTACCCATCACAAAAAAGTGCACAACGACGCTAAAGAAGTTTTCACTTCAAAAATTGCTTAGCATTTTATTTGTGCCGACCAGAAAGGGAGTGCTTTTTGAGATGATGAGGAAGAAGTCATAAAGTGCCTCAAATAAACTGAGACAAGAGTAGAGAGACAATGATGTGGCATCTCTAACATTGTCAACAGAATGACCTCACCTAATAAATAAATAAACAGTGATATTCACAGTGTTAACACTAGAAATAAGGACAAACTACGTGCCCCCTTTCACCGGCTTCATAAGGTTCATAACTCATTTGTTGGGCTTGGTATAACCTTTTATAACAAGATACCCTCTTCTTTGCTAGACTTGCCTTTTAATGCGTTTAAAGCTCAAGTAAAATCCAACCTTTGTTCAAAGGCTTACTATTCCATCAACGACTACTTACACGATAAGAATAGTTGGTCGCCCTAATTAACTCAAGACAATGTTCATGTTCTTTCTCCAGAATTAGCTTAGGTACTGACAGGTTACTGTTATTAGTATTAACTCACTTATTTATTTCACATCGATGGTCCTAGTTCATCATCTGTGACTGCAAGTGACAGCTAGGTGACGAACCCAGCAATGCATAAATGTGTTAGCTGTCACGCCCTTTATGCCTGGAGGCTTTTATTTAGGTAGTGAGTTTTTATTTTTATTTTAATTAATTATTTTTTAGCTTGAGTACGTATAGTTTTTATTATATTTGTTGGTATATTGGCGTGGCTAGCTGACATAATATGGCAAATAATTTAAGCTTCTTGTAATGTTCATTACTGAACATAGGTTCCTAGTATTGTATACATGCAACTAACTATATTCTAACTGAACAGACAGCTGTGCTGCTGGGGAGTTTGTTCCGCCACTTCTTCTTCCCAGCGATAGCACTAGGAAGTGGCGAAGGGCGGGCGTTTTTGGGGGACTGTCTTTTGTAATTTTGACGTTCGAAAAGTGCTGATTCTCAGCCTAATTTGAATAAATGACTTTTGATTTTGATTTTTGATTTTGATAATTTACACACAGTCATGTTCAGGGACCCCAGTGCTCCTCTGAGGGTGTCTTCGGAGATTTCCTTCACGTAGACTGGTACGACCACGAAGCAGCCACCAGCAGCGAGGCCTGCTATGACCCTGGCTGCTATGAGGGTCGATGGCATGATCGCTGTCAGTTTTATTGTCCAGGATATCTGGAATTTGAAAGTAGATTGTTTATATGCTTGCAGTAAGGTTTAGGTTTACAAAAGTAGAATATAGATGTTGCTATAGGATTTATAGATAGATTCAGGCAGGTAAATGAACAAGTACCGAGTGATATTAATAGGCCTTACTTATGTCTAAGGACGGTTTAAGGATGTAGCTAAGTTGCTGTTATGCATGCAAACTGCGAGATAATATTGCACACACGTTTTTCATACTCATTGCATTAATTTACGTTATCGAGCGGATATGGAATAGGAATTCCCTTTAAAATCGTTGAGATTGTGTTACGTAATTGAGGTACTGGACAAAGTCGATCAAATCGCGTGTTGTGAAGGTTTGATGGAAATTTGACGCAGTGGTTAAGCGATTGACTGCTGCGCTGCGTGTCGCGGGTTCGATTCCTGCACTCAACAAATATTTGTATGACCTACATGTAAATAATAATATTGTAAATACATACATATTATAGATAGAAAAACACCCAGACTCGGAACAAATACATGTAGGTCATACAAATATTTGTTCCGTGCGGGAATCGAACCCGCGACATGCAGCGCAGCAGTCAATCGCTTAACCACTGCGCCAACCGTGCCGTCAAATGTTCCGGGTCTGTTTGTGCATGTGAGTTTTAATGTTTGTAAACGCACCCACGATACAGGAGAAATTCCGGCACCGTTAAATAAAATATGAGAATGGCCCTTTAAAGTAGCGTTCTATTAAAAGTGTTTGAAAGGCATTTTCTCACAATTTTAGACCTTTTCTGGTTTCACTTGAAGAAAGAAGAAGAAAGGAAAAAGAAATTAATTACATTTTTAGCACAAACTAAAAGGCATACAATATATAATATACAGTTAATAAAAAAAAAACATAAAAAAGTGTAAAGTAAGAAATTAACAGGAAAATCTGTCTCACGGCTTCAACAAAAAGCCATGCAAAACAACTAAAATGTCAGTTCAAAGTCAGTCAAAACAGTTTTTTACTGCAGCGTGACGTGTGTATGCCAATGAAACGCGTCTGGAGCTAAACAAAATGACACAGCAGACTAATTGAATCAACCTAACAAATACTCTCATGCAATAGGTTAATAAATAAGGTACAATTTTAAACTTATTTCATGAAAAAGGGCATAGCAGACTAAGGACATCATTCAATTGTCGAACATTTTATTCTCAAAAATTTAAGTTCAAGTTCATGATGTTATATTGAATTAAAAGTTGGTATTTTTTAAATGTTATGCTTAAAACACTTGTTATAAAACTATGATTTTTGGCATTTTCAATCGCAAATAGCAGCCAGGGGGTTAATTATAGAGTTTCGTGGTAATAGTAAAAAATGCTCAAGATCTTATTTCCCATAAGAAAACAGTTTTTTTTTCTCACCAGAAAAAAACGCCTAAACGCTCTCATACAATACGTACATTATAACATTAGGTATCATTTAACTAATTTATTGATGTTAATAAATAGAAACATGCATTAACTTTGAAGAATGTGGCCTTCTAAGGAACCTAATCCATATGAATGAGTTTGTTGAACGCACACACACACATAATTAGTATGTAAAACAAATATTATCTTCCAACTCATTCGCACGTAATAAGACTTAATACCTACTTATTTACTTTGACACAATATCTGCAAAGATTTAGGAGCTGCGTCATGAGCAGCGAGGCAATTCAGCTGTATCAAACAAATATAGCGCGAAGACTAAAACGGACAAAACCTTTTGAGTTAGTTTAGTGTAAAAGTGTAGAAATAATAGTGCCAAATAGCACACATAATAACACATGAACAAAGTGCTTATATCATCATATCAGACTCTAAGAAAGTGGAACGGACTTGTGTAAAGTACAATCAACACAATTCTAAGTTTTATAATAATTATCACGTACTTAAAATAATTAAGTTAGATTAAAGTTGCTTTTGGTCTTATTATTATTATTATTTTATTTAAGTCAGACACAGTGATCCATAGTTATGTTAGTATACTTAAAAATTATGTTAGTAACCAAAGATTAGAATACATGCCACAATAATACACATAATACACAATAATACCATTATAACTAAAATTAAATAACTGAAATATATAAAGTCAAATTGTAAAATAAATTCATTAGTTAAAATCGCAATCAATTTTAAATTCATTAAAATTTCTTATTCAAATTTCTAATTCATTAAAATTCTTATAGGCTAGATTTTGATTTTAGGGTTCTTAATTAATAATTAAGAACCTGGTTCTTTTTAATAAAGGCTAAAAACAAAAAAAAAAAAAACAAAAAAATGAACAGCAGCTGCTATGTGTTGATCGTCATGGAAAAATAGTTTGCTTATTTATGCAGGAAAACATCCTTGTAGCTAAAGTGGCCAAATATGTATACAATGTGGAGGCTGGTACAGCGGTAAGCCGGTTACAGAACTTACCGATGGAAAGTTCAAAACCCTCATCAAACATGTCCTTATCAAAAAAGCATATTATAAGATTAAATACTACGTTGAAGACATTATTCTCAGACTACCTTGTAGTCTGGCAATAATTTGTTCGGCACATGTGGCTTTCCTGGCATCTCACTAACGACATAACTACGTAGTTAATAAATGTTTATTAACCTTTGACATAATCTTTTTATTATTTAACATGATGTATACAGACAATTCTAATTTCAACACTATCAGTGGTTGTAATGGCAATCATATGATTTAATTAAATATCATTTATCATTTGGTTCTAATAGCTTTTTATATTTTATTTATCTTTTTGATAGATTTTTTAATATTTTGTAAATGTGAGGACTTTGTAGGCCATGTAGACTTTAGATCTGTAGACCATGTTTTTTTAAAATAAAGTACAGACGCCAGCACATCAAGCTACTACAATCTGTCAAATTTCTTTAATAGATTTTCAACTTTATCTCTACAGAATTAAGGTTCAAATTTGATTAGGAAAATTTGACAGTTTCGGGTAGCTTGACCTGCTGGCGTCTGTACCTGGTACTTGTTGACAGGCCTACGTTGTCTGTATAGCTACCTAGTGTAATTTAAGAACATTTATTTAACCAATTATTTTTAAAAGAGTAACCGTGGAGTTTCTTGCCGGCTCTTCTCCATTGGAACCGTGCATCGAGCTTCTGCCGTTTCATAAGTGATGGAGGTTTATGTGAAATAAAATAAATTTCAAGCAGCTACGCTAAGCCCAGTTATTTAAGTAGTCGTCTATCTTTCTGTCTTGAGAGCCTCTACTGCTTTAATATCAACTCGGCAGGTACTGGTGTCATCATGTCAGTCTAGAAATGTCCATGGCTAAACCTGGGGGTCTACTCCGATTCGGGTCCGGCCGAATGTTCGGCCGTTTCCTGCTACGAAGTTACTATTTGGTTCGGTCGGTTCCGATCCTACACTCCTACACTCTTTCGAATATTGACTATGGTCCCGACCCAACTGAGCCGATCCGAAGTATTTTCGCATTTTTCAATAATATTCGGTTCGGCCATGTGTCGGTCCGATCCGAACATTCGCGCTTTGCACTTCGGAGTAGGCCCCCTGGATTTATCAATAAACTGACAATACTGAAACTGATATTGACTGTATTTTACCAATTCGTACTTATGAATAAATATTAATTTTTATTTGTTTATTATTTAATGGATAAATTGCCATAATCACCACGCTTGTATTGTGCAGAGGGGTTGGAGGAAAGCAGGCAGGAGGATACTGTTTTATTTCAGCCGATAGACTTCCATTGCTGGACATAGGCTTCCCCCAAACACCGCCACTTGGACCGGTTTCATGCTTCCCGCATCCAGCGGATTCCTGCGGCCTTCAGAAGGCAATCGGTCCACCTTGTCTTGGAGGCTTTCGCCGTGGTACGCGGTCGCCACTCCAGAACCGTTCGGCCCCATTGGCCATCTGTTCTGCGAGCAATGGATACCGTTTAGTGGAATTTAAATAATCAAGTGGTATTGGTCTGTCAGGAACCTAGAAACTACAATGGTAGAGTTGTATCGTGCCTATCTTCTAGCACTACTGGTTTTTAAGTGTTGTAGCATAATAGTGCTGAGTAAGAGGCCCTTTGTCTCTGGTAGTTAACCCATGAGTTTACTTTCTCTGTTTCTAAAGTGATGATGTAACATTAGCGAAAATTAACGAAAAAATAATACATTTGCTCGAAATACTTACACACGACAGCAAAGACACAAGAATCACGCAGATCTTCCTGCCGAACCGATCTGACGAGTAACTGAAGAAAGGTATCCCACATATAGCTGCTAGAGGTAGTGCCGCCGCCATCCACGAGATGTCGTTGTCTGTGAGTGGCTCTTGTGCAGGCGTCGCGGCAGACTTGAGCAGCGGGCCCATGGGGGACAGCCAGCCGATCTGGATGCCATATGTGAAGGTTGGTATAGTTGCTGGAATAATTAAAAAAAAAAAAAAGTTAGGTGTTTTGGAACGAAGTTCCTTTGCGAAGGGGGGCTAGACGGAAAAAATTAAGACCCAAAAGTTGTAACGACACTTTTTGCTATAGTTGTAAGCTGTGCGGCGTGCGCGTGTTTCTCTGTCTGTCTCTCTCTCTCTCTCTCTTATAGAAAGCAAGCCAGTTATTTTCGTTTCGTATAAAAAAATTAAATTTTATTACAATTCCTTCACTAATTAATCGAAAGGAACTTCGTTCCATCCGGGTGTCCCTTGTTTGAATAAAGATACTTCGCGAGAGTAAAAATCTCTCTGTCAAAATTTGGTGCAGTGAGCTTAAAGTGAGCAGTCATTCCTCCTGCCGATCTATTCTGTGAAGATCTCACCATGAAAACTTAGGTGATTTCCTATCAAAAGTGTTAATAGCTCTTTCCGACATCGGAGAAAAAGATCGTCAGGTTCTACGTGCCCTATAAAATCGTAAACAAGTGCAAATGATTAAATTCAAGTTTGCTATGTAGGTACGAGGTTCAAATGCTGAAAACTCCTTTTTTATGTATTTTTATGGATCCGGATAGGTAGGTAGGGTTAGCAACAAAAGTCGGTTAACACTTCAGTTATTTAAATCTTAAATATTGAGCAAAATATTTTTAAAAAACATTTGTAGTAATAGAATATTTAAGAATAATTAACTCTGTGCTATTACATGAAATAGTCAGTAATACAACTTGTTAAGTTAGCATAATCCTAAAATGTCTAGATTTCATGAAGTAGTCATTCAGTAGGATTACTTGATCTTAGAGAGTTGTGTTGATGACTTTAATGATTATAATTCTGTAAATACATATTTGTTACGGCCGCAAATCATATTTTAACCAACGTACAACTTAGTACTGACCAGCAAATTGCCAGAAACGTAAGAAAATTGGAATTTCGCGGGCTACCTTGGAGCATCCACCTTAAGTAATAATAATAATAATGCTTTATTTCCAAGTTCAAAATTTAACAAAAATAGCACTATGTAGAACAGACTATAGTATAAACCTAAAAATTGTAAGAATACCACTGAGTTTAAACCTCTGGCACCCAAGCTAAGTAATTTAACACCTAATTTTAAGATTGTATGAGTAATGGCGAATTACACCAAACTTGTATACCTAGAATAAGTCTTATCCTGAGAATACATTTTCAATTTTTGACAGTTGTTCCATACCAGAACTGTCAGATGTCAATTTTATTTCACCGATAAAACTTTGGTTCAACCAGCCCTAAGTGTAGTATTGGCCGACAACTTATATGTACCTATGTGTTGTGCAAACTGTATATGTATGTTGGTTATTAATACATAAATAATCAATTTTGTCTGTACTCGAATCAGGCACTGTAAGCATTGGTAGGTGCATCAGATGACTTCCACAAAATACTAGACTAAACAACATAATTTACGTGCGAGCGGATTGAGGGCCATAACGTTGAATTCTTGTTTTTTTTTTCTTAACGTTGCACCGCACTAGTAATTATTCCTGTATCGTGGGTGCGTTTACAAACATTTAAACTCACATACACAAACAGCCTACTAAACTAAATTGAAACTCGAATGTTATCAAGATTTAGTAGAAATTGTAAAAACAAAGTAATTTGTGCAACAAAAATAAAGAAGTTACATAACATCATGCCTGTATACCCTGAAGAGTTAGGCAGAGATATAGTACCACATTTCGCCAGTTATTTTAAACTCCCATGTAATAAAAACCGTTATTTATAGCAATCCAAAGGGTGCCTCTCAAACCTTAATGGTACCGGTTTCTCGGTAAATCGACGCAAGTAGATTCTAAATCTAATAAATATACAATACTTACAATATTTTGTAAAAAAAGTGCACTGCTGCTGGGTAGTCAGATGCCAGAAAGTCTGACTACCAGTAATAATAATAATAATAATAATATCCCTGGACATTTCACACAGCGCCATCTAGTCCCAAGCTAAGCAACCTAATGCTGTGTTATGGTAACAAGCTGGCTGATAAACTACTTATATACATTTTTTTTTTTGTAAATACATACATATTATAGATAGAAAAACACCCAGACTCGGAACAAATACATGTAGGTCATACAAATATTTGTTCCGTGCGGGAATCGAGCCCGCGACACGCAGCGCAGCAGTCAATCGCTTAACCACTGCGCCAACCGTGCCGTCTTACCAAGTCTTACCAAGGAGTATAGTATTACCCAGTAACTGGGTACAAAATGCAGCTAAATACTGGTATTCAGCTGCATCCGGTTGGACTGGAAGCCGACCCCAACATGGTTACGAAAAGGCCTGGCAGATAATAATGCAGGCTATAATATTCCCACTGCTGGGACAGAGGCCTCCTTTCTGTGAGTAGGGGCCGTAATCCACCACGCGGGCCCAGTGCTGGATGTTAGATGTCACATGTCTTAAATTTGTGGTTCTAGGACATGCCGGTTTTCTCACGACGTGTTTCCTTGGCCGATGATGAGTAAAAATTCAATTAATCAAATATGTGTCCAAGTATTATCTGTTTCAAGATAAATTACTAGGAAGATGACTGTACCTACATATAATGTACGTAATAACTGAAAATATTACGCGAACTTCGCACCTATGACTCAACATTGACTTATTGTTTTCAGTATTATGAAATAAAATATAGCACGTAGATACTTAATCATCATCTGCCTGGTCTTTCCCAACTATAGGTAATGGGGTCGGCTTCCAGTCTAACCGGATGCAGCTGAGTACAACGTATTTTACATGGAGCGACCCAGACCGATCTGCGATCTGACCTCCACAACCCAGTTACGTACTGGGTAATACCATACCCCTGGTTGTCAGACTTTCGGGCTACTGACGACCCGTAACGACTGTCAAAGATCCACGAATGACAGCCGGGACCAACGGCTTCACGTACTTTCCGAGACACGGAGGGTTCTTGGTATGTAAAGATGGTCACACATCCACAGACCAACCGCGGCCAGCGTAGCTTAACCTGATCGATCGACCCGTGCGGCTGTTATTACTTAAATTAAATAAAGACATGTAAAATACTGGCAGTATTTTACATGTCTTTATTTAATTCTAATAATACCCTTTTTGCGCGCCTCAAAATATTATTCAACACTCTAATAAAATGATTGCGCCTCTTTTTGTGAACCTCAAACGATTTCTATTTTGGGGTTTTAACTACTAAATAGCCGGTAACTGTGACTGACTTCGATGTAAAAAGTTGAAAAGAAGCTCAGTTATTTAAAAAAAGTTGCATTTTTAGATGCGTAAATAGATTTTAAGAGGATCATTGATTTAAAAAAGCGTCCATCATTAGAAGGTCGATGAGCTTTGAGAAGATGAATTAAATATTTTCCATAAAATATCTTTTGAATAGGTACCTAATGTATGATGGGCAAATACATCGTAAATTGTTTATTTATTCTGTTGATGTAATAATGCTGCAGTGATTAATGACAATAATTACGGTATCTGATAATGATTGCGCTTCTTTTTGTAAACCTCGTTTAATTTATATTTTGGGGTCCTAAAGTACTAAATGGTCCAGTAACTGCGACCAACTTGGATATAAAAAGTAAAAAGAGGCTCAATTATTTAAAAAAGTGTGCATCATTAGAAGCTCAGAAAGATTTTTGAGGTTCATTAATTTAAAAAACGTCCATCATTAGAAGGTGAATGAGCTTTAAGAGAATGCATTAAATATTGTCCATAAAATATCATTTGAATGATGCAAATACGTCGTAAATTGTTTATTTATTCTGTTAATATAATAATGCAGCAGTGGTTAATGACAATAATAAAATTACGGTATTTGAAACGAGCTGAAGGTTCTCAGTTTTTTTCTGAAACTGTGAAAAAATATTATAATTTTTTCATTGTTTATATTTTGAAGGTCGCTGTTTAACTGTTGACGTTACGAGTGATAATGACGACCTCTGACCTTTATTGTAGATTTTGTTATTCTATCATTTTCACAGGTTGAAGACTTCATGATCAGCCTATAACATTCCCACGGCTGGGACACAGGCCTCCTCTCTGTGAGAGGGAGTGGGCCGTAATCTACCACGCGGGCCCAGTGCGGGTTGGTAGATGTCACATGTCTTCGATTTCCTCACGATGTTTTCCTTCACCGTTTTGAGAGCAGTGGTCATGAAATAATTTACACAAAGTAAAGCACCTGTCTGGGTTCGAACCCACGACCTACAACTCGTAAGTCGCGGCCATTACCACTGGGTCACCACTGCCACTGCATGATGAAGTCTTAATTGGCTTTATTGTTTTTTGGGCTATTCTAGTAGTTAACACAAGAGGGGCTTGTGGCTAAGTAATAACAGCCGCGTGGGTCAATCGATCAGGTTAAGCTACGCATGCCGCGGTTGGTCCTGATTATGGGTGACTCATCTTTACATAATCAAAATCAAAAGTCATTTATTCAAATTAGGCTGAGAATCAGCACTTTTCGAACGTCAAAATTACAAAAGACAGTCCCCCAAAAACGCCCGCCCTTCACCACTTCCTAGTGCTATCGCTGGGAAGAAGAAGTGGCGCAACAAACCCCCCAGCAGCACAGCTGTCTGTTCAGTTAGAATATAGTTGCATGTACATATACAATACTAGGAACCTATGTTCAGTAATGAACATTACAAGAAGCTTAAACTATTTGCCATATGTCAGCTAGCCACGCCAATATACCAACAAATATAATAAAAACTATACGTACTCAAGCTAAAAAATAATTAATTAAAATAAAATAAAACATACACACACATACCATGACCCCTGGCCTCCGTGCCTCGGAAAGCACGTTAAGCTCTTGGTCTTGGCTGGTATTTGTCTGACAAGTAATCAGGGCCCCAAGTCTGCTAATTTCAATGACATGTCCCACTATTACGATTCAATCGAGACTCAATTATAATTCAATTATCATTGTGACAAAATGCGTATTCTGCTAAAACTTAAATGTGGAGTCAATTGAATTGTAATAGAATCGTAATTGGATTGCAATGGTGTCCTTTGAATATTTCGCGGTGTTGCCTATTAAAATCTACCACGACACTGAATGAATGAATGAGTTATAATTTATTTTAAATAAAGGTTTTTTTTTCATTTCTGTGATTGAATTACGACTCATAATAAATATATTGTCTATAATGAAATGCCTTCTCGATAGAATAAGACCAAATGTTGTAAAAAACACTACCTAAAATACGGGGACTGTGCTGCCAAAGTAAAAAATTGTTGCTGTCACGGAAATGTCACTTTCAATTCAACCAACTTGTCAAAATATAAAGTGACTGTTGATTGTGTTTTAAATTTTTCTTTTATACTTACTCGTTTTTAACTTTTAAAAACTTTTTACAAGTACTATACTTGTAAAAAATTTTTAAAAGTTAAAAACGAGTTCTTGCAAAATGACAAATTAAATAAGTAAGTAAGTACTTAAAATCTTTGTTAAAGTTAATTCAAATTCGTTGACTGCAATTATTTAATATGTATTTCAATTTGATATTACAAAAATTGTATTAACTTAAAATAGAATAGTTACCTATTCAATACTTAGACAATTTATATCTAAGCACCACCTCATTGTAGCTCGGGATTTGCGACGTTGCCGAGCCAATTCTAATATCGCTGTCGTCGAAGGCGATCATTAGAATTGGCTAAAGCCGAAATACGCCAGCGTAAACTTGGTGATGGCCTCATTATTATTTTAAATTAAATCAATTATACAACAATTGAAACGCTACGCGTGACGATCTATCGTTGTTGAATTGTACTTCAATGGTAAGATTGTCATTGAGAGACGATTCACATAAATGTCAAATAACGAGCGGACTACCAATAATTGTAAGATGGAGACACAACTGTGACACGATTGAAGAGCAGAATAGCAAATTGTTCAATGGCGATTGAGTGGCAGTTCGATAATATGTCATTGGAACACCATTGGTCTTAAATAAGTAGTAGAATACCAAATGTGCCAAACTATTCAATCGAGATGCAATTGAGATTCAATTGAAGCATTTGTAAATTAGCAGACTTGGGGCCCAGGGGTATCGTATTACCCAGAACGTAACTGGGTTGTGGAGGTCAGATGGGCAGTCGCTCCAAGTAAAATACTGGTACTCAGCTGCACTCGGTTAGACTGGAAGCTGACCCGAACATAGTCGGGCAAAGAAAAATTACAGACATACGAGTAAATATAGAAATTTTACAAAGGGTGACACAATGGAAGGTCTTATCGCTAAGAGCGATCTTTTAAAGACAACCTTTTGATGGATTAAAAAGGGGACGGAGGGACAAATACTATCTGTTCTGTGACAAACATTTACATAATACAATAAATAAAGCATAATATATAATACATATAAAAAATACTATTAATATAATGTAGGTTTCCGTGCCTCGGAAAGCACGTTAAGCCGTTGGTCCCGGCTGTCATTCGTGATCTTTGACAGTCGTTTCGGGTAGTCAGAAGCCCGAAAGTCTGACAACCAGTCTTACCAAGGGGTATCGTATTACCCAGTAACTGGGTTGTGGAGGTCAGATAGGCAGTCGCTCCATGTAAAATACTGGTATTCAGCTGCATCCGGTTAGACTGGAAGCCGACCCCAACATAGTTGGGAAAAGGCTAGACAGATGATATTCTCTAAACGAAAACTACCTTTTGGAAGGGGCAACTAGAATCAATTCTATTTTATTGTAATTTTTGACGTTCAAAAGTCCCTATATGTGGCTATTTTACATAAATGTTTTGACATTGAAAGAAATTCTTTGAGTTTTAGTTTACCCTTCATCACATTCTCGTGTTTTGACTAACAACGTTTGTATTTCACACTTTATTGAAACACATTGTTCTCAGAAAAATAGAAAGCTTTACAAAGGGAAGTACTGTTATCAAATACGTGAGATAGTTTCATGTTGCGATGGGTGGAAAGTTAGTTAACACTGCGATTGTGAAGTTGATGTTATGACGCTACATTCCTGCCCTTCGCTGAATATGATTGTGCACTTTTATAATTTCTAACTTGACGATATTAACGTGGACGTCCATGTCACGGTAACACCATGTAACACAGTGAAGTAAAATATATAAGACGCTTTTAAATTTTCGTCCACGATAACGTTATAAGTAAGTAACGTGCACGTATTTCAATAAATTTTATGAACGTGGATATCGTCGCGGTAGAAATTATAAACACACACCATCACCATAACAAACCAACACGCACTCACTATATCACACTCACCTTAACAAACACACACACACACACGAACTTGTGTTTTTGAAACCGAATTGTGTTTGGGTTTGTACCACTGCCCTTAATACAAGTTATTTTATAACTTAGTAAGGGTGCTGGTTGCAACATCTACCTGATTTGTTAACTAGCATAAGTCAAGTGTACCGACAGATTACTACTGTTTATAGTTAACATTGTTATTTCATTAAATAAATTATTATTATTATTACACTTGTAAATCCGCATATGCACTTTTTCAACTTTGAAAGAAAGTCAACAGTCAGGCTCTTTTAACGGCATACCATGGACTAGTTGCCTTCGTTTTGCGGTATGGTATTATTTTTTGGTGGCAGTCTACTGGTAAGGAGCTTGTATTTAGGATGCAAAAGCGATGCATAAGGTCAATGTGTGGTCTTAAGACCACAGATAGCTGTCTTCCTTATTTTAAATCTCTGAAAATATTAACATTTCCGTTTTTGTACTGGAAACGGCTTTATTTATGAAAAAAAATCCACATTTGTTCCAAAAATTGTCGGCAGTCAGTAGCAATCCAATACGAACTCAATAAAAACTCATCAACTGTGCCAAGTTATATGTAAAACCACACTAATGCAAAAAAAAAATTTGGCATAGCCCCACGCATTTATAACAAAGTACCTAATATTATTAAAACTATGACTGTATTCAAATTTAAAAGGGCACTAATCGAAATATTAATTGTAAAAAGTTATTACACAATTGACGACTTCATTTATTTATTTTACCATTTATGTATATAAACAGACAACGAAAAACAGAACAGAAAAAATAGGTACAGATGTGATGCTTCCTTAATTTAATGATGAATCACTGAGTGACTGACATCGTAGGTTTTTGACTTTTTATTTTTGTTATAACCTAGATGACATTTTTACTGTATTAATGTGACATTTTTACTGTATTACTGTGACATTTTTACTGTAAGTAATTCAAACGATTTGATATTAATTTGTATTATTTTATTGTACTAATTATTATTTAAAATTATAATATCTTTTGTGTAAATTAAATAATATTATGTTTTGCATGCCCATGTGATGGGAGAGCATGGATGACTCATATAATAAAACATCTATATACAGACGCCAGCACATCAACCTACTACATACTGTCGAATTTCTGTAATAGATTTTAAACTTTATCAGTATAGCATTAAGGTTCAAGGTTAACTGGGAAAATTTTACAGTTTCAGGGTAGCTTGATGTGCTGGCGTCTGTACTAAATACCCATGCATGTTTGCAATCCACCAAAGACATTAAATTATCTACTTGACAATAGACAGGACATCACGAACAAAATCGTAATCCAATACTTTTGTCCTAGTGGTCAAAAGTCACTCAGTCTAGTGTGGTACGCCTGCGTGTCAAGTCGTATTTGTGTCCACCAAAAACAAATATTTTCTAAGGAAATATGCCAAGTTGAGCATTGAGATATTGTAAATCTCGTTACGGTAAAATGGCTGGACCTAACTTCAGTTTATTTTCGTATGAATTATTTATATTTACTCAGTAATTAAAATTAAATAATTTTCATAAATAGATCTAGAAAATTTGCTAATTTTGTAATAAACGCCCTCTATTGCTGAGTAGCTTTACTACTGCGTTGTAGAGATGCAATTTTGTTTATCGATTTGGTTATCGATAATATTTATTAAGTTAAAAAATAAATAACACAAAATATAATACTGTTTGAAGATAATCATGTCATTTTATTTAAATATCAATAAATGAACAAGTACTATTCATTCATGTAGGTTCAAATCAAACCGCAGAGCAGAGCTTGTACTATGGATACTAAGCAATGGATATAATACATAAATACTAATACTATTACTTATGCTATAATAGGTACTACTATGTACATAAGAAACACCCAGACCAACACAACCATCACATAAATATTTGTGTCCTGTGGGAATCGCACTCACATCCTCGTGATCAGCTGCAGTCTCACACTTGGATTACTAGATCATAATAACGATAATTATTAGTCATTTGTATGTAAAAATAATTTTATAAATAAATAACTTTTAAACGGCTAATCATTTTATTGTTTTCATAATCTTTTGGCACTTGGTTCAATCTATTCAAACGCGAAAAAAAAAATAGTCTTAGTCACTTTTTTCAATATTATCGATACATTTATATCGAAATGGTAAAATCTCTACCACAGGTTTTATACTGTCTACTTAGTGTCACCCCATTTATTGCCAGACCTTCGGATTTTTTTTATAGATCTACGGATTTTGGACCTCGCCTCGGATATACGTATACATACGGATACAAGATTTACAAATATTTGCAAACAAAGTGAAAAAAAAAATATTTGCTAAACCCGAAACGCAACCGACAATCATTGCAAAGAAAATATGCGCTTTGTGACATAATAGGTCTACTTTACACAAAAAGCGTAATAAACTGAGTGCTATAATAATCCAACGGCAAAGCAGGCACATTTAAAATGATTTTATTTTAAAATGTACATAAACACACTGAAACTGATACCTAGTCATACACGGTGACACGGACAATGGATAGTAGCGAATAAAATTCTAAAATAGTTTTTATTGTTTAAAACAAGTTTTGCTTAATTTGTTTAGTTTTTTATATCTATTTACCATTTGAACTAAGTAGGATATTAGGTTTTTCAGGCTTAACCCACGGATTGAAAATCGGATCTGGCAACACTGACCACACTGGCCACCTACCGAGCAATAGCTGAATATATTTTACTAAATTTAATTCATGTTTGCAATTTTTGTGTTAAGATGTTCCCAATTGCCGCTCTAATTTTGCTATATTATACTAGATGGCGTCACTGAGACATGGGATCACAGTTTTTCTATGACATTTCTTTGCATAGCCTCTCTATTGTACCTATCTTAAATCTCTTTGCAATCCACTATATGATTTGATTTGATTTGACGTGCTGAATAGGCTATTTTCCTAAAAAAATCTAATTAGTCCGTTAGTTAGATTATCAAAAAATATTGAACCCGTATTTTTTCTTTTGTCAATTATATAAAAAAATTATGAAGATATCGCCCGTTAAAGTTCCGCATGACGTCACTTGCTTGCGACACTTTTGCAAGCAAGTGACGACACGACCCCCCACTCCCAAATTTTGACGCGCTTTATCTTTGTCAGTTTTTGTTTGATTGACAAAAGAAAAAATACGTGTCCATTATTTTTCGATAATCTAACTGACGGACTAAATATAATAATTATTTTTTTACCCAGGCAACTACCCTATTGCAAATTTTTTCAGTAGCTACATCATCGTCAGGTTCATCATCCATCATCTTACTGATGTAATATATAATAACAACAGACTGATCATCATCATTCTTCTACTCTTACTCTTATCACAGACTCATCATCTGCCTAGCCTTTCCTAACTATGTTGGGGTCGGCTTCCAGTCTAACCGGATGCAGCCATACCAGTATTTTACATGGAATGACTGCCTATCTGACCCCCATAACCCAGTTTCTGACTAACACGATATTCCCTTGGTCGTACTTTCCTAGGCACAGAGTAGTCATGATGTCTGGACTTTAATAGTTTTTACAATATGATTGACGTGTAAAAGTGTTTTTCAAGCTCAACTCAAACTCAAATCATTTATTTCAATTAAACCATTTACAGGCACTTTTGAATTTTCAAAATTAAGTAGTCGGTCAGTTAGTCAGAAAGTTGTAGCTAGTTGCCCATTCAAAACGTAGATCTCTATGGCGAAGAACGTGCAAGAAACTCCAAGGACACTCTTTTAAATCAAGATATTATTACAAAATCCTGGGTACATTATTCTTATTGCTTCTATATGTGAGAACAATGTAAAAAGAAACATTTAAAAATATAAAATTAAAAATAAGCCCTGGCAGTTAAGAGATGACCAGTCTCAACCGACGGCGCCCGTTCACGAACATGACGCGTGGATCAGCACTACCCAGCTCAACAATTTTACAGGGAACCGAATGATCCTACACACGCACCACCACCAGTGAGATGACATATTCTCAACTGCCATGCTCTTTCAAGTCAACATCAAAATATCATAAAAAACGGATCCACGGTTCTTGCATTTACAAAATTTAAAAAATGCTTCTAAATTATACAAAACTAAACTAGGTATGTACAAACCTACTTACTGAAAATGAAATCATTTATCATTTCATTTTCAGTATTGTCTACTACTGGTACTGGTACTTCTCACTTGTCGTCATCTCGATAGTTATCCCCTTTCTAGCCACATTATCTTCCACACAGTCCATCCATCGTTTCTCTAGTCTTCCCCTACTGTTATAGCCATAATTATAATAATCACTCATACAATTTTTTAACGCGAAAGTTATTACGGGATAAAATTGACTATGCTAAAATAAGGTATCTTAAATCTCTTCGTAAAATATCAATTAGCCTTTAGTCTTTGAGTTTGTAAAGATGGACCATGTTTTTTTATTTAATTGGTGTTGAGGGCCTCCTAGTTGTACCGAAGTTCCTTTTCCTGTATATTATGTTTTAAATAACAGGCACAATTAAATAAACTAACAACGTTTGAGAGTCATCATCATCTGCCTAGCCTTTTCCCAACTATATTGGGTCGGCTTCCGGTCTAACCGGATGCAGCGGAATACCTGTCCTTTACATGGAGCAACTCCTTGTTCCTTTTGTTAATTATTATAGTCACAGTATTTAGGTACATACTTTTAACCTTAATTTATTGTGAGTAATGTGTCAACAATCGCATTTAACCTATTATTGATAGCTATACTTGTTTAAGTTTTTTCTTTCGCTACTTTCTAGTTAACCTAGCTTTATCAATGCTGTGAAACTCTTTTACTAGCTTAAGTGATAATTGTCACCATCTCGCTATCATGGAGCAGTGTACATGCAGACTGTAAGATGCTGTAACTTTGACGCAACTGCAGTGAGCTGTTCATTGATAGTGGGGTGAACATTCATAACTCATGTAAATTAATTATAAGCTGTTAAGTTTCCAAATAAATAAAATAAAATAAAAAATAAAAACTGCCTTTCTGACACCTTAAACCCCGACACTGGGTAATACGATAGTTTGAGAGTAACTAAATGAAGAAAAATACACACCAACATAAATACTATAGCAAAAGTGTGACGGTCAGACTATTGCACTTTTTTCTGTCTAGCTTTTGCCAATTAAGTAAGCAGTGTATGTATAACATGCGACAAGTTCGTTTCAAGAACTACATTTAAACTATTCGCAATCAAATATGCAAGGTACCCACCCATACAACCTTTTATTCTTTTCATTCTTTCTACAAAATTTTATTTTATTATTTTCTTTTCAACTCTAGTTTGATTCAATACATGAAATTGTTGTGTTACTCTGCTGTTGCTAAGCAGTCCTATTCATAGCGCACCTAACTGCATTTAAAATGCAGTCTGGCTGGATTAAATTGACCTACTAGAAATAATAAATACTGTGACTCTAGTGCACAAACACTTCGTCCTGCACTTGACCGCCTTATTTATGACTTTGTAAGCAAATATACACAATTATTAGCATCCGAGGGGACGTCAGTCGAACGTGACAAACATAACAACAAGTGAAGACATTCTTCAAATAACAAAATCTATAATTATTTAATTAATACACCCTTGAAAAGTACTCACCTACTAAAGCGGTAAAAATCTGCCTTTTAGAACTACTTTCGTTTTTTCGCCGGTCCATATTGGCTGAATAAATCCGTTCTCCGAATCCGAAATTAAGAAACAAAAACAAACTCGTTTGAAGGTTATTTTTTAAAAAGACACAAGCACCATAAATAGATTCATGACAGAAATCACTACTCTTTTATCACTTTTTGTAGTTCGCGGCTTACGTTTTCATTTAAAATGTCAAAATTCCGCGATTATTTCATGCGCTTGCGTTCCAACTGACGTCTGTCAAGCGACTACTTTTTATAACCTATAATAATCATTTGAGCATGTGTACTAGCTAACAGTTATGCAAACACAATGTTATGTCATACTCTTCAGTTTTCCTCAAATGATCGTTATGTTTCAGCGATAGAGTTTAAAATTAAATGGAATGCATTTTATCAAGTGCTGTGGGGTTTTGGCGGCGTACCGGCTGACCGATTTCGTTGACCGTTCTTTAGTGATGAGTTATGCGAATGAAGACCTTGCGCGCATGATATTAAGTGCTATTATGTATTAAGGTGGGGGTTAGCCTAAACATGGTAGTAGTTCATTCAGTCATTGGGTTTCCCTTCCGATTCAAGATTCAAGGAACGCATCAATGATTCCATACTGTTAGTAGAGCTACGTTTGTAGAGGTATCTTCATTGAAATCAATGGGTAGTTTTCCTGTTAGTAATGCTCTTGTTATTGGTATTAATTTGCCGGTTCCAGGAACAGAAGCGCCTTCTAGACAATGGCCCTGATTCCCTTGTTCACAAACTAAACTAAATTTAATTTCTGTGCATCTTTTTCTTTCTATTTCATTAAGAAAAGGACAGAAGATAAAATATTAGTTTACTCCTGTCAAATTAAGATACTCCATAGACAGGTTAGACGTGATTAAAAACATGGCTGCTAAAAATACGTCAATTTACGTCAGGCGCTGACTAGTTCGACAGGACTAAACTAATATTTATCTTCTGTCCTTTTCTAATTTAAATAGAAAGAAAAAGATGCATTGAACTTAAATTTAGTTTAGTTTGTGAACAAGGGAGTCGGCGCCACTGCTTCATAAAATCAAAGACGGATACCTACTTACTTACTTACTTTCTTACTTACCTACTCGTATGTTATAATTCTAAAATGTGATTGAATAAGGAAGAGAGTATTCTCTACATTCCAAAACACGAAAGCGTTGCGCCACACTAGGCATTTCCTGTATCGTTGGTACATTTACTAAGTCAAATTGGAATTTGGCTATCAAACATACATTTTATATGGGTATCAAACAGACCCGGAAAGAAACTAAGTACCTACTTATATACACGCATAACATACATTTCCCGAAGAATTATCCCATCCCATGTAATTTAATAGGGGACGAACCTATTGTCATCAACCGGGTACAAATCCCTCTTACTGAGAGGAGGCCTGTGTCCCAGCATTATAGGCTGACTTTGTGTGGGCACAACTCCAGACTCCAGTCTACTAGGTATATTTTGCTCATTAATAGGTGCCTACTATATTAGTACATGCTGACATCGAACCCCCCGATGAGGTACGCAATGCCGCAAGGTTTCACTCAGGCGCTGGGCCGACCTGCAGTGCGTTTCTGTAACCATCTCACCGTGAAAACTTAGGTGAAGTGAGCTGTCATTCCAACTAATGCTAGGGATTGACATTATTGACAGCTCACTCTAAGCTCACTTCTGTGGAAACTTAGGTGAGGTGCGTTTTCAATAGTTTTAATCCATAGTATCATGTGGAATGACAGCTCACTTTAGGCTCACTTCACCTAAATTTTCACGGTGAGATTTTTACAGAATAAAACACGCTTAACGTAGCCGAGAGCCACTTGTTCTTCCCGTCATTGTGATCATTATTTTGTTTTGGTCCATACCTAGGAACCTTCTATTCGGATACGAAGAATGTATGTAAGATATTGAAGGTCAGGTTTCAGCTTTTCCAGACTTTTTTTTTTAAGAAAATAAATTTTAAATATTATAAATTAATATTATATAACCCTACGACTCTTGCACCCTAATTACGTAACACACTTTCAGTACGGTACCTATCAATCACAATATAAATTATTTTGATAAAATATTTTGCTAATCCATTCCTTCATATTTTCGAAAAATTTCTCTGCTCATCAACATGTTGTTGAACCGTTAACATTAAAGCAATTGTTACTGTTAGTGTGTTACGTAATTATCCCAATGTACCGGTGCGTGCTTAAGGGAAAAAGTCGTTTCCCACCAGTTATTTTTGTACAGTTTTACCTACTTAGTGTGATGTACGGAATGCGGTTTGCTTTCGGTTTGCTTCTTGTAATGTTCATTACTGAACATAGGTTCCTAGTATTGTATACATGCAACTAACTATATTCTAACTGAACAGACAGCTGTGCTGCTGGGGAGTTTGTTCCGCCACTTCTTCTTCCCAGCGATAGCACTAGGAAGTGGCGAAGGGCGGGCGTTTTTGGGGGACTGTCTTTTGTAATTTTGACGTTCGAAAAGTGCTGATTCTCAGCCTAATTTGAATAAATGACTTTTGATTTTGATTTTTTGAATGCGTAGTTGATGGCTATGTGATGGGTCTGTATAAAATCAACTCTTAAAGTCACGTGCTGCCCCGCAGTAGGAAGCTTGCCTATAAATATACGCCTGTATTTCTAAAAGGAAGTTGCACCTTATGTAACATCGGTTTAGGCCAATTACGGATGCAATTCGAGTGTGGTGTAAGTAACTGGGCATGCCTGTCCTAAATGAGAGCGCATATCTACATGCTATGTACCTACTGCATGCTACTGCTATGTTTTTGTTCTTTGGCGCAGTTTGCGCTCATCCTGAACGGTGAATGAAACTGAACCGTCACTCGGCTCCAGTCGTTCGGTGACACTGAATCTCGTATACTTGTCTCCACTTGTAAGTTTTCACTTCTATTGTGTGTTCATAACTTTATAAGCACACTCCCTCTTTTTTTTGGACTAAGGCTCTGCACTTTATGTCCCCCCCCCCCTTTTGTCAGGGTCATTGAATCTAAAAGGGTACCATGACAAATCGATGTTTTTACGAAATTCTGAAAATATCAATTCTTGCTAGGTTTTCAGAAACCTGTAAATTCTAAATATTCTCGTTATCATTAGACCTAACATTTCCATTGAAGTCGAGAACAATTATTGTAGATAGTTGTCCAAAATACAGTGAGCAGTGGTAGACCAGTGGTTTCGGCCACGACTTATGAGCTGTATGTCGTGACTTAGAAACCAGGCAGACACTTTGTTTGTGTAAATTATTTCATCACCACTGCTCTCAAAACGGTGAAGGAAAACATCGCGAGGAAACCGGCATATCCTAGAACCAAAATTTCGAAGACATGTGATATCCACCAACCCGCACTGGGTCCGCGTAGTGGATTGCAGCCCACTCGCTCTCATCGAGACGAGGCCTGTGTCCCAGCAGTGGGAACATTATAGACTGATTATGTATGTGTGTTGTGGATCCAAAATATTATCTTTGCCATAATACTTAGGTAAGGCTACAGCGTGCCTATCTCTTTGTGATAATTAGATTAAATATTGACAAGAGGAGAGAATATCTTAAACTGCTGTGGTGAGCGCATTAGACATGCAAATAAATTAAATAAATGTTCTTGACTTAGTGATTTTACCACGCAGGTTCTGGTAAGATTAGTTACATAAACTACCTATGTAAAATATTGAAACGTCTAAAGAACAGGTTTGTTATTTTTACAGGTACCTAATATTTTATTTATATACTTACAGGATACATTTTTAACAAGTGCGCGAACTGTGCTCTGTATTTAGCACAATGACATGATATTAGAACCGCCTTGCGAAGAAATTTTTCGTCAGTTATCAAAAAATAAAAAACTTCCTGCGATCTCTTCCAGGCAACCTTGGGATGGACAGTGATTTTCCAGGTCATAAAATGGGGCTGTCCTTGGTGCAAATATTATGTATACTATAAATAAAAAAATACATACACTATAAAATATACATACTTATATATAGGTACATACCCAAAATAATAGATACATAAATATAAATATACCTACTAAATATATAAGCGAAAACGAAAATAAATGAAGACTGTAGACGATTGCAGTTACGACAACAAGCACCCTAATTGCGTAACACACGATCAATCGGAATCGGATTCATTTTGACAGTTCGACAACGTTCATTGCGTTATTTACGTGTTTAGCAGACACATTTTTCGAACTTATGAAGCAATGGATTAGCAATTTTTTTCAAAATGATTCAGATTCAGATTAATCGCGTGTTACGCAATTAGGGTGCTGGTTACAAGGACAAGTATCTAGTGTTCCTTTACGAGTCTTAAGGTAATCATTCATTGGACTCACTGACTGACACTTGGAATATGGGTGTAAGTCCCCTGGACCCTAATTGCATAACACACTATCATTCTTAATCTGACTCATTTTGAAGGATATTGCTAATCCATTGCTTCATCTTCATCTGCCGAGCCTTTTCCCAACTATGTTGGGGTCGGCTTCCAGTCTAACTATGATGCAGCTGAATACCAGTATTTTACATGGAGGGACTGCCTATCTGACCTCCACAACCCAATGACTGGGTAATACGATACCCGTTGGTAAGACTGGTTGTCAGACTTTCGGGCTACTGACGACCCGTAACGACTGTCAAAGATCCACGAATGACAGCCGGGACCAACAGCTTAACGTGCTTTCCGAGGCACGGAGGGGTCTTGGTTTGTGAAAATGGTCACCCATCTACGGACCAACCGCGGTCAGCATAGCTTAACCTGATCGATCGACCCGTGCGGCTGTTATTACTAATCCATTGCTTCATATATTCGAAAAAGGTGCGTGCTCAACACCGTAAATGTTGTTGACCTGTCAAAATAAAACCCATTGTTACTGATAGTATCTTACACAACTACCCCGCTGGTCCTTTGTAAGATGGCTACCTGTTGGTCTACCAGCACTATCTTATTGTTTGGAGAATAAAAGCTTGATATAAGGTAATGTGAATATTCTTTATTAAATTAATAAAATGGTACGTGATCAGTCGTGCTTCGTATCAGGCACGATGCTGTCCCACACTCCATGCAGGTCGTTCTTCAGCTTCTCGGGTATCGCTGGAATGATGCCGTGTTGGAGTTCTTCCACGGGCTGTTTTTTGGAGAATGCGCTGGGATCTATCTCCTGGACCGCTTCAATCAACTCGGCAGTGGTTTTGTATGATGCAATCGTTGATTTAACAAAGTCTCTGGAAGAAATAAAAGTATTGATTGGGACTTGCACAGGCAGAACACAGACTAAACTATTAGAACACAAACACAGAAAAAAGACAACAGTATTATAAAAACAAACAATTAAAAAAAACCGGCTAAGTGCGAGTCAGACGAAGGGCCAAATCGCAAAACAAAAATCTGGTGTTCCCTACATTTTGACGAGTTATACGAACATACATAAATGTAGGGAACAGCTGATTTTTTTTTCGCGCTTTCAGGTTTGGTCCCATAGTAAAAGTTGTTCATAATGATGAGTACAATGACCCCCTAGAGTTATGGGATATAAAAAAAAACACGTTGTATACAACGTCCCGACAACAATCGTCAGTCGCAAGCTCGGTTAAGCAGACGACAACCTTATAGGTTGAACTGCGACAAGCCGTTTTAAAAAAAACAATCTTCCGTCAGTTGCCCATCAGACACAGCACCCGTCTGGTCAGAGGATCCTCCCTTTTCTATGGAGGATGAGTGAACTTTACACCCTATTCCTCATACAATAAGTATTTCTTTATAATGATGGCACCGGTAGCTCACTTGAAGTAGAAAGCCTTGACGAAGACCGCGGGCTGGTACTCGTGGCCGCAACGTTCGGGCCCGAAACTCATGACGCCCATGAGTCTATTCTGCTGCACAGCCGGCGCGCCTGCGTCGAACTGGAAGCAATGTTTTGAGTGAACGATATATATACTGTACGAGTTCCTTAAGTTCTGAGTTGAGCTACACGCTTACTGACAAATGCTTGCACTGACTGAACAGGTCCACTAAAATTTGTGTGGTTATTTCCTCAATAAACCATTTCATGGTCTACACGGTCTTCACATGATCAGGATGTCTGGATTTTACACTAAAACCCATAGTCGGCCCATCATACTACTAGAGTGCAATCTCGATATAACAAATCGGAAGGGAACAAGTAAATATTCGTTATATCAAGTAATTCGTTAAACTGAGGTTTGTTATATTGAGGTTAGATTGGTCTGTTATAAAGAGGTAAAAACATGCGAAACCTTTCACGACTGAATCACATACTATTGGGAACGTTACATAAAGGTTTTGGGTTGACAAAATTAGTTAATTAGAGGTTTACACTTTTTTGATAGTTGAAAATTCGTTATAAAGAGGTGTTCGCAAAAAATCTTCGCAATGTAAAGGTATATTTTACATTGACTCTTATGGACAATTCAACAGGATAACGAAGAATTCGTTAAATCGAGGCATTCGTTTTATTGAGGTACGTTATATTAAGGTTGCACTGTATTTAGTTTGTACAATTATCGTTAGTACAATTTCGATGTTAGGATTTATTTCGTGGCTTCAAAATAGGATTATTAATGTTGTCATTTATTATCGTATTGTCGTCTCCACCTTGTTAATAATACATTTAAATAGACATAATTATAATGTCGGTCTTTGTTCATAGCAATCAGAGTCAATGATGTGTTTCATAAGATTTTTATCGATGCATGCAATAAGCGACGGCCGGCTTTAACTTTTTTTTTTCTCGTTTGAACGTGTTTGTGGGTGTGGCTAGTATGCATGCTATTTCGTCTATTTATTCAATTATTTAGTTTTATTTGATTTGGATGTTAGTAAACTATAGCCCGAAAAGGAACAGTCAAGCAACTGTTTACGACACTAGTTTCATAATGTAAATCCCGCTTAAAGTTTTGGTTTCCTAAGACATCAAAACCGTTTCCCGGATTAGATTTTAGATTCCCTCCTTTTCTGAAACAATCAGTAGCGCAATTTACCAAGCAGGCATCCCTCGTGCCGTTCCTCAGTGAGGCGCAGAAGAAGTCAGGAGTGAACTGGAAGCCGTTGACGAGCTGGTAGGCGTCCATGCAGTAGTGCTGCGAGCGCACCTTGAGCCGGGCCGTCATCAGATCGGGAGTGTGTTCCCGGAAAGACGCGTCTGTGCCCTGTAAAAATATAAGAAAATTTAAGTATTAGATAGGCAGGGGGCCGTGGCTAAATAATAACAGCCGGACGGGTCGATCGATCAGGTTAAGCTACGCTTGCCGCGGTTGGTCTGTGGATGGGTGACTATCTTTACATACCGTGCCTCGGAAAGCACTTTAAGCTGGTCGTCCCGACTGTCATTCGTGGATCTTTGACAGACGTTGTGACATCCAGTCTTACCAAGGGGTATCGTATTACCCAGTTGCTCCATGTAAAATACTGATATTCAGCTACATTCGGTTACACTGAAAGCCGACCCCAACATAGTTGCTGGGAAAAGGCTAGGCAGATACATGATGATGTGCTCAGATAGAAATAGTTACCGTGGAACTTCTTTCCGATTGATATCTAAACTAGAAAAAGACTATAATCAACGACTAATCGCTTTCCGAAGACAAATCAAGACAATAAACTAACCACGGAGCACAGATGCGTCGCCCATCGTCGGACCGGTAGTGTCTACTATATACCTAATCTGCGTTCGCAATTTACTTGCCAAACATGTAAACAAATATGAGTTATTGGAAAAATAACTTTAATTCCTACACAATAAAGTTCAGTTTACGCTACAACTTCAAACATTTGTAAGACTATAAATAATAATGGTAGTTACTCTGAAATCAACTTAATTACCACTGAAATGAAGTTGATATTGGTTTAACTTGAAATAACATCAATAGGAAACGTAAATTGTAATAGACCAGATACTACAGTATTTTTATGTCACCAAGCTACACGCGATTTACTTGTAGTAATCGTAAGTGAAGTCGGTAGCAAAAAACGAAAATAAAAAACCAAAGACACCGACTTCCGAAATTAAAGTTATTTTACACTTTGTAGTGTGTTTTTAGAAAGTCGGTTGGTTTTTATAACAATTTTTTTTGTAGTTGTGGTGAAGGATCTCCTTCATTACCCTGGTTGCCCCCCACCCCGTGACCACGATGAAGCTCTGCGCGAACGGCTCCCTGACACCCTCGTAGATCTTGATCAGGTTCACGTGTCTGTGGAATTCTAAACATACGGATAATGTAAATTATTTAACTTTGATAAAAATACAGGTTGGCAGGGACATCGACGTACAGCCTGGTACAGTCAACAGCAAAAGTAGATGATCAAAATCAGAAATTCAATACTAATGAACGGAGTTTGCAGCTATATGGCAGCTGTACTAGTAGTAAATGTTTGGTATAATTTACAATCACATACTTTTGAATCACTTCGACGCCACACAGTTCTGACGCGAACTCCGTTCATTAGTCTGATTTTGATCATCTACTTTTGCTGTTGACTGTACCTTGGATTCAGTACATGATGCTGAAGCCTGCGTTGAAGTTTTTCGTCGGTTATTAGAAAAAGAAAATTGGCCCCGCCATAGATTTTGACCTTTTTTTTTAAACTAATCAAAAATTTCTACGCAGAATCATGTGCTGAATTCATGGTTCAGTTTGCATGTCGATGTCCTTGCCACCCTGTACATAAATATTAATAGTAGTAGTAGAGGTCTTTGAGGAGCTCGTCGGGTGAAGTTATGGGAAGTACCTATTATCCTACTACCAAACCCATTTCTGCCGCCACTCCTGTGTGAAGGGTATGGAGGCCGAACGTGTAATTAAAGATACATGACACCTTTTATGCTTTGTCTTTAAGATGACAAAGTATCTGAAGAAGGCTGTGGCAATGCCTGTACCCTAATTGAGTAACACACTTTCAATCACAGTCTGAAACGTTTTGAAGGATATTGCTAATCCATTGCTCCATATGTTCGAAAAATTTGTCTGCTCAACAACGTAAATAACGCAATGAATGCTGTTGAATTGTCAAAACGAAAGCCACTGCAGAGTGTGTTACGCAATTAGTCCGCTGGTATATCAATTACCAGTTACCAGTTGATATCCAAATTTAAGCTAGGTAGCTTAAATTTAAGAATAGTTTAACAACTTTTTGACAGTTCAAAAGTACCTGGGTATTGTTGTAATGTCTTCATACAAGTATTTTGATGAATCAGCTTCAAAACTTTACGATGGTACTAAAATGTACTGACCGAGATTCTCAGCAAGTTTCAGCAGCGCCACATCAGCATGGGGTACGGGCTCCTCTTCAAATTTAGGGTGTCGAACAGCTCCCGCCACGTCGACAAGAGTACCGCCTTCGTGGGGCCGTGCGCTACCCACACGAACCTTCACGTACTGCCCCAGAGTTTTTAGAGGGGATACACTGAGTACACTGGAGACAATTATTTGCTATCAGCTCAATATCGAAAAACGAAAACAAGATTTTTTGCTGTTTGCATTCTTTTCAGACAAGGTTGCCAAGAAGAGTCCCGCCGATCTATTCTGTTAAAATGTCACCGTGAAAACTTAGGTGAGGTGAACAAGTGAGCTGTAAATAGTATCAACCCTTAGCACCAGGTGGAATGACAGTTCGCTTCAATTACTGAAATACGGGACTCTTTTCGTCAACCTTGTCTGACAAGAATGAAACCACCAAAATTTTGTCAAGACATCTGCATGTTTCTTGGTGATGTAATTAGCAACAGGTGACACAGGTCTTACTCAAAAAAAAATCAGGTAATCCTGAGGGATTACCTTTTTTTAGGGTTCCGTACTCCGTACCAAAACCGGAACCCTTATAGGATCACTTCGTTGTCCGTCTGTCTGTCCGTCCGTCCGTGACAAGACCCTTTTTCTCAGGAACGCGTGGAGGTATCAAGTTGAAATTAATATCAAATACTCAGGTCTATGGTCCCTTGCAGCAGTGAAAAAATCAAACTTTTAAGTCGACGCGATCAAAAGGCTTTCTATGCTTCGTTTTGCCGCATATTTTGACACTCGCAAGGGGATCAAAACCTATAGGGTACTTCCCGTTGACCTAGAATCATGAAATTTGGCATGAAACAATGTCATGTAGCACAAGTAAAGGAAAAAATCCGAAAGTCGTAAATTTGTAGTTGCATCACAAAAAAAAAAAAAATTACTTTTGCGATTACAAACTTATTTGCAGTTGGTAAACTAACCGGGACCTATGTCGATGTATGGGGACGAAAAGTTAAGTTTGTCCCTCAATCCGTTTATTTTTTCGTTTAGTTATTTAGTTTATGAACTTTATTAATTTATATACGAGTAAGTACATAGCTACATAGATTGTGTCACACAAGACACTAATATTGTAATTATACGTTTTGTGGGGACTGATTTATTGGGAAAATCTTCGAAACTCGATTCGATGAACGAACTATTTACTTAACTAAAAGTTTGTACGGAACCCTCGGTGCGCGAGTTCGACTCGCACTTGGCCAGTTTTTTTTAATTTAATCATTATATTGGCACAGCTGAAATGAAATGGTTAAACTAATAAAACTCCCATTCCGATCACCAGCCTTATAATAAGTGACTGATGTTACTTAATACAGCAGTGGTGGGCCAGTAGTAACGGCTATGGCTGATTATGTTACTTACTAATTCAAACAATGTGCAGCGGTGACCACCCAGTTGATATCCACAATGCTGCCAGCACACCACAACCTTCCATTTATAATGATGGCCGCCATATACGGGAAGTTCTTAGTGTCCGTGGCGTTACCCCCTCGGATCCTCAAGTTGGTCTTCTTGTCCATGATGAAGACCTGGTGCTCGTTCCTGATCCGAAGGCCTGGTTTATTGTGGTGATGTCCACGGCGACGCATGCCCTCGAACAAACGAGGCTCACTTTCCTCAAAGTTTCTCATGTTTAGGTCTTTGGACAAAAGTACAGAATTAAGTTACAATTCAATGTGACACACTACATGTCGTGGTATCTACAACGCCACATGCGAAAAACGCGTCATACTGACGTCACGCAAATCCTGCATCTCGCAAGCAGAGTTTAACTAGCATACATACAAACTTCCCGACATCAGTCGTTGGGGTAATTGCCCGCCAGACACAACACCCGTCTGGTTGGAGGATCCTCCCTTTTCTATAGAGGATGAGTGGACTTTACACCCTGCTCCTCATACCTCTAAAATACTATTATATACTGATCTAGCATTTGAGCAGTTCCCAGCAAATCTAAGGTCGAAAGATCAGTTTTTTTGTACAAAGCACGGTTTCTTTACGGTAGGCACAGCGTATAAACCGCGCCATAAAAAAAAACGTGTACTTTAACAAGCTTCCATAGTGATCTGTAAAAGTCCTCCAGACCGTATTACCGTATTTCGGCCACGGAGGCTAATCTCAACGCAGACTAGCCTTCGGCGCGGGCGATGTTATAGTGCACAAGTGTGCACGCAGATACAGGTGCCCCCCTCTCTCACTCTCATAGTCCAATGGGACGGCAATCCGACACGACCGGACTCGGAGAGAGATCAGGCGCAGGACCAAAGGCCTAACGTGCTTTCCGAGGCATGGGGTTATCACACCGCCAACTTCCAAATTCCGGGCTGTTACTAAGAAATTCCTAATGGAAAACCTCAATAACACTTTGCCCGACCCGGGAATAGAACCCAGGACCTCACGCTCAGCAGTCGCGCTCGCGACCACCAGACCAACGGGGCAGTTAAAACTAGTACAGTAGTCTAGATAGTGATCTATACAACACTGACGACCGTGTTCTAGTTTTCATGGCAAGAAAAACGTGTCTGTACAAAAGGCCTAAAGCTTAGTAAGATAGTGCTTCTCTACCCAACCCATTTGATCCACCATCTGCTAACAGTCACCCACTTCGATATAAGTTGCTTTGGCTAATCTGGAAGTTTTTATGCAGACTCCGGACCTAGGTTGGCCGAAGCAAGGAAAAGCTACATTTACATGTGGACATTTACATGTGGTGCTGTTCCACAAACGATGGGACACTAAATATCGTGTCCAGCGTCCTGTTGCTTGCACGTGAGGAGCTGATAGGCGGTACTGATGGTGCCAAACTCGTACCCACATTCTGGGCCGACTTAATTTAGTTTTCCATAAATACGCTAAGAAGAAGCTCCCGGTAAATACTAGATATAAACTATCTCTACCGGTCAACTCAGCCTATCGCAATGCACTGCTGGATATAGGCCTGTCCTAGGCTGCGCCACAACACCCTATCCTCCGCCTTCCGCTTCAAATCTGTCCCAGCCACCTTCTTAAGGACCCACACTACGCTTGCCGATACGCGATCTCCACTCTAGGACTCGTATGCGCCATCGGCCATCGGTCCTTCGACAAATATGGCCAGCCCACTGTCAGTTACTCTGCAAGTTATATCGGTTACTCCCGTTTTTTTCCGAATTCCTGATTTTATCTCTACCGATGCGTGGTAAATAGTTCCAATAGTTTCTATTTCAAAACGATAGGTAGCAAAGGCTTCCTTATTTCTGTCTATGTGTCTAGCATTGGACATAACGTATTTATTTATGTATCCATTTAGTTCAGGCATCAAGGCCCATAGAAAACACATACAATACAATATTAATATAACTTAACAATACTATAAATATGTACATACAACATTATAATCACACTAAAAACTAACTAACTCACACGGAGCGGTATTGCGCGGCGGCGGGGGGTATTGCGGCTGATATCATCATATCAACCGCAATACCCGCCATCATAACGTTGTTCACTTTGTTGACCGTTCATCAATCGATCTGCCTAACCTTCTCCCAGTTAGGGTCAGCGTCCTTATAACCGGATGCAGCTGAATATCAGTATTTTACATGGAGCGACTGTCTATCTGACCTCCACAACCCAGTTACTGGGTAACACGATACTCCTTGGCAAGATCATGAGCAGTGGTGGCCCAGTGGCATTGGCCACGACTTACGAGATGTAGATCGTAGGTTCGAACCCAGAGAGGCGCTTTACTTTGTGTAAATTATTACATCACCACTGCTCTCAAAATGGTGAAGGAAAACATTGTGAGGAAACACCGTTCTACACCACATGTGACTGTTTCTAAATAACCCTACGCTGATGCAATTTTCGGTTTTCCTAATTATGTGAACTATCAGTATTTGGATCGGTTCCCCGTTCGGGAAAGAGCTGGTAGAACCAAAAATTCGAAGATATGTGATATCTACCAATCCGCACTAGGCCCGCGTCGTAGATTACAGCCCACTCCCTCTCACCGAGAGGAAGCCTGTGTCCCAGCAGTGGGAACATTAGAGGCTGTGCGTTTTGTGTGTGCAGAATAAAAAAAAAATACATACCTACTTTTCTTTTTTTTTTTGGATTATACTAAATTCATCGCGGACGGTCTAATTAGACTTACCTGCTGAAAATTCATTGGCAGATCGAGAATTTCTAGCATAACTTACAGTTAATAAGACTAAATACAAAATGTTCCACATCATATAACTAAAAGAATATGTAAATGTGCATGTGCATTGTAGGTACCTATATAATATATTTTATGGTTTCAGAGCTGTTATTTTGGATTGCTGATTTTATGTTTTATTTAAAATTGCGAAATGTTTAGGTAGAGTACCGGATGCTTATGTGCTTGCTTATGTACCTGTTGTACAGACGCGAGCACATCAAGCTACTACAATCTATCAAATTTAAATTTCTTTAATAGATTAGCAACTTTATCGCTAAAGCATTCAGGTTCAAGGTTGATTGGGAAAATTTGACAGTTTCGGGTAGCTTGACCTGCTGGCGTCTGAACATAGTTCGTTTTATTTGTATTATACCGTTGACTGTGCACCAACCAGTATACTTTTTACGACTACAGCAGTTTTCCCAGATACTATTTGAAAATGGCGCCAGCAAAATACAGTGACAGATTTTGATACGCAAGGGATGAAATGCCCATTAAACCTAGGTAATACGAATTTCAAATTTCTGAAGTCTTGGTAATTCAAATGGAAAAAAGGGAGTTGGGCGAAGTGTCGGTTGTCTAGTGGCGAGATGGGTGAATGAGGACTTTGTTACCATCGCGAGTAGAATCTGGAATTCTGGATGAGGTTGGCACATGAAAAGAGAGGGGTTATGCTCAACAGTGAGTGGCCAAGAAACCACGGTATCTCTTTTTAAAATAACTGAATGTGTCCTAAAGGATTTAGAATTCTTATTTAGCTCCTTAGGTGCTCATACGCACGAGAGACACGCGTCGACGGCGACCGTTGACGCTCGTCGACGGCTGCCATTGCCTCTGCCGTTGACGTGTGTCGCTCGTGTGTATCCACACTAAGAGAATCACTCAGTTCCTGGTTACATACCTACTTAAGGCAATCAGTAAAGTTGAAAGCATGAGGCACTGTTGGCCACGAGGCAAGGTTTTCACATTGTATTGAACATTCTGAATGTAATTGATGGAGTGCACTTTGAATTTGCTAAGTAAAGCATACGAATATGATCCTTATTATTTTGGAAGTAACGTTCATGTTTGTACACGCGAATGAGAGCAGAAGTCGGTCGAATATGAACATTAATGCTTGTTTGTTAAGCTTTCACGCTTAAACGGCTGAACGGATTTGCATAAAATTTAGCACATGAGTAGACCATGACCTGGTTTAGGACATAGAATATTGTTTATCCTAATATTCAAACGGAGTCGAGACTTATGTGAGTGAAACTGCGGGACGCAGTTAGTAATTAATATTTTTTTTCTGTCATATTATTTGTTAATATTTTAGAATTATAAAGATGTTATTATGAAATAAAACACAAGCTCATTTGATATAAATTATTTTTTAACGTCATTTAGACATCTTAATCTAATAATACCAAAACACTAAACATTATTAATTCGTCTTAATATCACAATCGGTAGTCGGGAGGCACATATCACGACCTTCCTGCGCATTCGACAATGTACGTTATTTTAATGAGTTTAAGGTACAATATCATTGTGCAGAAAGATTGGTTGTTACAGAATTAGGGTGTACAGAAAATTCATTTGTCTCATGTCACTTCGCTTTGAATGAATTTTCTGTACATTTTGGTTGGTTGTAAAAACTTGTCGAATTGAGGTGTCATACTTCGCCGAGCCTTTCAATTTATTTGTACAAGTATTTAACAAATGTCATAAAATGTTATGATACAATGTTGTCGAATTTTCACAAAACAAATAGGTAAACCCGGGAAATTCATTTCTAAGCAAATTGCCTACCAATAATTGTAACTGTCTGTATATTTAAATCGCAACTGTCATTCTTTGCCAGTTGTATGGAATAGGTATAATACGGCAAGTAATAGACGAAGGATTTCAATTAGCTTATCAATTAATTTCCCTGGGTGTACAAGTGGGTATTTTAAACCGTCATAAAATTAAAGTTAGGTACATTGGGGAGACACGACATTGTCGTCTTTTCTCAAAACAACTAGGTACATACAATAAAGAAGTAAATAAATAGAAAAAAACGAAAACACTAAAATATAAGTAAAACATTGGTGGTTGTTATAGTGTTTATAAATTACCGTCAAAATAATCTGTTCGATGAATTCATAAAAAAAAGTAAAATAAAAATCATAATAATATGGTTAGACCCACGGATATCTATGGTTGGCGCGCTTGGTGTGACGTCATAGTTCATAACATTGACAACGGACTGAATCGTAAACACTCTTAAAAGCACATTGACATTTATTGTTGTCAAAGACTTCTACAACACATTCGCCCTGACTAATGGCGTCGCTTTTCAAATATTTGAATTTCCCACCGTTTTATTGCACTTTTTAAAAATTATTTTTTTCCTCAAAAAGAAATTATAATCGAAAATATTGATGGTGGCATAATTCTGAAGTAATAAAAAATAAGTCTGAAGTAATAAAAGTAAAAACTATATTTGGCCCTTAATTGAATCACATCCATATCCCTATTGTGAACAATAGGTAATCAACTTTTAATGAAAGCATGCTCTCATAATTAATTAATTATCATTCAATTTGCAAACAAAATTCAAGTTGATCAATTTAAACCACCTCGTGAGAACGCAGCTTTATTACAGACGTGTCAAAAGTGGTCTTAGTCATAATAATAAAAATAACATTCCAAGGTTCACACACATCCATGGCGCATATTGTTTCTATTTTTTAGACCAGTTTTTGCTCTGACTCAGGTATAAACCAGACCCTGGCATTTAACATTCCACAGACAGTGTGTCACATTGGTAATTTTATTCGAGGATAACTCTATTCGAGGTATAGTTTCGAAAATTTGACAGTTGTCTCATACAAAAACTGTCAAACGTCAATTTTATTCCTCGAATAAAATTTATCTGGCGTTGGAAAAATCAGGTTTAAGATATCTACTTTTTATCTAAATGGATACAAAATTATTCGACGCATTGCTTTCTTTTTGAGATTTCATTAAAGATTCTGTTACAACTGTTCCGGTTTTTAAATCATGGAGTTCAGGTACATGATTTTGATAAGAAAAGTGGTAAAGGCTGAATATTATAAACACTGTATTGTTGTATTCAGTTATGTTTTCAAAAACCGACTTTCGTACTAATTCCACTCAACAGAATACATAATTGTTCATTATAGTCAATTTTATTTCGAAAGTCACATTAAAATCCTCAATCCGACAAGTTTCAAACAACATCACTTATAATCTACTCATCTCTTTCCCACTCTCCAAATCTTCCTTTACTGCTTTCCTCTTCTCTTTCTTTCTACTATCTTCTAGAAGAGCGTAGATTTCTTCCACAGTCTTGTCTTTCGTCTCTGGGACCCACATGACGGTGTAGAAGGTACCAAGGAAGCAGACCATGGAGAACATGATGAAGACCCAGTGGATTCCCAGGAGTTTGAGGAGGGGGTCGTAGGCCTTCGTTTGGATGAAGTCACTGAGAGCGTCTACGGAGCTGACGAAAGAAGTCACCATACCACGATGCTGGAAAAAGAAAAGATTTGTTAGTTGGTTGGATGGAAACTATACTGACACGTGGGTTGATAGGGTACTTGCCTGGGTAAAAAAATGATTATTATATTTAGTCCGTCAATTAGATTATCGAAAAATAATGGACTAAATATAATTACACATAATTTTTATTACCCAGGCAACTACCCCATTGGCGAAATGTGGGTGTACTATGCTTACAACTCTGCCTAGCCCTCCGGGGAAACAACACGTGATGTCATGTTTAAAAAGTACCTATTTATTCTTACCTGAAACGAAAACAGTTCTGAAGTAATAACATAGGGCACAGGCTGGTACCCTGCAGCATCCGCGAAGATGCACAGACACATGGCGAGGACTGGCAACCAGCCAGGCAGCCAGATGTTCATCGAGGTGATGTAGAACCAGGCTCCTAATGCCAGCATTGATAATCCGGTCGCCAGGGAGGTGCCGGCTAGCAGCCACTGGAAGGAAAGAAGAAAGTCGTGTTATTGTATTGTAAAAAAATAAAATAAAAAAAAATATTTCAATAACTTACAATAGTTACATTTTTACTTTTAGGAATGACCCTTTAAGCAAAATAAATGCTTGTGTTAGGATATTCCGCCCTTCAACTACAGTACAGTGTTGTATTCGAGTTATTGAAAATGAAAATGAAAGTACTTAGTTAAAAATAAGAAGACGAATCCTCCATTTTAAAGGAGGAGTCTAAATTAAGCAAAACAAATTAAAATTGGGTAATTTAAGTGTGCGCGCTAGTGATTGTGTGTATGTTCGTGTGTGTGTATGCATGAGTGTGTGTGAGTGTGTGTATGTGTTATTTGTGTGAGTAAAAGGCTATGAAGTAAGTGTGGGTATGCGTGTATGAGTGAGGAGAGAGGGTTGGTGCGGTAGGTGTTGATGTATTTTAAAAGTGATTGTACTATGGGGTGCGATTGGGATAAGAGATTGACGTTCTAGTTTGGATTTTGGAGTTTTTTGGAGTTAGCCCTACGACATGTCTTGGGATCGGAAGATGTTGCATGACGACATCTTCTACTAACCGTTGTTTAATGTTTGTATTGTCAATTGCCATTGTTCATGGTAAGTTGAGTATATAGAAGTATGAGGTCTGTGCTATGTTGTATATAGGATGGCATCATCGCAACCTGCTACCATAGATTCAGTACATGATTCTGAACTCCCTGCATTGAAATTTATCGTCGGTTATAATAATAATTATTAGCTGTTCCATACATTATGACTTGCACTTGCAAAAACTGCTGATTTTTTTTTATAACCGACGAGAAATTTCTGCTCTAGAAGGTCTAGGATCACGTGCTTAATTTATGGTTACAGTTAGCGTGTCGATGTCCCTGCCACTCTGTATAGAGGAATAAGGAACCGGGTGGAAAGTTTCACATCCTCAATAAATAAGGGAGGGTCCTCGGACGATCTGTTGTATATATGCTAATCACGTGGAAAACTTTGCTTGCGCGATGCAGGATATGGTGTGACATTTATGTGATGCGTAGTTAGCATGCCGCGTTCTAGATGCCGCCACAAGTATATCTAGTATATCACTTTGTTCACGAACCAACTGTACTCAATGCGTCTGCTTGGTCGTAGCGACCGTTTTTATGCAAGCAAAAAAAAAAAATATGAGAGCGCAAATGATGGGCAAACATAGTGAAAACCACGCTTTGTAACATCGTCCATGCCATTTGTGTATATTCATTCCCTACTCATGTTTTGGCCCAACAAATGATCTTGTTTCCCTGTTTTGTACGTAAATGCATACAAAGAACTAGTACTTAATGAATTCTTCGAATCATTTGCCGTGTCTCGCGAAGCCACAACATGCTCATAAAAAGTGCCTGCTCCGATTTCGCATTCGTGTACCAATCGTCATAATTATAGCCGTCATTTGAAAGTCTATGTTCATATTTGGCAGTTGTTAGTTTGACATGATAATGTATGATTAACTTTTCGTTATATCTATAATACCTTGCGTTTCCCATACAAAAAGTTGAGAAGTAGTAGAAGAAAAGAAGAAGATTCTATCTCCTTGATAAAAAAATATTATAAAGTGTTACAAACATTTAAAAAAGTGCCGAGGTAATGAAGTTCGGCGAGTCCCAAGCCATTGATTCAAACTGTATTGGAGATACTAATAAGTTAATAAGAAAAAATATGAAGGAATAGGAATCTATAGTCCGTATCTCCTTCCATAGCCAGCAGGCCACAAAATACCTAGGCCATAGGTCCAATGAGGTCGTTTGTAAAGTCTGCGATAGGCCAGCCGCTTAGCGCCAAACAAGGATTACTTATAATGTTCGCAGTGACTCGAATTGAACACCTAGCGCTCAGTTTTTCTTGTTTTCTCTCATGGGTATGAGTTTGAATACATTTTTGTCAAAATATCTCACCTTTCGCCCAGTCTGCTCCACAATGCAACTCGCCACTATGCTGCCTAGCAGCTGGATGGCCCCCACCACGATCGTCTGCTTGTTCGGCGACAGCTTCAGACTGATGGACTCCGAAGCCTGTTCGAAGATGGAGCCAGCATACATGAGGACCACCAGGTAGCCGCAGGTCTCTTGGGACAGCATTACGTTGAGGGAGATCCGGAATGCTTTGAAGGTCGTTTTGTCTTGTACTGGAAAGAGATTTTGGAAAGGTTAGGTGCGTTGTTTTTTATAAGGTAAGAGTATGAACAAACGTGGATGAAATAAAAGGAGGATTACATAACGTAACAAGGATTTTAGGATGTGGTTTTCTGTAGTTTTTGCACGAGGCGACAGAAAGTATTTTTTAAGGTAACGAGAGTCTAATGTCGCCTGGTTTAGTGACACTAGGCGACATCTAAAATAACGCCTTAATAAAAAAGTGCGCCGTTCAATTATCAACCTTCGGGTCTGAGCCAGGTGTTACCAAAAACAGCGTTCTTTTATCATTTAGAACACCTAAATAAAAAAAGCCGGCAGTAATTTTCAACGTCATTGTAAAAACAGGTAAATAGAGGCTAAAACCTTTTTCAAATTCTGTATGCATAATTGGAAGCCACAAAAAAGCACGGAATATCACAATGATCGCATCATAGCCTCCCTAGAACTTTGACAGTCGTTACGGGTAGTCAAGCTCATAAGTCTGACAACCAGTCTTACCGAGGGGTATCGTATTACCCAGTTAGCGTTGTGGAGGTTAGATAGGCAGTCGCTCCATGTAAAAATATACGTGTCAACTTGAGAACCTCCTTTTTTTCGTCGGTTTTACAAGGTTATTGGTAAAACATTAACAACTTCTCAACATCATAAACAACAACTTTTGTTCTATGAATTTTCATAATTTCATTTAATTATCAGATTTTAACTCAATACTCTAATCTTTATTGCATTCCATATGTGTTACATAGATGGTATTTACAAGGTAAAAGATCATTATGGCCCCTTCGGGCACAGCAAAATTTTTTTATCAGACTTTCATACAAAAATATATATATTTCAATCCAACATTCTAAACTCTAGGCGAAGCAACAGAAGGCGCTAGTTAGGTATACAAACTGACGTGTCTACGATAGAACAACGAAATCTTGAAGATTTGTTTTGGTAAATGTATTATGTTTTGTAAAAAGTCATAGAACGGAAGTTCTTGTTTATAACGTTAGTAATACAGTCCTAGAAGCTTGTTAATGTTTTACCAATAACCCTGTATATACTGGTGTTCAGCTGCATCCGGTTAAACTGAAAGCCGACCCCAACATAGTTGGGAACAGGGGGTCTACTCCGAAGTAGTATCGGCCGAATGTTCGGCTGTTTCCTGCTACGAAGTTACTATTTAGTTCGGTCGATTCCGATCCTACACTCCTACACTCTTTCGAATATTGACTATGGTCCCGATCTAACTGAGCCGATCCGAACTTTTTTCTCATTTTTCAATAATATTCGGTTCGGCAATGTGTCGGTCCGATCCGAACATTCGCACTTTGCACTTCGGAGTAGGCCCCCAGGCTCGGCAGACGACGACGCTTGCATCATAGCCTAAATCTACGTAAGTTCAGAGTTCGTCTTCAATCAACAAATTAAGACAGATGACCTCTACCTTCTAAGAAATTATAATACGCAAAGAATGTTGTTTTTGTTAGAACGTGTTGTTGAGTGTTTTTTGCCTAATGTATCTATTCATGGATGCCAAACTGCGAATATTTATAATTATAACGTATTTCATTAAAACATGTGTTATAGAGAATTTTTGTGTCTGTCTGGTAGTGCGTCTGACTCGAAAACGACTTGTCCGATTTACACATTTTCTTTTCTCAAATTCTAGATAAGGTTTAACTTACACGGGCACCGAACACATACGAGTATAGTATTCTTATATTATAAACTATGAATAATAATACCAGCCTATTTAGTGTCCTACTACAGGGCAATAGCTCTTCTCATACAGAGAAGCCACGAGCATTGATCACCATGCTTGCTCAAGACAGGTTGGCGATTTCGGACTTATATGTAACTATAAGTACAGTTAAGTAATTACGTAACACACTAAAAATTGCAATGCCTTTCATTTCGACAATTCGACAACGTTCATTGCTTTTTTTTTTAAATATGAAGCAATGGATTAAGAATTTCTTTCAAAATACTTTGGATTTTGAAAGAGCAAGCAAGACAAGCTATACATAATCAGTATAAGCTGCCTTCTGATTGTACGAAAAACCTATACATTGCAAGGTCAGCTAAAACTGGAAATGTATAGCTTGATGTGTAGTTGTTTATATGTTATTGGAACGCAGCAGGTATCCTCTCGATGTTTCTTTTTCACTGATGTCAGTAATGTCCAAGATAAACTCAGAAACTACACATGAGTTGAAAAACTCAAATTGGTACTTGCTCGGATTTAAACCTACCATTGCCTTTTTACCTTGCGCATGAGAGGCGGAGCCTTAATCAGTGACGACATACATAATGATCTTGGATACCTACTTAACTAAATTCTTGTGCAGGCAAATCCACGAGAAGATACAAGTGAAGTAAAACTAACGAGTTCCGTAAAAACTAGCTTCTAGAAACAACTTAAGTTGGCAATGCGATTAAATTCTTATTTATTTTAATGGTAAAATTCGATGGAAAAATACCTAGCGTTGTCATTTTTATCAGTATGGCCGGGGTTTCGGCGGTTTCTTCTAATAGGGTAGTTGCCTGGGTAAAAAAATAATAATTATATTTAGTCCGTCAGTTAGATTATCGAAAAATAATGGACACGTATTTTTTCTTTTGTGAATCAAACAAAAAATGACAAAGATAAAGTGCGTCAAAATTTGGGAGGGGATCGTGACGTCACTTGCTTGCAAAAATGTCGCAAGCAAGTGACGTCATGCGGAACTTTAACGGGCGATATCTTCATCATTTTTTATATAATTGACAAAAGAAAAATTACGGGTTCAATATTTTTTGATAATCTAACTGACGGACTAATTAGACTTTTTAGGAAAATAGCCTATTTTGAGATGATAGACAGAATTATCAATCGTTGTATTGCGTGCAATAGAACAGGCAGTGCTATAGGCTGATAATGATGAGACAGAATCATTACTTCCCATCATAAAAAAGTTTGTCTGTGCTTTTGTAATGCTACAGTATTTTTATCTCACGAAGCGGCGCCCGTTTTTCTTGCGGTTACCAAGTGTACAAACACGCTGTAAATGTGTGTGTAAGCGCAGGCTAGAGTTCTCGATACCCTTCGAGGCAATAGCGAAGTCGGAAGTGTGTGTGTGTGTGATGAGCTGACGCTACTGGTCTTCACAAATTCATAGCGTATTTGTACACAAGTAAAGCGCGTCGCTTCGTGCGATTAAAACACTATACGCTTTTTAGCCATGTAAGCTTTTCAATTGACCGGCCATTGTTTGTTGTTAGCCACCAATTAGAGGCTCTAATGATCGGTAAACATTTATAGCTAGCTTCTTTAATTTTTAACCTCGTTTGCAAAAATTTAAACACACTTGAAAGAATATACATAGCCTTAATCAAATACGGCTATATTAGTCTATACTAATATAATAAAACTGCAGACTTTGTTTGTTGACTTTGAACAAGATTATCGCAAAAATTACCAGTTGTATTTGTAAAAATCTGTTTGCATATGATAGTACAATTCTTGAGGAAGGCTTAAAGGCTATGTAATATCATGCTACGACCCTTCAGCTTTCAGAAAGAAAGAAAGCCAAGCGAAAACGAATTATTATATGCGATGCGACACACTGGAGTGGAGTTTCTTGCCCATTCTTCTCCATACGAAAACTACCTTTTGGAAGGGGCGACTAGAATCAATTTTATTTTAACTTTATTTTTGACGTTCAAAAGTGCCTTTTATGTGTCTATTTAAAATAAATGATTTGACTTTGACTTTGACTCTGGGGAGGGGACCGAGGGCTACTGAGACCATGACTACAAACGTAGTATACAGGTAAGTTTTATACAAATGTGCCTGTTCAAAATCAAAATATTTTATACCATTTAACTACATGGGTACTCATGGTTACTTATGAAATGTCAGAAGCTAGGTGTACGGTTCCATTTTTTTCGTTTCCTATAGAGAAGAGCCGGCAAGAAACTCCACGTTTACTCTTTTAAAAATAATTGGCTTTTACAATGTTTTCAAATTACAGAGTTTATAGGTATGGGAGGACAGTGTTTTGTGGTATTTTAGTATACTTTGTGTTTCTTACGACTTCCACGCGAACGAAGTCGCGGGATAAAAATGTTGTTCTTTTTTTTGTACATATGGACAGGTTTTAAAAATGGAACATTGCGAACGCTTCTACATACCGTTTAAAAAACTGGTTTCATGCTATAAATAAAAATGTGTTTTGTTTTTTATTACTTATTTTGAATAGAATCAAGAGTTCTATAGAAAAACTATAAAATGACGTCGTATCGTATATTTTATAGCCACATAGAAACAACAAAAACAAAAAAATAAACACGACAACCGAATACCAACTTCCAAAATGAAAGTTAATTTTCACTTTGTGGTGTTTTTTTAGAAGTCGGTTTTTTTTCGTAATTGTTGTTATTGGTTGGTTGTTAATTCGAATACTTCTTGCCATGTAAACAACAGTGACAGAAAGTTTTACAACATCATCAAGATGAACTTATTTCTGAATCATGATCAAACGTTATGAAATGGAAAAGCTATTAAAATTTTCGTAAGAACATCTACGCGTTTAAATATTTCGCTTTCCTTCCTTGTAAGTAAAAATGTTAAGATGAGTTTAAATCGTCGAAGAGTTGTTTATTCAAATTAGGCTGAGAATCAGCGCTTTTCGAATGTCAAAATTACATAAGACAGTCTCCCAAAACGCCCGCCCTTCACCACTTTCTAGTGCTTTCGCTGGGAAGAAGAAGTAGAGCAATAAACTCCCTAGCAACACAGTTTAAATAATCTATAACTACTTATTAGTAATTATTTATTTATTTATTTATTAGGTTAGGTTAGCCAACAATTGTTTACACATAAAATAATACATTACAATTGACAAAAATACATTTACAAGTGTAACAATCACTTAAAGGCCAACACCGCATGTATACAGTGAACGGCTTAAATTAGATAATTAGTAATAATTATAACCTCTCACGCATTTAAATATCTCGCTTTCTTTTTTTATAAGCAAAAGAACTGTTAAGAGGAATCTCCGATCGTTTACATAATCTATAACCAGATATTAATATTAATTATTAATAACCCATCTAGTTACCAGGTAAACGCAAGGGAAAATCCAGCTAATTAAATAAACACCAACCAGTCGCAGAAACCGTTTTAAAGTAATTTGCATACGTCTTGGAATAAAATGAAATATTGCATTACAGTGTAAGATATATGATACTGGTTTCAACGAAGATCGATTTATCATACGGGGCTATGTACCACCAGGGTGCCAATTGGGACCACAAATATACTTAACTTACGGTCAGTGTATGTCCGTCTGTTACAAGGCTTTATTTCAGTAACGGTAGAAGATGATAGACAATATATTTTTTTAAACAAACTCAAACAACGCATTTATTTCAATTAAATAACTTAGGTACGGACACTTTTGAATTGACAAGGGGTCGGACAGTCAGAATGATAAAGCTAGATGAATATTCCAAGCGTAGTAGGTTCCTTCCTATGAAGAAGAACGGGCACGAAACTCCTTGGAGATACTTTTCTAAATAAAAAAAACTTGAGAGGTGTCAAGGGACACCCGGATGGAACGAAGTTCCTTTCGATTAATTAGTGAAGGAATTGTAATAAATTTTTTTTTTTTTTAAGTTATAATAATATTTTTCTTATTATTAGCAAATAAAAAAACACAGACAAAAAAAACTGGCTTGCTTTCTATAAGAGAGAGAGAGAGAGAGACAGACAGAGAAACACGCGCACGCCGCACGGCTTAAAACTATAGCAAAAAGTGTCGTTCCAACTTTTGGTCTTAATTTTTTCCGTCTAGCCCCCTTTCGCAACGCGCGATAAGGAACTTCATTGCAAAAAATATTTATAACTCTGAGCTTCTAATCTCAGGTCAATTTTCTTAAGATCTCCGGTACGTAGTTTGATCGCAACTATGGGTTTAAGGTTCTAGTAAATACAGCCTCATTATGCCCTCTATAGAGGACTGCTATCTCTACGATTGTCTCGTCACTGTCTGTCCGACACAAAGGTAAAACTAGCCGGTTGTTTCCCACACTGCGTGTTGTACTAAGTAAACAACTTAGGTGTTTATTTATAAACGGTGACCATCTTTACATACCAAGACCCCTCCGTGTATCGGAAAGCACGTTAAGCCGTGGGTCCCGGCTGTCATTCGTGGACCTTTGATAGTCGTTACCGGTCGTCAGTAGCCCGAAAGTCTGATAACTAGGTACCACTTTACCTAGGGTTGCCCACTTAGGGTTGTGAAGGTCAGAGAGGCAGTGGCTCCATGTAAAATACTGGCATTCACCTGCATCCGGTTAGACTGGAAGCCGACCCCGACATAGTTGGCAAAAGGATAAGCAGATGATGATTTATAACGACGATTAAAGTTAAGTGACTTTAAAAGTCAGAAATGTATGGTCAATCAGTCGCTAATCACTACCTACATAACTTTAAGCAACGTTTATGAATAAAGGGATTAGTGGTACTCCAAGGGCAGCGGGATCGTCCGAAAGGGTTACCGCTGCCCTGGAACATAAAGGGCTAAGGAAGAAACACGGGTGGGTTTTAGTCAGTAAGAGTCTGACACTCCCTTCTGCTCCACCCAGAGCGGGAGGAGTCATTTGATGATTTCCCATCCTGAAAAAAAAAAAAAAAAAAAAAGTGGTACTCCAACAAAGGTCCATTAACACTCTCATTTGTACATAATCATCAAAATTGATACAAAATGATTCAAACACTGGTTTTTAGCTTTCATATAACAGCTAAGTTTCTTTTAATTTTACTTCTGTTCCGAGTTAAATTAAATATTTTACTCAATGATTTAAAAACTGAAGTTTTAATTGACTTTGCCCGTGCTCGCTCGTGTTTTGCTCGTGTATTTGAGCACCGCGTACTCGAGTAAACGAGCGGCACGTTGTCGACGGCATCCAGCAACCGTTGCCGCGACGAAGGCTGCCGTTGACGCGTGCTACTAGTGTGTTTACGCACTACACGATGACTTCAAAAGGGGGAATGTCTTCCAACACCCATGTATGTTTGGACCATTCATTTGTTTCCATAAATTTTTACTACAACTACACTTGAGCGTTTAGCAGATAAAACCAGCAGGTAGTTTACCTAAGTCCTTATCCTTATTCGGTAACTAACAGATGAACAACCGGTTCGTATGAAACCTTGCTTTATTTGTAAGCTCGTAATGAAATATTATCCGGCGGCCAAGAGTTATAAATGAATACAAGCCTGACTGCAGAATGTGAATGTACCCTTTTTGGAATTATTCAAATGTGCCTCGATTGGTATCAGGTTTTGAGAGTGTAAAGGATGTTGTTTTATTAATATCCTGTTTCGTGTTAAATTGTATGCAATCTTGGTTCAGTGTCCGACTAATTTCGTGTCCTGGACTCCGTTGGAGTAGCTTGATATTGTGGTGGCGCGTGTGTTGGATCATTCAGTTCCCTACAAAATGATTGAGCTGGATGGTGCTGATCCACGCATCATGTTCGTGAACGGGCGCCTTCGATTGAGACTGGTGATCTCTTAACTGTCAGGGTTTATTTTTCATTTTATTTTTTTACATGGGTTGAATCGAGATGATTCTAGAAAAGGATGCCTGGAAGGATTTTGTGGGAGGCCTAGTAGGACAGTGTAGGCTAATTTAAAAAAAATGGATTTACAGCTCTGTAAAGCTCTACGCTAAAACGATTAGTTGTCCGTTTCGAAACTAAATGGTTTCCAACAGCTATGTTGATCCACGAAAGGTTTCAACGTAAGTGCGGCTTGTGTATCCGTCGCGTGCTACAGCTCATTACACACGGCGGTAAATATATCTCAACGAGTGAGAGCAATTCGTGGAACTGAGGTGCAGGATCTTGACACGTCATCTCAGGGGCAATTCTCGTAATTTTAAGAACGTTCACAGTCTGATCTCAGTCTCAATCTGTGAAAAATACCTCTAATTTCCCTAAATTTTTGACATTGATTGTCGCTGAGACGAGATTGCGACTAGATTTTGAACGTTTTGAACTACGGGAATTAGCCTTCTGGTCATGGCTTGTTCAAATTGTGGGGAGATTTTATTGATTTTTGCCTTATGATAAGTTCAGCACGAGTCAGTGGCCTCCAAAAGTTAGTTGACATTTCTCCACCTCAGCTGTGGCATACCACTTGATTTAAAATTGTAGTTATGAACTGTTATAACGTTTTATTGACTAATTCAACTACCGTACCTTTGACTTATCATAAAAAAATAATTAAGTATTCCCTTAGGAGTACCTGATTATTTTTTTATTTTAAATCACAAAGGATGATTTAAAATAAACCGCCGCATCCGTTTGTATCTTTTCCGATCCGATGCGATTCCGGTGGAAATCATCCACAGCTTGTACAGGAAAAATTTCAACTAAGTTTGGAGGCCACTGTGTGTGTCATCTGTTTAGATGACACATGCAGTGGCCTCCAAAATAAAAATAAAATAACAATAATATAATATGTTCGGAAACTCGCTCTTAACAATGTAGGTATCTTTCACAATTGTTGTGAAAGATACATTGTTGTCACCTGAGGTGGACGGGGAAGTTTTTGTGGTTTCGTTGTTCTTGGGATGCAATTAAATCCTCGTAAATGTCGTGTGGTTGCAGGTGACTACTTAATCTCTTTCTGTGGGTGACGTACATAAGTGGTACACCACTTATCTATGTCACCCACAGAAAGATGATGAAACTCTTAATACAATAAGATCTATTAATTTTTATGAGACTGTAACTGAAGCACCCATTATTTTACAGAGTTACGTATTAAATGGTGCTTTGCAGAGAGAATTTCAATACCACCGCTTTCAAAACAGTGAAGGAAAACATCGTGAGGAAACCGGCATGTCCTAGAACCAAAAATTCGAAGACATGTGACATCTACCGACCCGCTGGGCCCGTTTCATAGTTTACGGCCCACTCCATCTTACAGAGAGGAGGCCTGTGCCCCAGCAGTGGGAACCTATCGGCTGATTGTGTAACCGAAATACCTATTATTTTGCGTAGTTCGGAAATCGCGCCAGGTTTTGTATGGTATGTCAAGGAAGGAACAGTATTGTATTGCTGATTGCCAAGAAGAGTCGATTGTTTTTTTCATGCCCTTTTTCACTAACGCTCAGCGACACCTAAATGTACTTATGACTAAATAAAAGCGCGCTGTTGGACTTTCAACTTTCGTCGCAGAGCCGAGTGTTGCAAATCCAACAGCTCGTTTTTATGGGTCAGTGAAAACGGACATTAGTCTATTGGGTATCTCCCAAGTCGTGCTACACCATGCCCAGTTAAATCCTTCCGTTGTCGTTACGGGTTAAGCTAACGGTTATCTCCTCCTAATTGTAATAATAAAGGATCTTTAATGATAAAGGACCAGCTTACCTATACTCTTCCAGGTGGCCTTCTTCATACTCCTGGCGTGTTCCTCTTCTCTCTCAAGCAGCTGTATAGCTTCCTCCAGGTCTTTGTCATCTATTGTGGTGTTCCGAAGCCAGGCTAGTGTTGCACGGGCTTCCTGTAAGGACATCAAAGATTTATTTAAATTGGATTTTTTTACACGATGGAGAGGCCAGCACATAAAGCTACCCGAAACTGTCAAAATTCCCCAATCAACCTTGAACCTAATGCTTTAGCGATAAAGTTGAAAATCTATTAAACAAATTTGACAGATTGGAGTAGCTTGATGTGCTGGCGTCTGTACTAGTAGGTATGGAAGAAGACATGTCGCTTGGACACCAAATAAATTGACACAAGGGTAAGGGAATTATGCTGACTTTGCAGATAGAGAATCAATCGTAAAATAAAAAGAAAGAGTGAACGAAACATTCTCTGAAAGGATTTATTTAAGTCTTACTCTTTAATAGGTTGCTCAAGAACTGCACCCTAATTGCGTAACACACTACCAAACACAATCTGAACAATTTGAAAGGTATTGTTAATCCATTGCTTGATATGTTCGAAAAATTTGTCTGCTCAACAACGTAAATAACGCAATGTATGTTGTTGAACTGTCAAAATGAAAACCATTGCTACTATTAGTGTGTTACGCAATCACCTCGCTGGAGTCGTTTTTATTGATATTCATACTCGTTAAAGATGAAAAAAAGACTATGAAAGAAGATGCCGTATGAATTAATAAATATGTACAGCAACTGCATGTTTCCATTGCTAGTTAATGGATGTTGTTATTAAGTAGGTAGAGGTAGCAAGTACTGCCTAGTCGATTATAAACCACTTAAAAAGGACGTAAAATCTTATGTAACCTGAATGGTTTTTCATAAAAACATAGAACATAATCTGTTACATCTCCGATGGGGATCCCCACGGGACAACCTGTAATTTATAGTAATTATGTTTTGTAAAGGTACCTACAGATTTAGCGAGCAATATTAGTTTAACTGTTCCATAATCTTTTATCTATCTTTTTATCTTAATACTAGTAATAAAGCTAAAGCGTTTGTTTGTTTGACCGCGCTAACTCTGGAAATAGCGGTCGGATTTGAAATTTCTTTTTTAGCTTTTGGTAGCTCATTTTTTGAGGAAGGGCAACCCCACTCTAGGTTTCTTAGGAGACGAGAAAAAAAGAAAAGAAAAAAAAGCGAAACGGAGGTAATAGCGCGGAGAGGCGAGTTTAACCATTTAAGGCGCTACAGTACCCCCTGGTACTGTAGCGCCTTAAATGGTTAAAGTTACCAACGACTTTAACACGGTTTACAAGCTACTTAATTAATTAACATCAGAGGGGCAATTCTCGTAATTTTAAGAACGTTCACAGTCTGATCTGTCGCAATCTGTCAAAAATTCCTTTAATTTCCCTACATTTTGACAAGTTTTTGACATTTGTTTGTCGCCGAGATAATACTGTGACTATATTTTGTGTTACGTTGCGTAGTTATTTTAAATTACGAGAATACGCCTTCTGGTCTTTCCTCTGAACAAGAGAAAGCAGCTCGGTGGGAAATACCCCTTCATTACATCGTCCGGGTCAATCGGTGTGACTCGGCGGAAGATAGCTAGATTACAGAATTCAATTAAGTAGATATTAATGTGATCGCTGGTCAATTCAAATTGTTAAAATGATTGAAAAGTGTGCTACGTTCCTACAATTTAATTCTACTATTAAATTATAAAAATTCTACCGCTTGGATAGTTATAAGGTATTTTAATCCTAATATCATTGAAAATAGGGTCAATTGCAGGTTAAGTTACGCTTACCGCGGTCGGCTCGTGGATGGGTGACCATAACATGTCGAAACTCCGTCGCCGCGTCGTGCCCCGGAAAGCACGTTAAGCCAAGGGCTATCATGTTACCCAGTAACTAAGTTGTGAAGGTCAGATGGGCAGTCACGCCATGGAAAATACTGATTCAGCTGCGTTCGGTTAGACTGGAAGCCAACCACAACATAGTTGGGAAACAGCTAGGCAGATTGATTGACACATAAACCTTCTGGAATATATTCTCTAAATTGTTGTGATAACCGAATCAAATCCATTGTGTAGGTACTTTAGAAAAACTCTGGGGTCACACAGTAGGACACGAAAAATCCGCCCGCTGCTTCGCTCGCGTGGATGTCGGAAAAGCCGTTTATATACGAAATACGTTTCACCATAAAGTATCTGCCAGTGAAAGTCCTGTCAAAATCGGTCTGGAATTAGCCGGAGCAAACAGACAGACGGATAAAAATAAAAAGGTTTTTTTTTTATAAGTAGCTTTCTTATATACTTTCATATTAATATGCGTTTAGTAAAAATGCTACTATACAATAGACGAGTTTTTAAACGATAAAGAGTTATAATACTTATTAATCTGACATTTCTTTTATTAATAATACTATGTTTCTATTTATTAATAACATTTTGTTTAGCCTACCTACTTTGCATGTTACCATATTTGTATGTCTTAAGACAAAACATAGCGTACTATTTTATATGTATGACCTATTGTAGGTATACCTATGATTTATGAAAAAAAAAAGCTTTTATTTTGATATTACAAACAGACAATTCAATTTAATTTATTTGTATATATGAGAAGAGAGAGAGAGAGAAGTGCTTACCTTAATCTTTCCCTGTTTTACTAAAAACACAGGTGTCTCTGGCATAGCCATGAAGGCAACGAGAAAGATGGTGGGCACAGCAGTGCAGAGCCACAGCACTGCGTCGAAGGACAGCATATCACCTGCCACGTAGACTATCAGGTATCCTAGGTTCTGTGACAGGATGAAGAGGGACCCTAGAGCGCCCCGGATGTTATCTGATGCTATCTGTGGAGAAAATGGAAGGTTAGTTTAGGTGTTCATAATCCCAGATAATTTACATTCCGTCGCCAGTTAGACAGTTATCTACTTTATTAGAATGTATTCTAAGTTGATTTTTGAGTGACCATTTGTAACAAAAAGGTCCTAATATCTTTTTGGTTGCAATGGAATTTGAACTTTGTTATGTATGATATTCGGTTTGTTTTTCCATAACTTGAAAATTGTCTCAAATTCTTCATTCAAAGATGGAAATAATTGGCGTTGAGGTCTTTTGCTTGAATCATTATAAAAATGCAGGGTGGTAGGAATATCGACGCGCATACTGTTACCATGGATTCAGTACATGATTCTGAACCATGCGTTGAAATTGTTCAGAGGTTATTAAAAAAAAAATCCTGTTCCATACATTTTGACTGCGTAGGTATTGCATTTTTCTTTGAAACGGCAGATTTTTTAAATAATAACCAACGAAAATTTTCTACGCTAGGGAGTGTCGGATCATGTGCTGAATTCATGGTTTCAGTTTGCGCGTCGATGTCCCTGCCACCCTGTATTTGATTTCACAATCGACAGCAAATTATAGTATAGTTGACTTCGTAATTGCATTACCACCCCAAAGTTAAATATTTGTTGGTTATGATTATTTAGAGAGCAGTATTATAGTTTGACCAGGCTCTATGGTATCCAGATTATTTGTCACACACGACACGCATCACACACTCATACGCACATCACACACTCTTACACTTCCCCCATTACACCACATCACACGCACTTACACACACACTATTGCTGCTGTTACACGTTTTAGCTTCCCGTATTTTGTAAAATAATCTTACGGACGAATGAATGGCCCCTATAACACAGAATTTTTCTAGCATCGGGGTCATTATTCATAAAAATTGAGCACAATTGTAATTACATAATAATGTAACATGCATTGTATTTATTATTTTTGCCAAATAAAAAAAATATTATTATTATTATTCACAACAATTTCATCATTTATTTTTTTAATTCGTAGATTTTAGTAATTGATCTATCGCATCCCCCAAGAAAACTAAACCATAGTTAGGGTAATTACATGCCGAAGATGCCTCACTAGGATACTTCCCGATCGCGGTTTAGTTTGCTACCTGGATGCCCATTGCCCATGTAAAACAAAAGGACGCTAATAGCCACGCACGCACATGACGAAAGATACATCACTGCGATACATCGCACGCTGCTTAATGGGGGTGTACCTCGATGCCTACATGTAAACAAAATATTTTGTTTTTGGCAAGCATCGATGTGATCTAGCTAGTGATTGGTCAAACCGGTTGAACTTGTTCTTCTGGAGTAGGTATAGAGTACAGCACAAACACAGGAATGGGCAACTGAGCTATAACCTCATATGAAATTTATAACTGTGCACAATACACACAACACCTATAATTTTGACTTACTACTTACCCATGTTATTTTATGATTATTATTGTTATCGCTATTTGTTTTTAAATTAATCTTTCATCTTTCTTTCGTGGCAATGCTGCCAGCCTTTTGGGCACTGTTCCTGTTGACAGCGATACGGACGAATTTTTTGATGCCCTATGATTCTTTTTTTTTTTCACTTGTACATATGTATTATTATTTTAGACTTAATCTTTCATCTTATTTTAATTTATTAATGAAAATTATGACCAATTTTATTGCTTTGTTTGCATCTTTTATTATATTAATGACAGTTACTTATTTAAATAATAAATGATGGACATCTGATGTAGGTACTTGTTAAAATTAATATTTTGTTTAAGCAGTGGTTTTGTTTATTATTGTGACACTGTAGCACTTAAAACTATTTATATTGCTGTGCCCTAGCAGGGTTCATGTATGAAACCTTTATAAATTATACTTGTAACAACTTGTAAACTACATGAATGCAATAAATGATGAATCTGAATCTAGATCCATAAAAAATCTTCCGAAAAGACAGTGAAAGTATTAACGGCTAGAATTTGATGGAAAGGCAAAAAAAAACCATGTAGAAATATCGAGTATCGGCGGCCGCGATACACTTACGTAAACCGACATCCACCTTTCATTGTCACTGTCAATAACAAGGTAAACACGTATATTCAATTGTGACGCGTCATAACTTTCCTCGCACGTCACATATCAAAGAGGAAGGATATTACTCGTTACGAACACACCTACCTCAAAAATATGACACCCTCCTCTCTTCTGAAATCATAGCAAAACTTCCCGTTTACCACGCTTTAAATCTCCCAATGACTACAATGCTATGACGTATTTCATAACCACAAAGGCATTATTGGAAAAATTTATATATCTTTCTTGCGTAGTAAAGATGAATAACTTCAGGTAAAAAAAGAGGATATTCCTGAAATTGCTTACGTATAGGAAATACTTATCTACAATTGTATTTCATGAATACATTATAATATGCCTATTGCAGAAATCATATCGCAAGTACATAGGTCTTTCCCCGAAAAAATGACGTAATTATTTGTAGCTTTGTGGTAACCTGGGCATCAATGTTGCATAAACCAAGACGTTTTTTCTTAGTTTCTTAGTCGAACTACGAAGTATCACACTAGTAGTTCTACAAATTCGCAACGAACTGTTGCCCACCGCAAATTTTAGAATAGCTGCGCCCCGCGATTTTACCCGCATAAGTCTCGAACCCGTAGGAATATCGGGATAAAAAGTATCCTATGACCTAATCCAGGTTATGGTCTACCCATGTGCAAAATTTCATCTAAATCCGTTCAGCCGTTTAAGCGTGAAAGCGTAACAAACAAACATATAAAAGATAAAATCTTTTCTTTTTATAATGTTAGTTTAGATACCATGGCGCCACTTTCTAGATTTTAAGAATGAGTTCTTTCGATAATCTGGTAAATCATATTAAGTATAATTAATAGCCTTTCCATCAAATTCTAGTCGTTAAAACTTTCGCTGTCTTTTGGCAGATTTTTTATGGATCTCTTGAGGTTACAGCTTTTGTATGAATCTTACAGTCTACATATAATATGTTCGACTAAGATGTCTTCTCATACAAAGTCTCAGGGTAATGCGTGCTACTTACCTCCTTCAAATATAACGGTATGACGACATAGCAGCCTGCGCAGGCGAGCCCGGCGACTGCGCGAGATGTGATCAGCGCCCATGGAGCGAGAGAAAACAGGGTTATGGTCCAGCTTATCTGTGAAATAAGGAATAATTAGTGATGCTATCAAATAAAAAAAAAAAATGAAGCAAGGTCTAGAACAAGTAAATCCAACCAATTTTGAAGGTAGTTTTAAATGTAAAGTTTTAAATGTAAATACATACATACCTAGCTACTTTTGGACAAAACTTTAAGTTGCTCAACGTTTAAATAATCTAAAAAAAATTGTTCACTGATGTGATAGCTTTGAAGTGGATTTTTTGCTAACAACTTATCAATATTTGGCGACATATCGGAAGGTCATAGTAAAATCAAGTCTGAAAATATGTTTTATTGTTGGCTAAATGAGAATAGGTTAATATGAAGTAAAATATTTTTATGACCTAGTTTGAAGTCCTGAAATCCGTTCACAAAAGCTATTGCTGAGCTGAGAGCTTTTGGCGGGCCAATTCACCTGGTGGCCTGCGGGCCTAGGCTTGAGTAGCCTTGGTTTAGATATTACTCTTGACTAAAAACTGGATCAGTTTTTTTTTGGTACAGGATTTAGAGTTCGCCAGATTTGGGCATTTGTTTTTGCAACGGCTTTACGTGTTTTTCGAGGCACGGGGCTCTCAAAGGCGGCGTCAAAACCCCGAAAGTCTGATAACCAGTCTTACCAAGGGGTATCGTTTATAGAGTAATTGGATTGTGGAGGTCATATAGGCAGTCGCTCTCTCTCTCTCTCTCTATTCTCTTTAATTATTATTATTATTAATATATCATCATTGTGCAATCAATCAAACTGATCTAACCTAAAACAACAGATCAGTTCCAATAAGCGGCAATTGATACAGCTGTTAGTGAACAATACTCGTATCTTACTACTTACTGGTATTATCCGCGAAGATTGGTTACAACCGCTTTGGTAACTAACTGAAGCGTGATTAGTTTGTGGGTTTGTGTTTTGGTTTGGGATTTAGAGGGCCATGGCGCTTGATCATTGATCGAGAATCATGCAGGGTCATCTTAAATTAGCTAGCGAAACTCTGTGGACGTGATAGGTACCTATCGATATCTAAACACGATAAAATAAAAACAAAAAAGATGTTCTTTTTTTGAAGTTCAACGACCGCTGCCTGGGTTGTGTTGTTACTTGAAGTACCTATGAATTGAGAAAATCTGCTTTCTTTTGTTTTGTTGTGATGAGATATCGATGCGTATCACGTCTGTGAAGTTTACACAATAAAAAGCTGATATAATAAATTGATATTTCAAGTGACTACAATAACTGCGGTCGTGACCAAATTAGTCAAAGTAATTTATTTTTGGATTTATCGTATTGAGTTATCGATACCGTCAAAACCAATAAATAAAAGCTTTTCAAAACTTACCACAAGCATCAACGCTGTCAAAAGAGTAGTGAACTTCCTGCCCCACCGATCAGCGAGGTCGCCAACCATGAACCCGCAGAAGATGGGGGGCATGAAGGTAATAGCTGCCATCCACGATATGGTCTCGTCGCTGATAGGCTCTGGCGCCGGCCCGTCGGGCGACTGCAGGAGTGGCGTCATGGGAGACTGCCATCCCATCAGCATCCCGAAGTTTAGGGCCGGGATTGTGACTGTAACAGAGGAGAGAGAGTTTTAGAATAATTGAAAGGTAAGTGGAGACGTGTAAGGGTCGCCTGACAGTCCTTTTATGGCCATTTTACCGCTGACAGCAACCCAAGAGCAACCTTATTGTAACTAGTGTAAAGAAAAACAAAAAAAAAGTTGTCTTGTGTTAGTTGTTTTGTTTTTTTTTTTGTTTTTTTTTTTTTTAGTATTTTGTTTTGTTTTTTTTTGTTGTTTAGTGTATAGTTTTCTTTTCTTTTTTTGTTTTCTTTTTTTTTGTAAGTGTGAAAAGATTGCAGAAGGAAATGGTCCTAGCGTGCATATTATTTATTATACACGAAACGATCGGTTTCTTTTCTTTCAACGATTTGCTTTTATATTTCTTGAGGCCATAACAGCCACAAACGGTATAAGTTTTGTTTTGTTTTGGTAACAGATCTGAAGGTAGGTTGCGTATTAGACCGCGCGTATTTTGGTGAGATGATTGTGTAAAAGTAAAAGGAGCAAAGAGCAGGATGCAGCTCGAGACGTAAAGTCACTGGCTACAAAACTAGCAAAGAAATCAACGACCAACCCGATTAAATTGGAAACCGATGTCTATTGACACCTGCAACACCCCAGAGGCGGTTTGCAGTATGCTAATAAGTTACCAACCTTATTTACAAGTAATTAAGTATTTAAATCCGCTAGTGATTGACACACGTTCAAAATAGCACATTGTAATTGCATAGGATACTAAAGTAAATGATATAGACTATAATATACAGAACCGGCATTAAATCAATCATGCTGATTCATTTATATTGAGTTATAGAACATATATATTTGTTTTTATTACCATTTAATGATTCCGTAGCAACTTATTAATTGCTTGCTGACGACTTAATTCGCACGCTGGTAGGTTCTAGAGCAATTTATTGTAAGGGCTATCGTTCACTTAGTTTGCTATGCTAAAATATTTATTAAACTAAAAGGGAAATCGGAATCCATTTAAAGATTTTGCAGCGTATCACTTTTAAAGGGTCTTTCGGGATTTAAATGGCATGATAAGTTTGTAATGGTAATCTTCTTTTTTCTTAAGTGGAGGCTCTTCTTCTTAGCGTATCGCTGGCAAAAAGTTCAAACATCTTTGGCCTAAATTCAACTTTGCAAACTCCGCTCACTGACGCAGTCATAAGATCATCAGGTGACAAGGTCATGCGGCGCAGAATGGAAGGTGGGCCACTGGCTGTGGGGAGGTGCCGCATACGCACAAGAGATGCCATCAGCGGAGATTGTCTTTGCTCCGGCCGACTTGGGTTCGAAGTCCATTTAGAAATTTCCAAGTCGGCCACGACAACACGTGCCCAGGTGGAAGCCTCTTAGATAGTTCGATTAAATTGTCAGGGAGTTTATTTATACAGCTTCCGCCATAGATTAAATCTTGCTGTGAAGGCGTTATTATTGGTATAATAAAAATGTTTTGTATTAACCAAATCATCGTTCAGAGAGAGAGAGAGAGAGAGCCGCAGTAGAATGTGTAATGTGTATGTAAACAATAATGTTTATAATATAAAGTAGCGCATGTAGCCTCGTGCTTGGCAGTGTTAGCACCTGTATCAGCAAACTACTAATCGTCATTATTAAACTACATAACCATTTGTTAATCAATGTTTGGTTAATCATTTTGTAATTAGCATTTCTCATTAAACCTATTGGATGAATTATGTTTGTCATTACCGGGAAGAAAGTATTACTATTCTTCACTCGTATGACAAACTGTGTGAAAATTGTCATTCTTGCCGTAATCAAAATATATTAGCTCTTCGGTATGGATTACTAGACAAGAGGGCGCTGTTACCCATCCTCTTCATTTAGTCTTATTAACTGCCATTGGGAATATGAATGTTAATGTATGGAGGGGAGAGCAAGACTAAAGAAAATAGATGGATTGTGTGAGGAACTGTACAGACAGCTGTGCTGCTGGGGAGTTTGTTGCGCCACTTCTTCTTCCCAGCGATAGCACCAGGAAGTGGTGAAGGGCGGGCGTTTTTGGGGGACTGTCTTTTGTAATTTTGACGTTCGAAAAGTGCTGATTCTCAGCCTAATTTGAATAAATGACTTTTGATTTTGATTTTGAATGATAATGAAGGAAATGGAATGTACATGATATGGTAACGGTTGACAGGGGACCCCAAGTACATGATACCTACTTGCATATCACAAAAAGACTCCATACTTACGTTAATATTTGTATCACAGCATGAACTATTATAACTCATATAATTAGATATAATTTGTAACAGATATTATGAGAAGAAAATAAGCAGAAGACAGACCAATAGGGTCGTTAATACTCCCCTAAACCCAAACATAGGTACAGCGATTACCAATACCTACCACTGTTAAGGGTGATTTGGTGTTTATATACTGTAAGCTTACATAAATAAGGACGATGATTATGTCCGTGTATATCAGCATATCATCAACAGCAGGCACGATGTTTAAAGCTTCACACACAGTAAAATGCAATTTACTTATGAATAGTGATGAATTTGAAAGCATGCATCCTACAGTGGTCAAGCATTGGATTACATCATATTATGTTCACGCAGTCATGAAGAGGACGATAATATTGGTATGTTATGAGTATGAAAATGTTGGTGCTAATCAGTAAGTGATCAAATAAATAGGTACTAGAGTTGTTCAATTACATTGTACCAACAGTACAATTGTTACTACCTACACTTTTGAGCCAATTAAAATTATTATCGTAAAACTGCAGTGGCCTTCTAAAAACGACACGGTTGAGCACGGCAGTGGCTGAGCGATCGACTGCTGCGCTGCGTGTCGTGGGTTCGATTCCCGCACGGAACAAATATTCGTATTGCCTACAGGTAGTTGTTCCGGGGCTGGCTGTTTGCGTATGTGAGTTTTAAATGTTTGTAAATGCACCCACGATACAGGAGTAATTCCTAGTGTGGTATGCTACTACAATCTGTCAAATTTCTTTAATAGATTTTTAACTTTATCGCTAAAGCATTAGGTTCAAGGTTGATTGAGAAAATTTGATACTTTCGGGTAGCTTGATGTGCTGGCGTCAGTACTCTACAATACACTTATTTTAAAGTGAAAAGTTTGTTGTACATTTTGCGTAATTACTTTATTATCTGAACTTATACGAATATATAAGACATATCTAATTGTATTTTTACGAAAATTTTTCATCATAAGTCAAAAACTATGTGGCATAAATACATATTAAAAATAAGATTTATAAAGTGCAAATGAAGCTCTTTCATGTGATATCCCATTTGACCTAGTTACTTCACTTTAAAATGAAACCCCCGTTTAAGCCCCTGTTATAATAACTAACGATGTTTAGAAAAAAAATACTTTCTGTACAAATGGACAAGCATTATTTATATTATTGTTAATTCCACATTTCAAGTCTATAAGCATTAGTATCTAGTTCCTGAAAAAGGCACAGGTGCCTTTTTCAGGAACTACTAATGCAGACGAATGGACTGACAAACGAAGTCACCACAAGTATTATTTTTACCATTTTGATACGCGGAACCTGATTGTTAAGCTCATTTTTAAAATCTCAAAACTTAAAAATTGTGAATATTTGTAACCGTGAAAATGGTTTTCTACCCCTGAAATTCGTGCTTCCTGAGCCCCTAATTCTTTAGAAAATAAAATTGCTTGGATTTAAAAACCAAGGCGTATACTTATAAATCTTGTTAAAATATACAACAAATTTTATTTTTAATGTTTGTAATGCCGTTTTCGCGAAGAAAATCCTACATTTATTATAAGCCCTCCGGGAGGGCTTCCGGCATACCATAAGGGATTTGAGTGAGCCCTCCAGGAGGGCTACAACTCGACAGAAAACTGTAGGAGACTCTACAACACGAGAGGCACCGCGTACGAAAGCTAGTCTCAAGTCAATAATTAAGCTAGCTGGTGCATTGAGAATTCCGAACAGCCATTACTTTACCAGCTAAGCTGTGAGTATAAGCTAACTATGTCATTCGCTAAACTTATAAATATTACTGCTAGTTTAAAATAATAATGAGTTTAGCTTGCGATATCGTGTTACTGCACCTGGTTTGACAGATATCTAAAATTGCATGCACGAATATTGTCGTGATTGAATGAAACTTGAATGAATGAAAAATTGAATGATTGTGTATGTGAGTTTAAATGTTTGCAAGCGCACCCACGATACAGGAGAAATTACTAGTGTGGAGCAACGTTTAATTAAAAAATTAAATTAAAAATTTAAAAAACCCCCGACTACGTGAAACCCTATAAAAAGAAAAAAATAACCTTGAAATTATGACCCTACGTAAGTACGTATGAAATTTTTTGATTAAATGTTGTCCCGTCGGGGGACCGCTCTAATTATTAGCCTAACGTTCTGTTAAAGTTTAAAATAGTAGCGGTCCCCCGACAGGACAATATTTAATCAAAAAATTTCATACGTACTTACGTAGGGTCATAATTTCAAGGTTATTTTTTTCTTTTTATAGGGTTTCACGTAGTCGGGGGTTTTTTAAATTTTTAATTTAATTTTTTATTTCATGCTTTTTGTAGGGACTCCTTATTATTTCTTTTCTTTTATTTTCTTGCGTTTTAAGATTCAGGTAATTTGGTATTTAATCAGGGTTTTGTAATTCGCCATTTCGTGGTGGTGGCCATCTTGGATTTGAAATTTGTCATAGTGTATAGTATTCTACTAGTCAAGCCCTGTCATTTGATACCCATATTGAGGGAGTTGTGAAAAAAAAATTATTATTTGCCATTTTGTGGTGGCGGCCATCTTGGATTTGAAATTTATCATAGTGTATAGTATTCTACTAGTCGAGCCCTTTCATTTGATACCCATATTGAGGGAGTTGTGAAAAAATATATAATCCGCCATTTTGTAGCGGCGGCCATCTTGAACCGATTTTCATCAAACATAGCTAAGAACACTCCCGACAAATTCACCTTTCAAACAAAAAAAACAAAATTAAAATCGGTTCATCCGTTCGGGAGCTACGATGCCACAGACAGACATACACACACACACACACACACACACACACACACACACACACACACACACACAGACACGTCAAACTTATAACACCCCGTCGTTTTTGCGTCGGGGGTTAAAAAAAAAACCATACCGTAATAAATTATAAATGCAAAAATAATGATGTCTGTTACCTTTTCATGCCTTAATGGCCGAATGAATTTCGACGGCACATAGGTAGACCATGACACATTGCATACTTTTTATCCTGGCAGTACGTTCCCGTGAAGTAATTTAGGGCGAAGCCGTGAGCAAAAGCTAGTAAAAAATAAAGGACCTCGCCACATTTTTGGTCTCTGGGACATATTTATTTGATCAGTAAAATAAATCTCATGTTTGGTGTGACACTGATGAAGTAGATCTAAAATAACCACAGCTAAGAATTTATTTACATATAGGATAACCACCAACAGTTTAATTTGAATATATCTTGTAACAGTTTACCACAATAATATACAACTAATCCTAAGCATAGTAACAAACACTCATTAACAATCGAATAAGGAATAAATTAGACATTCCATATCAGAAAGCACAATAGGAAACAGCGGACATTGATAAAAAGCTAATAAAATTTAACGAGCGCAATGTTTCGGGCTGTGTGACGTATGTATGTATTGTTAGTTCCTAGATTTGCATTTAATTCTTTATTGTCTTCGAAAGGTACAGACGCCAGCAGGTCAAGCTACTCGAAACTGTCAAATTTTCCCAATCAACCTTGAACCTTAATACTTTAAAAATAAAGCTGAAAATCTATTAAAGAAATTTGACAGATTGTATAGTAGCTCGATGTGCTGGCGTCTGTACTTAAGCCGGGACAATGACGGGTTTGATAGTCTTCGATAGAGATCTCTCTATCGATTCTCCGACCTATTGCGTAACAAATTATCAATTTCAATCTGAATCATTTTGAAGGATATTGCTAATCCATTGCTTTATATGTTCGAAAAATTTGTTCTTCCATACTTCAAACGATGTATGTATTCTGTAAAAATCTCACCGTGAAATCTTAGGTGAAGTGAGCTGTCAATCTCTAAATTCAGCCGATCTATTCTGTAAATATCTCACCGTGAAAAATAGTGGCACTCCCTTACATCACGTGGAATGACAGCTCATTTCACCTAAGTTTTCACCGTGAGTTTTTTTACAGAATAGCAATGCTGGACAGCTCACTTCACCTAAGTTTTCACGGTGAGTATTTACGCAATAGACCAGCTGCGTTTGCTGTCATCTCACAATTCCCTTCTATTCTAACTATATCATCTAAAATCGTATATTCATGCTACTGTTCCCTCTTCAGCCAAGCAGTAAGTTAACTGTTGCAGTCAATTATCTCAGTTAACGCAGAAAGATAAGCCTTTACTGCATTCTTTTATTTCAATTACGTGAAAACCGTGTCCACTGATTAGCTTGCGGTCAAGGTTACTGCATTGATTAATGGATTTTAAAGTAATCTCATTACAGTTGCTTTATATAGTTAGGTATATAATGCTCCACAATTGGGGGTTCATGGAAGGCTCAGACCGGTGTGTATGCGGCGAGACGGCGTCTCTCCACAGACAACGGCTCCTCATCTTCCACCGCATACCCTGTCACCTGCACACGTGAGGACCTTAATGGCTGCGTCAGCAGTAATATACAATGTGTTTCAGAGGGGTGTGGCTAAACTTGGGTGTGTGGTACAGGCCATCAAACTGAACAACTTTTTCTCGGGGACTATCATCATAATCGTCAAAAAAACAGCAGTCGTCTCATACAAAACTTCAATGCCTACTTGACCAAATGTATTGGGACCCTTGCTGTTTTTTTGACGATTACGATGTTAGTCCCCGAGAAAAAGTTGTTCAGTTTGATGGCCTGTACCACACCCCCAAGTTTGGTCACACCCCGCTGAAACACATTTTATGAAGCAATGGATTAGCAATATCATTTAGATTGTGATTGATCGTGTGATACGTAATTAGGGTACTGATTCGTGACTGAATGTCTATCTGCTACCTCGTCGTCCGCCTTTCGTGAAAGTAATAGCATAGTCCTCTATATTACACTTTGGGTGACTTTGAACCTTTTATTTTGGCCCATGGGCAGCATTCAAAACGTAAATAACGCAATGAATGTTGTTGAACTTTTTTTTAAAATATTTTTTTAAATGTTGCCCCACACTAGGAATTTCTCCTGTATCGAGGGTGCGTTGATAAACATTTAAACTCACATACATACACAAACAGTCAGCTCGCTGTTTTATATTTTATAGAACTCAGTAATGACAAATGATGACAGTTTCAAAAACCACTAAATTAAAACGCACCATTGTCTAAAACATCGATACATCATTCGATCTAATCAAAGCAAGTTTGTCTGCCGTGTCCGTCGGACACTGAATTTAAATTAGGGCTCCTTGCAATGACAGCCGTGCCGCGAATCTTGATGACGTTGCCTAATAATACATGCGGACGTTCTGCTTAGTGAAATCTTAGTTGAGAGGCATTGTAGGATGTATCTTTTATTTATTAAAGACTTAAACTAAACAATTCCGGTTGAAAAAAAGTTAAGTAGGTACTACGTTTTCTGTCAGTGTTATAACTGTTTCCTCTGAAAACGTGGTAACTTTTTTATGTGTGAGGTACACTGATTAACATTACATACATACACACACATAAACTTGCACTTTTTTCCCATGGGGTAAAAACTATAGAACGTCACCTGCTACAATCCTTTATACACGCACCCCGGTTATATGATTTGATTTGACTTTGCCATACACACTTAGGATGTAGTTATAATTTGATTTACGATGCTTATTTCACAATAATAATTTCATTCATAAATTAATCATTTTATTGTTAGTATTTTGGTAATATTTAATTCCAAGTCAAAAGGTTATCGAATGCAAACTTTGGAATTTACTTACGACACGCGACGTAAAAATACTGAAAGTGGGTCATTTTAATATAATTTTTCTAGCAGCGCCCCGCGGTTTCACCCGCACAAGTTTTGATCCCGTGGGAATATCAGAATAAAAAGTATACCAAGTGTTAATCCTGGTTATAAACTATCTGTGTACCAAATTTCATCCAAATCCGTTAAGTAGTTTTTGTGTGAAAGAGTAAAAAACATCCATCCATCCATCCTCACATACTTTCGTATTTATAATATTAGTAGGAATGCATAACCATTTTTTTTATAGTTCATTAAACTTTTCATTATTTACCATACAGGTTAATCAGTGCTATATTGGTGTCAGCAAACGAAAAAAGAATGAATTTTCTATTATTTGACGCACAACATCACGCCTGTATCCCTCGAAGGGTTGGGCAGAGGTGTACCTTTAGTACACCCACGTTCCGCCAGTTATGTTTCTGTCTATTGCCATCAACCAGACACACATCCAGACTCTTATAATATAACGTTCCTCAATATAAGGAATTCCTCGATTTAACGAATTCCGAACAAACTCTTTATAACGAATTTTTAATTATCAAAAAAAAAAAAAAATGTGTAAACCTCTAATTAACGAACCTTGTCAACCCAAAACCGTTATATAACGCTCCCAATAGTATGTGATTCAGTCGCGACAGGTTTCGACATGTTTTTACCTCTTTATAACAAATTTTAGATCAACCTAACCTCAATATAACAAACCTCAGTTTAACGAATATTTACTTGTTCCCTTCCGATTTGTTATATCGAGGTTGCACTGTATATCCATTATTTTGATTATTATAATAATCTTCACGAATCGGCAAGCGTAGCGTGGGACACCCCCCAGCTAGATGTGACGACCTTAAGAAGGTGGCTGGGACAGACTGGATGCGGAAGGCGGAGGACAGGGTGTTGTGGCGCAGCCTGGGAGATGCCTATGTCCAGCAGTGGACTGCGATAGGCTGAGTTGATAACTCGATTGAATAATATTCAACACAAAAATCAATTAATTTAAATGTTGCTTAGCAACACAGTTGAGCTGCACGATTTCTGACATATGCGTGCACTGACTGGACAGGTTCTCTCAATCTGTGTGGTTCTTTCCTCAAAAGACCATTTTAGACATCGACCTACATGGTCTTCATATGATCTGACCAAGATTATGTCTGGACTTTAAAAGAGACTGTGACGTCTGAGTTTGTTTCGGCCTTTCTTCTCAGACTAGTCAGATAGGAAACGCCGAACTCATCTAGTTTTAAAATATGATTGACGTGTAAAAGTGTTTGTACAAACCTACTTACAAAATAAAATCATTTATTTATCATTTAACAACTGAAAACCTGTCTGCTTAATCAATAAAACTTTTTACATTTCAGTTGTTTTTATTTATTTCCTACTTATTATTCTTGTTTGGTGAAACTATTCCTTTAGTGAACGTCTCTAGCAATTGTTGCATGCTCTTTAAGAAGGTTAATGCTTATCAGTGAACATTAACGGTCTGGAAAGATGACAATGATAAGAAATATATCGAGCCCTGCGGGGTAATTGCGTAAAACATTAACGGTAGAAATGGCCTTAATTTTGACAGTTCAACAACATTCATTGCGTTGCGTTATTTACGTTGTTGAGCAGACAAATGAACCTTATGAAGCAATGGATTAGCAATATCCTTCAAGAAGATTCAGATTCTTATTGATAGTGCGTTACGCAAAGGGCGCAGACATTTACGAAAATGCGACTTTAATTGTAAACGACATTTAAAACTACATTATTAACTAATTATGTTGTTCTCTATAACACAATGAACGAAACCGCGTGAAATGAACGCGAGGTTGGCGTGATTAGCTAAGGAATTGACGTGGTTTCAAAGCAAGGAATCATTGAGTGGTCATATTCACTATAGTCATTAGGGCCCAGGGCTCTAACAGTCGATCATAAATTGACTATGATGCACAGACGTGTAATTATCAGCTATGTGATAAGTCTGTGAGTAACTACTTAAAAATAATTGCAGTCAAATCATTGAGGATACACAATACACGTTCAAATAGGTTCTCAGGATCATTTTATAACCATAACTTTGTACAATGCATTTAGCTACATCATGTTTTGAAACATAAGGCTAGGGTAAAATCTAATATCTTTCTAGGAATATCTTGCGTGAACAAACTCTAAAGGATGAATACTCGTAATAGAATGGTCATTTTTGTTTCAGTAAAACCTTCCTTAAAAGGATTGACCCACTATCGCAGTAGACCGGGAAAAGTGGAAAGAGGTATAGAGGTATGAGGAACAGGGTGTAAAGTCCACTCATCCTCTATAGAAAACGGAGGATCCTCCGACCAGACGGGTGTTATGTCTGGCGGGCAAGTGCCCAACGATTGATGTTGAGAAATTGTATCTATGCTAATTGCGCGGTAAACTCTGCTTGCGAGATGCAGGATTTGCGTGACGTCAGTATGACGCGTTGTTCGCATGTGGCGTTGTAGATACCGCTACAGAGGAAGTGAGGCCTTTGTGTTGCAGTGGGACAACACAGGCTCATAATAATAATAAGGTTAAATAACTCTGAAGCCAAGAAGTTGGGCAGGACAGCTGTTAAGGCGCAGTGGGTAGAACCTGCACCCTAATTGCGTAACACACGATCAATCGGAATCGGTTTCATTTTGACAGTTCAACAACATTCATTGCGTTATTTACGTGTTGAGCAGACAAATTTTTCGAACTTATGAAGCAATGGATTAGCAATTTGCTTAAAAATGATTCAGATTCCGATTGATCGTGTTTTACGCAATTAGGGTGCTGGATTAAGCTGGCACAGGGGCGTGATACATGAAAAGAGAGGTCTGTGCTCAGGAGTGGGTGAAGTTGGGCTGTGGATGAAGATGATGAACTCTAAAATCCGACCGAGTCCGTAATTCAGAGATCCGACGTAGTACAACGTAGACTACGCGTAGCAGATAAATGGAGGCGAGCAGTACACTTGGTAGATGGAGCAGAATGGTTGCCGAGTAACAGTAGAAGGAGCGTTGTCAGACCTATAGCCAGGTGGTCGGGTGACCTACAGAAGATCACAGGCAAAACCTGGATGAGACTTGCACATGTGGTAGATGGAGCAGAATGGTTGCCGAGTAACAGTAAAAGGAGCGTTGCCAGACCAATAGCCAGGTGGTCGGGCGACCTACAGAAAATCACAGGGAAATCCTGGATGAGACTCGCACATACCAGGGAAGCATCGCACAAAAGGAAGGAGGCCAATACTCAACAGTGGATGGAATAAGTGTCCGTACACACAGACTGGCTCGGAGAGGAGAGTACATTTTTATTGCGTTTAAGAAAGAGTTTTGGGTCATTGAGGTAAGGTTGATTTTTTCATGTCACTTCTTTTTTAAATGAGAATGCTTAAGAGCCGACCTAAAGCGCAGTGACAAGAAAAAATCAACCTTATTTGAATGAACCAAACCTCTTTTTTAAACGCGATAAAAAAGTATTCTCCTCTCCGAGCCGGTCTGTATGAACGGAGGCTGCCAATGATGATAGTTAACTCTGAAGTAAATGTCTAGGATAGGTTATTTTTAGACACTTTGTGGATTGAAATAATATATAGTTTACACGTGTCGTGCAGACACATAAAAAAATTGATTTCATCAATGAACGGAGTCAATGATTGTCTGCAATACGTTTTGGTATAACGCTACACAAGTTAAAACACAGACATCGTGTTTGCGTTTTAACTTGTTTTAATTTTATTTTGTTTGTTACCATTTCTGCTCCAAACATCATCATCATTCTCATTAACCCTTATCCCAAGTTATTTGGGATCAGCGCAACATGTTTTTTTCTTCCATACTTCTTTATTAGTCATCATCTCGGTAGTCACCCCCTTTCTAACCATATCATCATTAACACAGTCCATCCATCGTTTTTGCTCCATACACAACTAAATTCCAGATGGAAAAACTCAATAAAACTCACGCCGACCTCATCTAGTTTTAAAACATGATTGACGTGTAAAAGTGTTTGTACAAAACTACTTACAAAAATAAAATCATTTATTATTTAATAAAACTGCCCGTCCCAGGAATTGACCCTCATGTTTAGCGGTAGCGCTTGACCCGCGAGGCAGTCGATAATCAGTCAGAGAGTAAATCTCAAATGTTTATTAAAATACTCCTTGGTTGTTGGATCCACAGCTCCTCGCAACAAGGTTGAAAATTCTCTCAAAAAATATCGATGTATCAATCAATAAACAGTGACAAGTACTTGTGATATGAGTTAGCTCCAATCAAGACGACTGGTTCGATCGAGTCCTAACAAGGTCAAGCAGATTTCAACAGCTAACTTTGTGCTGTGTTATTGACTGTAAGGGTGTGGACACATTATTCTAAGCTTTATAGAGTGACAGGGAAACTCGACGTATTCCTTGAAAGGTGTTATACTAGAAGTCATTAGCAACAAATTTAATCCAGTCAACTATGGGTCAAAACTGGATGGTAAAAAAATGAAATTTTGCTATTAGACTTTTTATTTCTGAGATTTATAAATAAGTTTTGAAAGCATTTTTTTTTAATGATCACTCTTTTTTCAACTTTCAGAAAAGTATCAATTAAATGTTTGGAGTGGGGTAGTTTTTTCTCATAATTAATTGTTTTTGGTAACAAGTCAGAAAATTTCTTAAAAATCGAAGAACCGACACAGCTCGGTAATCAGTTTTGACCCCTAGTTGGCTGGACTTACATATGGCTAAGCTATTTTAATCTTATTTTTTTTTTACCTGATACTCTATAATAAAGCTGAAAAGTTTGTTTGTTTGTTTGAACGCGCTAATCTCTGGAACTACAAGTCGGATTTGAAAAATTATTTTTGAATTTGATAACACAATTCTTAAGAAAGGTCAAAGGCTATTTAATATCACAGTAAGACCCTTAAGAGCCCACCAAAAAGAAAAATTGATAGATTTCCAAGTGAGGCAAAGTATTATTAAGTGTTTTCATTAGGAATTTCTTAGTGACAGCCCGGAGTTTGGAAGTTGGCGGTGTGATACCGTGCCTCGGAAAGCACGTCAAGCCGTTGGTCCTGCGCTTGATCTCTCTCCTATCGTGTCGGATTGCCGTCCCATCGGACATTGAGGGAGAGGGAAGAGAGAGTGCACCTGTATCTTGCACAATATAATATCTCCATCGCCGAAAGCTAGTCTCTGTTGAGATTGGCGGCCATGGCCAAAACACTAATTAAAGTAATTAGTGGGCTGTGACTAATAGGTAAAACTTTGTTTAAATGCCATATTACCTAAAAGGAGGTTTAGCTTGAGTTGCAAATAAAGCATTTACATAAACAACTGTTATTGCTATAAACTGCAGCAAAATGTACACAGCTTGGCCAACTAAAACATGTCAAGGAAAATAACTAAATAAATTATTTAAGGCAAATTTTCCTAGTAGTTCGAATGATCCTATCAGAAGGTACGCACACGTTACCTCAATTATACGAAATGAAGGATAATATAGTCATGTGATGAATTGCTTAAGGATAATAAAAGAATGAGGTCAGCGATGATATGAAAAAAATAATGCGTTTGGCACTTGTTTTCCTTCGCTGAACAAAAATTACACGATGTTGTTTTCGTAAATTTTGCCAAAGACTAACAAAATTATGGAGCAAGGTAATCTAAAACATAAGATAAATTGGGTAGGTTATTATTTCTTGTTATTAATCTTCCTAACTCTTAAAAATGTCAGGTTTTTATTGTAATGCGAAAAACAAGAATGGCTTCCATAACACATACGTCGTATCCGATCTATGTAAGTTGTGGACCGGGCAACTAGCTTCCACTTTCGATCTGACTCCTTGAAAATTTAAAAGTGCCTCTAAATGGTTTATGCTTTGAGTTTCAGTTTTATTTATCACGTTTCATGCAAATCATAAAATAAACAGAGCATTATAGTTGGCTGAACACAATTATAACGATCACCGATATCTGCAGATCTATTCTATTAAAATATCACCTTAAAAACTTAGGTGACGTGAGCTTGACGTGAGCTGTCATTAGTGTCAATTCCTAACATCACGTGGAATGACAGCTATTAGCTATACAAGTATTCACGGTGATATTTTTACAGAATCGAATGGTTTTCTCATGCCTATACAAATGTGTGCATACCTTTAGACTTGCGTTCAAGAAGATCATGGTTATCTCTGCTCTGTTGATTAGAACCCGAGCTATATTAATTAATACGACTTCTGAGATGACTGGTTATCATTAATTAATAACAAGATGTTTGTTATCTTGTATTATTTTGTTGTTTTGATAAAGCTAGACAGTGTTAACTTTTTAATACATTTGATTTTATTTTTGGTTATTTTGTACTTCATAAATAGGAATAGTTGGCTTATGTAAAACTCGCTATGCCCGCGACTTCGTTCGCGTGGATTTAAAAAAACAGTAATGTGTCTTTTTATATTATTTTTTTTTAATAAAAGTAATTTAAAGCGCAAGTTTACTCCTTATAACATCAGCTATCTAGCCAGTGAAAGTCCCGTCAAAATCAAACTGACCGACAGACACACACAAAAAAAAAATGTTTTTTTGTCAAAAGTACCGTATACTTTTATATATGCATTTAGTAAAAAGCTGTTATTCTGACATTACAAATAGACACTTCAATTTTATTCATTTGTATGTATAGAAATCCTACTTTCTGGAAGTTAGACTTAAGTTTAGGGTGGTCGAAGAAAGCGATTAATAGGAATAATAAAATGATCATAAATTAAACAATGGCTGATCTGATACAGGTAGGCAACCTCTATTAAGATTGTAAGATTCTGTCCATAGGTAGTAAGTTGAAGAGAACAGATTGGTTTAACAGATAAAACTCTTGTTTACACATTCTTAACCTTTAAGCCGAGGTTATGGGGTCAAAAAGTTACATCTAACAATCAGGAAATGTTTTGAAGCCAGCAAGACAGACGTAAAGAGTTTTTGAGACATCAGTAGTAATAATAATTACACACACACACACGCGCGTGATGTTACTTCATTATTACATTTATGGTTGACAAATGACGATTATTCTTTGTCAGTGCATATTGGACCTATTTTGGTGAGCAAATCCGGGTGAAGAAGAAGGCCTACACTGTCCTCCCATTCCTAATAAACACTGTAATTTGAAAGCATTGTAAAAGCCAAATTATTTTTATAAGAGTGGAGTGAAGTTTCTTGCCGGCCCTTCTTCATAGAAAACGACCATTTGGCATTGGCGTAGCTAGGGATTTTGTTTAGGGGGGCAGCGTTCCAGCTGAATTAACCATTCATTTAATGAAAGATCTTATAAGACGCCTAGTAATAAATAATACCATGTTCATCATGGTTTTTTAGAATTCATTACTTGTATTTGATATTAATTTCAATTGTATACCTCCACGCGTTCTTGAGAAAAAGGGTCTTGACTAACAGACAAACTGACGGATAACGAAGTGATCCTATAAGGAGAAGCTAGTAGCTCTTAGCGTTAGTAACTCTCGATTTTTTCCTTGCCTATTGGAACACGTAGCTTCTGACATAAGTACCCATGTAGTTTTATATAAAATAAAATATTTTGATTTTGTTCGACTTCCACAGACTAGATCTCCGAAAAATGTGGAACTGGTGACAATGTCCTACGCGCACAAACAAAGTACTCCTCTTCTCTCTGCTAAACGCCCTGATTGCTCAGGAGCACGAAGTTGACATATTTATGTATAGGAGTAAATCTATGTTTAATGTTTGTATGAAGTTTTTTACTTAAACGTTACGTTTCTGGCTTGCTGCGCGCTTTGGTGTTTGCTGGAAGTGCAGCAAGCAATTGTTATATAAATAAATAAAAAAGGCTAGAGTATTTCCCCGACGACCTATATCAGAAATGTCAATTTTCTTGCCAAATAGAGTACTGACTACCTATTAAGCAATTTCTGGCTACTACGACTGGGAACGATTTGATTTGAATATACAGCAGTGTAATTGCGTAACACACTAACAGAAGTTTTGACAGTTCCACAGCATTCATTACTTTATTACCGTTGTTGAGCAGACAAATGTTTCGTACATCTGAAGCAATGGATTAGCAATATCTCACAAAATGATTCTAATTGAAAGTGTGTTACGCAATTAGGGTGCTGATCTTGCAACACTGGTATTGTATGAAGTTCCAGTCAATTGCCTAACTTCTCCATTGGCCATCCATAGGCATTGGCCGCCAATGTTTGCGACAGTTAGATAGTAATTTAACAGGCCTGTTTGAACTTGTATAACCTCGTGGATGTCACCGCGCTTGTGTGTAATACGGACGGAACCAGTTCCGAGCTTTCGAGAGAACGCCGCTGACTCATGCGGAGGTTTTGCAACACTTTGTGTGGGTACTGTTGCTTTGTGGGAGGTAATTATAGTATTTGAATATCTGAGTGTTGCATTAGCATGCTTAGAAAACAGGTCACCATCACATACCTTTCCTTGGGTGTTTTGAAATATCACTATGGGGGATCAGAACTCATTGCGCTCTTAGTAGTTACTAGCTTCTTCCGCGTAGAAGTCGTAAGATACACAATATACCTAGGTATTAAAACAGCTACATTTTTATAAAAACTCTCTCGGCTAACAACCCACTGCGTCGCATCGCATCGCCCGCCCATGCTATTACTTCGTTTTCGCTAACCGTTCTTTCTGACTTTATTTTTGTTTTTCTCGGCTTCTGAAGGTCATAGCGTGATGTTAAATTGCCTATAACCTTCCCCGAGAACTGGTCTATCAAATGCGAACATATTTTTTCAAATCCGACTAGGGAGTTCCAGAGATTAGCGTTCAAATAAATGAATAAAATCTTCAGCCTTATTACTCGTATAGATATATAATTATATATACATGTTAGGGTTAATGGAGGAACACCAAGAAAAGGCTGTTATAAGGATTTATATAATACGTTTATTATCCTTTCATATTTATATATTGGAAGGTGTGTTTACTGATATTACGTGAGACGTATGATTAGTAAACACACCTTCTAATATATAAATATGAAAGGATAATAAACGTATTATATAAATTATATGAGGAGCTCTTGAATGCTTCTTTCTAGTACCTACTAACTGGTTGATTACAAAGTATTAGTTTTCTCTCGACCCCCAAAGTACAGTTACGATGATAAAACACATCACATCTTTTAATATTTTCTTATTTTCCTACCAACAATCCTTCAGGTTATGGGCCCAGGACCCTGAAGAATGAGGAAAGTTTTTTATAAGCACCACTGAATTGAGATTTACTTTTATGGCAAGCTGCCAGTTTCGACACTTTTCAGTAATTTACTTTTTTCCTGTCGTCCTGTTCTAACAGGATTTTTTTATAAATTATAATAATAATAATAAATCCCTAGACATTTCACACAGCGCCATCTAGTCCCAAGCTAAGCAACCTAATGCTTGTGTTATGGTAACAAGATGGCTGATAAACTACTTATATACATTTTTTTTTTTGTAAATACATACATATTATAGATAGAAAAACACCCAGACTCGGAACAAATACATGTAGGACTTACAAATATTTGTTCTGTGCGGGAATCGAACCCGCGACATGTAAGTAGTTTAATAAATGGACGAGGATACAAGCAGCTTATCTTTTGAGTATATAGGCAGCCTATGATGTTCTCGCTGTTGGGCCACAGGCCTCCTCTCTGTAAGAGATTGTAGGCTGTAATCCACCACGCGGGCCCAGTGCGGGTTGGTGGATGTCACATGTCTTCGAATTTTTGGTTCTAGGACATGCCGATTTCCTCACGATGTTGTCCTTCACCGTTTTGAGAGCAGTGGTGAAGAAATTAAATACACGAAGCAAAGAGCCTGCCTGGGTTCGAACTCACGACCTACAACTTGTAAATCGGGGCCGATAACACTGTATCATTGGTCATAATGCGAACTAGTCAATATGCGTCGTAACGTGAGCAACCACTGCACTTGTTTATCTGTCAGTAGTGGGAATATTTCACAAAAAAAAAAACTGTTTGATGATTTTATATTAGTCTATCTGTTGTCATGAGCTTGCTTCGTAAAACGGTTCAGTTATAAAAAAAAAATGAGGTCAATTAAATATTTTTTCTCACCATTTATTTAATTAGGTACTCGTATAATAACAGAATCGACGCGTGTACATAATCAAATCATGCATGTTATCTCTCATTAGTACCCATTCATTATCGCAAATTAAACTGAAAAGTCAAATGTCAGACATCCACGTCATTCTTTCATGATTACGTCACATTTAATAAATGTTGTGTCATTATGTTTGTTTACCCTTGCAATGTTTATATATCTTAGAGTTCTATTGGCCTGTGGTCAGGGTCCATCGGTCTATTCAGCTGAAAAGATTGTCATGGCTGTGTCTTACAACTAAGCGTGCAAGATGGTTTGTGACATAGGCGCGACGCGACAGCGCGACGACGCGGATCTAGCAAAAAAAAAAAATCGAACAAAAGTTCATGGAAATTGTTTTACCAGAATCGCGTCGCGTTTGCTATAAAAATTCACATACTGTGGAACTTCTTAAGTCGCAAAACAAAAAATTGTAAATGTTGAGGAAAATTGGTAGATTTTTTCATGCAGTTTACTACTTTACCCTCCCTACCTTAAGTTTATGGTGGAAAATTACTGCCGTTACTTCAAAACTTACTGAAACCTCTGTAATCTAATTACTAATTCAAGATTAAATTTACCGGTAGTGCGTCGCGTTTAATAGGCTTCAAATATTACATAACTACACGTGCCACGTGCAACCGTAGTAAAAAGAGAAAGTTTGTTTGTGTGATTTTATCTCAAGAACTACAGACCCAATTTGAATAAAACTCGGGCGTTTGAACAGCTCGTTACAATCTTAGATAAGTACCTACTATGTAGTTTTATTAATGGTCGCGCACATAGAGCGGGCCGCGCCGCTTCGCAACGCATTACAAAAGCCCTTCTGCATTATGAACCATCACAAATTACAGGCAGGCCGCAGTTGGCCGCAGTGGTATCGCTCGCCAGGCGTATTTTTGCGGCTACTGTTATGCGTTGCGATGAGCCCTGCGTACCTCATTGCACTGGAGTGCAAACAGTTCCAATTCAAATTCGTAATTTTAATCTGCCTGAAGCAATTACTACAGTTCATTCATCTTTACATATTTTACCTCTGATTTTGCATCACTGTCAACATCTCTGTGATCTTTATGCTTCTTGTAATAAGGTTGCTGTTAGGTTGCTGCCACTGACAAGTCTGTCAAAATCACAATAATCTTTATTCTCATTGAAATGAGGTTGCTGTTGCTGTTGTCAAAGGTAAAAAAAAAACTGTCATAAAGGACTGTATTTTGTGGTGCGGCCCACCGCGGCTCTTAATGTGCTTTGAGGCATTTATGCAATGCAGCGTGCTGCGATCCGCTCTGCTATAATGTGCGCCTAGCTTTTGTAATTAAAGAGTTATTTGTCCAGTGCCAGTTAAGTAGTACCACAGAGATGACTGTCGCTAAGGACTATCCAATCAAAACTGTGCCAGTTCTTGCTCAAGATTTTCAATGGATGTAGATGGAATTTTGCCTTAGAGTGTTACGCATTCTGACCTAATTTGAATAAACTTGCAATTTGTAGGTATGAAGGTACATTAAATGGGTGTCGTTTATTTCAGAATCTAGATTCTCGATGAGTCCTATGTTTCAAAATCAATCAAACGCCAACATCTTATTGTATTCTTAAAGCGCGGTTTTGGTTGGATGCACTACAAAAATATCGCTTGCAAAATTCAACTCGTGGACAATAAAGTCTTTGAAAGAATTCAATGAATGAACACACAAAATGAATTAATTTTCGAAGCAATTTATTTCCACAGGATGTTTCTTCAGTCCTTGTCAGAAAAAAGCTCGGAAAAGTAATGCATTTTAAGTCCATGCATGCCGTCCGAATATATGCAATACAACATGAAATGTATCACAACAAATAAGTATGAGAATTTGTTTCAACCTGCGTTACACTTCATATTACATTACAATATACGCAGTGCGAGTGCGGTGCTTTGGATCAGAACATGTCCCCATTTGCTGAAGTGTCCTAAGTGCCCGGTCATCTCGGATGACCCAAAGAAAGCTACTGATGCCGCAATCAACGTGGTCATCTATCTACTAGTCTAAAAGTATGTAAAAATAAAGAACAACGAGAAAGATTACCATCGAAACGAAAAGAAGAACAATACTGCATACCTACTATCCTCTGCCCGATTTGTTCCTCGCTTTCACTTTGTTTTAGCTAAGCGTTCTCTCTGACTTTTGTTCTTTTTGCTCGGCTCCTACGGGTCATAGCGTGATTTTAAATAGCCTATAGCCTTCCTCAAGAATTGGGCTATCAAATTCAAAAAGATTTTTTCAAATCCGACCTGTAGTTCTAGAGATTACCCCCTACATACATACAAACAAATTTTACCTCTTTATAATATTAGTAGAGATATGAACCCACCATTAGGCTATAACTGGGCCCTATGACCAATTAAAGATTCCTTACTTCGAAACCACGTCAATTTCTTAGCTAATCCCGCTAATTTCGCGCGGTTTCGTTCATTATGCCACAGAGAATAGGGTAGACCGCTGGGTAAAAAAAAAATTATTAAGTATATTTATTCCGTCAGTTAGATTATCGAAAAATATTGGACATGTATTTTTTCTTTTGTCATCAAACAAAAAAAGACAAAAATAAAGCGCGTCAAAATTTGGGAGTAGGGAGTCGTGACGTTACGCCTTGCTAAAAAGTGTAGCAAGGCGTGACGTCACGTGGAACTTTAACGGGCAATATCTTCATCATTTTTTATATAATTGACAAAAGAAAAAATACGGGTTCAATATTTTTTGATAATCTAACTGACGGACTAATTAGATTTTCTTAGGCAGCTGGCCTATTACAGCCCTGATTATGTTTGATACATGAAGCCACGATTAAAGCCAATTAACGAGAACAGCTTACGTTTGTAAAACATAGCGAGACTATTACTTGCACGTGACAGAGTTAGTTGAGCGATGCGTTTTAACCATAGAAAATGGTTTTAACGATCTTTCCGAGTAGACAGTTTTGTTTTGGTAGAGCATTCATTCAGTATTTATCATAACGTTGTACAGTAACTACTTTACAATTAATTTCCAGACAAGAAAAACTGGGGCTAGTGAGGAACAAAAAAAGGCGCCGAAATAGAACAAAAACAATAAATAAATCAAATGATTTTTGGGACCAAACAGAATTAAATGTGGGACGAACTTTGTGAGGCGAATGTGGAACATAGCAACATTTATAAGTAAAGGGGTTGGTGCCAAGACAAATTATGTGTAAGTTTTATTTTATACTAACTGCACCCCGCGGTTTCACCCTCATAAGTCTTGATCCCGTGGGAATATCGGGATAAAAAGTATTCTATGTCCTAATGCAGATGATAAAAAGAAATCATGATCTAGTCATGTGCCAAACATCCAAATCCGATCAGCCGTTTTAGCGTGAAAGCGTAACAAAGAAGCCAAAATCAAATCTTTTCTCTTTATAATATTAAGTTTCCTGGAGTGAGCTAGAAGTTATGGGGCCTTTGATCAGCAATGGAATGATGCAGACTAACAGTAATAGTAATATTCGTTTAGATGTAGCAGTATTGGCATTACAAAATTCATATTACAATCGCATCAGACGTGACAATGAAGTTAGAGTGAACGCAACCTACGGCTACAGTACACCTACATAACATGCTTACATAGGTGCTATGTTCGTGTGTATATACCTACATATTGACGGAATGTGTCGAGTAAGGAGAATGTTGGTTGTTATTGCGCCGCCTATGTCAATACAGCTGATCATATCTGCGTGTACAACAGTACAACTTAAGATTGATTACCTATTATGGTATAGGTAATGCTTGTTATTTAACGATTCCGTCAACTTAATCCAGTTTGAATAAATAGTAAATTATAGCGGTATACGGAACTTATATGGAATTGGGCTCGGCACATCTGCTTCATGGCAGACGACCATGGGCCAAATTTATGACCCAATGGGTTCCTTTTAATAGCAAGCGACACCGCGGCAGGCCCAGACGGAGATATTAGCGGGATGAGCTCATCTCGCTATCTCCATCTGGGCCTGCCGCGGTGTCCATCTAAGGTCCAATCTAAAAAGTCTAGCTAGACTCCTTCAACAAGAACTGGCCCTCAGCAGATTTAAACAGAGAGAAGAGTAAAAAGAGTAGGGAGGCTTTTGTCCTACAGTGCGCCCTTAATCTACGGTTTCCTAGAAGAACGTTTCCGTCATAAATAACAGACGTCAAGACAATCGGTCATTTTCACCAGTATTTGACATTAAGGTGTCTTAAAACGCTCTGTGTTCGGACATTATGGCGACAGTTCGGCCGCATGTGGCAGTCACCGCTCTTCTAGTAAACCGTAGCTTTACAGACCTCCATGGCGGGCTGTCACTACAGTGGCAGCTGTCAAGACTACTGTCCTTCTACAGTTATTTATCTCTGATTTTGCATCATTGTCCAAATCACAGTGATCTTTATTCTCATTCTAATAAGGTTGCTGTTGGGTTGCTGCCACTGAAAAGCCGTATAAAAAAGCTGTGTAACTTACCCATGGTGGCCATAAGAAACTGGTTGACAACTCCGCCATGTTTGAGGCGCGCGACCCACCGCACCGGAAGTACCCCGAGCATGTCGCGCGCGCGCCGCTGCGCTACTTCCGGTATCGCGTGTGTGCGCGCCGCTTAGTGGCGCATGGTCTGGGGAAGATATTCTGTGGAAGAAATAATAACACGAATTTAAAAAAAAACACAAGTTTCTACATTAAAACAAAAATACATTAGGAAAGGAAACTTGAATAAAGAGACCAGCCGATCGATTCTGTAAAAATCGCACCGTGAAAAACTTTTCACGGTGCACTCTAAGCTCTCGGTCACTCTAAGAGCGGTCGGTCACCTAACTAGGTGAAGTGAGCTTAGAGTGTGCTGTCAATAGTGTCAATCCCCAGCATTAGTTGGAATGACAGCTCACTCCACGCTCACTTCACCTAAGTTTTCACGATGAGATGGTTACAGAACCGCACTGCAGCAGGGTAACTGCGTAATACACTATCAGTTGAAATGGGTTTCATTTTGACAGTTAAACAACATTCATTGCGTTATTTACGTTGTTGAGCGGACACGCTTCCAACATATGAAGCCTCCTTCAAAATGATTCACATTCAGATTTATAGTGTGTTACGCAATTAGGGTACAGTATACTGTAGGCCCCGCGTCAATGGTAACACTTTGACCTTGAGCTAGCCTAGCCTAGCACGGAGTTTCAATAGAATAAGAGACCGGCTTACATAGGTAACTGATTTTATTCTGTGCGGCCTAATGTACGAATGAGCATTTTTACAATTTCTAGTTACTGTAGTTAGGTATGATATCTAACTTGGTTTCAGTATGCCTGACAGTGAAGACATCAGAATTTAATCAGGGTCAGACAATTGGACGATTCCTCAAACCCTCAGATCAAAATCAGGTGTTTCACACATTTTGGCCGTATAGGTGTCCAATACCTATACGGTCAAAATGTGTTTGTTGAACAACTGTTTTTTTTTAAATAACCGTCGAGAAATGTCAACGCTTGTTGGTCTAGAATCAAATATTGAGTATGTAGATAATGAATTCATGGTAACAGTTTTGCGTTGATGTCCCTCACAGCTTGCATAATGAGGGGTAGGTTACACACCACATGGAAATGGGAGCCATATTGATTACCTAACGTCAGTACTAAAAACACGAACAATTTAAACAAAGCATAACGAGATGACTAAATTGATAATTTTCCACTTCCTCCATCCATTATGGTTTGCCAAAATTACATTAACAAGCGGTCAGCGGCGCGGCGCGTACAATGTGATCATTAGAACACAATGTGTTCATCATGTTAGAGTACTTATCTACCCACTAATTTGTGCCTCGTGTGTGGAGTTTGTCAATGTTGAATATACTTTAAAATGCAGGTGGTTTTAAAAAAATTAGGTGTTGTTATTGGTGCGCTTAACTGCGCTGTATGTTACACTCAATACGTTTTTTGCATTCCATAACTTGAACGGCTTGTGGCTAAGTACCTTATAATAGCTGCACGGGTCGATCGGGTAAACTACGCTGGCCGCAGGTGGTCCGTGGATGGGTGACCATCTTTACGTGTATGTAACCCATCCACGGACCCACCTGGAACCTGGCATGGAGAGGACTTGGTATGTATACTCCTCCATGCCTCAGAAAGCACGTTAAGACGTTGGTCCCAGCTGCCATACGTCACGTGGATCTTTAACAGTCGTTACGGGTCTTCAGAAGCCCGAAAGTCTGACAACCAGTCTGCAGTCGTCTTCGGAATTGTACATTAAATGCATTCGTGTCTAACTATCTATGTCGACTTGACCAGAAGTGTCTACAGCTGCACAAAGTACGCAAGTAACAATTTTTATCTTGTCAACTTATCGACCAGCGAAGTCGTGATTACACGCCGTAGCTGACAAAGGAAGTAGGCTGTAATGCGGGGTACATACATCCTTGCTAAGCCAATTTGATCAAGGTTTTATCACGTCAGAACACCGTTCACTTAACGTTAAGGCATTATATTTTATGTAGCTATTGAGATAATAATGTCAAGCCGTTAGAAACTGGATTTTGAAAGAAAGGATTAAAGGCGTCACAACGGAGGTCCTCAATTCTAGAAAGGTTACAGAGTACCAAGGCATGATGAAGCAAAAAATATCAATATTTTGCTTGGGAGTTCAAAATAGCGTTTATGTGTGGATTAAATTACAAGTTGACCGCAAAATACTATGAAAAACCAAGGAGCATGATCTTTTACGAAGAATTATTAAATATACGGAATTATTTACGTAGAGAAGTCCAGCCGGGTGGGACTTCCGGTGATAATTCTTCTATAAGCATAATTCTATAATTATGCCGAATAATTATTATAGAAGAATTATCACCGTAAGGTTACAAAATAGGACCTGAGTACGATATATCAGTCTTCCCAGTGCGGAGTGTACTTTGACAATTCAACAATATTCATTACGTTATTTACGTTGTCATGCAGGCGAATTTTTCTAAGATATGAAGCAATGGATTACGAATTTAAGGATTTTGAAGGCTATCATTCGGATTGTGTACAAAAAGCGTGTTACGCAATTGAGGAAGATACTGGCTGAATGGTATAGGGTGAAAACAAGATCACTAATAGACGTGGATGTACTTAATTTAGTATTATAAAAATAATTTAATTTAAATTACATAATTGTGAAATATTCCGGCCAAGACAGCCCATTATATTTCTTTATTTAGTTAAACTTCTCGCACAAAATAAGGTACAGACGCCAGCAAGTCAAGCTACCCGAAACTGTAAAATTTTCCCAATCAACCTTGAACCTTAATACTTTAGCGATAAAGTTAAAAATCTATTAAAGAAACTTGACAGATTGTAGTAGCTTGATGTGCTGGCGTCTGTACAAAGGCGGACCTAATGCCTTAGGCATTCTCTACCAGTTAACCAAGGGTGATGAAGAGATTAAATGCCAGGTGCTCTGTGTAACAGGAGTTAATAATAATAAGGAAATATTAAAAGATATACGAGTACATGCTTTTAAGTTTGTAATGCATCTATTGACGCGTGAATAACATAATGTTTAGCTCGATTAACGCTCAAGTCAATATGATGATCATGCTATCAGCGTATCCGTCTGAGCGTGCAGTCAATGTCACAGGTCATGTCAGATTATATCATAGGGTGAAGTGAAAATGGATCTTGTGGTTTATCCGTGCTAGACTGGGTAAGTTTTTAAAAGAGAACATTCAGAAAGTTGGCAACGTCGCAAATAGCTGTCAGTAATCTATGTAGCTGTTTTAATTAATTTGTCAATATTACTAAATCATATATCGTTGATTATAAGCACTAGAACATTGATCATGAATTGAAATAATAACACTGAAATACATAGGTGTTGTTACAGCTTTCAGTGTAAAAAAAGCATATGGAGAGCTTATAATTACGATTGTTTTTTCACGTAGGTAACTTAAACCAAATATTCAGTGTTTCGATATTATTATTGTAATGATGAATTAATATTTAAGTGTAGTATTGTAAAATAAATCAAAATAGGTAAATATTTGACAGCTTGCTGCGACGCCGCCAACTTTCTGATTGCACCCTCAATGTTATATGGTTTGACTATGTGATGCGAAGGAATGAGGCATTTTATGAGAATAATTATGTTTTGAGTATGAATACGGACAGACATACCTATAAGTATAAGAAAAGGAAATGGATTGTGTGGAAGGTGATAGGAAAGGGCGCATTCATATCATCTTTCACACTCATTATCCTCCTTGTAGTGTTTGTATACTAGTCTCGGGTGCACGGCGGAAGAGAATAGCTACAGATTTGGGAATCACGCCAGGTGATATGGTTTAGGTAGAGAGGGAATGATTGAGTCCCATTCCACACTATGTAGAAGAGGTCAATGAAAGAGATGTAATTATAATATCTAGTAATCTTCTAGTCACTGTTTATGATATCAAAATGATCATCATCTTAAGAAAGTTTGATGCAAATTCTAAAGTTGTTGACTATGGATAAATTAATTAATATTAAAGGTTCTTGTTTGAATAATTCTTAAGTTTTTGTACTATCTAGGACCTAGGTACATTAAGCAACTGATTTGTGGTAAAGGAAATAGTTTTCAATAAATATTAATAAGGAAGGGATGTAGTGTTTGTACTTGTCTCGGGTGCACGGGCAGTGGGGAAAACAGTCTTGTGCGAGCCGTTGGCGAGAACGGACGTGTTGACCCTGGCTGCTGGTGACGTAACGAGCCAATGTGTTAGTATGAACACAACACTCCTCCACCCCTCCTCTTACCAAAATTGGGGTCGGTGCAGAACTTCGTTATGCCATACATTCACATATTAGTCATCATTATCTCACAGTTCACTTCCTTCTTAGTGATATCACCTTTCACACAATCCCCATCTTTTCTTTGGTCAGCCTCTTTTCTTGTAGCCAATGCAGTTTAACACTTCTACGTAGTTCCCAAAACAAGATAACGTATCTTCTAAAATGCTTTCAAAATATCTACAAATCCGATCAAAAGTTGAATTACATTTAGATGCGTTTATTAAGCGCCACTGGTACCTAAATATTACAACATATTTCGACGCGTAAGGTCAAAGGCGAGCGCAAGTTCCTAAACAAGAGTCAATCACACGCGCGCATTACAAATCAATGTCAATCATTGATTTCAGCATTCCACAGAGCTATGAGTCATGGAGGTTTTCTCATCATTTGCTTACAGCATGCTGGCTAGATAACAGCTTTATTGGACTTTAATCGTAAGTAGTTCTATGACATGCGTCAATCACGTAATGTGTAGTGTGAGTGTATGACGTGTTTTGGTAATATGTAAATGGAAATAAAGAGTGGGTCATTGAAGGACGAGTTCTACCTATAATTTTACTTGCATAATAAGCTTATAATGTTCTAACTGTTGGAACACAGGCCTCCTCTGTTCGATAGGGACTGGGCTGGGGGCCACCAACCACGCGGCCCCAATGCGGGTTGGTAGATGTCGCATGTCTTCGTTTTTTTTGTTCTATGACATGCCGGTTTCCTCTAGATGTTTTTCTTCACCGGTTTGAGAGCAGTAAGAAATTATTTACACAACGTAAAGCTGGGCTCGAACCCACGACCTACAACTCGTAAGTCGGGGTCGTTACCACTGGACCACTTATGACTTTATTGAATTTAGTTTACAAAATTAAAAGTTATTTTATTTGAATCATAGGTAGTCTAACAGGGCCCTAATTCACTACGACCATTCAGTGATTCCTTACTTCGAAATCACGCCAATTCTTTAGCTAATTACGCCAACCTCGCGTTCATTTCGCGCGGTTTCGTTCATTGTTTCATAGAAAATACGGCCCCGGGTGTTTCAGAATAATAATGTTATATTATTAACAGTGGAAAATATTTGTGTTATCTCTATGGAGCGTGCGACTTCTTCAACATGATACGTCACGCTGCATCTGTGACATTGACATAGGATGCATGACTGCACGCAATGTGAGACGGTTTTGTTTAGAGTTCATTTGTTTCACATCCTGTATCTCGTATTATCATGAAATTATTATGAATATAGCAATAAGATTTTGTGCCGATTTTTCTTCATTTAATTTTTATAAGTAACATAATCAGCCTACAATGTTCCTACTGCCTGGACACAGGCCTCATCACCAGTGCGAGTTGGTAGATGTCACATGTCTTCGATTTTTTGGTTTCAGGACATGCCGGTTTCCTCACAATGGTTTCCTTCACCGTTTTTGAGAGCACTTTTATATGAGGAATGAAATTTGCGGTTTGACAGCTTTTTTATAGAAAATGGGAGCAGTTGGTTTATTAGTGGATAAAACTATGATAGGGAATTGACTTCCAAGAAGGGAAGCAACTTTGAAAATAATTAGGACCGGAGCTAGTATCAAACCCTGGGGAACCCTTGTTGTTCCTTGCGTGAAATGCATCATTTTTATCAAAACGTAATGTTGTATGGTTATAAGAACGAACTAATGAGTTATTAACATATTATAATGAGATGTAGATTTGTTAACTAAATTAATTCATTTGGACTAACTCGTTGGCTTAGTGATCGAAAGCGTCACTGCTGAGCATGAAGTCCTGGGTTCGATTCCCAGGTCGGGTAAAGTGTTATTGGGTTTTTCCATCTGGAACTCCTCAGTAGCAGCCCGAGATCTGGTTTTGTGTCCGGTTGACGGCAATAGGCTCGCCCTATTACATGGGACTTAAACATTAGCTGGAGAAATGTGAGCTAAACCGTCGGGAAAAATAGGCGTGATGTTATGTAATGTTAATTACTCGTAGAAAAATAAACCAGGTAACCAAGTGCTGTAGTTAACTGCATTTACCGTATTTAAAAGCCATTTAAGAACTTTTCCATGATATATGCTTTAAATCCTAATATTATAAACGTGAAAGTTTGTATGGATGGATGGATGTTTGTTACTCTTTCACGCAAAAACTACTGAACGGATTAGGATGCAATATTGCACACAGATGGCTTATAACCAGGATTAACATATAGGATCCTTTTTCTCCCGATATTCCCACGGGATCGAAACTTATGCGGGGGAAACCGCAGGGTGCAGTTAGTAAAATATATTTTAGAAGTATTGCTGGACTTATCGAGCTTTAGGTACGTATCAAATATACTAAGAAGATACTAAGAAAATACGAATATAAATAGCTGACGTTAAATTTATTCTGCGGTCTCTGTTTTCAGGATTGGCGCAGAATTTACACGTTTATCAGAATAAGGAAATATTATTTAAAATATAAGTAATAATACTATAAATAAAAGTACACATACATAGATTATGCTCTATTGTAAGCTCATGGAAATATATTTGTTGTTTTCCTCCTACCGAAAAAAATAAATGCTCGAGGTGGTACAACGATTGAGCATATGAGCATTGCGAACTGCTAATAGTTATTGAATTAACAGTCAAATATACCATTTTTGTACACTTTCTTTTACGATGATTACGATCTTGGTCCCACGGAGAAAATTGTTCAATCTGATGGTCTGAACCATACCCTTAAATTTGGTTGGTCTTTGAAAATAAACCCCGTATAGCGTATAGAAAAACGTAATTAGATTCTGGAAGTTGAACTTCCATTAAAAGTATCCAACAAAAACAAAAGAACATTGAAAGAAAACATACCGGTTACACCCACCGTACATATTTAGTAGTCTTGGTCATAATCGATTGAGTACAATTTAATTAATCTAATCGATCGTATCGAATTATTATTTTCTGTGTTAAATGGCATCATTTTTGTTTGAACCTTGTTGTTCTTTTGTTTTTTTTTGTGTGTATGTCTGTATGTTGTTCGTGTCTACAAACAATGCAACTATTGTCGCAACGTGTATTATATTATTGTTTGATTGTATTGACAAAGTAATATGTGATAAAATGTAATTGTTATAATTATGGTGTACCTACTGATGATATTTAAAGATAAAAATAAATTAAATTCTGTATAAAAATGCCTGAAACAAAAACGATAAACACGCGAGTGATGTTTTATTTTTGTTTTTACCATGAAGAAAAACCTAGTACCATGTAGAATACAGGTTTTATGTATTTTAAAACTACAAAGAGGTATGTACAGATAGTGAGTTTGTATATAGGCGGTAATGTTCGGAGCTACTGATCCAAATCCAAAAATTCTTTCAATGGTGGGAAGCTACAGTATGTATCATAGGATATATTCTATATTAAAACAAGAAATTTCAAGCAGACGAAGTCGCGAGCAAAAGCTTATGTTTTATATTCTGGTATAAATGCAGGGTTTTAAACACAATACGAAGACTTGTATTATGATCACCTAATATAAACTAAAACAGAAACACGTGTAACGGCAAAATGTGCGTGACAAAGTCTATCAAGAATGTTTCATTCACTTCATTCATTCATTCATATAGTTCAACTAGGGCTATGTTATTAATTACTTACTGCAACACATTAACAATAAATACTGTGCAGTTATAAGTGGTCATATACACGAGCGGCACGTTGTCAACGGCAGGGGAAACTGCAGTTGTAGAAGCATCGACGGCCGCTGTAGACGCGTCGACGACAGCTGTAGACGCGTCGGCGCGGCGGCAGCCCTAGACGCACGACGCCTCGACGGCGACGGCGGCGATACGCAAGCAGTACGTTTCCAACGCCAACTGCAGCCGTCGACGCGTCTTCGGCTGTAGTTACTTCTGCCTTCCACATGTGAACTTAGGTGGTAGATTTTACAGAATATGATCATTGTGGACCCTGCTCAACAATGTAAATAACGCAATGAATGTTGTTGAACTGTCAAAATAAAATCCTTGCTACTTCTTCTTCTTAGCGTATCGATAGCAATCTAAATGGACGCGGCCCAGAATTCGGCCACTTGTTTGGCGCCATCACCAGCGTCCATCAGGTCCTGTAACGTGCAGCTGACAGGACATGCAGGACACGATATTTAGTGTCCCATCGTTTGTGGAACAGCAGCACATTTACACTCTAAGGCGGAGTCGTCTATGAATCTCCACCTGAACAGGTTTTCCATTGCCACGGCTACCGTTACGCAACTATCCTGCTGGATTGGCATATATATTTTTCAGTGGTATATGTATTTATATAGCCAATAAGCAATTTTCATCATCATCTGTATCGCTTAAAGAAAGTCTCTTGGTCTAGACCAAGGGACTTTCTGTAAGCGAGCCTTCTTGTGTTTCTAAAGTTTCACATACCATTCAGATACATACCCAACAACAAATCGAATATTAATAAATGTCTTCATCAGTAGTAGTATCTATATTCAATTGTAACTGGTTCTCTTTGGATGAAACTAAGCAAGTAAAACTACAGGCTGGTTTGATCATGAAATCAGCCACTAGTTTATCATTTTAGCGTGCTGCCTCCGTGTCAAAATCGGAAAAAAGAAACATAGAATCATTGGAAAGACTCCTGTGTCTGCCGAATGAAGTTCCTTCCGCTTTTGCACACTTGGCCAATGATAGCTACAGTACCTACGGGGTAATTGTGTAACACACTAATACTAGAAATGGCTTTCAGTTTGACTGACATTTCAACAGCATTCATAGCCTTGTGGAGCAGACAAATTTTTCGAACATATGAGTCAATGGATTAGCAAAATCTTTCAAAATGATTCGAAAAATTGGGGTAGGTATTCCAGAAAGCCCAACTATTTTTAGGCGCAACCATTAGTTGCGCTCACAAATTCAAATTAAAAATATTAAGGAATATTGAGGAATATTTAGGATTATTGAGGAATATCCCCTTGAATTTGTCTGCTCACAACGTCAACCCAGGGTGTTTAGAATCATGTACAGGTTGCGCATCGATGTCCTTACCACCCTGTATCGCCACATCTTCACGATTCGTTTAGGAAATGCTTTGTTTAATATCATCATTATCTATCCCGCACGTCCCACTCTATTAGTCAAACAATAGCTATAAAGTAATCTTCACCTTGAACGTTCTAATTTATGAGCCTTATCAGTTTACGTTGCCTTATCACGGTGGTAGGTAGATGATTAAGAGACAGTTTTAAGACCTTGTCATGTGTACTGATGCAGCTTCCCAATTATCTCACAGATACGTGAATACTACTTATGATGTTAGCAGACTATGATAGGTACTTGTACTGTAGAGGTTTTGTCTGGATGGTTTTGCCAACAGAGCTCGATATATGGTTGTATGTACATAAATTAATGGCATAATATGCTAAACGCATTCTCTCGTCGGCCGCACTGTAGTGTATATCTCATCATATTATGTTAGGAATAAAAGTCTTTATATCGAAATCAACACTATAATTAGAGGTATGTTCTACCCATCAAAACACATGGAATACGTTCGTCACTCATAGAGAACTAGACTGCCGGATCGCGGGCGCACACCGCGGCCAGCTTTAAGTGAAGTCGCGGCTGAATTCTCGGACGAAACCATGCTGCTAAATGATGAGATATACACTACAGTGCGGCCGACGAGAGAATGCGTTCTTGACACCCGTCACTTCCATACAAACGAATACGTGTTTTGCGAATTTGATATTAGCTTAGCTTAGCTACTAGAACCATATGCGTTTTACTTAATGTAGCTAAAACCTCGGACCTAACACTAGGTACTACAGTTTGACCAAAACCGCTGTACCGCGCCTTCGGTATGTGCGCGGCGAGACGGGGGGGCAGTGCAGGTCGCTAATTCGTCATCGCTCACGGCGTCCCGTCCCCCGCCTCGCCGCGCATTCCTAAGGCGCGGTACAGCAGTTTCGGTCAAACTATACCTGCAGTATTGTCTCTCCTTCTCCCTTTAAATCCATCCAAAGGTTCTGTAAAAGATCGCTTTTAGCGATAAGACCGCCCATTGTGTCACCCAATATAAAATGTCTACATTAATATCTGTAATTTTTATGGTGTACACACTGCTACACGTCAAGCTATACAAAACCAGTTTGCCTTGGCCTCACTTTGTATGATATTTTCTCACAATGAACGGTCAGCCAATACTGGTTTCGCATAGCTTGATGTGTAGCCGTGTGTACATAATAAAAAGTATCCTATCAATATATCTATCTAGGGCCGGACTTTTAATTAGCTGCAGTAAAATTACAGCTTTTGTGTTACCACTTTTTAAGGATTAAATAGTGATGTGAGGTATTAGGTACTTACCTACCAACCCTACCAGTCGCGGTCATGAAACTTGCGTAACCGCTTCATGCGGCCGTAATGTCCAAAATAATTATGGCCAAGACAGAAATGATAAAAAGTGTTATAATGTTAAGAAAAAGCACGTGTATATGTGACGTAGCAGATCTCGTGTCATCTCGCGCCCGCGTTTCACGACCTCGGCTGCCGCGAACGTTGGCATACGTTGATATCTAATTACTTCTTAGAAACAAAAACTAGGGAACGGGGAAGTATATTTTTACATCTGTCTGGCGTTAAAAGAAGTGTATTTTTGTAACAGCGTCATAATTAGGTACATGTCGCAAAGTTTAAATGGGTCTGGGTTGACCTCGGTTGCCAGTGAGTTGCTGTGGGCCAAAATAACCACTAGGTAAGTAGGAATGTAGAACCCTGACACAGCCAGCCTGTGTGGGTGTTACGGAAGACCACCGATGATGGTAGCAAAAATTATGGAAAAAGCCAAAATGAAGCTTAACTAAACTGCATTCGCGATTTATTTGCCAAAAATATAAACAAATATGAGTTTATGGAAAAATAACTTTAATTTCTACACAAAAAGTTCAGTTTACGCTACAACTTCAAACATTTTTCTAACTTTTTCAATAGTGCCAGTCACTCTGAAATCAATTTAATTGCTATTAAAATAAAGTTGATATTTGTTTAACTTGAAATAACATCAATTTGACACATTAGTTTGAATAGACTTTATGAGACTTCGCTTTCATAATAATTTGAACCGACCGACCGAAAACCGCTTTATAAGTCAATCGTGGACGTGTTTCGACGTTAGCTTTGGCACCGGTTATTTATCATAATTAACTTTGGACTAAAACAACTGGAAGTATGGTTGTCAAAATGACAGCGATTGTCATTAGGAGCGTGTTACCTATGCAGAGAAAGAGAGCAGAGTGGTGTCCCAGTGGTAACAGCCCCGACTTACGAGTTGTAGGTCACGGGTTTGAACCCAGGAAGGCCATCATCACCACTGCTCTCAAAACGGTTAGGGGAAAACATTATAAGGAAACCGGCATGTCCTAGAAACAAAACTTCGAAGACATGTGACATCTATCAACCTGCACTGGGCCTGCGTGGTGGATTACGGCCCACTCCCTCTCACTGAGAGGAAGCCTGTGTCCCAGCAGTGGACCACCTGCAGTTTAGCACCTACGCAATAAGGTTGCAAGCAGCTTACAACTTTTTTAAGCCACGCTTTGCCTGGGCTCAGTAATAAAATCTTAGACATTGTTCTTCCGACTGTGTCTTGTGTTTAAAAGTGACTGTCCCATTGGTCTCGTGGTCACAAGCTCGACTGCGTAGGGTTCGATTCCCAGGACTGCCTAAGTGTTATTGGGTTGTCCCATTTATGAATTCCTCAGTAACAGCCCAAAGTTTGAAAGTTGGTGGCGTGATACCCCTGTGTTTCGGTTAGCATGTAAAACCTGTCCTGCATCAGAAGGACAATTCTCGTAATTTAAAACGTTCAAAATCTAGTCGCAGTCTCATCTCAGCGACAAACAAATGTCAAAAACTTGTCAAAATGTAGGAAAATTAGAAGTATTTTTTGACAGATTGAGGCTGAGATCAGACTGTGAACGGTATTAAAATTACGAGAATTGCCCCTCTGATCTCTCCCCGGTCGTCGGATTGCCGTGACGGCAATCCGACGACCGGGATGCGATCGGACTATGAGAGTAAAGGAACAGAGAGTGTACCTGTGTTTGTGCACATACTTGTACACTATAATATCTTCTGCATACCTGGCTAATCTCCGTTGAAATTGGCCACCGTGACCAAAATCGGTTGTGAGTCAAACCTACATGGTTTACCATGTAGGTTTGACTCACAAACCAAATACCAGAGAGTAAATAAACACATTACCACTCCTTTGCGTCGCGCAGTCGGGTAATAATTTCTTGTTTAGTAACTTATCTCTTCTATAGGCTGTACAGTACAGTACATGCAACATAGGTCGCTAATGACTATTGCCGACAAACTGCATTCAAAGTCTGTGACAACTTGGAAAAGTTGTCCAAGCAAACAACTTATGCTAAGTTGAAGTTATTTCTGTATTTCCTGTACAGACGCCAGCACATCAAGCTACTACAATCTATCAAATTTCTTTAATAGATTTTCAACTTTATCGCTAAAGCATTAGGTTCAAAGTTGATTGGGAAAATTTGACAGTTTCGGCTAGCTTGATGTGCTGGCGTCTGTACTTAACTAATGGGTCTGACTATTAAATTTTGTCTTTAACTGTTTTTATGCTCTGTTTGTTTCGGCCTTTTTTCCCAGAACAGTCGGAAAAGGAACGCCGACTTCATCTAGATTTAAAATATGATTGACGTGTAAAACTTTTTGTGTCTCTTTACAGAAATAAAAGCATTTATCATTTAACTCTTTTATAAGGGTAGCATTGTGATGGTGAACCATAATTCATTTTGGCTAGAAGGGTAGGTGATAAAAAAAACAATTGAACAACGAATGGCCAAAAGAAAAACTGCTGCGAATGGCTGTTGATATGTCATTTAGCCAATCACAACAGCTTACGCGCATTTGACAATTTGTCACATTAATTTTGCGATAATTTTCTTTCGAGAAACTGGCCCTTAGCATGCCTGTCAATTACTTCCTTAATTTAAGATTTCTAATCGATTTGACATCCATAGTTCGTCATGTTAAATTTTACCTACATTGCTACCAGCCGATCGATTCTATAAAAATCTCACCGTGAATAGTTAGGTGAAGTGAGCTTAGAGTGAGCTGTCAATAGTGTCAATGCCTAGCATTAGTTGGAATGACAGCTCACTCCACGCTCACTTCATCTAAGTTTTCACGGTGAGATGGTTACAGAATCGCACTGCTGGTTATTGTTAACAGGTATGGGGATACCTGTTAACACTATAATTTGAAAACATTGCAAAAGTCAATTATTTTTAAAAGAGTAACCGTGGAGTTTCTTGCCGGCTCTTCTCCATAGGAAACGACCAATTGGAACCATGCACCTAGCTTCTGACGTTTCATAAGTGCCTATGTTGGTTTATGTGAAATAAAATAATTTTATTTTGAGTTTGACCTAATATATTATTATGTGCAAATTAGTTATAAAACCTCAAACTAGACATGCCTTTGTAAACCGATTCTATGTCTATTTAGGACCCGATTTATATAATAAGCTCAATAGAACACTTAATATTTATAATGCCAGTTACAAACATTGTAGTCTGAAGATACGCGATCATTTGGGTACACTTGATTACACAGACACAGAAAGACTTCTAGAAGTACTTCAATAGTGATGTAGTTATTAAATTGGTATTTTTTTATTTGTATTTAGTACCTACTATAAGTAGGATATTAGGTATTATTTTAAAAAATAACTAACCATGGACAAATAATCAGCTGATCGTTTAGTATGGGGATGGCCTGAAACACAGGTTTTTATTAACCTAGCTCAGGCAGGTCGCCACAAGTTATAATGTCAGTAGGTACCAACGCACCTTTCATAGGTAATTAAAAACGTATAAATTAAACTAGCTTTTATATTAGTATTTAAGCCAATCTGTTAGGAACCTGGTACTAGTAAGCACCTATTTATAAGTTTGTAAATGTATTACATACTTTGTAAAAGGACCTAAATACATTTTATTTTATTTAGGTCCTTTTACAAAGTATGTACATACAAGTATGCAATTAAATATGTACATGTGACAAATTTCACATGTACATATTTAATTAAACAGTTGTGTTGTGTGTTTTGTTTAACAGTACAGATAATATTTTATCATGTTAACATTTTTATAAAACGTTCCTAATCAGACATTTAAATGAAATAACATCAATAATCCGCAAAGAAATACGCATGGGCGTAAATTAAAAAAAAATATTCACAAAAAAACATTTTTACAACAAAAAAAAAAACTACAAAGTGCAAAATATCTTTCGTTTCGAAAGTCGGTGTCATTGGTTACGTATTTTCGTTTTTGGACACCGACTTCCGAAATTAAAGTTATTTTTCACTTTTGTAGTGTTTTTTGGAAGTCGGTTGTTTTTTTTTGTAAAAACCTTGTTTATTTTTCACTTTTTAGTTGTACCTACTCCACACAAATTCATCTATACTTGCAAGATTAGAGGTATACTGAGCACATCTGCGAATCCCTTTAGAGGGTACAGGCGTGATGTTATGTAGTATGATTGCGTAAACAATGCACACAGATGTGATAGCAGCAATCGCGGTTGATTTGCTGGCATTTATTGAAGAGTACCGTTGTCTGTCTCCGAAACTCATCATCAGATCTTTACGAAATTTAAATGAGACTATTTCGGAATAAACATCTTTCGAACAAAAAAAAAACATTTTGCGTATCCGTCTATTTATGACGGAGTTATGCCGAATACACATAAAAAAAGTTATTTTTTTTTCAAAACCATTTAAGCCCATAAAGTTTGTCTGGAAAATAGATGCACTACATTAAAAAAAATATATATTCTATAACTTCATTGGCATTCTATAATTTCCCTTTACTGACATCTGCATAAAGAGTGTGACAATTTGAATTACGATCATCTACGATCGAAGCATAAAAATGGAACCACGTTTTTTAAGAAAAAAATAAACTGGTTATTGCTAGCTTTATAAGCTTATTAATCCATAAACTAGTAACAGGTTTATTGAAAAGAACCCGCGGGGAGAATTCTTTAAGAAACAGGTGTCACCTGCATTTTTTTCAAATAAAACGGATTCCATTCTTCCATTCAGATTTTGAATGCCTTGAATTTTGCTTTGGAAATATTATATTAGGGTCTTTTGTGATGTTCCTTTCCCAGTGGGACGTCTGTCTGTGATATTAAGGTCAGTCAGGGAGGTCTCATAAACTGGAATAAGCCGGGGTTGTATGATATCGCCCGTCAGACATACATTGTTGAATTGAAATCGTAACCTGGTGTCGGCAACGGGGAACCGGACACAAACTACCGTGAGACTCCGACTATTTGATATAGAAACTTCAATCAAATTGCGACTAGGACGAGGTGTTAAACGTGGAACTATATTTTGGTTTGTAATTTAAGATGTTTGGAAAATGCAACCTCTTTTGAGTGCCAATTTCACCAATGAACTTTTTGAAATTTAAAAAATATGGATGAAAATTATTTAAACATTCAGAGTTATTATTTCAAACATCTAACAACAAGATGAAAAATATAAATAAATAAGATGTAAGCAAGTTCAAAAAAATATGGATGTCAGTCACGTAATCAACTTTGAACGTTAATATCTCGGAAAAGTGACGCTTTACGGGGTTTGGTCCTATTATTGTTTTCTGTTCGCATTGATGTCAGCTATCGGTTTACACAGGCTTCACGCGTGCCGCCATTTTGAAAAATAAAACAAAATGGCACGACAGTAGGTATGCCAGGCTCCATATAAAAATATCGATAACGTTTTATTGTGCACGTCCATACGTTATATGGATGTGGACGTGGAAAACCACTATAATATCGTCACGTTAGAAATAATAAAAGCGCACAATAGTTGTTTGAGGCTACGGACGTCAACTATAATTCAGTTGGTAAAAAAACCGAGACGTTTATTGAATGTGACGATGACTCGTGATAAAAATAATTTATCATTGTGTAACTTCATACGCTTTGGGACCACACATTTCTTAAAATAAACTGTTATTTAAGCAATTTAATTGATAGTACAGACGATATCAAAATAACACTCGGGTGGTTTCCATCGATCTCAAATATTGCACTGCTGTTATCTTGCTAATTTTATTGTTTTCGGACGTTCCTAGAAGTCTACAAACATAAACTGTTGCCTCGCAAGCAGTGACTAATAAACTGGCCCTCAGATTTTTAGGAATTCCTTCATGTATGACGGCGAGGGGAAGACATGGGACTAAACCAGGAAAACATTGTCGGGAAACCGGCATGTCTTAGAGAACCAATAAATTGAAACCAAATGACTTATGAATGAAAATACGTCTCCTACACTGAGGCCTGGGATCTTTTATCCGTGGTATAAAATTCACGTCTGACAGTATGGAGAAACTGACAATTTCAAAATTTATTTTCAGGATAACTTATTATGGGTAAAAAAATTTGGTGAAATTCGCCCTCAGTCGCATAGTACATGTTGTGGGGATATGATAACTAGAACATTCTTAATGATACAGAAACATTTATTTATTTTATAATAATTGTAAGTAGGTGCACAACGCTTGTTCCGCAATTTATCTAAACGCTTATCTCTCTGAACGAAGTTTATTAGAAAACCTTGACATTTTTCAATGAGTTCGTTCCGTGGAACTATCATTAAATTCCTTCTGGGAAGTACAAACACGTATTAAGTGTAGTTAATTACTGGACTTGTTCTAATTGCATTAGTAATGGTAATTTTTACGTTCGAAAACGAGTGTTTTTTAACAGAAAATTGCTGTTCTAAAAACCTTAATTACCTATTTAGAATGTAGCTTTTAACATTATTTTTTCAATGGATTGAATTAAATATTAAGTTTATTGTAGTTATCTATGTTTCTATGGGTAATGAGACTGGGAAGACCCTGAGTCTTAGATCTTCCCATCCCCAGTCTTAGGTCCTAAGAAACAATGAGAGGACTGTGTAAAAGATTATTTGGCAAGAAAGGGGGTGACTTTTGAGTTGGCAGGTAATATAGGAAGAAGATGGCTGCTTCCTGTGTCAACCAAATAAATTGAGGAAACATGAATTCTCAAAACGGTGAACGAAAACATTGTGAGGTATCCGGCATGTCCTAGAACCAAAACTTCGAGCTCGCGTGGTGGAGTACGGCCCACTCCCCCTTATAGAGAGAAGGCCTGCAGTGTCCCAGTAGTGGGAACAATATAGTCCAATTATGCTACATATAGTATGAATTAGTATGCAAGAAAAATTATGACCATCAAATTCAATTAGTTAACTACGGTTTCAATATTCCTTTGTTTATTTATTGACTGATTTTTTCACATTTTTTTTTCTCACTCTATGATCGATCGTTACGTCATGGCACGTTCCGAGAGATCATAAACAAGTCATGCAACCTTTTTTTGCTGATACTTTATTGATGTACAGACGCCAGCACACCAAGCTACTACAATCTGTCAAATTTCTTTAATAGATTTTCAACTTTATCTCTAAAGCATTAGGTTCAAGATTGATTGGGAAAATTTGACAGTTTCGGGTAGCTTGACGTGCTGGCTTCTGTACTAATGGTTAAAAGTTTCCGTGTGCCAGCGGCCCTTTCCATGCGTTATCGAATAAATTGCATCCATTGCTGGGGTTGCAGTCTCGGCATTCATAGCGATCGCTTTACGACCGAATTCGGTCGCAAAGTCCTGTCACTCCAACCATTACACCTGTCAATCCGGGACTTTACGACCGAATTCGGTCGTAAACTGATCGCTATGAATGTCGAGACTGCAGCCCCTGGTATTGTGGTGAAAATACTGTTAAAGGAAAAGAAAAAAAGAAAAAGTTTATTTGGACACAGTTCATGAAACACAAAATACAATAAAAAGTGAAAGTAATGTAAAACTGCGTCGTTGGTCTAGTGGTGGCAAGTATATTAGAAGATCTCTCAGAGAGCGAATAAAACAGGCAAAAACGATGACAAAGAACTCTGCGACACAACTGTGTTCTTGTTAATTTTCAGTTCGTTTTATTGTAGTATGGTCGTTGGTCGGTAGGTGGCGCCAAATTAACAAATACTTGTACAGAGATCAAATCTTCAAGGTCAACGGGCAAGGTAATCCCCTTAACCTTGAGGATTCGATCTCCAGGTCGGGTATAGTGTTATTGGGTTTTTTCCTTAGAAATTTCTTAGTAGCAGCCTGGAGTCTGGTTGAAGGCAATATTCTCGCACCCAAATGATAAATGATTTTATTTTGTAAGTAGGTTTGTACAAACTCTTTTACACGTCAATTATATTTTAAAACTAGATGAGGTCGGCGTTTCCTATCTGACTAGTCTGAGAAGAAAGGCGGGAACAAACTCAGAGGTCACGGTCTCTTTTAAAGTCCAGACATAATCTTAGTCAGATCATATGAAGATCATGTAGGTCGATGTCTGAGATGGTCTTTTGAGGAAAGAACCACACAGATTGAGAGGACCTGTCCAGTCAGTGCACGCATGTGTCAGAAATCGTGCAGCTCAACTCAAAACTTAAGGAGCTCAGCGATTCGACGAACAATACCAAAGAAAGAACATTTGGGTAGGCCACATTAATTACTCAAACTGCCCGACCTTACATAAATTCAGAAATGACATAAAACATAACTTACGAAATGTGTACGGTGTACTATGGGTACTGTCTGACCCTTCAGAGATTAAACGCTGGGTTAAGATTGTTGTTTTCAGTAAAGAAGCATTGCTAATTAAATTGTTCTCCCATACCGATCAATGTTACACGCAAATCATCATCTACCTAGCCTTTTCCAACTATGTTGGGGTCGGCTACCAGTCTCACCGGATTCAGCCGAGTACCTGCAGTATTTTATATGGAGCGACTGCCCATTGGACCTCCACAATTACCCATTACTCTATTTACTAGGTAATAATATGTGGTTACCCCTTGGTAAGACTGGTTGTCAGATTTTTGGGCTTCTGACTACCCGTAACGACTGTCAAAGATCCACGAATGACAGCCGGGACCAACGGCTTAACGTGCTTTCCGAGGCACGGTGGGGTGAAATGAGTGGGTTGGTATGTAAAGATGGTCACCCATCCACGGACCAACCGCGGCAAGCGTTGTTTAACCTGATCGATCGAACCTTGCGGCTGTTATTACTTAGCCACAAGCCCAATGTTACACGCAAATATTATTGCAAATTGAATAACGCTCGTTATTTATTTTTACGTACTTTTTATTGGAATATAACTAGGTATGTTTTTTATTGATTTATTTTAATAACGTGTGAAGTTGTTGATTGTTTTTGTATACGGACCAAAAAATACATATATTATATATAAAAACTTTTACTAATTGATCATAAAATAGACTTGTTGATTAATAAATTAATCATTTAAATAGGCTGGTAATTACGTAATACATTATCAATAGCAATGGATTAATTTAATGTTCTGTGTCTTGTAATGTTAATTACTTTACATACCTAGTATTGTATACAATCAAGTATTTTCTAACTGAACAGACAGCTGTGCTGCTGGGGAATTTTTTGCGCCACTTCTTCTTCCCAGCGAAAGCACTAGGAAGTGGTGAAGAGCGAGCGTTTTTGGGGGACTGTTTTGTAATTTTGACGGTCGAAAAGTGCTGATTCTCAGCCTAATTTGAATAATAATAATAATAATAATATCCTTGGACATTTCACACAGCGCCATCTAGTCCCAAGCTAAGCAACCTAATGCTTGTGTTATGGTGACAAGATGGCTGATAAACTACTTATATACATTTTTTTTTTGTAAATAATACATATTATAGATAGAAAAACACCCAGACTCGGAACAAATACATGTAGGTCATACAAATATTTGTTCCGTGCGGGAATCGAACCCGCGACACGCAGCGCAGCAGTCAATCGCTTAACCACTGCGCCAACCGTGTCGTCGTGAATAAATGACTTATGATTTTGATTAAATTTTGACAGTTGAACAACATTTATTGCGTTATTTACGTTGCTGAGCAGATGATTTTTTCGATCATATGAAGCAATGGATTAGCAATATCATTCAAAATTATTCAAATTGAGATTGATAAGTACTGTGTTACGCAATTAGGGCGAGGGAAATATTTTTAGTGTTGCTGTTTTAAGAGTTGTTTATAGTTTAGCTATTATAATCGATTTTTATAGCTGCTATCTATCTATATGTATATAAAAATCAATTGCTGTTCGTTTGTCTCGCTAAAACTCGAGAACCGCTGATCCGATTTGGATAAAATTTTGTGTGTATATTTCAACGGGTTCCTGGATGGTTTGAAAATACAATTGGATCCGGTAGGTTTCGCTGCTGTCGGTATATGATGACTCAACCGGGCAGGACGTCTGCCGGGTCTGCTAGTATATAATAAATATATAATTGCAGCATAATCAGCCTATACTGTTCTCCATAGATATCCGTGCTATTCCCACTGCTGGAACATAGGACAATCTCTCTGTAAGAGGGAGTGGGTTGTAATCTACCACGCGGGCCCAGTGCGGGTTGGCGGGTGTAACATGTCATCAATTTTTTGGTTCTAGGACATGCTGGTTTTCTTACGATGTTTTTCTTCACCGTTTTGAGAGCAGTGGTGATGAAATGAAATGCATAAAGTTGAGTGCCTGGCTGGGTTCGAACTCGCGACCTACAACTCGAAAGTTGGGGCCGATACCAATGAATGCGATACGAAGAAATAAAATTAAAATAAAAACTTTTCGAGTACGTACCTAGGTAAATAAATTGTGAAATTGCTTTTGCTACGTATTAAATCGATTTGGAATGTTTTTTTTCTGAATTGATTGCTTTTATGTTGTTAAACTAAATCAAATACTTACCTACTTATTTGAAATTAAATTGAAAACATGTAAAATTAACAACATTGGGTATTTTATGGATTTCTGCCTTGAATGTTAGGTTTAATGGAGGAACACCAAGGAAAGGCTGTTATAAGGATTTATATAATACGTTTATTATCCTTTTATATTTAGATATTAGAAGGTGTGTTTACTTATATTACGTGAAACGTGTGATCCCACACAAGGCTAAAATAGTATTGAATAAATCGAATGAAATGCACCGACTCCAGCGTGGTTTGCGGACTGGATTAATTGAATGAAACCCAAGATTTGCACGAACCTGTAGCCTCATGGTTCATGGTGTTACAGAGACCATTGCATATCAAGGAGTAGATCGGGGGCAGCCCCATAATGGTAGGGAAAGCGTGCTCTTAGGATAGGGAAAGATTTAGGAGCCGTACCGGATATATGCATCCTAGAGTGGGCGTTGGACTAGTGGAGGATGGGTACCATTATTTAATGCAATAAAAAAAGCTAAACATACTGAATAATCATAATTCGTTATGTACGATATACGGATATTTAAATTCACAGTTCACAGTTTATTTAAAAAACCCATTCATAGGAAGAAATTTCCATAAATTATTCTATGCGTGCAAACTTAGGTAGGTTCTTGCGCTACAAAATTGTCAATTATCATTGCATATCAAGCTACCCGAAACTGTCAAATTTTCCCAATCAACCTTGAACCTTAACGTTTCAGGGATAAAGTTGAAAATATATTAAAGAAATTTGACAGATTATAGTAGCTTGGTGTGCTGAGTCTGTACATCATTCAATTAATCAATGTGGTTATGACAACAATAAAGTTAGAGAACAAATAAAAAAAAAGGACAAATACTTTTACTCATAAACGTTTCTTTAAGTTAAGTGCTGATTGGCGACTGCGGCGACTAACTTTAATCATCGTTTATAAATAAAACCCATATTTTTTAGGCAATGGGTATCTACTTTCAAAAAAACTACAATTCTATTGGTCGTCTAAACACATATTTTGTAGTCAATAGTAACTATTAAAAAAAAAACTACAATTCTATTGGTCGACTACACTCATATTTTGTAGTCAATACTTTCTTTTGGGATTGTTGGAATAGTGGCATTATTAAGGGGAAGTTCACGTGGCGGGTCTAAATTGGTTTCGTCAGCGTCATGCGGTCAATGACAGTAATAACGTAATCTATACTAATATCAATAAAATCTTATAAAGAGGAAAGATTTGTATTTTTGTGTGTACGTTTGTAATGAATAAACTCAAAAACTACTGTGCCGATTTCAAAAATTCTTTCACTATTGGAAAGCTACATTCACCCTGAGTGATATAGGCTATATTTATTTCTAGAAAAGATTAGGGATCCTAACTAAAATTTAACCATCCGTGCGAAAGCCGGGATGGGCCGCTAGTACGTAATAAAGGAACAAAGTAAAAACTGCTTTTCTGTTGGTCGACTAGACACAAATTTTGTAGGCAATGGTTATTTACTCCGAAAACAATTGCAATTCTATATAAATCGACCAGACTCATATCTTGAAGACAATGGTAGGAACCTACTTTCAAAAAACTGCTTGTATTCTATTGTCAGTCAATTTTTTTTTGTAAATGGTAGATATCTACTTTCAAAAAACTGCACATCTATTGGTCGACTCAACACATATTTTGTGGTCAAAGGAGACTGATATTTTTTATTCTGTGGTAAACCTGTTTTAACGAGAACAGAGCAAAGCTTGTATCAATTTACGTTCTAGTCTGCATCCTATACTACTATACTAATCTTACTAATATTATAAACGCGAAAGTTTGTGAGAATGGATGGATGGATGTGTGTTACTCTTTCACGCAAAAACTTCTGAACGGATTTGGATGAAATTTGCGGCACACATATAGTTTATAACCAGAATTAACACATAGGATACTTGTCATCCCGATATTCCCACGGGATCGAAACTTATACGGATAAAACCGCGGGGCGTGGTTAATATTATAAATGCGAAAGTAACTCTGTCTGTCTGTTAATTTTTCGCCTTAGTGGTTAAACGGATTTCGATGAAATTTGACAGAAATGTACGCCATGACTTTTGTTAGGACATAGGACACTTTTTATACCGGTAGTTCCTTCCTGTGATATAATTTCCGACCTCCACGCGGGCGATGCCGCGGGCAAAACTTAGAGACCTACCTACTATGATAAAGTGAATAAACATCACCTGCCGTTATGGTAATTTATTTGGGGTCGACGCAGCATCTCGCTTCTATCCATCTCTATCAGCTGTCATCTCAGTATTCACCCCTTGTCTGGCCATCACAATCCATTCATCGTTCGTCTGGCCTAACCCTACTCTTATAACCGTCCCGGAATATTTTAAAGGTTTTAAATACGATATTTAAAACTTTTTTAAAACATTCCTCACCGGCCGTACCGTATTTAAAACTTTTTGTACCACATGTTTTAAGAAAAATATTCATGAATGAACGATACTATTTCTATACAAAATAAAAGCAATAATTGAACATTAAGTAGTACTATCGTCTGACGGAGATTATTCATTAAAGGCGCTCTCTATTCAAGAAACGTATAAAACTGATTTATAATGACAACGTTGAAATGTAGTACAAGCGTCCACTTACGATTTCACTAAGGGTTCACGAAAGTTCCGCAAATTAAGAGCACATTCACACTTTATTTTAAATATTTTTAAAAAGTTTTAAAATTTTAAAAACCACTTTCAAGTTTTATCACAGAATATTTTCTTTTCTAATATCAATTTTTGTCACTTTTTAATTTTAATTACAGATACAATATTTAATTTATTTCAAACTACGACACTTTTACCCAAATGTTGTAAAATAAGTACGATTTTTAAGTAATTTATCACAATATAATAAAAACGTAGTTTTAAAATTAAGTACCAGGAACACAATACTTAAAAGGTATCACAATAAAACGTTATTTAAAACTGAGATATTAAATTTAAAAGTTTAAAAAAGGTCTGCTTCCCGTTACTGAGTTCGATATTTGAAACACGGCCGCGGAGTACGTGCGTCCGTGACGAACATTCTCCACGCACTAAACAGAATGCTCCGTTTGGTCGCTTTTAAAGTTTTGACGAAAGTAATGTAAACAAATAAAATAAGGAGTATATAAGGCAAAAGCTCGCACATATTATAAAAGAGGTTTAATTATGTATAATAAACGCCTACGAGAAACTGTGAGAGTTATTCTATAGGATTTAATAGTGAAGGTTGTTTTATTTTTGCTAAATTAGGAAGATCGTGCGTTGGTGGTTCCTGTGCGTCGATTAAATTAATTAACATAACATAACATCACGTGTGTATTCCTCGAAGAGTTAGACAAAGGTTTAAGTTCTCGCGAAATGATCTATGTACGTGATATATGTAGGTCATATATCACAACCACATTTCGCGAAGTCCCATGTAATAGGGGCCTATTGCCATCTACAGGGCACAAATCCGGACTCCGGGCTGCTATAAATTCCTGATGGACCAATCCAATAAACTGGGAATCCAATACCCTATGTTCAGCAGTATCGCTTACGACCACTAGACCAACTGTTGTCCTAAATTAATCAAAATTCAACCTCCCTCTAGCTTATTTTAATTTGTTAATACCTCATTAGTTCGTTCTGATATCTATGCAACATTATGTTTTGATAAATGTTAATGGTGCATTTCACACAAGGGACAACAAGGGTTCCCCAGGGTTTGATACTAGCTCCGGTTCTAATTATTATCAAAGCTTCCCTTCTTGGAAGTCAATTCTTAATCTTTGTGTTATTCACCAACATACTAACTGCTCAGCTTTTGTCCATAATGGAATAGGTGATTCCTGTCAGTGACAACACAAAAAATACTCAAGGTTATTGGTTTATTCTACGACGTTTGTTTCCTCAACTAGTTCTTGTGCGAAGTCAATAAGTAACAAAAGGGACATTAAGGAACAAATTTTTCAATGCTCCATATTTTTTATTTCATCCAGGTTTTAATTAAAAGCTTTAGTGTGGGGTCTGAATAAAGAAGAAAGCTATTAAACAGATAAGCATATAGCAGTTAGATGAGGGTAGACAAGGATCTGGCTGAATGGTGTACAATTTTAGAGGCAGCTGTGGCGTACTAATAGGTAGACCGATTATGAAAAAAAAAAAATACAGAAAGTTTGGCTTCGACCGCGTGGAGGTCGGAAATTACCCCACGGGAACGTACTACTGGAATAAAAAGTTTCTTATGTCCTAACCCAGGTCATACCAGGGGCTACAGTCTCGACATTCATAGCGATCGGTTTACGACCGAATTCGGTCGCAAAGTCCTGTCACTCCATACATTACACCTGTCAACCCGGGACTTTGCGGCCGAATTCGGTCGTAAAGCGATTGTTATGAATGTCGAGACTGCAGCCCCTGTGTGCTAAATTTCATTAAAATCTGTGCAGTCGTTAAGGTCGAAAAGGTAACAGACTTACTGACCGACTGAGTTACGTTTGCATTTATAACATTAAATCAGCCTAACCTTTTCACAACTATATTGGGGTCGGCTTCCAGTCTAACCGGGTGCAGCTGAGTACCAGTATTTTACATGGAGCGACTGCCTATCTGACCTCCACAATTCAGTTACTGGGTATCACGATGCACTTTGGTAAGACTCTCCTTGTCAGGCTATTAATAAACGTTGCTTAAAGTTATGTAAGTAGTGATTAGCGACTAATTGACCATACATTTCTGACGTTTAAAAGTCACTTAACTTTAATCGTCGTTTATAAATCATCATCTGCCTAGCCTTTTGCCAACTATGTTGGGGTCGGCTTCCAGTCTAACCGGATGCAGGTGAATGCCAGTATTTTACATGAAGCGACTGCCTATCTGACCTCCACAATTCAGTTACTGGGTATCACGATGCACCTTGGTAAGACTCTCCTTGTCAGGCTTTGATCTTTCTGCCTACGCGTAACGACTGTCAAAGATCTACAAATGACAGCTGGGATCAACGGCTTAACGTGCTTTCCGAGATTCGGTGGGGTCTTGATAACAGTGTAGTATAGATTAGTAACCACAGGTAGAATTTGTAAGTGTCATACAACCTGTAGGCAGTGGCACCTTGACGGCAGTGGTGGCTCAGTGGTATTGGCTCCGAATTTGAGTTCGAACCCAGGCAGGCACTTTACTTTGTGTATTTAATTTCATCACCACTGCTCTCAAAACGGTGAAGGAAAACATCGTGAGGACACCGGTATGTCCTAGAACCACAAATTCGAGTACATGTGACATCCACCAAATCGTACTGGGCCCGCATGGTGGATTATGGCCCCGCTTCCTCTCATAGAGAAGAGGCCTGTATCCCAGCCGTGAGAACATTAGAGGCTATTATGCTTACACCCTGTATTATTCCAACTAGCACCAACAGTCATTATTATGCTTACACCCTGTATTATTCCAACTAGCACCAACAGTCATTATTATGCTTACACTCTGTATTATTCCAACTAGCACCAACAGTCATTATTATGCTTACACTCTGTATTATTCCAACTAGCACCAACAGTCATTATTATGCTTACACCCTGTATTATTCCAACTAGCACCAACAGTCATTATTATGCTTACAGCCTGTATTATTCCAACTAGCACCAACAGTCATTATTATGCTTACACCCTGTATTATTCCAACTAGCACCAACAGTCATTATTATGCTTAAACCCTGTATTATTCCAACTAGCACCAACAGTCATTAATATGCTTACACCCTGTATTATTCCAACTAGCACCAACAGTCATTATTATGCTTACACCCTGTATTATTCCAACTAGCACCAACAGTCATTATTATGCTTACAGCCTGTATTATTCCAACTAGCACCAACAGTCATTATTATGCTTACACCCTGTATTATTCCAACTAGCACCAACAGTCATTATTATGCTTAAACCCTGTATTATTCCAACTAGCACCAACAGTCATTAATATGCTTACACCCTGTATTATTCCAACTAGCACCAACAGTCATTATTATGCTTACACCCTGTATTATTCCAACTAGCACCAACAGTCATTATTATGCTTAAACCCTGTATTATTCCAACTAGCACCAACAGTCATTAATATGCTTACACCCTGTATTATTCCAACTAGCACCAACAGTCATTATTATGCTTACACCCTGTATTATTCCAACTAGCACCAACAGTCATTATTATGCTTACACCCTGTATTATTCCAACTAGCACCAACAGTCATTATTATGCTTAAACCGTGTATTATTCCAACTAGCACCAACAGTCATTAATATGCTTACACCCTGTATTATTCCAACTAGCACCAACAGTCATTATTATGCCTGACAAAGAAGTAGTAAATCATAAGGTGTACTGAACAAATATTGTTGCAATAGTTTAGCCAGAGCAAGTAAAGAAAGACACATATTCCTATGAATTGAGTCATGAAACTCCTGCTGTTTATTTACATAGATATGTAAGGGATTAAGCCAAAGTTCTGGGAAGGAGATCACTCTGCTTCCACATGTTAAACTAATGATAAGAAGCTGTAAACGTCTATTTGCTCAGACAGTTTCTTCTCTTCGGCATTGTCTTGTGTTTAAGATATTTTGCATTAGGTAAACCGTTTTTTGACAGATGGAACTAATGATTGCAGCAACACACAATACATTGATTGATACACATACGGTAAGTATTATAATGTCTGTAAGAAGCCATAAATAAGATAATTTAATAAGACAAGGCAGTTTATATATTTATTTAATTACGCATTTTAAAGTTAACTTTTACGTAATCTGGAATGCAACGGAATGATGGAACGTTCTAAGACAGCTGTCAAGAAACGGTTAACCTAATGGACAGGGTGTAGTGTAAAGCAACTGGACTGGTCTACTTAAATCTGTGTGGTTCTTTCCTCAAAAGAACATCTCAGGCACTAATCTACATCCTGCCAGGGTAGCGGGATTGTCCGAAAGGGTTACCGCTGCCCTGGAACATAAAGGGCTAAGGAAGGAACACGGGTGGGTTTTAGTCAGTAAGAGTCTGACACTCCCTCCTGCTCCACCCAGGGCGGGAGGAGTCATTTGATGATTTCCCATCCTCAAAAAAAAAAAAAGGCACTAATCTACATGGTCCTCACATATTGACTACTAAGATTACCTATGTCTGGACTTTAAACGAGACTGACCCCTGAGTTTGTTTCGCCTTTTTCCTCAGGGGAACCTAGATGGAGTCGACATTTCCTATCCAACTAAGATAAGAGATGTCGTGGGTTCTTAGTGTCATTAACATGACGTGTAAAAGTGATTCCTATATAATTATGTTTCTGACGTTACTTTGCCTCTAAAAAATTATTCGTCCGAAACACCACTCAAAAATATTAATGATAATGAAATTCCGGTTCCGACCGGACGAAACGCCTACTAAGCCTTATCGGAGAATAAACAATTGCATTTATTTTCAACGGAAGTTATGAGAAAAGGGCATCTATTATGAGATCTTCAAGCAATAGAAAAAGTTGGTACTAATATTCCCAGGTGGAAAGTACTCTGATGATTCTAGGAAGTAATTAGGAGGTTTACGCAAACTTATCTCACCATCTTACTAAAGAGACTTAATCATTAGCTGGGTCCCACACAAATAAGGAAGGAATTTATTATTTAGGTACTAGTAACCCGCCCCTGCTTCACACTGTTTTTACGACTTGGCAAAACAAAGAGATTTCTTTATCATCTTTGACATATCTCGGGACCCTGGGATCCCGGAACTTTGGAAGGCGTACCAGGGGCCGAAGGCAACGCGCAGAAACCCTTTAAGCAATTTTAAATGATGAGAAGACACCAATAGACGATTATCTCTGTAAGCACTAAGCAAGTATAATACACTGCCAAGCAATGAAAAAGTTCCACCCACAAAATGCCGACAAACACCTTAATATCTCCTAAGACATATAATTCAAAATTTGAACACAATATTTACGTTTCTAGTTGGTAATATTCTGATGCGCTGTTAAATGTACTTCAATATTGCAGACGGCGTCATTAAGCTAGCCTTTCCCGTTTAAGAATAATTTGGTGCTTGTCACTGGAACTTTTTCATTGCTCGCGAGTGTATATTTATTACACTGATTAATTACTATTTTTACAAGGTAACCCTAAAATATATATACATTTTATACAAGTATACAAATAAAAAAATATAAAAAAGGCAGGAGCACATTGGGCATCAAAAAATTCGTCCGCATCGCTGTCAATGGATGGCTTTGGATGGTAATGCTGATTCTTTGGGCTAAAAATATGCTAGCCTTCTGGTCACGTGAAGAGTCAACCAACCGCTTGGCAATGTCCCGAAAAATTCCATGAGCATTCGGACCCCAAGGCCCTAATGTTTCAACCCCAAACGGCTCAAACATATAGCTCCCAATACTAATAATTTATTACATGAGTATGGCATATTGTTACCTGGATCATAAAATTTTTACGACCAACTATGTTTCCTCAATTTGTATTTAAAATGTACAATATGAACACTTGAATAAACAACGTTTTTACGTAAAACTTACGATTTTACGAAAAACAAATTGATTTATATTGTTGTCTGAATGCTTGTGGAATATTACATGAACTAATTTTGTGTATAAAGGAGTTTTATAGTTTACAAACAACTATGTATGTAGTTACTTATGACAGTTAAATAGTTTTTTACCTAAAATGTCGGTGTGTCTCCAAATATGCTTCCGGACTCCAACAGTCCTTTCGTAACCTCTGAGAGCTGCAACTGAACAGCAACCTTATTACAACAACAATAAGGATCACTATGATTTTGATAGACTTGACAGTTGCATCAACCCAACAGCAACCTTATTGTCACGAGATTAAAGTTCAAATCAGAGGGTTAAATAACTTTGAATGGACTGTAAATCGAAGCACCCTGCAATTTCTGCATAGAAGTCTATGGCTTTTTAAATGGTCGTGAATTCCAACCCGGAACAATAAGGAAACTAAAATGATGGCCAGTATGCCGCCTTTGAAACTGCATAATATTTTTTTTTTTTTAATCCCCATTATAGCATCTCAGCACTAAAATTATCTATCTATTACCTCAGCCTTCAGCAATGTACACTAGTGCACATCAGACTCTAACATTGCTAAATAAAAATTATCCACTTGCGAGGCGAATCATTTTGTCTTGGCAACAGCTACATTCCACATTACGTTTGCTTTGTCGTGGCTTAGGCTCGTCTGCTTCACTTCAAAAAATAGTAATTGAAGGTTTGTAGTAGGTAGGTACCTAATCGTTACGAATATTCTTCCCAGCCTCTGTAAGGTCAAATAATTTAACTTTCAAATAGTGACTCTTAGGGAGAAGAACCATCAAAGAATCTACAAGACAGAGAAATATTCGCTTATAAATAATAATATAAAAGATATACCAACCTTCATGGACTAGGGGCCTATTTTCGTAGAAGCACGTATAACTAATCATCGCACATTGATAATTCCAAAAGCATCACATCTTCGACCACATGACCTTATTATGATAATCAGTTCTACGAACCGAATACTTCCCGAATCATTTAGGGCGAGACCCAATGACTCAGATGTACACAACAGAGTAAAGATGACGAATGCATGGGAGAAGACAATAGTAAGTATAGTAAATTGTTTCTGTCTTTTAACCAAAATTATAATAAATTATGTCTAAATGGCGTGTGACATCAACATAGACCGACTGCTCTTGCAGTCTTAGTCAACAGTTTGAAGCTACCATTGATAACTGCTGGAGCAGTTGATACCAACTGCTCGTCATTCAAATCTGGTAACTGCGCGAGAGCAGTCGACAGCTCGAGCAGTCAGTGTATGCCTGGCAGTCGCCAGTTGCTTCGGGCGGTCGTGCGGTCAAGCAGTCGCTTGACCACACGACCGCCCGAAGCAGTTGCAACTGCTCAAGCGGTTTCGTGTATGTGTGTACGTAGATGACTGTAGTTCACTCTGCAGTTGCAGCTTGAAGCAATCATCAAAACATTTTTTAAATGAGTTTTCCGGAATTGAATTCAGTTCTCGCCGCGAATTCTCCTTTATAACTTCTACCGAACAAAAATGTGTGCCACGAAGTGGTAATTTGAGTTTAGGAAAAAGAAAGAAGTCTGCTGGAGCCATATCTGGTGAATAAGGTTGCTCGATGGTATTTGTTGAGTTTTTGGTCAGAAATTCGTTCACAATTATGGCCTTGTGCGAAGGCGCATTATCGTGATGCAAAATCCAAGAATTTGCTTTCCACAAGTCTGGCCTTTTTCGTCGAATTTGCTCTCTTAAACGCCGCATGACGCTCAAATAATATTCTTTATTTACCGTTTGACCTTCTGGCAAGAATTCCGAGTGCACAACACCGCGATAGTCAAAGAAAACAGTCAACATGACTTTGACTTTTGATCAACTTTAGCGTGGTTTTTTCGGTTTCGGTTCAGTTGGAAGGCGCCACTCCGAAGCTTGTTGACTAGTTTGCATGTCAAACTCGTAAACCCACGTCTCGTCACCAGTGACAATGCGTTTTATGAATGTTGGGTCGGAATTGACTCCTTCTAGCATATCGCAATACACACTATAATCTAACTAAAAACAGCACTGTACTTAATCTAAACAATAGATGCAACTCAAACTCCGCGCCAAAATGGAAAACAGTTGTGCCAATGTAACAACCAAAAAATAACAAAAAAAAAAAATAATAATAATAATATGGAACCATAAACAAATCACCCATTACCGATACTTTTTTGACTGAAAGGTGTATGTTTGTTCTAACAAATATTGCAACTTCAAGTATATGTATACAAAGACGGAAAGGTGAGTAATTTTAGAGACTTGAACACAGGTACACAACTATCGGTATTTTTAAGACTAAGTAGTCACCCTGTTTCTCATACCTCTATATATTTTTCAAACAAGAATTGACCTTCTCATGAGATCATTCCTTGTAGGCAAGGCGTGTAGTACTGGGTAGTGGGCACTATAATAATAAATAGAACATGGTAACTTCCTTCCTTCCCCATCTGCATGATTTCCTCTTGATAAACAAGAAGTGGGAATTAATTTTATAAACGCGTACCAGAACTAGAAGGTCCTGAGTGCTCTTGAGTTAGCCTTGTGTATCATAAAGGCGTCCTTCACTGGAAGCATTCGCCTGTAATGTAACCTTTAATTGCGACCTAGCCGTGTTACTGCTACCTATTTCATTATTGTATCAACCTATACTGCTGCTTTGAGGGGCTTGTGGCTAAGTAATAACAGCTGCACGGGTCGATCGATCAGGTTAAGCTACGCTTGCTGCGGTTAGTCCGTAGATGGTTGACCATCTCTACATATCAAGACCCCTACGTGTCTCGGAAAGCACGTTAAGCCGTTGGTTCCGGCTGTCATTCTTGGATCTTTGACAGTCGTTACGGATCGACAGAAGCCCGGAAGTCTCACAACCAGTCTTACCTAGGGGTTTCGTATTACCCAGTAACTGGGTTGTGGAGGTCAGATAGGCAGTCGCTCCATGCAAATTACTGGTACTCAGCTGCATCCGTTTAGACGTGCTTTCCGAGGCACTGAGTGGTGTCGTAATGCACCATGCATTTATCCACGAACCTACCGTGGCAAGCTTAGTTAATCTTTCGATTGATCGGTGCAGCTGTTATCATTTAGCCACGAGCCCCGGTTCCACATTACCTGTAAAAGGTGTATAATATTGGAATAAAGGAGATCTTGTATATTGGGCCAACACCATGTACGGTATATATATAAATAGGGAAAAAATAGAGGAATTTCATAAAAATTAAAATTCATCAATTTGAATAAAAGTACAGGCGTACAGAAATTATAATTTGTGAAGTTTTTTAATAAGACAACCCTACTTTATGGTCGCCATGACAGTTGTTTAACATGACGTTTGACGACTTTGACAGTTTCACTTGGTCTTTGTCTGTTTTCTTTCTTGTGATAACAATCAAATGTCATTGTCATAATGACATTTCGCACCAATTGCTGACCCGCTATGTTTATTTTGTGTTGCTTTTCTTGACCAAATTAATTTGAAATTACATAAAAACGAAGTCAAATTATAGAAAATGAACATTAAAAAACAGTTACTGTATTGTATAGCAATATTTACATTTAGTGCTTTATATTGCTGAAACATCTCCTTTATTTATTTATTTATTCAGTAGTACACATACATTTTATACATTTGAGTTGCTAAATGCATTGAGAATTCGTAGATATAATCGCTTCAGCACCTATTATCATCAGTTGGTTTTTATTTTAATTTATTATCTTATCAAGACTAAGAAAATATTTGGATTCACTAATTTGAGATGGCTTAGAAACTGTCAGTCACTGTGTAAATTCCAGTGTCAGTCAAGTTGAGTCTCTTGGTGCTAAAGGTACTTACACAAAACGCAGATTGTCAGCAAATGTAGTGGCACATTATGCGTTTTATCTACATACATGCGAGCCCAGTAGGTGGCCATGACAATCGCGTGTTTTAGGTCGGACACTAATTGGTATGGACATTTTGTACATTCCAACATACAGGGTCAAATTAAATTAGCTAGCAAAACTGCAGAAGTGATGGGCACAGATATGTAAAGATGATAAAACCAAAACTATTTTTTTGATGTCTTCAACAGCAATTAGTGTAGTCTTGAAATATCAATTTAAAAATCTGTTTTTTTTTTTGTACATTTCGCTGACGTGATGGGTATCGATATCTCAACACGATAAAACGATAAAAGGAACAGATTTTCTCGACTCGTACTTCAAGTAACAACATTACCAGCGGACGTTGACAGGAATAAAAAAAGAATTGCTGGTTCATAAATTTTGACCGTGTAGTTATTGCACTTTTTAACAGATTTCAAAAAAAGGAGGAGGTTCTCAATTCGGACGTTTATATATATTTTTTTATGTATATTCGGGCATAACTCCGTCAATAATTTTGCAAATCTGTTCATATACTTATAATAATTTATTATTATTATTATATATGAACAGATTTGCAAAATTAATTTTATGTTCGAAAGAGGTTTATTCCGAAATGGTCCCATTTACATTTCGTAAAGATCTGATGATGAGTTTCGGAGAGGAGACAACGGAACTCTTCAATATATACCAGCAAAACACCGCAATTGCTGCTATCGCATATATATGCACTGTTTATGTAATCACACAACATAACATTACGCCTGTACCCTCAAAAGGGGTACGCAGATGTGTTCAGTAAATCACGTACACCCTCATTTCTGTCAAAGTTGTTATTGGGGTACCTCTAATCTTGCAAGTACCTATATATGAATTTGTGTAAAATAAAAACATTAAAAAAAAAAAAAAAACAACTGACTGACAACGCTGTCCCATAGTTATCTAAATCACCTTTCGCGTGTACTTGTTATATCAACAGTGACGTAAGATAATAATCTAGCAAGAAAAACTTAACTACACGGCAGTGTCATTGACATTTGGTAGTAGGTAGGTACCTATCAACATTGTAGTAAGTAAGTAGGTACCTATCAAATTTGATTTACAGACTTTGTTAACATTCAACTTTGTTTGGCTCCTAAGCTTAGTAACAAAATCGCTAAATACAATTACCAGACTCGCAAAACAGATATGCAAAATACCAGAAACGTAAAATACCAAAAATTCAATCCTAAACAATTTGTATCTATGCATGCTGACGTGAATAATACCAAGCTGTGATTGTCCCAATGCAGGAGCCTCGTCTCACAAAGAGAAGGCACGCTTGCTCAAGACGGGTTGGCGATTTCAGACTTATATTAACTACTAGCTTCTGCCCGCGGCTTCGCCCGCGTGGATGTCGGAAATTATCCCACGGGAACGTGCTAACAGGATAAAAAGTATGTGCTTCCCCAGCATGCCATCTATATCTATGCCAAATCAGAAGTTCAGTGGTTTAGGCGTGAAAATGTAACATACAGTTTCAAGTTCAAATCCTCCCCTTAAAAACCGAATTACCCGTTTTTGTCCCGTCAGTGGTAAATTTTCGACAACTTTACATATTTATTATTAATTATTTTCTGTCAAAAGTATCAATACTGAGTTTCGAGTTACTCAGACCGCACATTCAATTTCTTCGACATAAACTTAACACCCCTATACCCCCCTTTGAGGGGTAGTTTTGAAAAACATAATATAATGATAAACTTTATTACTTACTTAGGCAAATTTCAAGTTTATTAACTAAATGAATAAGATTTTTCATATAAACTGTATCCCCGCATTTCACCCCCACAGGGGTGGAATCGGAAAAAAAAATCGTTTGGGATGTATTCATAACTTGACTCAAAGATTATTTATACTAATTTTCGAGTTAATCAAGCCATGCAGTAAAATCCTCCCCTGAAAAATTGACTACCCCATTTCAGCCTGTCAGGGATAGATTTTCAAAAAACCCTGATACACATTATTCTTTACTTTCAATATTAGGTATAAATACTGAGTTTCGAGTCAACCGGACTGCGCGCTAAAATTCTTCCATACAAACTTTGAAACCCCCCAGTCCCTTATTAGGGGATAGTTTAGCAGAAAAAAAAACTGACAATCTTCATAATTTATTTAGATAAGTATTCGTGCTAAGTTTCAAGTTTATTAACTCAAGGAATAAGATTTTTCATACAAACTTTCATCCCCTATTTCATCCCTTGGGGGGTAGAATTTATCAAAATCCTTTCTTAGCGGATGCCTACGTTCTAACATCTACCTGCATGCCAAATTTCAGCCCGATCCCTCCAGTGGTTTGCTGTGGGCTGTGCGTTGATAGATCACTATGTCAGTCAGTCAGTCAGTCACCTTTGAGTTTTATATTATTTAGAAGATACTTTTCCGGCATAAAAAGTACCCAGTGTGGTGCCCAGGATATTAAAGAATAATTATACCAAGTTTCATCGTAATCGAACCGGTAGTTTTTGCGTGATGCCTGAACAAACAGACAGACAAAAAATTTTTTAATCACATTTTTATGTTCGGTGTCGGTCTAGTAGCACCCCCTGCCATTTATTTTTTTGATATTTTCAATGTACAGAATTTTCACTTCTACAGATTTATTATAAGTATAGATAGACTAGCTGCGCCCCGCGGTTTCACTCACATAAGTTTCGATCCCGTGGGAATAACGGGATAAAAAGTATCCTATGTGTTAATCTTGGTTATAAACTATATCATCATTCAAATCCGAAAATTTTTATTTTTATTTATTTTTTTTTTCATTCAATTTCATCCAAATCCGTTCAGTAGTTTTTGCGTGAAAGAGTAACAGACATCCATCCATCCATCCATCTCTATAAACTTTCACGTTTATACTCGTAATATTATTAGTAGGAAGTTGGAAGTAGGATAGTAGGAACTCCAGGTTTCTTCACGATGTTATCCTTCATCGATATCATTAATATCCAAGATAAACTCAAAAAGTACATATTTTAATGATTTGAAAAGTCACACTGGAACTTAACCAGACTTGAACCTACAAAATAATTTAAAGTGTAAGAAATGCATTCGTTATGCACTGGAACGTTGTCGAGATGATGTTTACGATGACTTAACTACTTTATAAATAAGTGAGTTTAACCATGGGTTTGAATGCTATGCTATTACCAGGCAGTTAATAGGTACTTAACATATCTGTTATTGTATACAATCAAGTATTTTATAATTGTACAGACAGCTGTGCTGCTGGAGAGTTTGTTGCGCCACTTCTTCTTCCCAGCGATAGCACTAGGAAGTGGTGAAGGGTTTTTGGGGGACTGTCTTTTGTAATGTTGTCGTTCGAAAAGTGCTGATTCTCAGTCTAATTTGAATAAATGACTTTTGATTTTGATAAGGATTAGAAATACGCCTGCAAAAATATAACGAGCAACCATCTGCGCATAAATATTTTGTTGTTAGATATTATTGTGGTCACAATTATTTTTTTGTTACCTGTTGTTTCCCGCGAGGCTGATAAACTTGACAAAGACCTTTGCATACGTCAAATCTCTCACAAGATGCAAATCAAAGTAGCAAAGAACAGACGGAATTTGATCACCGTAAAGCTAATCGTCCACGATCACGACGCTACCCAAAATAAATCAGTTACAAACGCAAGTCACCAAAATGTCAAAGAAGTATTGCTATAGCCACCCGTATACGACGAAAAAAATTACGAACTAGATAATAACGCGTTAGTAATTAAAAAAAATACTAAAAATCTTTGTATTTCAATTGTGGTCTGCACACGATCTGACTAGCATAGCGGCAGCGGCGGGTGTCAGCCGCGTGGCAGCACTAGAGTCCGTCTCACAGAAGAAGTCCCGCGGCAGTAGGTAAGTGGAACTAATTATTATTATCTAGTTAACAACCCTCCTACCTCACACACCTTTGTCAATGTCATCATCATCATGATCACCCTACAGCAGTCTAATGCTGGATGTAGGCTTCTCCTATTGCACGCCATTCAACTCGAGTTTTGGCCACTCCCATTCAACTGCTACCAGCCGTCTTGCGAAGATCATAGCTCCAACTAACCTGAGGACATCCTACCTTACGTTTACCGATTCGCGGTCTCCACTCAAGAACATGTCTATCCCAAAGGTCACCGATTCTACAGCTAATGTGGCCGGCCCATTGCCACTTCAGCTTGCTCATTCTGTGATCTATCTCGACAGCTTTGGTTCTCTGCCGGATCACTTCATTGCGGATTAGAACCCTCAGAGAGCCAACAACATCAAGCTTAGCCCGTTCCATAGCTCGCTGAGCGACCTTGAATTTATGGACCAGCCGTATCGTCAGTGTCCACGTTTCGGTTCCGTAAGTCCTAACAGGCAAGACGCACTGTTTGAAGACCATTCTTTCTCATTGCTTTCTCTATGTTAAATTGTGCATTTTAGTAATCTAATGGCGAGAGAATTAAACAAATCATTACCTTTTTAAGATTTCGTCGCACGACAGTGGCGCCGCGTTTACGAGACTTCTTTCGTGAGAGATACTTTAGGTACTTATTTTTCTTTCTTTCTTACAAGTGCTGTGACATTCTGGTTACTCATTGGCGCCGATTCCCTTGTTCACAAACTAAACTAAATTTAAGTTCAATGCATCTTTTTCTTTCTATTTAATTTAGAAAAGGACAGAAGGTACATAATATATTAGTTTAGTCCTGTCAAACTAGTCAGCGCCTGACGTAAATTGACGTATTTTTAGCAGCCATGTTTTTAATCACGTCTAATCTGTCTATGGAATATCTTAATTTGACAGGAGTAAACTAATATTTTATCTTACGTCCTTTTCTTAATGAAATAGAAAGAAAAAGATGCACAGAACTTAAATTTAGTATAGTTTGTGAACAAGGGATCAGGGCCATTGTAGATTTGAGTTCGAAACACGTTACCTTTAAGTAGCGTCGTGGACGTTGGAGCTAAGTCTTAGGGCTGATTTTTCAATCGACAGATAATTCTTATTCTTGGAATAAAATTTTCGTCTGATAGATTCTTTACAGAAGAACTGTCAAAAATTCAAAATTATTCCTCCGATGAAATTATCTGACGTTGGAAAAATCAGCCCTTAAAAGATGAAAAGGTTGAGACAACGAAGGAAACATAAAAAAAAAAACTATTCATTTGATAACTGTTCAAGTGTTTATTATTAACAAGTCTTCATCTTACAATATACTATTTAAAATTATTATCATTATCACATATTTACATTTTATTTCTAATTTTATGCGTTTTCAAAACGCACCATCACGACGGCATCCCGTTATGGAGCCGGTCAGAGTTAAATATTATTTACTAAAGTGACTAACGCCATCTAGTGAGCGATTTTAAATTGTCATTTGTTTTGTTTGGCAGCGACAGTGGCGACATTATAAGCACCGACTCAGTCGTGTTTCGAACGGAAAGTAATAAGGAGGTCCAATTGTGTTAGTTATTTTTAAAACGTTTTGTTTTAGTTAAAACAAATGTAAAATTAATGCAAGTCAATATTTTTGATATAAATATCAAAACGTTTTTGCAATAAAAAATCAGTTGTAATTTTAAATAAATTAAAGAATACATTATTGTTTTATTTAGGGCTAACTTTTCCTTCGACAGACAAGTTTTATTCGTAGAATAAAATTGACGTCTGACAGATTTTGTATGGAAGAACTGCCAAAAATTCAAAATTATTCCTCCAATAAAATTATCTGTCGTTGTCATCAATCCTCCTAAAAAATCAATCACCGAATAACTTTATTCGAGGAAAAATGTTGACAGTTATTAATACAAAAACTGTCAAACGTCAATTTTATTCCTCGAATAAAAGTTATCTGGTCTTAAATCAGCACTTAGGGCGTATTTTTCCAACGCCAGATAATTTTATCCGAGGAATAATTTTGAATGTTTGACAGTTCTTCCAAACAAAATCTGTCGGACGTCAATATTATTCCACGAATAAAAAGTATATGTCGATTGAAAAAGCAGCACTTAATGTTTTAAATAATTTGCACCATTTTTATAATGGTCTCACTACTGCCAATCACAACACCGGTGGCGTTTTTAAGAACTAAAATCCTTTTAGGACTACCTTTTACAAAAGGCACATCAATTTTTAAAGATATTTACATTATTTTTAACAATTATTTTACAAACAATAATTGTTAATTACTATCTAATAATTATGCAATATCATGGCTTGTGAATTATAACTAAAATTCACAATTTAAATTAAACTAAATATAAGTAACTACGTAAAAGAACATAAAGTACAGTCAACTACTTCAGTAACAACCCTGTATTTTAAAGAAAAAAGCAAAAAAGGGTATTATAATAATGCTAAAAAAAAAGTTATAGTCACAGTTAGTAGTATAGTTACCGGCACGTAAGTTGGCAAAAGATTTTGTAGTGGGGGAAGTTCGCGCATGTAAAAATGTATGAAATTGTGCGTGCGCGAACTTCCCCCACTACAAAATCTCTTGTCAACTTAAGTGCCGGTAAGTAGACCCTACATTTATACAGTTTGTAGCTATAATTAATTACAAAAATAATTAACTGTACTCTTTTGTCGATATAGAGAAAACATCTCATAGAAATCGTAAGCCCTGCGCTGGCGATTTTTTTCGTGCACCGGATTTTTAACGTACTGCTAAGCGCCGATAGTTGAAAATCCAACAGTGTGTTTTGTTGAAGCGAATCCAACAGGTCCAGCCTGTTGAATTCTCAATGCTCGGCTCAAGATGAAAATCCAGTGTGCAAAAACATCACCTGTACGTACTTGGGCTACCATTGTCAGTATCGGTGCAGTATCAAGTGTAGGTAAATACTTTTTAATTTATGGATCGATTTCAGACATGATTGCTTTAGTGCCGTTCCGATTTTCCTGTTCCTCATAAGCGTTAAGGGTCATCATCATATACCAGAATGCATGTAAGTTTTGGGTCATTTCCGTGAACCAACAATTCCGTAACATATTTTTCACAACCCGAAGGATTTTTAAAGAAATTCCCAATCCATTGCATCATATGTTTGGAAAATTCGTCTGTTTGACAGTGTAAATAATACAATTAATGTTGTCGAATTGTCAAAATGACAGGTACCTAGTGCCCTTGACTTCAAGGGCACTAGGTACCTGACATTGCGTAATTACCCCATTGCACTGGTTTGAATTTCTATTAAAAATTATGTTACCTCACGGAAATTATGTGATGTCATTAATGACATTCTGTAACGTCTTAAATGAATTGGTTTATCTGATACTGTTCAGTTCAAACTATCCAATAACATTAATCAGATAAATATATAAATCATTAGATTCGCACTACCGCGTGAAAAGATAGTCGTGTTTCTCTGTCGTTTTGACATCTCTGAAACACAATGATGCACCGACTTGACTTGATAGTACGGTGAGGGCAAATCTAGCGATTTAAATCTTTGTGAACAGCACCTTGATGGTGTTACACACTATCAATCTCAATCTGAATCATTTTGAAAGATATTGCTAATCCATTGCTTCATATGTTCGAATAATTTGTTTGCTCAACAACGTTAACAACGCAATGAATGTTGTTGAACTGTCAAAATGAAAGACATTCCTACTGATAGTGTGTTACGCAATTATTACCAAGCAGGGCTCGTTATATTTCTTATCATGGTGATCTTTCTAGGCCCTTAACGTCCGCTGATAAGCACTCACCTTCTTGCATAGCATGCAACAATTCCTGAGACATTTACTTTACTAAATGAATAGTTTCACCAATCAAGAATTACCTTGCAGGTCAATGTTATTGTATATATGATCATCTATTATTTACAAAATATTGCATTTATTTAAAAAAAAAAACATGTTATCTAACAAGAAAAATAAAACGTAACAGTAGTGTTCTTTGAATTGACATTTGACTAAAATGTCCTTCAAATAGTTTATCAATACGGAAGACATTACAATTTATGTTATTTAAAACTGTGAATAACTTATTTGGAACTTACGACATCATACTAATTGATAAGAATACACAACCTTTAGATCATTGTGGAACTCAAAATGATGTTCTACGTATATTTTTATTAGAACACGGAAGCAGGCAGGCAACACTCACACACTCACTAACAAATATCATGTAGGCAAATGCCTACATGATAATAAGTAAGTAAGTAATAAGTAAGTAATATTTCAGATATGTGTTGAGTTAAATAACTCAACACATATCTGAAATATTACTTACTTACATCATAAAAATGACTTACAAAATGAAGTCAGTCTTAAAAGCATTCATTTTCCGAAAAAAAATCGAAAAGCGATATTTTTCTCTATATAGCAGCATTCTATAATATGACATGAACACAAAGCAGTTAATTTTAAGGAACTAAGAAAGCCCGAAAATGCGACCTCAATCGATATGTTTGAATACTTTTAACAGTTTCATCAGAAGTCCGTAGATTTAAAACCCATACAGCGCAAAACAAAGGAGGTTCCTCTACTAACCCAACATTCCAATTGTCATGCAAAAGCAGCTTACGTAACAAGACATAGAACACACAATGTGGAGACAACAATACGCCAATTAATGAAAACACTGGCAATACGAATGCATAAGTGTATTTTGGGACTATCAAATAAATCCTAAATCAGCATCGAAATGAGAAAGTGTTTTGGTTTTCAAACTAACTACTCGTAAATAGTTTTGCAAATCTTTGACTAGCTAAAGTGACTGAACGATTGGATATATTTCTTTGAACGCCATTAGATATACGCAGTTAAATTTACTGACGAGTTGTCATCTCCATCTTGTGTACATATCTGAGACCTTTCTTGTAGAGATGACAAAGATACAAAACAAGTTTAATACACGCAAAATTTAGAGATTTTATCTCATCTGAAATCATTCAGACATAAGAGGTGGGCCCACTTACACCACAAATCACAGAATACGTTTAGCGCTAAACGAATTTAAAACATCGATCTTTTTCTGTCGCTTGAAAATTATAGAGACAGAATTATGTTTTTTTAAAATGTATTTAGCGCCAAACCCATTCAGTGATTTGTCGTGCAAGTGAGCCTTAATCTCACCCGATAATCGACACCATGCTTGAAGAAACCCATGGTCTCGTACCCACTTCTCGACACAAACAGACACTATATACACTCAGTGTATTCAAGTGTCACACTTTCACACAATAACATTAAGATACATAAATTAAATACACAATTATAAATAACTTCACACAATTATAATCACAACATTTAAATATTAAAACAAAAGTGCCCAAAGACATCTGTCTGTATATTTGGGCTCACATTTAAAATTGCTGGCTGGACCATGTATGATACGATTTTAACAACCTCATTCAAGGAAGATTTTGGGGCATCACTGGGGTAGACTATAGATCAGAATGATGTCTACTTTTGCCACAATATATGAAAAGTTTTGGTGAAAGGTAAATCTACAACATTACCACAACCATAAGTAAAACCAAAACCGTTTCATTGCCCTTATAATGAAACGTGACAATTCTTATGAGGTAATTTTAATAAATTCATTCAATTTGTTAATAAATTAGAAAGTAACGACATCTACAAATGCAATAAACAATCTACGGACATCCAGGTAGTGTGGCAACATCTGAGAGGCCTTCGTCCAGTACGGACTGTGACAGATACAAACTACATAATATGTTGGCCAATATGTTAAGGTACGGACTCAATCCTATTATCATCCTTTTTGACCTTACCTGAGAGCTTGGAGTATATTTCGTCGATGGACTTCTGTCTGGTCTCAGGGAAGTAGATGACGGTGTAGAAGCAGGCGACGAAGCAGACGATGGCGAAGAATAGGAAAGTCCAGTGGATGCCGATGAGCTCACAGAGGATTGTGAACCATTTTGTTTGGACAAAGTTGCTCATTTTCGCGCAAACGTTCGCGAAAGCTGATACGGTGCCTCGGAGCTGGAAAAGGAGAACGATTTGTTGAATATTGGTGTTTTGGTATGAAGAGACTTTGAAACGTTTATCTTTGATAGCAGCTATTTTAGCTTTGACTGCTTAGCTTTTACTGTGGTTAAAAGTCTCTTCTAGATTGGTAGTCTAATTCTAAGAAGTATTTATGGTATAGGTACATTAAACTGGTATTCATTCTAACCGTGACTGGACAACACATAATGTATGTCAAATCACTGTTGGAACTGTTAACGATGATGAAGATTAATCTTTGCAATGGAGCGAACAATTCAAAGAGGAATCAAAAGTTAAAATATTTGTAGCGGTAAACTACTGTAAGTTATTATATTAAAGCAATGAGACGTTGAGGAGAGAGATTTTAGAAACAAAAATATTTTTTAGAGCTACATTATAATGATAGGGATAACCAACCTGGAAAGTGAAGAGGTCTGTGATAATAATATACGAAATAGGCTGGAATCCTGCCGCATCAGCGAAGATACACAGACACATGGCCAACACGGGCAGCCAGCCGGGCAGCCAGAAGCCTGATGACGTCATGTAGAACCACGCGGATAGGATCACCATGCCCACGCCGACGGCGAACGATGTTGTTACTAGGAGAAGCTGGAATAGACAGACTAAATATTAGGTATCAATTCTTTTGGTAGAGAATTTACTTTCATGGTGAAATCTGACATCGGCATCGGTACTATTCGCTCTAGGGAAGATGATTGTATCGGACTTTTACCGACTATAATCTACACCTTATGCACCACTTTATGCAAACTGTCTGCATCACCTGCTTAGCAATCAGTTTCCCAAAAATATTTCGGGAACATCTCTTTCCCACCTTAGATATTCCTGATTTTTCAAGTTACACCCATCATAATCCTGTTGGAAATCATGCTACTGGACTCGTACTGGGGATTTCAAAAGATTTCACTAACAGTGACATCAAATCCATCTAACTAGTAGAAGATAGTAAACCTGATAAGTACTAATATGTAGATAAGGAATACTCTCACCTTTCTGCCAGTCTTCTCAACAAAGCAAGTAGCTACAATAGACCCCAACAGCTGCACGACACCGATCATCATGACCTGCTTGTTGGGACTCAGCTTCAGACTGATGGACTCAGAAGCTTTCTCGAACACGAAGCCGGCATAGATGAGCACAATGAGGTAGCCGTCGAATTGTTGTGTTATCTTGATAATGAGCGTTATTATGAAGGCTTTGAAGGTTGGTTTGTCATGCACTGTGGAGGAAGAAACAATAATGGTTAATGATTATTTTGCATTGCTTATGATACGTCATATAATCGTGGCTGGTGGTAATTTTTCAAAATTAGTGTAGTGTGTGTGTAGTATGTAATTAGTTAGTGTTAGGGTTTTAGTAGGTGTTATAAGAAATTTCTAGCTTTTACTGTATGGATTTCGGCCATGGCGGCCAAACGCCGTGGAGAATAGGCGGTGCGGGAGATGTTATATAGCTCAAATTGTGTGCGCAAATACAGGTGCACTCTCTGTTCCCTCACTCTCATAGTCCAATGGAACGGCAACCCGATAAGATTGGAGAGCTCAGGCGCAGGACTAACGGCTTAACGTGTTTTCCGAGGCACAGGGGTAACACACCGCCAATTTCCAAACTCTGGGCTGTTTACTAAGAATTTCCTAATAAAAAACACTGCCTTAACTGGGAATCGAACCCAGGACCCCACGTTCAGCAGCCGCGCTTACAAACACGAGACCAACGGGGCAGTTTTGCCTAGCTATTAGTATCAAAGTATTGTATAGTACAATTGGGGTCAGTAGTTTTATGGTAGGTAAAAAGGTTGCGTTTAAATACGTTTTTACGACTCGTTCTGGCTCCGTACCAAGACAATACTAAGAAAGGTTTGTAAATTAGAAACTTAGGAAATCAAAGGAAGTTTCTTGTATCTTGCCAGACATAATCAATGCACCTCTTCTCTTATCAAAGCAGATGGAAACAGAAATTCCCCTTCAACTTACGGAATTGATATTAATAGTATACTTACTTATAATCTTCCAGACGGACTGTGAATCAGCTTGCGTTTGCTTGTCAACCCTCACAATGCTCTCAATATCTTGTTCAACTCCACGATCCATCACGCTGACACCCCGAAGCCATGCCAGGACAGTCTTGGCTTCCTGTAATGTAAAACATTTACTGGGTTAGTTAGTTATTTTAATGTTTGGTGATGTTGCTGAGTTGAGAGCAATGGTGGTCAAGAGTTATCGGCCCCAACTTACGAGATGTAGGACGTGGGTTCGAACCCCGACATGCGCTTTACTTTGTAGTACCGCTGCTCTCAAAACGGTGAAGGAAAACATCTTGAGGAAATCAGCATGTGCTAAAACCAAAAATTCGAAGACATGTGACATCTACCAACCCGCACTAGGCCCGCATGGTAGATTACAGCCCACTCTCTTTCGAAGAGAGGAGGCCTGTGTCCCAGCAGTGGGAACATTATAGGCTGATTATGCTTGGTAATATATCCCACATTTCTTGCTCGATCAAGACTCTGCTATAACTCATGTCTCCATTGGAATTTTGGAAAGACAAAACGATAAAATATATGAAAAACGGTTGATGTAAGATAATTTTTAATAATTGAATCGCCTTTAAAGATTTATTAGAGGCTTTGATTAAACTGATGTTCAAGATATTAAAAGCTTTGATTGTTAACGTCGAAAGATTAATTGCCCGTAGCCACAAATATTTTGAAATACAGCATTGTAGCCCTCTTAAGTATAAAATCTAGAACAATCAAGCTATACATTTTGAGTTTTAGCTGACCTCGCATTGTATAGATTTATTTTATAATCAAGTCAGCTTATACTGGTAATGCTTGATTTGATGTGTAGCCGTGCGTACCTGAACAGGTATTTTTGCGAAAGACGAAGCGACTCACAAATATTTCGGTTCCATGACCGAGGTAAGTACCTATATTCTGGCAGGTAGGGGCTCGAGGCAAAACAATAACAGCCGCACAGGGCCCCAAGTCTGCTATTTTTATAAATTCGTCATTCCAACACGATCCCAACGTCATTTTGCTAAAAGTTTGTAATCTGCTAAATTCTTAATGTTCGATCATTGATCGGTCAATGGTCTCGTAATAGAATTTTGTTATAATGACATTGTCGTATTGCCATTATTATAAAACCCGTTAGTAGACAAGATTTTCGAAAAACTGCTACTAAATTTGAACCTATAATCATGCTAGATTTCATTTATATATATCTTTACATATTATTTATTAGTGTTTTATGCAATCTGAAGTAGTAAGAAGTTCGTAAATAGCAAAAAATCATTAAATTTATGTGTAACGCTGATAAAATGTGAAACTATACAACTCTATAATATTTTGTCTGTTTATCTGTTAAACTTCGCCCTTCATGGGTACGGCTGCAGTGGCCAAGCACCAGGTCTTGGTGGTTTTCCAAATAATCAATTAGAGTTAAAATTTTCTCAATAAGCACCATTTTGTATAAAATAAATAATTAAAGGCTTCTCTAGTAAAGATAATTTAAATATAGGTACAAACAAAAATCTAATTAAAACACTCAAATGAAAATAAACACAAAACATCGGCCGCTAGAAATAAAAACAAATAAACGTCAGTAAGCAGTATTGTCACATTTGACTTTGATAGTTAGAGAGATAAAATATTATTGAGTCGTATAGTTTCACATTTATCTGCGTTACACATAAATTTAACGTTTTTTGCTATTTACGAACTTCTTACGACTTCAGACTGCATAAAACACTAATAAATAATATGTAAAAATATATAATAATGAAATCTGGCATGAATAAATGTTCAAATTTAGTAGTCGTTTTTCGAAAATCATTTCTACTAACGGGTTTTGACAATGTCATTAAACACAATTCTATTACGAGACCATTGACCGACCAATGATCGCCATTAAGAATTTAGCAGATTACGAACTTTTAGCAAAATAACGTTGGGATCCCGTTGGAATGACGAATTTAGAAAAATAGCAGTCTTGGGGCCCAGGCCGATTATACCTAGATTGATTGATTTACCGAGGTACTTCAGTATATCTGAAGCAATATACGCATTTGTAGAGTTTCTACTTTGTTTTTATGTTTACGTCCTTCATGTTATTATAAATAAATCAATTGATAAATTTATTCACAAGATTATCGATATTACTATTGTTGCAAAAACACCGTCTACCATCGTATTATTAACATAAGAACAGACAATAATTCTTACGGAACTGAATTAATATGACACATAAAGAGAATATTGATGACGCTAGTTTCCGATTTAGCTAGGAAGAGATTGATGTAGGTAAAGTGATTTTTTATTTATTTATTTATTTAAACTTTTCGCACAAAAAGGTACAAAGGCGGACTTAATGCCTTAGGCATTCTCTACCAGTCAACCAAGGGTGGTGAAGAGATTAGATGGCAGGTGCTTTGATTGAGAGCGTCAATTCTAAAAAAAAAAACTCTTAAAACTAGGTACACTAATACATAAATAGTTTATATACACATACATACTATTACTATAATATATACCTACTTATAATATATATATACAAAATCAAGGGAGAGTAGTGTTGAGATGACTCTACGCTATTTTTTTGAAGATTTGTTTTGAAAATAACTCTGCAATTTCCGCTTAAATGCATACCGACTGCTGGCCGTCCTGATATCAAGAGGAAGCGCATTCCAAAGAAGAATGGACTGAATATGAAAAGAAGAATGAACAAAGTCAGACGTATGAGACGGACAGAGTAAGAGAAGATTGTTAGAAGAACGCAGATTCTTAGCGTGTGAAGAACATAGATATTGGAAGTGAGATACGAGATAAGAAGGAGGATTGGGAGAGTTAAGAAGGGAGAAAAGCGTGGTCAAAGCGCGCAAACTCCTTCTTTGGCGAATGGACATCCATTTGAGCTCAGACCTATAGCTCGACACATGGTCATATTTCCTGAGGTTGAATATGAAACGAATACCATTGTTGAGCAATCTGTCGAGCTTATCCAGCAAAACCGCATTCAAGTCAAAGTAGCACACGTCACCATAGTCGATTATAGGGAAAATCAAAGTCTGCATAAGCATGGTCTTCGTCTTAGCGGGCAAAAAGTTTCTCAAACGATACAGGGATCGCAGAGTACCGTTGACCCTTTGACTAACACTAGAGACCTGGCGTTGCCAACTGAGCGTTGAGTCAAGATGCAAACCGAGATCTTTCACAGTAGGTGAAATGGGTATGACGGTACCATTGAAAATAAGAGGTGGAAGAGAGCTAAGCGTCACCCTACCCATCATACGTGAGCTTCCAATTGCAATGGCCTGACACTTCGAGGGGTTTACTGACACCCCGAAACTATCAGACCACTTTTTGATAGCATCTAAGTCCCGGTTTACATCCGCTATAATAATAATAATAATAATTTTTATTTACTCAGACAACCATTGATCCATTACATTAATAATACATTTAAATTGTTAGTATGAACTTAAAAAACTATGCGGTGCTATAGCGTTCGACAAACCTTCTACCCGCTCAGCTGTATATAATTGAAGATCATCGGCATATAGATGATACGAACACCGAAGACAGTGAGTTATAAAATTAATGAAGATGGAGAATAATAATGGAGAAAGAATGCCGCCTTGTGGAACACCAGCATCCAGGTCACGCCAACTCGATGACCTCTCATCAACGCGAACCGACTGCTGACGTCCCCGAAGATAAGAAGAGAACCATTCCAGGGCCTCCGACGAAACCATAAGGTGAGAGAGGATAGAAAGGAGAATATCGTGGCTGACGGCGTTAAAGGCATTGGAGAAATCAATTAATACCAAAACCGTAATTTTAGTATCCTCCATCGCCTCTCTAATGTCACCAGTCACTTTAAGAAGAGCGGAGGCTGTACTGTGCCCAGGCCTGAACCCAGACTGAAAGGAGCTAACGAGGTTGTTCCGATGAACAAAACCCGTAAACTGCTTACGCACGCAGGCCTCGAGTACTTTAGACAGGAATGGGAGAATGGAAATAGGTCGAAAATGACTGGGTAGGGAGGGATTTGAAATTTTTGGGAGTGGGCGGACATAGGCCATACGCCACAGGGATGGGAATTGTCCGGAATCAAGAGAAAAGTTGATGATGTGGGTAATCGGAGGGAGAAGGCTATCAAGGATCCAAACGACCATACTACGACTGATGCCATCATGGCCCACAGCCTTGGATTTTATGGACAGGATGATCTTTTTAATTTCGTCTAAGGTCACCGGAGAGAAGTGAAATGGTTCTATGATGGGACACACCAGGCCAGTGATGAAATCAACCGTCTGGGACAACATTTGGGAATCCAAATGACAAGAGGTTGTAAAGTGACGGTTGATATCATCAAGGCCTATTGTATTAGGAAAATCCACACACCGTGGTCTGCCGATACCAAGAGTACCAAGGAACTTCCAGATATCAGCAGGTGAAGAAGAAGATATGTTCTCGAGAATATGGCGGCGTTTAGCGTTGCGTATCATCTGATTACACCGATTCCTGGCAGCTTTGAAAAAGTTTCGGTTTTCTTCACTGCGATCCTTTTTAAATTTACGAAAGGCCCGATCCCTGCGCCTCATCGCCATACGTACCCCTGTCGTCATCCAAGGAGCAGGAGGACGCCGAAGTTTTATCTGTTTAACAGGGGCGTGTTTGTCGTAGAGAGCAAGTAGTTTTATTACCTAGTTATTGTTATACAGGGTGGCAGGGACATCGACGCGCGACCTGTTTCAGCACATTATTCTCAACACCCTCACGTCGAAAGATTTTATTGGTTTAAAAAAAACAAGTTAGCTGTTCCATACATTTTGACCGCGTAGGTATTGCACTTTCCTATGAAACAGATTTTTTTTTTTTTGATAACCGACAAAAAATTTCTACGCTAAGGGGTCTAAAATCATGTGCTAAATCCATGGTTACAGGGGCCTTACCACGAGCTCTTAACGCGATCCAGTTTAGGCTGTTGGAAAGAGACAGAGCTATACAAGTCGTCTAGCGCCATCTCGATCCCTGAGCGTAAATTGAATCGCGTTAAGAGCTCGTGGTAAGGCCCCAGGTTGCGCGTCGATGTCCCTGACACCCGGTATTATTATTTATTTATTATACAGGGTTATTTTTCAAAGACCAGCCAAATATAAGAATGTGGTACAGACCATCAAACTGAACAACTTTCTCCATGGGACAAATAGCGTAATCGCGAAAATTTTATTAACTGTCCCATAGAAAACTTCAATACCTAAATGTATGGGACGGCTGAATTTTTATTCGCGATTACGATGTTGGTCCCATGGAGAAAGTTGTTCAGTTTGATGGTCTGTACCACATCCTTAAATTTGGCTGGTCTTTAAAAAATAACCCTGTATAATTTATTATTATATTCTAATAGAAATTGATATTCAGTGTTGATCTTAATAAAAAAAAAAAATTATAGTAAAAAGATGTTATTTTATTAACTTATACTCGCGACTTTGTCCGTGTTAGATTTTCTACCTCTGACCCATTGCGTCGCATCGCATCGGCCGCCCGCGCTATTACTTCGTGTTTGCTTAGCGTTCTTTCGAATTTTTTGTCATTTTGTTCGGCTCCTAAGAGTCATAGCGTTATGTTTGATAACCTATAGCCTTTCACAACAATTGGCTAACAAATGAAAAAATAGTTTTTCAAATTCGCCTGGTACTTCCACAGACTAGAACGTTCAAACCAACAAAAAAACACAAACTCTTCAACTTTATTATTAGATTATTAAAGGTAAATGGAATCCAGCTTTTCTTCTTTTTTGCATGCGATTGTGATCTCTTTACATATTTTCTGTGTTAAACGATCACCCAACGGTATATTTTTTATTCGTTCATTTAAATCTTTTGTCTGCATTTTTAATTCTAGACCAATTAATTTTACCGACATAACAGTTTATCTGTCTTTAGGATTAAGTAGACTGCCCTACTTTTTAATTTTTAATGACGGGCTAAGATTTTATAACAAATCCTATTAATATTATAAACGTTAAAGTTTGTATGGATGGATTGATGGATGGATGGATGTTTGTTACTCTTTCACGCCAAAACTACTGAACGGATTTGGATGAAACTTGGCACACAGATAGTTTATAACCAGGATTGACACAGAATAATTTTTATTCCGATATTCCCACGGGATCGAAACTTATGCGGGTGGAACCGTGGGGCGCAGCTAGTACGAATTAAAAAGGAAACGCTCGATATTTACTCAAGAGACGTTTAACACTGCCTAACTTCACTTAATCAGCCTATAATGTGGCTACTGCTGGGACCTCCTCTATATGAGAGGGTATGGGTCATAATCTACCATGCGGGCCCAATGCGCGATGGTAGACTTCACATGTCTTCCGAGTTTTTTGATATAGTACATGCCGGTTTCCTCACGATGGTTTCCTCAAGAGTAATTTTCGTACAAAGGATTACCGTAATTGTATGCTTGCTGGCTGACTCTGTAAGCTGCAACAACATGTTGAGCTTACAAGTTGTGACATAGCCCTTGCATGTGATTATGGCTCGCTTCCAACTTAAGGACTTGCTTCCTAATGGGTATTTGCTAGTATAGGTACACAATGAAATTGGATATCGGAATCACTTTTACACGTCATATTTAATAAAAAGGGATCCCTTCTTTTCGCATAATATTCTTTTTCCTAATATACTTTGGCATAATGATTTTAGCATAATTTGCTTTGCCATATTTTTTTTTGGCATACAGTTTATGTTGGCATAATTATCTTGAAGCGGGGCTTCGTCGACTACGCCTTATTATTATTGTTATGCTTAATAAAGTTATGCTTTAGAATGTATGCTTAATAAAGTTATGCTTTAGAATGTTATGCTTAAAAAATGTATGCTTTAGAATGTTATGCTTAATCATTATTATGATTAGAGAAATTATGCGTAAAAAAATTATGCGTAAATAATTTATGCGAAAATATTACTAGGACAAATAAAAGTATGCCAAGTTATGCTAGGTCTTAAAATTTTATGCAAATGGATAGGGAACCATTTAAAAAGATAGGCTAGATGAGGTCGGCGTTTCCTATCTGAGAAGAAACGCCGAAAAAACTCAGAAGCCACAGTCTCTTTTAAAGTCCAGACATAATCTTGGTCAGGACATGTGAAGACTACGTAGATTGCCACGTAGATCGCCTTTGTACCTTTTTGTGCGAAAAGTTTAAATAAATAAATTGATGTCTGAAATGGTCTTTTAAGGAAAGTACTTCACAGATTTGAGTGGACCAGTAAAATCAGTGCAAGCATTTGTCAGTAATCATGTAGCTCAACTCAGAAATTGAGGAGAAATCGGCTCCTTCAGTGAATACAGGCTTGATACATCTTTGCCATAGATAGACTTTAATTAACTTATAATGGTATGGTTATTACTCACATCAACTTTCCCTTGCTTCACCAGGTACTCAGGAGTCTCAGGCATCGCGAGGAAGATGAAAAACGTCACAGTGGGTACCAGGAGCCCAAGCCACAGCATCGTCTTCACGCTTAGGATGTCTGCACAGACGTAGCTCATCAGGTAGCCGATGTTCCTGGAAGAATAAACAAATGACTGTGGTTGAGTGGTTCCATTTGGAATTGTAAAATGTGAGTATGATTGCTGCACGAGAATAATTATGTGGCCTATAGGCCGGTTGTTCCGGGTCTGTTTAACAGTTTCAAACAGCGAATTTTAAATTACCAGTAAGTCTGCAGTCAAAACTCTTGAGTAAGTTGTTGTGATTTGTTGTACAAAATATTCTGTGATGTCGGCAAAAGTTACATTTCAATAGCTTAAACCGTGATTCACTACAAACTTGCGTGGTATACTGATCTACCGGTCCGGTAGGATATGTAAGGTATTCCACTTAGGGCTGACTTTTCCATCGCCAAATAACTTTTATTCGAGGAATAAAATTGACGTTTGACAGTTTTTGTGTGAAGTAACTGTCAAAATTTCAAAATTATTCCCCGAATAAAGTTATCCGATGTTTGAAAAATCAGCCCCTAGAGCACTGATTTCAACAACACTTGCCCGAACCGCACCTAAGCACTTAAACTAACCGCACTGAAAAAAAATTTTGTAACGTGCGGTTCGAAGGAACAGTTTATCAATATTGTTTGGATAAGTGCCGAAAATAACGGAAAACCTATTTTGACATCAGAACAAGATCGAGGTAAGTTCTTATGAATGTAACAGATGCTTCCAGTGTAATACTTCCAAAGTTTGTGTACAGTCACGAGCACCAATATGCCAACTTGGCAACTTTCAATTGCAATTTTTTCGTGAAATAACGATTGCAACGTTGAAATACGACACATTACATAAAATAATGGGTTCGAAAATGCTGTTTGTAACAAAATAAAATTTCCTTTAAAAAATAAATGAGTAAGTAAATCGCTTTTGAATAAAGTCGAGTGTATACATACTTTTGTTCGTGACTGTATGCCCCTACAACCTAGCTGTAATACTGGAGACATTAACGTTTATTATATACTATTCTAACATTTGGTACAGTTAATGACCCAAGGCTTGTGTACTATTTTTATTTGAAGAAGTAGCTTCTGCCTGCTTCTTCGTCTCCTTGTCGCATCGCATCGTCTGCCCGCTTCTTCGTCTACTCGTCGCATCGCATCGTCTGCCCGTTTCTTCGTCTCCTCGTCGCATCGCATCCTCTGCCCGTTTCTTCGTCTCCTCGTCGCATCGTATCGTCTGCCCGCTTCTTTGTCTCCTCGTCGCATCGCATCGTCTGCCCGTTTCTTCGTCTCCTCGTCGCATCGCATCGTCTGCCCGCTTCTTCGTCTCCTCGTCGCATCGCATCGTCTGCCCGCGCACTTCGTTTTCGCTTAGCGTTCTTTCTTACCTTTTGCTTTATTATTAGTATAGATACAGATGACACTTTTTTCTCAATTGAGAATTCATGAGCTAATAAATTGTTTATCTATTTATTTAATGCTGTTCCCTCAGATAACTTTGTAGTTGTATGTACGCATCAAATATCAATAATAATATACTTCTGTAACAAAGTACCTGCAATCTAATGATTATTCTAAAAGCGGTGCGCAGAGGTCATTACGTAACACAACAATCTGGTCAAGTCTGTTCGTTGAACTATTACATGCATAATTATGTACTTATTTATCTATCTTTAATAAATCATCACGAAGTATTCCCATAGATGTAAGCAAAGGTATATTCCCTGGGAGGGTAAGCAGAGGCATTAGTAGAACACCGACATAAAGCCAGTTATTTCACATCATTCTGCACCAATGATTCCACGTGCTATCTAAACCATAATTGTGCGTGCATCTATGTACGCACGGCTACCCGTCAAGCTATATAAAACCAGTTTGTCTTGGCCTCACTTTGTATGCTATTTTCTCACAATGAACGGTCAGCCAATACTGGTTTTGCATAGCTTGATGTGTAGCCGTGTGTACCAGCTATGAATTTGAACGCTTAGTTTTAAAGCTTCAAGTTATCCCAGGGTTTTATTGTAAAGGTTGGGCGGAAGGAAGTGTACCTAAAGTACACCCACATTTTGCTAGTTATGTTTAAGTCAGGAGGTTAGGAGCCGACCCTATTGCCATCAACCAGGCACAAATCCAGACTGAATCCGGGCTGCTACTGAGAAGTTCCAGACAGAAAAACCCAGTATCACTTTACCCGACCTGGGAATCGAAACCATGACCTCATGATAAACAGAAGCGCTTGCAACCACTAGACTAACGAACAATCCTACTAATATTATAAACGTGAAAGTTTTTATGGATGGATGAATGGATAGATGTTTGTTACTCTTTCACGCAAAAACAACTGAACGGATTTGGATGAAATTTGGCACACAGATGGTTTATAACCAGGATTAACATATAGGATACTTTTTTATCCCGATATTCCCACGGGATCGAAACTTATGCGGGTGACACCGCGGGGCGCAGCTTGTTTAAAATATTTTTTTAAGATAGGTTTTATCAAGTTTGTTGGTACAGTTGTTTTTTTTTTATCTATGATAAATAAATGTTGTAATGTCCTTGCAAAAAGCCTGTATGAAAAGATACATGCCCTGAGGCAATGTGAATGCGAAATGTAGGTGTAATATTACATACATTACGCATACATTTCCCATTGAGTTGGGCAGCCAACTCTTCGGAAGAGGTAGCAGTGGGCAATGGCCCCTGTACCTGAAACGCCACCTTGTTCACTCAACGAAACTGATAATAGTCCAGAAAGGACTGCAGTTATTGAAAGGAAAAAAAAAACTCTTCGGAAGAACAAGACGTGATATTAAGTTATGTTTATTATAAGTAGGCTTGCTTATACGGTTGCTTAACCGTTATAAAAATCGTGACAATCATTATGTTCAGAACAGACAATCATTCCAATAACGATGTAACTATGAAGGATTACAGCATACTTTGTTGTCGTAGGTAACGTAAAGTATCCGGGAAAACCCTTGATAAATTAAGACGTACTAGTATTAATTTTAATATGCAACATATAAATTTTCCTTTAATGAATATGTTATCAAGTCGTGTATCCTTCATTTATTATTAGATAGAAAATATTGTAGTTGTTTACATAGCAGCATATAATTTTCTGTATATTGTGGGATTTTCATAAACTCCTAAACTACCTCGTATGTACAGACGCCAGCACATCAAGTTACTACAATCTGTCAAATTTCTTTAGTAAATTTTCAACTTTATCCCGAAAGCTTTAAGGTTCAAGGTTGAATGGGAAAATTTGACAGTTTCGGGTAGCTTTGGCGTCTGTACACATGTGTTCGAATTAGAAATACGAGAATATCTGTGGCAAGTTTGAGTGTGGTGTAAATTGCCTAGGGTATGTTGAGGCTATTAAGGTTCCACCCTTAATTTCTGCTCTCAATGGTAATAATGGTTATGAGAAAGTTGATATAGCAATGGTCAATATTCATGCCATAATCCCTTTTAGTATAGTATTCTTTCCTTATAACTTATAAACCGTGCACCCGAAGGGAATTCCCATTGGCAAAGATGATGAACTTTCATACCAACTTTTAATCCTTTATTCAACCCCTTTAGGGAATTAATTTTCAAAAAGCCTTCCTTAGAGCTTGCCTTCGTTATAAAAGGAACTCTTGAGCAACATTTAATTCTTGGAGTCTCAGATCCAGTTTACGCTTTGCGTTGTCTGTAAGTGTTTTTTTTTATTAAGTAGGTGATCATAAGAAAAGACTGGTAGGCGTTGGCAAAAACTAATCAACATCGGAAAGTACCAAAGTAAACTTACCTATTCAAAATAAGGAGAGAGCCCAACGCTCCTCTGAGGTCTATATCACTGATTTCCTTCAAGTATATCGGCAGGACTATGTAGCAAGATGAGCAGGGAATACCAGCGACTGCCCGAGCCAGGATCAGGGCCCAAGGCTCCAGACATAGCAGCTTGATCTGCCAGTATATCTGCGGATCGGAGAAAAAGAAAACCATTATCACTACTGCCGTGTCATTTGTTATATAATAATAATAGTAATCTTTATTTATATATAAAAACAAAACAGATTGTAGTACATGTTTGATGTATTTAAAACTGTTGTCCCGAATTTCGAGACAGACGTCCCGGAAAAAATTTAGTCCTAAGGAAGTTTCCGTTTCTTGTCTCTGTTCTTCGAAGTTTAGGCAAATAGGCACTACCTATTCCTATCACTGGTGATGATGCAAAGAGTCTGTTCAGATTCCTGGCCCAAATGTAATTCTTAGCAGTGTGTATTTAAGGACTATCATGTGATTTTGACTATTCGCTGCGCGTCGCGATTCTAAAAGTCCCTAATTAAACAAAAAAGTTGTGAGTTCAAACTCCAAAATCAATAAGCCAAGATGTATTGAGAGTACTCATTAATTATGATATTTGGTCATTATAAAGTTCTCATAAACGACGATAAACTTTCATCAATGCCAATTGGTTAGTGAAAAGCTATAACTAAAGAAGAAAATTGATAAAACAAATGACAATAGCGAGGCATAAAGAATAACAACGGAACAGGCACCCAAGAGATAAAAGACAAGATAAAGGTAACACAAGAAGACGGACAATATCTATCTAGTACTATAAATCGTAGGAAGGAAGGAAGGGAGCTACCGAGTTTAATACATCTAACTTTTTTCTGCACCCGAGTTTACGCTTGAAGTCATTTGAATAGCGACACCCATTATGTTGTAAACTAGAAGACTATATCAAAGTGAACAAGCATCTGAGTTTGTCTTTCCGCATTTAGATCTAACAAAGGCGTTTGACACTGTAAGCTGTATTAATGTTTTCAACTGATTGCCTACAAAAAGAGTGCTCTTAATTTCATGCGTGGGTAAGCTAAAGCGGTGAGTCATATTTCATTGGGAAATCCACTAGGTATTTTTAATCTATTGCTTTTATTTTAGACTAGCTGTGCCCGCGACTTCATTCGCGTAGATAGCGTGTATCAATAATGTGTAGCTTAGAGAAGGTGTAGGTTCCTTCATTGAAAAGGAAGTATTTTTTTCTCTTTTTAAGTTATATTTTTTTGTTGTGCGGAGATTTTCCTGATTTTCTAAAATAAAAGTAGCCTAAGTTACTCCTTATATCATAAGTGAAAGTCTTGAAAAAAGCTGTTAATTTCACATTGCAAACAGACACTGCAATTTTATTTATTTGTATGTATTCATATGTTCATAGTGTATGGTAATATGATACCATATCACACATGGGGTTTCTGCTATCAATCATCATAACATGCTTAGCCTTTCAAACCTTTATGTAGGATGTAGGATCGGTTTCCAATTTAACCGGACGCAGCTGTGTATCTACCAGTATTTTACTTGGAGCGATTGCCTTTCTGACTTCCACAACCCAGTTACTGGTTAACATTCATCATCATCGTGCCTATAATGTTCCAACTGCTGGGACACAGGCCTTCTTTAGGTGAGAGGGAGTGGGCCGTAATCCACCACACGGGCCCAGTGCGGGTTGGTACATGTCACATGTCTTTGAATTTTTGGTTCTAGGACATGCTGATTTCCTCACAATGTTTTCCTTTACCGTTTTGAGAGCAGTGATGATGAAATAATTTACACAAAGCAAGGCGCCTGTCTGGGTTCGAACCTACGACCACCTCGTAAGTCGCGGCCGTTACCACTGGGCAACCACTCCCTTGGCTAACACTATGGAGACTTATTGTCAGACTTTCGGGATTCGGAACTTATGTAAATGTTGTTTTCAAACAAAATTTATTTTCTCAAGCTTTTTTGCACTTTTATTTTCATGTTGTGGTTTATTTATGTATTTTACCATTTATGTACACACATATGTATATAAACAGACAAAAACTGGACAGAAAAACAAAGGTGATGTTTATTTCATAAGAAATCTCTTCCAGCACACCTACAATAGGACAATACATACAGAGATGTAGACAGCGTGTGATAGAGCAAAGGAGACAAAAAAATACATAAAAACAAAAACTTAACAAATATTATGAGAATATACTTTATAGGAAAAAAAAAAAAACAAAAAACGAATGCATTAGACATAACAAAAACAGTTTCTTGACGAATAATGTTGCAGATTCAGGTCAGGTAGGTACTATTTAGAGTCGTTGACATAATAACTGCATAGGTCAAGGTGAATGAACGTGAATTGTCGTATTTACCCGTGTCTGGTACCGCTATGTTAATAATAAATAAATTATAAAGTCAAAAATTTTGTTTTATTAATTTAGGTTACTTATACAGGATGAAATTGAATAGGTACCTACGCCAAATTAAAACATCTAATTCAGCGTGTTATACAGTAAATTTAGAGTACGCGTAGGCAAGCGATTTGGCATCGTCGCCGTCGCGTCGTCGCGCGCCCGTCGAGCGATGAATGGATTGCTTATCGGGCGTGCGATACTTTTATTTTCTTATTTGTTTTGATAGATTATTATATTTTTTTTACTGAAACGCCGATAATTAGTGTTTAGGTACTTAAGGGCTTATTCGAGGAATAAAATTGACGTTTGACAGTTTTTGTATGAAATTACTGTCAACATTTCAAAATTATTCCTCGAATAAAGTTATCAGATGATTAAAAAATCAGCCCAGGGAAATAACTTAGTTTGCACTATCTAAGACGATAAATTACAAGACATGATTTTTTTCAAGAATTTAGATTTGTGATATGACAATTTATAATGATTATGTAACAGTTACTGCACATCTTATTTCGAGTTGGCGCAAGTTTTCAATGTCATCCTGTATACCTATTGATAAATAGGTAATTTCCAAATTCATCAAAACAAGTCCAAACAAGAAGTCTTTGGGAAAACCTAGAACAAATTAAAAGCTTACATCAATCACTACTTAATAATATCCAAATGAAAACACTATTAATTAAAATGTAGTGCATACCAAATCAGATGAAATTAGCACATTATGTGAAAAATTGTTAGCAATAGACATAAAGTCTATTCAAACTTATGTTACAAATAGGTTTTATTTCAAGTTAAGCAAATAGCAACTTTATTAAAATGGCAATTAAATTGATTACAGAGTGACTAGCACTATTGAAAAAGTTATAAAAATGTTTGCAGTTGTAGCGTAAACTCAACTTAATTTTGTGAAATTTAAAGTTATTTTTCCATAAACTCATATTTGTTTACATTTTTGGCAAATAAATCGCGAATGCAGTAATTCCTTTTTTTTGGTTGTTTTTTTTTTAGCTGTAAGTTTTTCATGCTGTAATAAATAAATAAATTGCTAACAATTTTTGACATAATGTTATATTGTTTAGCACCTTATAAAAATAAAAGTTAAATACGGTGGTATGATGATGATACATACGGTCATAGCGTGTACCATCCTACCTATGTTACGTTTTAGACTAAAAAATAGATTTTATCATAGACTCAGATCAGCCGCTCCGTGAAAACTTAGATGAAGTGAGCTAAAAGTGAGCTGTCATTCCGCCTGATGCTATGGGATTGATACTATTGACAGTTCACTTCACGTTCACTTCACCTAAGTTTTCACGGTGAGGTGTTTACAGAATAGCATGGCTGGTAATAAAAAATAAAAAAAATATCTTTATTAACTTTAGTTGTACACAAAACACTTATCTATACACTATGCAGCGTTACAACAAAGGAAAAGTGATTTCGATGAACTCTGGCACCCAAAGTAAGATTTAACTTGTGTTTAGGGTGCCAATATATATAATAAGTTTGCGTTCATGGTGAAAAAAACTAGCTAGCCTAATTGTGTGGAGTTGTGGAAGACACCACTAACTAACTTCTACCCGCGATTTCGACCGCGTAAAATATCTTGTTCCCGACCACCCTTCGCATCGCACAACTTGCGCTATTACTTCTTCTTTGCTTAGCGTTCTTCCGGACATTTTTTGCTTTTGCTCGGCTCCTAAAGGTCCTAGCGTTAAGCACAGCGTCTCTCAAGAATTGAACTAACAAATGTAAAAAGATTTTTTCAAATCCGGTAGTTCCAGAGATTATTACATTAAAACAAACTCTTCAGTTTTATTATTACCTAGTCATCATTTGCCAAGCCTTTTCCCAACAATGTTGGGGTCGGCTTCTAGTCCAACCGGATGCCGCTGAATACCAATATTTTGCATGGAGCGACTGCCTATCTGACCTCCAAGACTCAGTTACCGGATAACACAATACCCCTTGGTAAGACTGGTTGTCGGACTTTCGGGCTTCTGACGACCCGTAACGACTAAATATTCAAGAATGACAGCCAGGACGAACGGGTTAACGTACTTTCCGAGGCATGGAGGGGTGTCGGTAGAGCTCAGAACGGTAAAGCGAATTACTCTTCGCCGGTATGTAAAGACGGTCACCCACCGACGGACCGACCGTGGCAAGCGTAGCTTAACCTGATCGATCAACCCGTGCGGCTGTTAGCCACAGATATAGATTGATCGGCTGTGTTCGATATGAGTCTGATAGAATTTATCTGTTTGGGTTCTTCAGTTTGAACCGATCCAAAAAGTCCCTAATTAAATAAAGAATCTCAAAACGACGAAAGGAAACTTTTCCTATTATACTTTCACTAACTAATCCAAAACTTAAATGACCATCTAGGCTAGTAGCATAATTGTTTCTAAAATTTTCACGATCATCTTTTGCATACAATTTTATTTGAGCAGGAGGTATTCAACTTCATTCAATACATGTCATTGCAGTTCAAGCTTCGAGTTCAAGAGAAAACAAGCTAATTTTAGATTCCTATATTTACCTGATTATACGATGTTCACCCGCATTATTGGAAGCATATTTACCTACAAAGTGTTTTTCTAGTTTTGTAGTTGTGCGTTTAACCTCACCTTGGGACTCGGTTACATTCTTGATAGTGTGGCTGAGTGGCTACGTGGCTACTGACAAAGGATGTAACTTTACATCAATGATGTCAAATTAGAAGCATTTCATTTTGTTTATAAATTGTTTTTCTTTCCTTTTCTTATCTTATCGAAACTTGACGTAAGTACGTATACATTCTTAACCCAATAAAGATGGTTTCTTTTTTAAAAAAAAAAGAACATTATGGTGATGACTGTAGAGATAACAGGGGTCAATTTAGTTAGTAGGAATATAATAAATATAAATTTATCTAGATTATAAAACTCAAAGGTGACTGACTGACTGACATAGTGATCTATCAACGCACAGCCCAAACCACTCGAGGGATCGGGCTGAAATTTGACATGCAAGTAGATGTTATGACGTAGGCATCCGCTAAGAAAGGATTTTGATAAATTCTACCCCCAAGGGGATAAAATAGGGGATGAAAGTTTGTATGAAACTTTGTCAATTTTAAACCGATCGGGCTGAGACTTTGCATGCATATAGCTACTATGACGTAGGCATCCCCTAAGTAAGGATTTTGACACATTCCACCCCTAAGGGGATAAAATAGGGGATGAAAGTTTGTATAAATCTTCTTAGATTTTCGACTGATTAAACTGAAATTAAAGATTGGAGCTACTGAAGACGTCTGTTTAAATAGGATTTTGATAAATTCAACCCCCATGGGGATAAAATAAGGGATGATTGTGGATGTAATTTGCTTGCTCACGATTAAGTTCACCCAATAGCTTGATAGTTTTAGCGCCTAATGACAGATTAGTTAAGAATATTGTGTACAAAGAAGTTTTGTAGGCCCTAATTTTTTACACACGCTAAACAAAAGTAAAGCCGCAAAAAATATACCTAATTTAATAATAATACTTAACGCGAGCGAAGCCGCGGGCAAAAGCTAGTTTATTTATATATTTAATAGGGAAAAACGAACAGTTACACCACAAACATCGTAATAAACATGTAGCAAGAAAAAAAAAGACATTACATATGTGTAGCTCACGACGTTATCCACATCTTAAATACTACAAAATTATTATGGAACTATTTGCACACGAGTGAAACTTAAAAGGCAAAATCTTAAGATTATTTTTAAATGAAAAGAAAAGATAAACACTATTTTACAATAATAAAGAAAGAACAAATCAAGACAACTAAAAATTTAAGCCACTAATTAATTTTATCAATGAGCTTCTAAACTTATTAGCAGACAATGTAAACAAATCCAAAGGACATTGCTCTGCGTCCATACATTGTTGGCCCTGGAGCCAAGAGCATCGGATAATTATGTATTGTATTCTCTATCATTAGTAGATTCTTAAAAGATCTTGTATTTGTAGCGGACTAGCTGCAAAAAAGGTATATTTCAAAAAAAGTATCAGATTTTGAGGTTATAATCTAACCATAACAACGAATATTAAATGTAGGTACCTACGATTTTTCATAGCTCTGAGTGATTTTTAAGAAACTGAAAAGTAGGTAATATCATAATACCTACCTAGATAATTAGGTACCTATGCAGTTGTTTTTCTAAAAAGTGGATGCAAGTGCAAAATTAAAATGCATTTAAACTAACGACGCGACGTGACGTTCACAGCAAAACTAGGGATGTAGTACGACACCACACCAATAATCGATTTTTTCGACTAAGATTTACTGTGTTCTTAAATTATTTCAAACTGTCTGTTACATCACCTTTGTCATATAAACATTACAAGTACCTATGTATGACAATGGTTTATTTTACGCCGAAAGAGAAATGTTATTTTTGTATTAATTGTCGTAAAAATGAATTAGATAATCAAAATAAAAAGTTTTGATTACTGTATAATATTATTCTTACTACCTATTTAAATTGGAGTATGACTGCATACATAAAGTATTCTTATTAGGTTTTTAAAAATACACTTTAGAAAAGAAAACACAATCGATCGAATAATAATTCAATCAATCGATTATAATTGATTGGACATCCCTATTTCACTTCTGACACGACATGACATTAGGCGAAGATGGCGATCTTATGTTATTAGTCACGTTAAATTCTATTAAAAGTACATTTTGGAATACAGCTAGTCCGTGATACAGAAGTATTTGCAACTTAAATAATAAAATAGGCGATTAATTATCGTTTAATCTGATACTCTTTATTGCACAGGGCAAATTTGGACATTGTCCTTTGTGATAAATTTTAAGACCTGCAATGAAAATAGTCCTTCTTCTTTGTCGTCATATCGATGATTCTAAACTATCCTACTAATATTATAAACGTAAAGTTTGTATGGATGGATGGATGTTTGTTACTCTTTCACGCCAAAACTACTGAACGAATTTGGATGAAATTTGGCACACAGTTTGTTTGTAACCAGAATTAACACAATGTAGGATACTTTTTATTCCGATATACCCACGGGATCGACACTTAGGCGGGTGAAACCGCGGGGCGTAGCTGTCAAAATTTTGAATCACAGAGGGCAGGATAGGAGGTTGAGCATATTTGCGACACAGCTTCACATTCACGCCCTGTCGCCATTCCGTCGAGGGACTTTACGAGGTTCGTGAGAGTTATAGGATTACCCCCCATTTGACTATGTTGTACCTTCAGCGGCCCACCTGGCTTTGAAGTTGGTTTAGGGAATTTGCAGTCAGTCGGGGGTTGCGGAAGGATCGTACGTTCCCGCGACCCCCGGCTTAGGTGTGAGATGGAACACCGCACCGGGATGGTTTTTAGTCAGTAAGAGTCTGACAGACCCCTCCCCCAGGGCGAGGAACATCCATGAGGGAAAAATCCATCCAAAAAAAAGAGAATTTGTGGTGGGTCATGACTATTTTAATTGCATGTCTAAATATTAGAATATACTTAAGTAAGTGTCTATATAAGCCATCAAACAATGAAATCTTTTGTTTTCCCCTCAAGTTCGCCCACTCAGTCAGTTCATTAGTGTTATCAACAGTACCTGTTTTATTGCTTATAATTTGAATAACAATATCAATTACGTGAGAAACACAAAGTCTATGAATAAAGGCGGCGTTAAGGCAGGTTTAATGTTTATCCTTTATCTCTTATGAAAGAAACACACTATAAACATGTACAAATGTACCTCTATTAAGTTATATCTACAATAGCAGAATTTTAACTGTTACCTGAGCCCTTAAATCGATGTACTTTGTGGACCCGATGACCTCTCTTTATACTATGCCGATGACCTAAGATTTACAAAAAATGTAATTGGATCACATCAAATTCTTATTCAGTCAACAACATTGGTTTAATAGTAAGCTAAAAGCTTTTCGCTGTAAGACCATCTACTTATTAACGTTGTTTGTATTTCTTTACCATGTTCTTTGTCTTGATCTACTTAAAATATACTTATGTAGGTACTTAATCAGTATCTACGTCTCTTTATTCAAGGCATCTCCTGTCATCGCCATCAAGCCTGTCCATATCAATCAACTCAGCCTATCGCAGTCCACTGCTGGACATAGGCCTCTCCCAGGCTACGGCACACCACCCTGTCCTCCGCCTTTCGCATCCAGTCTGTCCCAGCAACCTTTTAAGGCCTTCGGGCCATCTGGCTGGGGGGCAACCCAAGCTCCGCGCGCGGTTTTCACTCCAGGACTCATCTGTTTCACCGGCCATCAGTCCTTGGCCAGCCTACTGCCAGTTATGTCCACATGCGCAATTGTGTATCTCAAATAATAGCTAAAATGACACGTCTAAGTGTACAATAGCCAGAAAACGTCCCACGTGTCTGAGATTATATGACTAATTACGATAACTAATTAGTTGGCGGAGAAAAACTGAAAACGTAACAATAACTAGTGTGACCTGTCCGTGGATAATGGGAGATTGAGTATTACAAACGGAAAGTGAAGATAACATAGAGGCTAATGTCAATGGCGTAATGGAAGAAGGCAAGTATATAAGGCATGTACCTATTTAATCATCATCATTATCATCATGTACCTAACCTGTTCCCAACTATGTTGGGGTCGGCTTCCAGTCTTACCAGATGCAGCTGAATACCAGTATTTTACATGAAGCGACTGTATATGACATGTATTTAATCGAACCCCAAATAATTCCCATTTAGATTTCCTAAAAATATAAATGGACACTAATATACTAAATATAGCTCGTTTTGTATAATTTTTGCATAATGCTACGACCCTATGCGAGACAGAGCCCCAGCGCTGGCGACAGCCAGCGTTGACGTGATAACGTCAACCCGTGCAGTTCTTGAAAACAGCAAGGGAACTTAAAGCAAAATAGGTGAATGAAGCAGTAACACTTTTTCTGCTGATAACAAAAAAGGTGCAATCACTAATCGGTCATAAATGTAATAAATGACCATAGAATCAGAAACGAATTGGCGATCGAAATGGTTTTTAAGGTTTTTACTGATAGACGCAGACACTACAAATATACAGCTTGCAGAGTATGCAAGCTGAAGTGGCAGTGGGCTGGCCATGTTTGTCGCAGGACTGATGACCGGTGAGGCGAGTCCTGGAGTGGAGACCGCGTAACGGCAAGCGTAGTGTGGGACGCCCCCCAGCTAGATGGACGGACGACCTTAAAAATGTGACTGGGACAGACTTTCTACATTTGAAAGGGCCTACTATGAAGTGCAAAGAATGTTCGGATCGGACCGATACATGGCCGAACTGAATATTATTGAAAACTGCGAAAAAAGTTCGGGTCGGCTCAGTTGGGTCAGGACCATAGTCAATATTCGAAAGAGTGTAGGAGTGTAGGATCGGAACCGACCGAACCAAATAGTAACTTCGTAGCAGGAAACCTCCTTCGCAGGTCCTACTTCGGAGTAGACCCCCTGGAGTCGAGAACGTTCGTAAGACGTTCAAATCATAGTTAATTTGACCGTAATTGTTTTATTTACTTAAAGTCGAAGTATAATTAACCTCTTGTGAACGTGCGAGGAAAAACCACACTATTATAAACGTTGTATACGCGAAATGTAAAACATTTTCTTGATTTCATTTTATACTATATCCTTGAACGGTTTTAGTTTTTTAGCTAAGCTGACAAAATAAGAAAAAAAAAAAACCATCAGGCAGACCAAGGTTCAGGACATACCCTAAAGATCAGAAGACTAAGAGTGAAAATGGTCTGGACACATGATTAGAGAGAAGGGCAAATAGGGCAAAATGGTTACCCAGTGGTACCTAAGAAAGAACAGGAGACCACAGAAAAATTGGGATGATGAAATCACACACATCGCTGGAACAACATAGGGCAGTGGCCAGAGAGAGACAGAAAGGAGGCTGTTGCCGACTGGCCAATGCGCACACAAAACATAAAAACTCCTTCACTTCCACTCCTTCACACCAGTAATCCGCGTTTTAATTCAAACTGCCCTTTAAAAGCTATTTATCATTTCTCCACTTTATTTATTTATTTAAACTTTTCGCACAAAAAGGTACAAAGGCGGACTTAATGCCTTAGGCATTCTCTACCAGTCAACCAAGGGTGGTGAAGAGATTAGATGGCAGGTGCTTTGGTTGAGAGAGACAATAATAATTTTAAAAAAATACTCTTAAAACTAGGTACACAAATACATAAATAGGTTACATACACATACATATTATTACTATAATATATACTTATAATATATATATATATATACAAAATCAAGGGAGAGATGTGTAGAGATGACTCTACGCTATTTTTTTAAAAATTTGTTTTGAAAATAACTCTGCAATTTCTGCTGTGTTATACCACATTATGCTATTAAACTGCTATAATGTTATTATTGGCTAATTCAACTACCTTTTTTAGTTTTTTTTTTATTAGTCGTTAATGTCCCACTGCTGGGCAAAGGCCTCCCTACTCACTTTCCACCTCTCTCTGTCCAGAGCTGCCAAGGACCAATAATAATAATAATAATATTCTTTATTGTTCTCTCATTATCACAAACACAGTACAAAGCCAAGGTAGGTAAAACCTGTATTATATTTGTAACTGTGCGTTTTGTTTGTGCAGAATAAAATATTTTTCTTTCTTTCTTTCTTTATGAAAGGAGTCCAGCTCAACCCGCCATCTCCGTCTGGGCCTGTGACTTATCATAAATTATACTCAAGTCTTCCCTTACCCGAGCACCTGATTATTCTTTTATTTTAGCTAGCAGCGCTCCGCGATTTTACCCGCAAAAGTATCGATCCCGTAGGAATATCGGGATAAAAAGTATGCTATGTGTTATTCTAATGTATAAGCTATGTTACTGTAAAGTTTCATCAAAATCCGTGGGGTAGTTTTTGCGTAAAAGATTAACAAACATCCATCCATCCATCCATCCTTACAAACTTTCGCGTTTATAATATTATTAGGAAGTAGGATAGGATTCAACTACCTTTGACTTACCATAAAAAATAATCAATTAATCTCTTAGGAGTACCTGATTATTTTTATACTTTACATCATAATGTGGCATCACAACTGAAGTGAAATAATGTCAACCTACTTTTGGAGGCCACTGTAATTGCACTGCCTTCAACTTGGTTCCGATTTGAAGCATCGGATACGTTTAATGGCCAGATTAGTTTTACCGTGCAGAAATTAACAGGTTTGTCGAACAAACTCGATTTTTATTGAGGACCGTATAATTTTATTTCATTAACATTATTGCGTCTTATCAGTGCATTCTGAATTAATGGAACTGCTGTGACTGATAACAAAGCTAAGTTTTATAATCTAGTAATTAGTAATTTGTCAAGGTGCACTAGTAACGGTCTGTCATGTGTTCGATTCTTTAAATTATACAATTTGATTGGATGTGGTAAGTTACGGTACTCGTGTACGATGAGACTGAGGGAGGCTACGCATTTTTTCCTGCGTAACACGATTTTTTTTTATTGCTGAATGAATGGGCTTGCTCGTGACCTCGATCACGCCTGGTGGAAAACGATGGGTGAGGTCTATGGTGGAACGAGCGTGCCTAGAAGATGCCTGTTCACGCTTGCTTTGAAAGCATACGAGTTAATTTCAGACGCAACAGAGTTCCACCCTTTGCTCTGCACATAATGAATGTGGAGGCGAGGAGAAGCGCTGAGTACGACTGGTCGATCGATTTTGTATGGAAAGGAATTTTTGTGCCAAATTTTACGTTCTTAGGCTAATAGTTTGGGCTGTGCGCCGATATGTTAGTGAGTCTTTTTCCCCTTTTATTTATTTATTTTACCATTTATGTACCTACACACATATAATTATAAACAGACAAGAAAAAACCGGTTAAGTGCGAATCGGCCTCGCGCACCGAGGGTTCCGTACAAATTTGTAGGTATGTAACTAAAAATTTACGGTTTTCACAATTTTTCCTTTATCTGTGCTATAAGACGTTGCTTCGTACCAAATTTCAAGATTCTGAGCTTACGGGAAGTACCCTGTAGGTTTTGATTACCTTGCGAGTGTCGAAAATTTGCGGAAATTTGCGGCATAAACGACTGTATCTTTTGATTGCGTTGGCTTAGAACTTTGATTTTTTTACAGCTCCAAAGGTCAGTAGACTTGAGTATTTGATATAAATTTCAGCTTGATACCTCCACGCGTTCCTGAGAAAAAAGGCCTTGACAGACAGACGGACGGATGGACAACAAAGTGATCCTATAAGGGTTCCGTTTTTTTTCCTTTTAGATACGGAACCCTAAAAAGAACAGAAAAAAATAGGTGCAGAGGTATATATCATCATCATCATATTCCTGCCCTTATCCCAATTTATTGTTCTCCTTTTATGATTAATATTAAACTAAGGGCTGATTTTTCCAACGCCAGATAACTTTATCGGAGGAATAATTTCGAATTTTGGCTTTTTAATACAGAAACTGTCAGACGTCAATTTTATTCCACGAATAAAAATTATCGGTTGATTGAAAAATCAGCCCTTACATATAAAAAGAAATCTCGAAGGGGCCTGTGACTAAATAATAACAGCCGCTCAGGTAACGTCGATCGATCAGGTTAAGCTACGCTTGCCGCGGCCGCTCTGTGGATGGGTGACCATCTTTTCATATTTTGACGGCACGGTTGGTGCAGTGGTTAAGCGATTGACTGCTGCGCTGTGTGTCGCGGGTTCGATTCCCGCACGGAACAAATATTTGTATGACCTATAGTCCATTTACAATAGCATTAGAAAGAAGTTAAAAAAGGTTATTTTTAATGCACACTTTGTAACAAAAATACAATAAACATTGTTACATTATGATAGACGCCGAATTTATTATGATCTATTTTTACAGCAGCTGTCACACTTAATTGTAACCATTTTAACTATTTATCTTATGAAATTATGTGGCTTTAATTTATTTATATTATATAACTCCAATTTAAAATTACAGTGTCAATGCTAAAAACCTAAAAGAAGCAGGGATGAACAATACTTGGAACGTTATTCGTTTCACTATAATTCTACCGAATTTTATTTTAATTAAGGTGGATGCGCTGCAGTAGCCCGCGAAATCAGACGAATTCGGAGCAATTCTAATTTAAAGGGATGTATTGATGATTTTTAAGGTTAAAATTGTATTATTGCCTACATATTTCTTATTGTTGCGCATCATATTATTTTTATTAAGATACAACTTTATACTGACCTGCAAATTGCAAAAAACGCAAGAAAATTAGAATTTAAGCATCTCCCTTAAAATTGTTTTATCATAACTTTGAAATAAAATGTTTTGCATTCCTGCTTCTACGAGCCTCTTTTTTCTAATGCTATTATAAATGGACTATACATGTATTTGTTCCGAGTCTGGGTGTTTTTCTATCTATAATATGTATGTATTTACAAAAAAAAAAATGTATATAAGTAGTTTATCAGCCATCTTGTTACCATAACACAAGCATTAGGTTGCTTAGCTTGGGACTAGATGGCGCTGTGTGAAATGTCCAGGGATATTATTATTATTACTATTATTATACCGAGACCCCTCCGTGTCTCGGAAAGCACGCTAAGCCATTGGTCCCGGCTGTCATTCGTGGATCTTTGACAGTCGTTACGGGTACTCAGAAGCCCGAAAGTCTGACAACCAGTCGTACCAAAGAGTATCTTATTACCTAGTAACTGGATTGTGGAGGTCAGAAAGGCAGTCGCTCCATGTAAAATGCTGGTATGTAGCTGCATCCGGTTAGACTGGAAGCCGACCTAACATAGTTGGGAAAAGGCTAGACAGATGATGATAAAAAAAAATCTTGAATTTTGACAAGTTGTAAAAACCGACCGAAGTAGAGGCAGGTCGGTAAAAAATAAATGAAAAAAAAGAATTACTTACAATAAGCGACAACGTAGTCACCAACGTCATGAGTTTCCTGCCGAACCGGTCAGTCAGATAACCCATCGGCGCTCCAAAGATGATGGCTGTGATGTACGTCACGGAGGCCATCCAGGATATGTCAGAGCTGGTGTAGGGCTCCGGCGAGGGCCCGTCGTCTGATTGGAGTACTGATATCATGGGGGACAGCCAGCCTTGCACCATACCGAAGCTTAGCAGCGGTATTGTGACTGTGGACAAGAAAGGGTTAAGTTAGTAGGGGCAGGAATCTAGTTGCAGTATATAATTCATGATGATTTATTATACAGCGTGGCGCTACAATGGCGACATTAATTCAATACACGGGTAGGGCTAGTGGCCAGTAATCATAAAAATTATAACAACATAAAAAAATCGTAACTTGAAAACTTCCACCAGCGCCGCTCGCCGACATAGGGCTCTCTCTCTTTCCTTCAATTCGCCTTCTCTTTGCACGATAATTGTTTTAATTACATTGATGCGATGTTATGATCCGTGACCCCGGCAAATGTCCCCTGCGCTACAGTTCTTTAAGTCAGGTTGCTCTAAGATGCTATTTTAGAAAATTGTTAATAAATAAATAAATATTAATGTTTAATTAAATTAAAATATCCTATTCATAAAACTAAAACGCGAAACCGTATATGTGTTTTAAATTGATGTCGCCATTCAAGCGCCAAGTTGTACCTATAGGGTGGCAGGAACAGCGACGCGCAACCTATGGTGAAATTTAACGCCGGTTATAAAAAAAAAATGATGTTCCATACATTTTGGCCGCGTAGGTATTACACCTTTCTATATCTACGCTAGGGACTCACTTATCTATCCCCTCATAACCTATGCACAGTCTGGAAAATTAGACGTTTATTAAATTAAAACACCTACCAACTTAAATTGTCCATACTTTCAAATTCAGTTGTTTGAATTGGCTATAACACGGCAAATTGACGTAATTACATTCGGATTTATAAAATGGACTGTTTGTGTTTAACTGACTTCTTTCGTGCAGTGTAGGGACGAATAAAACATCGTTTGTTTGTGTATTACAAAACAACTGTTAAAATAAAACTAAATCGTATAGAAAATAGTCAAATAAACAAAACCATGCAAAAGTTTAATGAACTCCGTAAATCTAAAAAAATAATATACACATTTGTTTATTTTTGTTATGAATGGGACCAGAATACAAATCAGTTTTATTACGTTTAAGGTCGCACAAGGTTGCATTCTGACACCAACAAGAAAACAATAAGAGTTCCACCTCGCTTCAGAATTCATTATTATTCATGATCTTCATTCGCCTTGCCTTTTCCCAACTATGTTAGAGTCGGTCATAACTAGCTGACCCGGCAAACGTTGTTTTGCCATATAAATTATTTCTAGCTGCCCGGCGCTACTTCGTTCGCGTGGTGTCCTACCCCCCACCCTACTCCTACACTACTCCTACCCTACTCTTACTCTACTCCTACCCTACTCCTAACCTACTCCTACCCTACCCCTACCCTACTCCTACCCTACTCCTACCCTACTCCTACCCTACTCCTAACCTACTCCTACACTACTCCTACCCTACTCCTACCCTACTCCTACCCTACTCCTACTCTATTTCTACCCTACTCCTACCCTACTTCTACCCTACTCCTACCCTACTTCTACCCTACTCTTAACCTACCCCTACACTATGAAAACCCTTAATTTAATACGTGCTTCAATTCGAGTGGACCCGAGTCTACCGTACCGAAGGGACGATCGGCAAATGTTTGACAGAAAAGTAGGTAGAACAGCTTATATGGGAAAATAAAATTGTTGTTTTTACTATTTTCCTCGTAATTTTTCCATATTTTCTCACCGTTTAAACCTTCCCTGGACTACGACAAACATTTCAAAACTAAAAACAGCTAAATCGGCCCAGCCGTTCTCGAGTTTTAGCCAGACAAACGAACAACAATTGAATTTTATATAGATATAGATAAGCAATGATGGATAAGAAATGGTATTGATCCTTCCTCTCAGTGTGCAATAAGAATATCCAGTGAGTATTGAGAAGAATATGGAATATACTAAGTAAGTTTTACCTAAATATAAAATCGTGCAACGCAGTAAGAAATTACTTAACCCCCCTCAGTCTGATCATACACGAGTAATTTACCACATACAACCAATCAGCCTCGCGTTATTCCAACTATGTTGGGGTCAGCTTCCAGTATAACTAGATGCAGCTGAATACCAGTATTTTACATGGAGCGACTGCCTATCTGACCTCCACAGCCCAGTTACTGGGTAACACGACACTCTTCAGTAAGACTGCAGGTTGTCAGAATTTCGGGTTTCTGACTACCCGTGAACTCACACAGACATGGAGATTTCAGCGTAGCCCAATGTCCTATTCCTTATCTACCAAATGCTTAGCTGTAACATGCCTTAGTGCTCATATACACGAGCTACTGCCTCGTTGGGCTCGTGGTTGCAAGCGTGACTGCTGAGCGTGGGGTCCTGGGTTTGATTCCTAGGTCGGACGAAATGCTATTGGGTTTTTGATTAGGAATTTCTTAGTAACAGTTTGGAAGTTGGCGGTTTAATACCCCCGTGCCTAGGAAAGCATGTAAAGCAGTAAGTAGGTCCTGCGCCTGATCTCTCCCCGGTCGTGTCGGATTGCCGTCCCATCGGACTATGAGAGTAAAGGAACAGAGAGTGCACCTGTGTTTACGAACACGCTTGTGCACTATAATGTCTCCTGCGTACCTGGCTAATTTCCGTTGGGATTGGTCACCGTGACTGAAATCGATCGGGAGGCTATTAATATATTAGTTTTATTACATACACGAGCGGCAGATTAGATAATCTGCCGCTGCAGGCAGAGGCAACGGCACGTCGACGCATCGATGACTGCCGCCGACGAGTCGACGACTGGATTTTTTATGTCGACAGCCGGATTTCGAATTTAGTGGCATTATCAGGCATAAAGGAAAATAGAGCTTCTGCCCTTTTTTCTCACGTATATCTGGTAGATACCCATGTAGTAGGTACCTACCTATGTTTATAAATATATTATAGAGAACCTTTAATAATCACTTATCACTAAACTTATCCAGTTTTTGATGTCATTGACATTTATTTTATTTAAATGAACAACCTGGCGCAGTCGTTTATTTCTTAAGATTTTTATTTGTTGTCCAAGAGATGAGAAATCAAGTAAACAGGTGTGAGTCATACTAGAATACATGATGCAAGTAATTTATTCTGAGATAGTTAAAATTACAATATTATTTGTGTTTTGCTCGCCAGACATCCACAAACAAACACAATAACAAAGTTACGTACGGTCAAGGACGTGTTAAGCAAGTTGGCTACCAACTTAAATTGTCCATGTATTCAAATAACAACTGGCATTCTTTCACAGTTGTATGAAATATAGCACAGTCAATTGGCGAAGGGGTTCCAGTTGTTTTCAGGGGTTTATTGTGCGTTTTAATATGCAGGGTGGCAGAGATAGTGACACGAAAATTGAAACCATGAATTCAGCATGATTAGCGTAGAAATACTTCGTCGGTTTTCAAATAAATGAGCTCTTTCATAGAAAAGTGAAACACCTACACGGTCAAAATGTATGGAAAAGCAGCTTTTTTTTTAAATAGTCGACGTCGAATTTTAACGCCCCTGGGGGGTAAAAGATTTTTGTTGGATTTGAAAAATATAGAATAAGTAAATATAGAATAAATAAATAAGAAATTACACGCGGACGAAGTCGCAAGAAGAAGCTAGTAACTCAAACTCTATATTGCATTCATGTGTGTAAAAGTATAAGTGTAGAGAAATTATACCCGCATCAGATACAGTGCAACCTCGATATAACAAATCGGGTCGGCAATCGGGTTAAACTGATGTTTGTTAAATTGAGGTTAGGTTGGTCTAAAATTTGTTATAAAGAGGTAAAAACGTGTCGAAACCTGTGCGACTGAATCACATACTATTGGGAACGTTATATAAAGGTTTTGGGTTGACAAAATTCGTTAATTAGAGGTTTACACTATTTTTTTTGATAGTTGAAAATTCGTTATAAAGAGTTTGTTCGCAAAAAATCTTCGCAATGTAAAGGTATATTTTACATTGACTCTTATGGACAATTCAAGATGATTACAAAGAATTCGTTAAATCGAGGAATTCATTATATTCAGGTACGTTATATTAAGGTTGCACTGTATAACACATCACACAGGAAATGTAGTGCAGCCTAGAAATACACACACATCTACATAAGTACTTATAAGTTGGCTGCGGTTCAAGTTCAATGCTGTGCTGATCCTGATGTAGATAGCGCAATAAGTAAGACTGTTCTTTACAGTGATTACTGTAAGAGCATTTCAGCACAACAGCAGTGCGATTCTGTAACCATCTCACCGTGAAAACTTAGGTAAAATGAGCGTGGAGTGAGCTGTCATTCCAACTAATGATAGGGATTGACACTATTGACAGCTCACTCTAAGTTCACTTCACCTAACTTTTCACAGTAAGATTTTTACAGAATCGATTGGCTGGCATTGATCATGGAATAGCACAATTGAAATACTAATGAAACACCACCTATGCATGCCAATTGTTCCAGATACCAAGCAGTGGAGTTATTTAATAGGTTACCAACTGATTTCAAATTATTAATAAATAGCTTTCAATCTTTTAAAAATAAATTGAAAGCCTTCTTGTTGGAAAAATGTTTACACTCGGTGTCAGAATTTATGACAAATGATAAAGGTAGTCACTTATAATAGTCATTTATAATAATAGCAGTGAACAAGCTTTAAATGATATATATATTTTTTATTTCATTTTTTTTTAATTAAATATTTTTTTTTTGTTTTAAAACTGTGCTCATCACTAGGACCTTGTTGTACTCCTTAACATTTTTGACATTATACCTGCAATTAATTTGACATTATGTTTATTGGTTGACATAATTATTTTAGACTAGACATTTCACATCAACTTTAATTAAGCTTTTATATGTAGGTATTGTTCGTTTTATACGTATTGTTTCTGCATGTGATAATTTTATTAAAATTTAATTCAGTACCTATTGTTTCTGCATATGATAATTTTATTTCATATTTTATGTAATGTTGTAAATTGTTTACGAATAAATAAATGAATGAATGAATACCTGCCAACCCCAATAGGGATGGTGAATTCTGTATGGGGATAAATAATCCGAAATCCACACAAGTGACTACGCAAGCAAACCACTAGTTTTGAATCCTAATTCAATTAATTTTATCTTTTACCTAAAAACTTGCTAACAAAACAAGTAAAATCAGTTTTATTTACAAGGGGTTTTTACCTACCTGGCGGTTCAAGCCCAAAATAACCACCATTACCTTACCATTTTAATACCTACCAATAGATAGGTATTGAAATGGTTCTCTATTTTGGGCTTTTTGGTGGGTATATAATAATACCCACCAAAAAAAAAATCATGACTACCTGCGTATACTACGAAAATACTTGTTTATAATGCTTAGTTACGTTGAATAACTTTTACAAAAACAAAAACATCAATTAAGGATTGCAACATGATTTTTTACAACCAACATTGAACAAGGAAACATTCTGCGACACACTCGTTTTTTGCGCCTTGTTTTTAGTAAAGATGGTCACCCATTCACGGACCAACCCCGGCAAGCGTAGCTTACCCTGATGGATCAACCAGTGCGGCTGTTATTACTTGGCCACGAGCTTAGGTATGGTAATTTACCTACATTAATAAATATGTACTTGCAGTATTTTTTCTCCTTCTACCGTTAAGGGGGATGCGGTAGGTAGCTCGCGAAATACAATTTATTTTACGTTTTTTTTTTTCAATTTGCAGGTCACTGTCAGGTTTTATGTTGAACAAAATATGATTCGCGACCGTAACATGTATTTACAGAATTATAATTATTAAAATCAACAATACAACCCTCTAAGCTCATACTCGTACAATCCTATTGAATGACTATTTCGTGAAATATCAATATATCGCTTTTAGCGATAAGACCGCTCATTGTGCCACCCTATGCAAAACTTCTACTTGTAGGTACCTATATCTGTAATTCATATGGTGTACATAATAAAAACGTGTGGGGTCGGAGGACCCAGGACCAGGCAGGAACGAAGTTCAAAATAAAATTCCAAGATGGCGGCAGCGAAAATGTCAAAATGACGACAATTTAAATTTTTTTGCAGCCTCCATCTTGGATTTTCATTTTAACCTCACTATTGGCTTTAGCACCCTCGAAAACCATGTAAACTATCTCGGTCTCTCTCTTTCTATTCCATAAATGAAAAGTCGAGATATCGTCACGTAACGAAAATGCTTTCTCCCATTTTAGTCCTACTGCAAGTTCCGTAAAAGAACTTTGTTCCAAAATGCATTCTATCTATCTATCTATGTTTGTTGGACTATGCGGCCGCTCACCGGATAATGGAAGCAGCTGCTTAGGCTGTCCGCTATCTACCTCGTACTAAGTTCAACCTATTTTAGTCCAATCTCGTTTCAATCGGTCGATTATTTTCAAAGCTAAAAATAAACTGCAGAAAGGAATGCTGTGCACAACCTGACACATCCGATACAGACTGGTAATGCTGTCCAACCTGATATTAATGAATGGAAAGGTAATTACACCGACGTCTTGTTGAAGAAACGATGTTTGAACACGAAAACAATCCATTGATACTGGTTATGCTGGGTTGATTAAAAATAATGTTAAGATAATTATTGAGGCTAAGTTGTATTTGAATGAGGAGGGGCGTTACTTTGCCACAGATAAAATTAACGAAAATGTTTACATGTGATATCGCAGACTTTCCCTTAAAGCTTTGCATTACCAGTACCTACATTTTAAATAAACATTAAACTTTGTTTACCACATATTTTTTATATGATTTTTATAAGGGGTTTAATCTTATAATCGAAAGCTTGAATCATGTGACGCATCTACAAACCTGTCCCTTGTATTTGGGACAAACTTTACTTATAAGGAAAAAGTTGATGCAAATTGTTTGATACCCATGTCATTGCACTAAAATTGTAAATCAATCCCTCTCACAGAGAGGAGGCCTTTGTCCCAGCTGTGGGAACATTTATAGGCTGATTATGTATTTGATTAAATTATCAACTTCTCAAAAAGATGAATGAAAACGTGCCTATTAATTGGAGGCTGATAATTATAAGTTTAGTGAGGATTTTAGGCCACTTTTATATACCCCCCTCCCCCTTAGTGATACGTCGTGTGGTTTGAGGCTACTCCTATTGCTCACCTCCCAGGATCACGTGTATTTTTTGTTATTGAAAAAAACATTATTTTTTAGAATCTGGGTTATTGAAATTAAGAAAAAAATTGCACTTCGTCGCATGAAATAAAATACACGTGACTGTTGCATTATTCCATCCCCCCGCATAATGATTTTTTTTCTGACCTTCTGCTGTTCACACCTCAAGTGATTGTCCTGCTGTAAAATCTTGACATAAAATTAGTTTAAGAAATCTGTTAGGTACAGACGCCAGCAGGTCAAGCTACCCGAAACTGTCAAATTTTCCCAATCAACTTTCAACCTTAATGCTTTAGCGAAAAAGTTGAAAATCTATTACTTAAAGAAATTTGACAGATTGTAGTAGCTTGATGTGCTGGCGTCTGTACGTTAATTAATCAATCGCAACAAATTATTGTGGATGTGGCACGTTTTGCTGTCAAAGATTTCAACTCTACTGTCGGACTTTTTGGGGCTTTAAGTATTTAGATACACATGAGCCATTTATATACGTTTGGGGCTTTCCAAAGAGTCCCCGTACGTATCCAATACGTAACGCCCCAAAGACTGTGATCTTTTTATCATGACCAAAATGATTAGTAAGTCAGAGTCACGTCAATCTAAATCCATTGATGAATTGCTCTTCGTTAAATCATTACCTACCTATAACTAGGACCTGTGAAGGGCTAGACGAGCCCTTCGAGGTTACCTCGAAGGACTCGGGAGGAATCAAACAACGATACGATTCCTTCAAGTTTATATTGACAGAAGGTCTTTACATAATATTTCCGACTAAACTAGCCCTGACTTTTCTAAACAAAAATCCTAATAAAATAAAATATTTGACACCCCATTCTAAACTTGCTTGAATGTTCGAATGGAACCCGCGCTAAATTATAGCCAGCCTACACTACATAAGGTTGACTTTGGCGGACAACCTTTACAGTACCTATAGCCTATGAGAATAGTATAGCTCAGTCAATCAAACGCAAAATAGTCAACAGTATAATTTTGACATTAGGGTCGTTCGTGTAATGTACCGTTAATTTCCATCATTAAAACGTCACAGTAGGATACTGTAGTAAATAATGAGTAAATGGAGAAAATAATAAGGTAAATACTGCTTGTGAACGGGTAGAAATTGTCAGAGAGCACGAACACGGAGAGGAATTAGGACTTAATGAGTAGACACGCGATTTTACGATAAATACAATAATTGAATGGGATTTAATGGTGTAAGTATGGCTTAAATAAGATGCATTATTGGATGCTCGGTTATCACAGAAGCATAACTCTCTGTGAGAGGGAGTGGGCTGTGATCCACCATGCGGGCCCATGATAATCAAATGAGCGACTTAAACTAAATGGCGTAAAAACAATTCAGACCACCTGCACCGGGACAACGCAGAAAAGACGACATCATGACCCTCGCTAAGCGGCTCCGTCATATTTAGCTTAGCAATAAGGAAGCTGTTACCAATTCTCACATCTACTTATTAGTTCATTTATGATAATTGTGTATTCTTCTAGGACTTTAGGTATGTCAATTTTTTGTATTCATTTTTTACGAGCATTGATTATGCATAATCAGCCAATGACGTTCCCACTGCTGGGACACAGGCCTCCTCTCTGTGCGAGGGAGTGGTCTGTAATCGACCACGCGGGCCCAGTGCGGGTTGGTAGTGATGTCACGTCTTTGAATTTTTGGCCCTAGGACATGCCGGTTTCCTCACGATGTTTTGCTTCACCGTTTTCGAGAGCAATGGTGATGAAATAAATTATACATAGTAATGCGCCTGCCTGAGTTCGTACCCACGACCGTATTCGTAAGTCCGGGCAAATACCACTGGACCACCACTGCTCTCTCAGAATCTGCGTAATGACATCACAATACGAAACCTTTATAACCTGTTTGATAAGGTAAATTTCGTGTAAATTGGGACCTGTTACGGTGTTTGCGATGGTGATTTCAATAAGTCGTTTGGTAGCAACTTGTATTCAATGCACGGGTACTGACTGCATATTTATTTGAACGTTCAGAATTTCGATTTTCATTTGAGTCTTTTGCGGTAGTCTTTTCTGATCCTTGAACTAAGTATAATATGACTATTTTTCTCCTCATTTTTACTTTCTAATATTCATTGAGTAGTTTTTAAGAAACTACATTTGAAGCTCATTTGATAGAACCGTTGAATAATGTAATTGAATATCTAGTGTACCGAGGAGCAGCTGTAGCCCAGTGGTAATGTCTGCGACGCTGCTGCACTGCTCTCAAAACGGTGAACGAAATCATCGTGAGGAACCTGTGTCCTAGATCCAAATAATCGAAAACATGTGACATCTACCAACCCGCACTGGGCCCGCGTGGTGGATTACGGGCCACTCCCTCTCACAGAGAGGAGACCTGTGTTCCAGCAGTGGGAACATTATAGGCTGATTTTGCTATTTTATGCCGAGTGCCGTGTCAAACGCAATGAGAATCAGTTATGTCAAGATATAAAAATTATTATTTTTTTTATTTTTTATTTATTATTTCTATATTATTATTTTTTAATATTATTATTTTCATTTATTATTGTTATTTTTTTATTTTTTTTATTTTTTATTGCTACCCTGCTTGGTGAATTACGAAGGCTGTTCTAATGCACCTCAGGCTAAGTTCTCTCTACATTTCTAAGCTGCATTTTGCCATCGCCACGAGAAGAGAAAAGAGAAAACAAAATACGCAATAATCAAGATTTTGGCGATGCGACAGACAAGTTCACTGACCCCGGAAATTTGTTTAATATATTATATATACTATTATACATATTAATGACACCGTACCAAGAATTTGAAGAATTTGTTATAAAAAAAAACTGACTATCGTTATCAACGACTTTCACTCATTGGGAGATTGTACGGCATACGACCATATAAAGTATTAAAGCATACCTACCATATGCGAAGGAATTCAGAGACGGCGCCATTTAATTTAAGACGAAAACCTGTTAATTGTTGGCCTGGATTGTAAAATTGGGGTCTTGTTAAAGATTTTCTTTTTTTTTTTGCTCGAGAGATCTGTTAAGTCTGACTTCTTGATATAATAGGTAAGCATTCGTACTTTTTATTTTTGTATGGCGAATTTGTTGTATTCTATAGACTTACACACACATTCACAACGTGTTTGTACACTTGGTTACCACAAGTAAAGCACGCGTCGCTTCGTGAGATAGAGGGATGGCGCTAGGGTGTGGACACACGTTGCATCCCATACCAAAGGCCTACCTTTCAAGGCATTATGATCATTCCGTCTGGTGTCTTCCCATCGTCGCGTGACAAGCCATTGGGTTCTAAAACAGCTGGGACACCGGAGAATTTTTGTGAATATTTTTAAATGAAGTATTAATCGAATTTTGTTCCTGATTGTAGCCACTAAGCACAGAAACAGGCCAAACAAAACGATTTAAAAATACGTACGAGTCTACTAGACTAACAAGACTTTGAGACACTTAAATGATAGTTAGAAGTCTAGGAGACTACAAAATAGATTGATTGACAGACAGAAAACTTGACGTAAGTGTGCAGGACAGTGACCTTCATGTATTTATGCATCACTTAATCAAAGCAACCACAAATTACGTGGTCATGTAATATGATAGAAATTGGTGTTAGGTGTCCATTCATGTTATTACATATTGTTGTGTGCATATCGCAACAAATACGTATGCTGTGAGAATTTAACTTAGAACTTATACAGGGTTAGTTTTCAAAGCCCAACCAAATTTGAGGGTGTTGTACAGACCATCAGACTAAACAATTTTCTCCATGGGACCAACATTGTAATCTTTACATTTTTCATGATTAAGATGTTGGTCCCATGGAGACATTTGTTCAGTTCAACGGCATGAGCGATTGTACGAGGTCGTAGATACAAATCTGGGTTTGGTACGTGCCCTTCATGCTTCTGTCTTTTTATACTCATATGTACTCTCTGTTTATCTTTGACATCACAGATATCGGTAAAGGAAAACATCGTGAGGTAACCTGGAATTTTAATTAATATAGGTCCAAAATAGCTAACCCGCATCGAGCAAGCGTTGTTATCAATGGTACTTCTATGATTATTTATTTTTAAAGATTGTTATTTATAATCATGCTGTTCATGCTAATACGAAAGAAAAAGAGTCATTTATCGAATGATGCACTCCGAAACTCCCAACTGATGATAAACGAACAGAAAGTCAAGCTAACAGGCGAATTGAGGGAGTACTATATATATATAGGTACCTACACCTCTGCCTATCCCCTCGGGAATTACAGGCGTAATGTTATGTTATTCAAATTACAATGCATTTGCAAATAATGGTTAAACGATATGCAGATGTTTCAGATTCATGTAATAATTTTATCCCACAGTGTTGGTATCACCATATTTTGCCTTTCTGCATGCATCTGCCTAGCCTTTTCCCAACGTTGGGGTCGGCTTCCAGTCTAACCGGATGCACCTGAATACCAGTGTTTTACATGGAGTGACTGACTATCTGACCTCCACAACCCAGTAACTAGGTAATACGATACCCCTTAGTAAGACTGGATCTTTCGGCATGCAAAGTACATAAAAAGGAAACAATAGAATTAAAACTAAACAAAATAAAATTAAGAAAAGGATAAATAACAATAGTTTCAAAATAAATTATAAAAATAAATCCTACAGTTTATCCTGCAAATATTCAGAAATACTGTAATATGCTTTATGCTATGTTAAAGTCAAGCTAGTCTGCACTTATGAGTGCAGACTAGCTTGACTTTAATGACGTCGAAGTTGCTGATCATCTTCAAGGCAAAAATCTTCATCTTCATCCTCAGACCTTCCGTGATGTACCACATTTGCATAGAAATTAATCTCGTTTATACCATAATTTAAATGCTTCAAAGGTCATAGGCCTGACTTCCGGATTCATCACAATCCATTTACTTTAACTGCCACAAATGGGTCCTATGGTATTTTAATGAAGATTCTTCAAAGTGTTGGATGTAAAATGTACCTTGTTAGTAGTTGGAGTTAGAACTGTAATCGTCCAACCATGAACTCGTTCGTGAACTTGAACTCGTGTGGTAGCAAGCAATTAAAACCACGTGTAATTATTTATTATGTAAGTGCAATTAAAATCCGAATATGGTTTTGCTTGAGTAGGAAACGCATAAATAACTAAAAGAGTGATGAATATAAAATTGTTGATGGATGGAGAGGAAGACCAAAGATGGATGGATTGTGTGAGGGATGATACGGATGGGCACGCCACAATTGCAGTGATAAGTCCCCTCTTTGAGGAGTGGCTAGAGAGGCGCCACGGCGCCCTCACCTTCCGCCTGACACAGGTCCTCACCGGACACGGTTGTTTCGGGAGGTTCCTGTTCAGGATAAAGCGGGAGGAAATGCCAGAGTGTCACCACCAGGGTGTGACATGGTGGACGGTGGAGGTCTGCCCGGCTTGGGCGGAGCACCGCCGCGTCCTCGTGGCGGCGATCGGCGGCGGCGATCTCTCGCGTCCGGCCCTGGTCCAGACCATGGTATGGAGCGAGAGTGCATGGGAGGCCGTCACCTCCTTTTGCGAAGCAGTAATGCTCGCGAAGGAGGAGGCGGAGCGCGTGAGGGAGAGGCAATCTCTGCACCCTCACGCTCCTAATCGCCGCAGGAGACGCCCTGGATGGGAGTCAACAGCCGACTCCCGGCCACCGTAGGTGCGAGCTTGCGGGCGGTGAGCAATGGGCAGCTCGCCGCCCGGTCGACGGCACGTTGTGTTCCACGCGCGCCTCAAAGAGATGTCAGCACGAACTGACGGGGTCTGCTAATGCTGATGCCTGCCACGGCCGCGGGTTGTTCGAAAGAGATACCGTGGCCTCTGGCACAAGCAACTGAAGGAACACGGGTGGGTTTTAGTCAGTAAAAGACTGACACGCCCTTCCGCTCAGCCCAGAGCGGGAGAGGTCATTTGATGAGTTCCCACCCAAAAAAAAAGGGATGATACGAAAAAAAAGGACTGAATCAAGGAATGACGGCTGACAGGGGAATGGAAGAAGAGGGGTAATTGCGTAACACACTATCAGTAGCAATGGCTTTCATTTTGACAGTTCAACAACATTCATTGAGTTATTAACGTTGTTGAGCAGACAAATTTTTCGAACATGTGAAGCAATGGATTAGCAATACTCGTATCCTTCAAAATGATTCAAATTATGATTTAAAGTGTATTACGTAATTAGAATGCAGGTGAAATATATAGGTACCTGGTTACATAGGTACGGCTAAACTGAAACACCTGAAGGTTTCAGGCTAAAAGTGCCGATTAGCTTGAAAACTTCCTCGTCTGAGCATGAACAACTTTCAACTTACTGATACAAAGGTCTTCGTATAGATAATCATGATAATGCCTCATATCACACTAATATTATAAAGGCGAAAGTTTGTGAGTGTGTGTGTGTGCGTGTGTGTTTGTATGTTTGTTACTTCTTCACGCTCAAACGGTTGAACGGATTTGGATGAAATTTTGCACACAGATAGTTTATAGCCAGTATTAACACATAGGCTACTTTTTATCCCGATATTCTCACGGGATCGAAACTTATGCGGGTGAAACCGCAGGGCGCAGCTAGTATATGTATAAATAAATGAATATATCACTTTTGGTAATATCGCAGAATATGCGTCGCAAATATATTTCGTTCTGTGTGTTGTTTGTTTTGTTTCTTTCGTTGTGTTCTGTGTGTTTGTTCCGTTTGGTTGTGTTTGTCTAGTTCTAGAAAAACAAGGAAGCTAGTAATCTTGGTAATTAGTTAATTAAATTTTATGATATTTTGAAACAAAAACGTTAATATTATACCGTGGGGTGTATATCATTTTATGTTTAATTTAAACTCGAATACTGAGAATTTAATTTAAATGTTGTATTATTATGAATCAACTGTTCGTTAAAAAAGAAACATATTTTAGTCGAGCAAAAAATCCAGTGTTTATTCATATTTTATGGAAAATCTATATTAACAATATCCGATTTATTTCAGAAGTAACCAGTAATTTTCTTTAAAAACTTTTCAAGGAAAATTTTAGTTGTGTACTAAAATTTTCCTTAAGTAAAAGTATCCATGTATGTAGGTACAAAAAATTTTCAAAGACTGAAGAGTTTTGTGATCATAAACATAAAGACAGCACCGACGGAAAAATCAATGGAAGGCCTAGGCAGTGGCACCTCAGCATCTGCCTAGCCTTTTCCCAACTATGTTGGGGTCGGCTTCCAGTCTAACCGGATGCAGTTGAATACCAGTATTTTACATGGAGCGACTGCCTATCTAACCTCCTCAACCCAGTTACTGGGCAATATAATACCACTTGGTAAGACTGGTTGTCAGACTTTCGGGCTTCTGACCACACGTAACTACTGTCAAAGATCCACGAACGACAGCTGGGATCAACGTTTTAACGTGCTTTCCGAGGCATGGAGGGACCTCGTTATATAAAGATACCCCAACCGTGGCAAGGGTAGCTTAACCTGAAGGCCAATTTTCGTAATTTAAAACGTTCAAAATTCAGTCGCAGTCTTATCTCGGCGACAAATAAATGTCAACATGTAGAGAAATTAGACGTATTTTTGACAGATTGAGACTGAGATCAGACTGTGAACATTCTTAAAATTACGAGAATTGCCCCCAGATCTATCGACCCGTGTGGCTGTTATTACTTAGCCACGGGGCCCTCCATTGTAGACCTACCTTTTATCAGTAACTATCACATGTTAACTGGCCCGATATTTCTTTGCTTTGTACACGAAAAACTGTGTCTTTTCTCTTGTCTGCCAAAGTACCTATTATACAATGCTCATCACATAATACACTTGTTCGCACGAAAATTATCCAGTTTGGACACTGAAAGATTCATGAAAAATTCATAGACTTGCCCCAATTAAGTAGGTATATGGTTGGAAGGACATACGATAAAAAATACATAATGTAACCATCTATATTATACATTATCTACCTGATATATGTATATGTAAGCAATTAATAAGTTAGCGTTGGTTACCATATAATTCTGATAGTTACGTGTGTTCTAAACTACCAACTGTAACAGTTTGAGAGTGCAAGGTATCAAATAGTGTGCAGGGTGGGGGTGTGTTAGGGTGCGTGTGTGTAGTTGTGTTTAGTATTGAGCGTGTTTATACAATGTGTAACTGAACGAGATCTAGTAAGTAGTTTTTTTAATACGTCTTAAATCGTAAACCGCAATTTACCTTTCTTTCAATCAACTCAACGTAACCCTTCATGGGCGAGTCCGACTCGCACTTGGCCGCTTTTTTCATACAGGTAATGATTTATCCCAAAAATAAAACTACGTAAATCACAGTCACACTTCCGCTGTACAGTCAAAATAAACGAAAACGGACGAAGTACCTATTACGCTAGACCCATATATGTACGTGTGCGTGCATAGATTTGTATGTGACCACATTTTTCTCCCGCAATCAGTATAACTAATTTAATAAATAAACATTGTTTTATACATAATAGTAAAAATTCAGTACATGTATTATGGTTATAACATAATATTGTAATTGGGCTATTTGGTGGTGTGCGTTACTTCATGGACATGTTCTAGGTAGGATAAATATGTATGTAGATATGTAAATAGATAAATCGTTTATTCGGTGCATACAAGAAACATAGCACAACACACAAAAGCACGATTAAATGTGTGTGTATGTGTGTTTTAATGTGTACTTATGTATTTTAACCGTAGATAACTGAATAGTAATTCGGTTATTGACCTAGGTAAATATAGTTGTAAAGAATAGTGCCTAAAGAAAGGTGCTGTCATCGAGGCATAGCTACCTAAGAAATAAGAAGCGATGGCGTGTCGGCTTGGATTCATTCATGTTTGGTTAGAGAAGGCAACACAGAGATCTGGAAGTTTATGGTGGAGAATTTTGACTAGCAGAAATTAGTTGGCGGCATCTACATCGCCACATGTGAACTACGCATCTCACTGACATCACGCAAAATCCTGCATCGCGCAAGCAGAGTTTATCGCGCGACTAGCATACATTTATACAACGCCCCAACATCAATCGTCGGGCAGTAGCCCACCAGATACAACACCCGTTTGGTCGGAGGATCCTCCCATTTCTTTAGAGGATGAGTGAACTTTACACACTGCTCCTCATACCTCTATTATTTTAACTGAAACATTACCAATGCTAAAGATCTGTTTCACATTTTGTGGGATAACTAGATTATCCGCGATTGACCCATTTATGGTGACTTTTCTATCGGAGAAATTCTGAAGTCATCATCATCATCTGCTCAGCTTTTTTCCAACTATGTTGGGATCGGCTTCCAGTGTAACCGGATGCAGCTGAGTACCAGCATTTTACATAGAACGATTGCCTATCTGACCTCCACAACCCAGTTACTGGGTAATACGATACTCCTTGACTGGTTGTCAGACTTTCGGGCTTCTGACTACGCGTAACGACTGTCGAAGAGCCACGAATGATATCCGGAACCAACGGCTTAACGTGCTTTCCGGGACACGGAGGGGTCTCGGTATGTTAATATGGTCACCCATTCACAGACCAACCGCGGCAAGCGTAGCTTAACCTGATCGATCGACCTGTGCGGCTGTTATTATTTATCCACGAGTCCACTCTGCGTGTGAAATAATAATAATTAAGTAGGAAAATAAATTATTTTGTTTTCATTTAGATTATGTGAGAATTTAAATTGTGAAATTCAGGAAACCGCCGACGACGTTCGAATCGTTGACGTTTCCTATGATAAATATTTTATTGTTTATTTAAACAAGTATTTGTTTTATAAACTCGAAAACGTTCAATTTTAAACGGTAAGTCATTGGAAATTGTTTGTTTACTTATTTGTTTTTTTTAACATTTCCTGCGTGAGGTTGTGTTTGTGTTTGTCAAAATAAATGTAAACAATTACAGGTAGCCCGTACATACTTATCGTTGTCTCGTTTTTAAATATTATAAAAACAAGTGCTTATTGTAGGTAAAATTAAGATAATTGAGTAATCAGAGGGTAATTCTTGTAACTTTAAGAACGTTCACAGTCTGATCTCAGTCTTAATCCATCAAAAATACCTCTAATTTTCCTACATTTATGACAAGTTTTTGACATTTGTTTGTCGCCGAGATGAGATTGCGACTAGATTTTGAACGTTTTAAATTACGAGAATTGGCCTTCTGTTACAAAGGCTGCGTGGTTAAACCTTACTTTTAGGTACAGTCAGCCTCAAAACGATTAATCGACAAGAATTCATTTGACTGTCTACAATTTGTGTTCCATAATACTGTGTCAATGATCGACGCGCAATCTGTTACCAAGAATATTCAGCGCATGATTCTGAACCCGTCAAAATATATAACAATCGGCTATTAAAAAAAAAAATTGCTGTTCCATACATTTTCACCGTCTAGGTATTGCACTTTCTATGAAACAGCATATTTTATTTTTGAAACCGACAAAACATTTTTACTAGTCTAGAATTATGTGCTGGATTCATGGTTACAGTTTGCGCGTCGATGTACCCGCCAACCTGTGTTGTATGGCTACGATAAGCACCCAATATGTACAGACGCCAGCACATCAAGCTACTACAATCTGTCAGATTTTTTTAATAGATTTTCAACTTTATCGCTAAGTCATTAAGGTTCAGGGTCGATTGGGAAAATTTGACAGTTTCGGGTAGCTTGACCTGCTGGCGTCTGTATTATGTTTCGTGGCTACACATTGACACAATATTATCTACGGAAAAGAGATTGTAGACAATTAAATTAATTCTTGTCGATACAGTCACGAGCACCAATATGTCAACACTTGGCAACTTTCAATTGCGATTTTTTTCATGAAATAACGAATGCAACGTTGAAATACGACACATTACATAAACATATGGGTTCGAAAATGCTATGTTCGTGACAACATACAATTTCATACAAAAATAAAAGAGTAAATCGCATTTGAATAGAGCAGAGTGTAAACATACTTTTGCTCGTGTCTGTACCTATGTATATATCTTTTTAAGGTACTGACTGTACCTTTAAGGGTCCCCGAAACAATCAATTGCAAATAATTGTTATTGTAGTAAAATTTTCAATCGCTTAAACTTTATTTAGTAGACGATCAATTCAAAATCAAAGTCAAATCATTTATTTCAAATAGGCACATAAAAGACATTTTTGAACGTCAGAATTTACAAAAAATAAAATTGAAAGTAGTTGCCCCTTCCAAAAGATAGTTTCGTATGGAGAGGAATGGGCAAGAAACTCCACCGTTACTCTTTTAAAATGTTTTAGAATATTTTGTTTACATACATTATATTATAATTATATGTGAAGACCCACCCAGCAATACAGCAGAATAAAATTACTCTACCACAAAAGGCAAAAAGAATTAAAAATAAAGCAATGACGGGTAAAATAGCTATATGATAAATAAGTACATGGTGCTCATATATTTTACAAGTTTTGTAAAAGTAAAGGACATTATTAATTTCGTACCCAAAAACAAAAAAAGACAGAAATAAAAACTGTTTTCTGTTTTTTATTTTTTATTAATTAAATTATATTAAATTACATCTTGAGCATTTTTTACTATTAAAACGAAAGTCTAAAATTAATTTTAGACTTTCGTTCTAATATCATCGTAAATAACAGCCAGGAGGTGAACCTCCTGGCTGCTATTTGAGATTGAAAATTCCAAAAATAATATTTTTGTAACAAGTTTATAGTTAAAATATGTTCAGGATGTTAAATTCAACTAAAAGTTGGTATTCTTTATTGTTTTACTTAAAACACTTGTAATAAAAAATTACTTGTTATGGAAATGCGGGTAACCGCATTTGGAAATTAAATGTTTACTTAGTTTCTATTTCAAGACAGAGGGTACCTATTAAATTCTTTACTTTATATTGCGTTTTATGAAAACATCTGATTATTATTCTTTTAGAGTAGATAAATGCATAATGCAAATTCACTTAAATGTCAACTGAATTTAAATCTTGCATGATTTTGGTATGATTATGACATCGTTAAAAATACCAATATAAATATGTACGTCGTCGTCATTAGAATTAGATATATTTTTGTAGTTTTTAGTAAATTACACTGTTTGTCTTATTGAAAAAAAAAACAAAAACAGCAAAAAAGTAACTTATTCATTTTAATTTTTTTTATTTACTTACTATGTAGGTATTTAGATTTTTGTTAATTTTTAAAATGTCAACACACAAAATTCTAATGAATATTGTAGATTTGTATTCAAGTAAAATAAGACACAAAAAAAAAAAAACATAATAAAATAAAAAACGGCAAGAAATAATACCAAATAAAATACAAAAAGGTACTCACTTATGATTGCAAAAAGATATTGATTTATTCGCGTCCCATTCGCCCATGTTATTCTCGTTATTAAAAAATTCATTTTTTTTAAACACACCGTCTGTCACAGGTAAACAACGCATACAGCCAAACACGATGGTGGCTTCGAACGAACTGCCGATGCCGCTTGCGTGCGATCGCATTCACAACAAATCAATCGTTTATTTACTTTATTTACATTTTACGTCTCAAGCTAGATTTTGATACAATTATTTATGAAACATTAGTTTCGTCATAACCGTGCTGCAGAGACAAAAGAAAAAAGTTTCGTCATTTTTAACATAAATAATTTTGATCATCTGTAGATTTAAAAATGGAATGTTATCATTTTTGTTTTGAAGGGTGACGACTTTAAAAAAAATATATAAGTATTGCATCTACCAACTTAAAATAATTTTATGTTTTTTTTTCGTGTTACATAGTTATAAAATAAAAAAAACACGTGATTAGTCGGTAGTTTTTCGTTATACTTAGTTCTAGCTAAATGCCTAATCAGCAACTAGTAAACACACCTTCCAATATATAAATATAAAATGATAATAAGCGTATTATATTAAGACACTGATTTAAAGAGGCAGTTGTAAATAGCGGTTTTGGTAAGTTAAAAATTATAAATGGCACGTTTAATAACTTGGTCAGCAGTTAAAACTGCTAGTTTGATCAATGATAAGTGTGATAACTGACCCAGGATCAGTGAGTATATAATTGAGCAGGAAAACAATTAAATGGGCGGTAAAAATTATTGAATGAGCGGTTACGTGTGGGCATATATTTAAAATGTTTGGTTTTGTATTCAAAAATATGTTTCTGGCACTCGCCGGCCGCTACCGCGGCGTGGCGTGCCCTGCGCTGGGTTGCGATAGTCGCGCCTTCCATGCCACCATGAGATCGCGCCGGAGGTTCGTCCGCTCCGCCGCGGTTTGCCGCGGATGCGGAGTTTCCCCCCGGCGTAGTGCCTCCGCGCGCCAATCATACAGGCGCGCGAGGACTATCGCCTCCAGATCCCATGGCGGCAGTCCGGCAAGGAGGCTTGCCGTCTCGCCCGCGATCGTGCGGTAGCCCCGGATCAGCCTTACGGCTACCACCTTTTGGGGCGCGTTCAGGTAGTGTGCGGCTCGCAGCCGGAGTGAACGCGCCCATACCGGGGCCCCGTATAGGGCCATGGACCGCACGACCCCCGCGTAAAGCCTCCGGCAGGAGGCGTTTGGCCCCCTCAGGTTGGGCATGAGCAACTTTAGGGCGGCCCCGGCCCATAGTTACAAACCATCTGTGTGCCAAATTTCATCCAAATCCGTTCAGTAGTTTTGCGTGAAAGAGTAACAAACATCCGTCCAACCATCCATACAAACTTTCACGTTTATAATATTAGTAGGAAGTAGGATAGGATTAAACTTTGCAGTTGCGTCTAGTTAACTTCATTAGCCCATGTGCGCACGGACGAAAATATCGCGGCGGGATTTTATCGCGCACTGGAATTTCAACTCTCGGTGTTTAGCCGAACATTGAGAATCCAACGCAGCGCATCCCAGCGCGTCAAAAAAAACGCATATATGCTAAAACGCCAGCCTTGCCCAACCGATTATTATTCCAGTTTTATTCATGTGCTTAAGTAATTAATTTAATTCTATACAAATTAAGATGCTAATATTTAGCATGGGAATCATTTTTTCGCCCTTGATTTTGCGATCTTTTGTGTCTGAATTGTTAATAAACTTAGGACTTATGTCCTTTATCATTTTGAAAGTGTAGTTTTGTTAGAATTTATTAACATTCATCACAAAGACATTAGCATAATGGATCCAAGCACCAGGAAGATACTATTGTGACGGTACCTATAATAGGCCACATGTCTGTGGTTACAAAACCTGCATAGCTATTCACAACTATACGATAAGCTAATAAGCTATCGTATCGAAAATGACATATATCAATATCCTTGTCTTGCCCCCGACAGCAACCAGCTGCCGGAAGAATAGCTGTCGTCTATTTAATTTAGGGCTGATTTTTCAATCGACCGGTAATTTTTATTCGTGGAATAAAATTGACGTCAGACAGTTTTGGTATGGAAGAACTGTCAAAAATTCAAAATTATTCCTCGAATAAAGTTATCAGATAACTTTTATTTGAGGAACAAAATTGAAGTTTGACAGTTTTTCCATGAAACAACTGTCAAAATTTCAAAATTATTCGAATAAAGTTATCAGATGATTCAGCCCGTAAACTGACAAAATTTTCATTGGATTTGTGGACAGCGTTTAGAGGACTTCTACGCTAACATTGATTGATGTTTGATAGGTACGTTACGGAAGCGTATCGAGTGGTTGTGAATAGTTATGAAGAAGCTGGCTTCTTATTAGATTGAAACTCCTTGCTATGTTAGGCCAGCTCAAGGTCAAAATGTTACCACCGACGTGTGGATTTGAGTCACGTGTGGTCAACTTAACAAATTGAGTCGCTTAAGAACCGTTTGCAAATCGTTGGTCCCTTCAGAGATGACTTAAATGGTGACAATCTGGGACGAGATGTTCCAAAATCACATGAAATTCTTATACTTTTCTCAGAGAAATAATTATTAACCCATTTCCTGCCCCATGAATCACATATGATTCAGGTTGCTACTTTGTGGACAGTGAAAGCGTTTAAATCAAACAATGCTATGAAAAGCATTTTTTATCTGTATTTATATCTTAATTATCTCAGATGTAGAAGTGAAAGTTTGTTGAAGGACCGATGGCCGGTGGAGCAGACGAGTCCTTGATAGAGTGAGGCCGCGTATCGGCAAGTGTAGTGTGGGATGCCCCCCGGCTAGATGGACCCACGACCTTAAGAAGTTAGTGAAGACGGAGGACGCGGGTGGCGCAGCCAGGGAGAGGCCCATGTCCAGCAGTGGACTGCGATAGACTGAGTTGATTGAGTTTTTAGTTGTTGTATCTATGCGTTTTCATGTTGGCGGGACGAATCAAAACTGGAAGGACGCGCGGGCTCGCGAAAAATGGAAGAGATGCAGGAAGGCCTTCGCTTTGTGGGACAGCGTAGGCTAGAAAAGAAAAAAGAATTTATAGTATTGATTGTCGACATAGCCAAAAATTTAAAATAAAATTGGGTCGACAATTACCGAAAGCGGACACCAACCTCGGTCTGACTAGTCTCGTGCGTCATAAAGACCGGTGTGAAAAAGCTGGTTTCTCATTCACAAATACGAAAACACGGCTACAGGACTACAGTAATACCTACCTACAGTAATACTCTAGTAATTCCGTCCAAAACCGAACCGAACCGAACCGTATATCTAATACGGGGTTTGGAGGCATGAGGAACAGGGTGTAAAGTTCACTCATCCTCCATAGAAAAGGGAGGATCCTCCGACCAGACGGGTGTTGTGTCTGGCGGGCAATTGCCCAACGATTGATGTTGGGAAATTGTATCTATGATATTTGCGCGGTAAACTCTGCTTGCGAGATGCAGGATTTGCGTGACGTCAGTATGACGCGTTGTTCGCATGTGGCGTTGTAGATACCGCTACAGGGGTAACACGATACCCTTGGTAAGACTGGTTGTCAGATTTTCGGGCTCCTGACTGCCAGTAACGACTGTCAAAGACCTACAAAATGACAACCGGGACCAACGGCTAAAGGTCTATCCACACATATCCGGGCCGGGTCCGGGACGTGACAGGGCCGTGGCACACACAAGGCAGACACTGAAGTTCCGTCGCCGTCCCGGACAAGGACGTCTGTGAACGAGTTCATATAAAATGTATACACCGATATTTTTTTGAGCTCCTGACTGAGCACGGTCCGTCCACGTCCCGGCCACGGCCCTATGTGTTGACCTTTAACGAACTTTCCGAGGCACGAGGCTCGGTATGTAATGGATGGTCACCCATCCACAGACTGACCTTGGCAAGCGTAGCTTGACGTTGGAGTAACCCATGCGGCTTTTATTATTTAGCCTCCGTGAGAGTACGGTACCTACCTAAACAAATTATAATGTGTAAGTACCTACACTTGAAATGCTAAATTTAAAACTTTGCCGTAAACATTCCTCTACGGCAATCGCATGATTAGGCGAGTGTGCAAATTAATGTTTTTCTACTAAACCGATTGGTTATAGACAGTGATAGGAATAGGTAGTGCCTATTTGCCTCAATTTCGAAGAACAGAGACAAGAAACGGAAACTTCCATAAGACTATATTTTTTCCGGGACATCTGTCCCGAAATTGGGGACAACACTTTTAAATACATTAAAAAAATATGACATCAATATGACAAATGATCTCAAAAAAAAACATTTCAGAAAATTTTATGGTTGTAACGACTGTGAATGTTATTTATTATGTTATGTCTAGTCGCAAACTTTAGGTAAATATAGACGAATTACTTATTCCAAATAACATATTTTTTTAATGTATTTAAAAGTGTTGTCCCGAAATTCGAGACAGATGTCCGGAAAAAATGTAGTCCTAAGGAAGTCTCCGTTTCTTGTCTCTGTTCTTCGGAGTTTAGGCAAATAGGCACTACCTATTTCTATCGCTGGTTATAGATATAAATTCTAATTCAATTAAAATACTTTCTCACCTGCCACATTGGTCTCGAGGTCGCAAGCGTTACTGCTGAGAATGAGGTCCTGGGTTCGATTCCCAGGTCGGGTAGTGTTATTTCATCAGGAATTTCTTAGTAGCAGCCGGAGTCGGGATTTATGCCTGATTAATGGCAATAGCATAACTAGCCTATAATGTTCTCAATGCTAGGACACAGGCCTCCTCTCGGTAATCCCCCACGCGGGCCCAGTACGGATTGGTATATATCACATGTCTTCGAATTTTTAGTTCTAGGATATGCCGATTTCGTCACGATGTTATCCTTCGCCGTTTTGAGAGCAGTGGTGATGAAATAATTTACTCAGTAAAGCGCCTGCCTGGGTTCGAACCTACGACCTACAACTCGTAAGTCGCGGCCGTAACCACTGCGCCACCTCTGATGGCAATATAGGCTCGCCTCTTATTAAATGGGGCTTAAACATAACTGGGGAAATCTGGGTGTACTATAGGTACCTCGCAAGGGTTAGGCACCTCTGCCTCACCCTTCGGGGATTACTGGCGTGATATTGAATGAATGAGTGAATTTCTTATGACTGGTTATATTGATACTCTCTTACCTGAATACTGGTATTCAGCTGCATCCGGTTAGACTGGAAGCCGATCCCAACATAATTGTGAAAAGGGTAGGCATATTGATTGACTTACTTAACTGATTTTTTTTCGAGATTTTGAATGAAATTAGCAGATACAACGTCATAAGAAATTCGTGGCTTTTCCGGAGTAATCTCACGTGAGCCGTGACCAAATCTTTTGTCGCATCGAGACTGCCCAATTGTAAGGTACTGTGACCTCATTTCTGCACGATCGTCACATACCAGTAGGTAATTATTATGCAGTAGGAACTGGTTGGTACCTGCTAAACAAAAAAAAATTTGAGAGATACAGATTTAGTCGTTTTGGACATCATGAGACGATTAATTTGAGTAATGTTTCTCTTTACCAACATCGCTTTTTCCCAACTATGTTAGGGCGGCTTCTAGGGTAACCGAATGCAGTTGCATACCAGTATTTTACATGGAGCGACTGCCTATCTGACCTCCACAACCCAGTTACTGGGTAATACGATAACCCTTGGTAAGACTGGTTGTCAGACTTTCGGGCTACTGACGACCCGTAACGACTGTCAAAGATCCACGAATAACAGCCGGGACCAACGGCTTAACGTGCTTTCCGAGGCACGGAGGGGTCTCGGTATGTAAAGATGGTCACCCATCCACAGACCAACCGCGGCAAGCGTAGCTTAACCTGGTCGATCGACCAGTGCGGCTGTTATTACTTAGCCACAAGCCCCTATCGTTCTGTTTGTTTTGGACAACACTCCCCCCGATATATGCATCGATGTAGGTAGTAGGTACAGCCGGTACGGTCTCTTTTTTCTCTCTCAACCGACCGTACCACCGACCGACCGTGCCGGCTGCCGCTGAAAACCAGCGCTGGAGCTCTGTCTCGTATAGGGTCTTAACATTATGCTGAGCGATGGCCGTTTTGCGTGAATGTGACGCATGTTTACCCCCAACTTGTTATTTTTTGAGTGTTTATGTCCTTTGTTTTTATGCGTCATGTTTGCCGCAAATAAATGCATTTTCTTTCTTTATTCTTTACCATGTTTTGTTAAGGCTTCTGTTTTTTATTTCGTATTACCTAAATCAAAATAACTCAATCTGTAGTACAAAGGCCTTTCTCTCCCTTTTCCACACAATTCTGTATGTCAAGTAACTCAAAACTTGATAAAAAATATTAGCCAGTCTACAAGGCAATATTGTGGAGGTCTGACTTCCCAGTGTTCTTGTATCACTCTGGTGGAGGCTTTTCTAAGCGTGGCAAGTTGGATGTCCCATGATTTCCATGGGTGAAAAAGGAGGTTACAACATTGCAAAAAAATACATATCAAATGCAGTTAAAGTTGTCAAAAAATAAAAGGCCCGTTTTGACATTGACAGTTCTAGTAGGTTTTTTTTCTTTGGCAACTGAGCCGCTTCTAGTAGGTAGTTAAAAAGATCAAATTCGCAAAACACGTATTCGTTTGTATGAAACTGACAGGTGTCAAGAACGAATTCTCAAACGTCAAAACGGGCCTTTTATTTTTTGACAACTTTAAGAGGTACACACAACACAAAAACAATCACGACAGTAATCCCTGGGTAAGTGTGCATACTCACGAGCGTCAACGCGGGTTGACGGCTGCAGTTGTCACTGCCGCTGACGCGTGCTGCTCGTGTGAAACACTTAAGCTGAGGTGTACCTGAGGCAGGTACACACATTTCGTCATTTATGTTTAAGTAGTAGTAGTTATATTGTGTATTGACCCCGTAGAAGATGGCGGGACGAGCTGGACAAAATAAACGGCCAGTCGTCCACTTTAGCCCTGGATTGAAAGAGCTGGAAGTCATGAGGCCTTTGCCCAGCTGTGGGATGATGCAGGCTAACAGTAACAGCTGTATTGTGGTAAAAAATAGTTAAGAGGTAGGCAGAAGAATGAAAGTCGAAAATGTGCTCATTCAATTTATTCGCAGCACCGAGTATCTTAAAACTAGATTACATTTTATTTACATAACAATAATCTATGAAAATACAAATATTTTACTAAAAATAATATTATTATTTATATATTATGTGCTTCGGTTGCGCTGTCTTTTAAAAAATTAGCAAGTAAATAAAAATATTACACAGAATGAGTTTTTAAACTGGAATCCGTGGCAGTTGTTTACAAAACTCCTTGTGTACTTACAAAACTTTTTGTTTAAAAAAAGTCATCCAAAAATGTAAATATTGATGCGCGCGTCGCTGAGTGCGCGAGCTTATAAGTAAGTATCAATATTATGAACCCATACTTGCTGAGAAGTCCTTTAGCAAGCCCAGTTAAGCAGACGACAACCTCAAAGGTTGAACTGCGAGATGCCATACATAAAAAAACTGACAAGCATCCGCAGGGTGATAAAATCTTGTCGCCGTATCCTCTCGCACCGAAACAAGACATGAGTTTGTTTAAATAGTCATGTTTCGCTTTAGCGTGAAACAATGTCGCACGCGCATGTTAACACGGTTGGGTACGAGTTATTCTTGAAAAGCCCGTGTCGACAAGACACGAGAGAAAAAGATGCACACATAATGTTTAGCGCCGTGTGCACACATGCTTGAGTTAATTATGCAACAGTTTCTTATTTTTATTGTATATTTAATTGGAAGCTTTGGTTTAGAATATACGTTCTGTGGTCCAGCCTTATGCTAACTTACTTATGCGAGGCCACTTTCACACAGATTTGTGTGTAATAATTTTTTATTATAATTATTATGTACTATCGCCAAAATCTATGTCTGACCACCGTACCTAAGGACTATTACTGCTTGCAGCGCCATATTATTAGTCGACCTAAAAAGGATCCTCTTTTGTTTTACTTACGGGCGCAGCTGTGGTCATCATGTGCACTGGATTTTGTTTTCAAAATGGTCAGATATAGGTTTTGGAGTTAGTACAGTCAAGAAAATATTTTTTTACAACTTTACCTATACAATTGTAACTACATAATTTATCTACGCACGCTAAAGCCTACATTCATTGTGTACAGCTAAGGATTGGAACTCCTCGGAGTCTCGGAGTGTTTCCGATAATAACTATCGGAACATGTGTGTTTTCCAGTTTAGAGTGAATAATTTAATAAATCCGACAATCCGATAATTAAAGAAAATTTCTCATTCATTTTCTGCTTTATTAAACAGCACCTGTCAAGAAGCAAGCGTTCTTTCAGACTTTTTTATTTTCGGCTCCAAAGAGTCGTGGCGTGATGTTCTTCCTCTAGAAATGGGCTATCCCTAGCAAAAAGATTTTTTCAAATCCGACTGGTTCCAGAGCGCGTTCAAACAACCAAACTTTTCAGCTTTAATATAGTATACGCATAGATAGGTAGATTGTCAGACATACTAAATAGGGCCCAATAGCCTAGGGTCCAGGTGAGATAGTTAACAGTTAACACACACAACTAGCAAGCCTATCCAATGTATAGAAAAAGTGATTAATTGTAAGAAAAAATTGGCACTGACCGAATGTTTCCTAAGGAAGGCGACCGGAAGAAGGAAATATCGGAAACGAAGGTTTTGTGCGGAAAAGATAGCTAAAAACAAAAGTTGCTGGACTTGGTACAAACGTTGCTAAGGTAAAATTAAAATGGTCGAAAGTGAACGCAAGTAACGTCAATGTCAACAAAAAGCGGTAATAATATGTAGATACTATAGTTTGACGGAAACTGCTGTACCGCGCCTTAGGAATGTGCGGCGAGGCGGGGGGCGGTACGCCGTGAGCGATGACGAATGAGCGGCCTGCACTGCCCCCCGTCTCGCCACGCACATACCGAACGCGCGGTACAGCAGTTTTGGTCAAACTATAATAAAGGTGCTAAGCTAGTAGCCAAATTCTGCGGAGTAATCACGTAACACGCTATGGCTTTCATTTTGACAGTTTAACAAAATCCATTGCGTTATTTACGTTGTTGAGCAGACAAATTTTTCGAACATACGAAGCAATGGATTAGCAATATCCTTCAAAATTATTCAGATTGTAATTAAAAGTGGGTTTCGCAATTAGGGTGACACGCTAAGATGATTATATAGGAATTATTTTAATAGGAAGGTTTACATAACAAAAGCCTAATAATATTGTAATGTTTTTATGTATTGCAATAAAGGCTTTTCGATAATAATATTTGTGGCATTTGTATTTGGGAATTTCAGAATGAAAAGTATCGTATGTGTTAATCCTGGTTATAAACCACCTGTGTGCCAAATTTCATCCAAATCCGTTTAATAGTTTTTGCGTGAATGAGTAACAAACATCCATCCATCCATACAAACTTTCGCGTTTATAATATTAGTAGGATTTACATAATAATTACTCTAGTGTGAGGATATTTCTTATACTTATTAGTAGCATAGACCAATAAACCATATCAAGTTTTATTTGTCATATTCATTATTATTATGAAGGGTTGTCACTGGATGATTTTTTTTTCAGCTGTGTTGTTTATATGTTCATTGTTGATTTAGATTTTTAACTATTGTTGGCTCCTGAGGTAACTTGTAGTTATGTTTAGATTATGATAGATATTTCGCGCCTTTTAAGCGTTACATAATTAGACAAAATGAATAATGAATCATTACACTAAGTATTAACTATTGTTACGCGGTCAGCCGACACGGACGCCACACGGAGCTTTGTGAATTGAAGTATATTTAAATTGTTAATTCATTTTAGGCTTTCTTCGACACATTGATGATATACCTGCAATGCATGTGATGCTAGCTTAGGCAACATGTATAAAGGCCTAATCAGATATAAGCGATATTTGTGGAACCTCCCGTGGCTAGCGCGAAACCAGAATACAAAATATACCTACCCGGCGGAATACCGCTCGTATTTAGTTGTTACCCACAACCGTATCTATCAAATATAGCTTATAGGTATCTGAATAGAATAGGCCTTTAACTAATGATTTTAGCAATTAAGTTTTATTTGCCATAAGTAGATATAATATAAGAACCCATTTGATAAAAAATTTCGTTGTTACCCACAACCGTATCTTCGAATATCGCTTATAGGTATCTGAATAGAATAGGCCTTTAACTAATGATTTTAGTAATTAAGTTTTATTTGTCATTTAAGTAGATATAATATAAGAACCCATTTGATAAAAATCCTGTTAAGTAAATATATATTGCTTTATAAATTATAATTTTTTACATAGAATGTCATAGAGACGCTTTTTACTCCTTTCTATTCACAAGTCTCCAAGGAGTTAGTATTGTGAACAAGAAGGCTGGATATATATACCGATATATCAATTCCCCTAATCGATTCTGTAGTATTGCTGTGAAAGAGCATCACACACTTTATACTCAGCCCACGTTCGCACAGACGTAAAAATATCCCGGTGATTTTTTTTCGCGCATTGGATTTTCAACACTCCTATTTTTGACATTAGCGCCGAGAGTCGAAAATCAAACAGTCTGTTTTTTCGACGCCCTGGGATGCACTCTGTTAAATTTTTAAAAACCATTGCGCAATAAAATCCCGGCGCGATATTTTTACGTCGTCCGTGCGAATGTGGTCTTACAGGCAAATAAATATATATTTTAATATTTTTCATGCTTCCAACTAGTCTGTGCAGAATCACATCGATGTATTGATTGCTTTGTTGTGTCGTAAAGAAGGGGGCAAACAGTTTAAAATCTATGATAAATATTATGATTATTTCGAAATAAGTGTTTCAGTGATTTTATAAAAGCAGTGCAGCAGTGGTGGTAAAAAAGGGTTTGAAAGTATGTATGAAAATCCGTCGTTTTGAAGTTAGATTTATCAAAATTCGTATTTGTTTTTTTGGTTGACAATAAAGTAATACGTGTTTCAGTGTTTTTGTTATAAAAATGGAATGAAATGGAATGGGTGGTTGGATGGCGGTGTTGGTTGAAAGTTTGTATGAAAATCCGACAGGATGTAGATTTCTGAATTACCTACACGTATGCGGCGGACCGCAAGCTCGAAATATAATATAATAATATACTTAAATGATAATAATAAATACCTAATGGTAATGGATGTATTAGTGCAAATTCATCTAAACTAATATTATAAAGCTGAAGAGTTTGTTTGTTTGTTTGGTTGAACGCGTTAATCTCAGGAACTACTGGTTCGAATTGAAAAATTATTTTTGTGTTGGACAGTCCATTTATCGAGGAAGGCTTTAGACTATATAACATCACGCTGCGACTAATAGGGGCGGAGCATCAATACACAATGTTGCAAAAACGGGAAAAATGTTTCCTTTTTGCGAGCTTCCGTTGCGTGCGTTGCGTAAACGGTTTAATTTACGCAAAAACCATGTATGAAGGAACTGTCCCTCTTTAAAAGTTCTAAAAAAAAGTCCGCGACAGCATATGTCTATCTTTTAAGATTGACTCACTATAGCTTTTTTTATAGTAATCAAATTTGTTCGAAATTAATGCATTACCTGCGAAGGTGTTTTATCAACATGATATTAATCTTTATCCCAATAAATACGTTATTCATCACAAGTATTAATTTGTGAACAAAATTGCCCTTGACATCACCTGATTTCAATCAACATCTTAGGAGATATAATTTTAAAATAACTTTGCAACAAAATAGGTATGATAACGTTCGGGTCGGTTCAACATCACGCTAGGTCAAAATGAATACAGTCAGAAAGAGAACTAAGTGAAAACGAGAAGCGAGCGATGCGATGCGATGCGACGGGGTGGGGCGGGGGAACAAGAATTTCACGCGGACGAAGTCGCGGCCAGAAGCTAGTATTATAAATACGAGCTCAACTTGCAAAATAATATACATCATACGCATCTATGCGCATTGATGTTGGTGCCACGCGCTCCCGCGCTGTCCTGCGACGTGCGTGAGTGAGACGAAATAACAAAAACATATCGCACCCTCTCGCACGATTCGCAGCGTTCAACTTCTAGTAGTCCAAACAGTCTAGGTTGATGCATAGCCGTGTGTACACGAACGACCCTAATGTCAAAATTATGCTGTTGACTATTTTACGTCTGATTGACTGAGTTATATGCTATATAGTATAGTTATAGGCTATATAGTATAGCCCAATTCAAAATGCCATTCGGAACATGAGGCGTGTCGCTGCGCAGTAACAAATACACGTGTCAGCGGAGGTGAGAGGTGAGGTACTGTGCAGCGAATAGCGCACTTCAGAGCTGCCATAAAGTTTGAGTTGGACTGTACACACAAGCCGGCCGTCGAGAGAATGCGTTTCTGACAGGCGTACGTATTCGCTTGTATGAAACTGACAGGTGTCAAGAACGCATTCTCTCGTCGGTGCAAAGTAGTTATTGGTAGGTAATATGGAGCGGGTCCTATAGCACGTGAGGTTTATCAAGGGGGGAGGGGGTCAGAACAAAATCACTGTTAATGAAGAACAATGGGTTAGTGTGACAATCACACAAATATTAATGAACTCTCTAATATAATGAATGACTCTTTGTAAGCCTCAATAGTTCCAATTTTGATGACCTAAAAATACTAAATAGCCAAATAACTGCGATCAACTTGGATATAGCGTCCGCCGCCGGCCGCTGCCGCGGATCAATTAAATATTTCCCTTTTATCTACCCAATAGGTATAGTAAAAATAGACATATTGCATAAACATTTATATAAAAATCCTTACATATCAATGTAATTTCTTAAAAACGAATAAAATATACATATACTATTTTATCAGCTAAGGAATTAAAATGCATTAATAAATCTTAGGTCTCAAATATTTTGTTGTCTGTGGCTCTGTGTCCGTTCACAGATTATTACATAAAAACTCTTTTATATCTGTGTTATAATTTTCTATTACATACCGATGAATGTTGCCGTTTATGGGACTATAAAATGATCTCGTGTTTGAAACTCCTTGTTAGATGTTTATGTGGCAACACTATTGAATTTAGCAGGATCGTTTCGGCTGGAACCACTACACCTGCACCTGTTAATAATAATAATACATTAACAGACCATAATATTATATTATTATAATTATGCTTTTGAAGTTTTTGTTCATCAATGTATTATTGGTTATGTATGTATAATCGTTTTAAGTGAGTTGATGGCTTTCTGATAGTATCGAAAATGGGTAACTGACGAAACAGCAGCTGCTTTGTAATATGCTTTATTTTTACTACAGCTATTTCATGTTGTTACTAGTCTGTAACTAAATCTTCTTCTCACCTAATATTGCAGGGATATTTACCATTACTTGACTTAAAAAATAAAAAACGTGAAAAAAAAAGTTGTTTCATACATTATGTCGAGTTATACGAACATAAATCTATGGATCAACTGATTTTTTTTTCACGATTTCAGGGTTGGTCCCGTAGTAAAAGTTGTTCATAATGATGAGTACAATGACCCCTTTTAAGGATTAAAACGATCAAAATTTAACGGTGTATAATAAATTCATATGAAACTTCAATATAATAAAGAAATCTTGATTTTTACCATTATCGTGCGAACTGCGAAGCAGGGACGGATCACAAATTAATAAATAAATTGATCACACATACCCAGTATAGTTATGGACGGGTTAAGTCTCCCATCAGTGTTGAACAGCGGAGTATTGTCCATCTTTGCAAACGGCTTGTTCGGGTCGGGATCCGAAGGGGTGCCCTCGACCCTGGACCATTCTCCTACCGACGCTTCTTGACCAACTGAACAATGAGAGAATAGTTGTTTTTAGTGCTATATACTATATTTTTTAGATAGACAGTTCGTTAATAATTGTATAGCGCACCAAATAAAGGCAAGAAATACAAGGGTCAACACAATTAGGATTTTTTTTTTTATATAACCAAAATTAAAATTATCTAAAATAATTATTAATCTTTTTAAAGCCTTGCTGTCGTTGTCCCTGCCACCCCGTATTGCTTCGCTTTCAGTAACATTATTTTCAGAAATTGACGGCGATTTAATTAGAACCATACGACACACAATGTAAAACCCTTATTTCAATGCTGTACTTAGTCGAGTTGGTGTCTTCGGTGCGTGACGCCACTAACTATATACTTACCAACAGAATGCATGACGAGTGCATGTTCATGTACCGTAGCGTTGTTGAGAACGATCGACTCTTTGATTCTGACGCCAGCCTTGATCGTTACTCCTGCGCCGATCGACACGTTCGGACCAATCTGTGTGGAAGTCAAATAAATTGTTACAATTTTCAATTTACTATAAGTAGTAATATTAACCATTGCAAATGCTCTTAGAGGACTTATCCTTTAAGAGCATTCGCATCTTAATGCCAAACCTAAGCCAGTAATACTTACCACAGCAGTAGAGTCAACATTAGCAGTAGGATGTACAAAGACATCGGGCAGTATTGTGCAGGGGTTGACCTTAGACACGCGGTCTCGATGTAGCTCTAAGTAGTGGCGGTTCGCGTAGATCGCGGAGCCCGCCGTCTTCACTTGAGACCACCAGTTTGTTACCTGAGCATATTAAATACGGTAGGTGAAAATCTTGCTGTTAGTGTATTGCCATTGTCCTTTGTTGAAATTAAAATGACAAGGAAGGAGCACGATAAGCTGTTGGTCCCGATTGTCATTCATGCATTCATATTGGAAAACATTTTAAAAGAGTAACGGTGGAGTTTCTTGCCCATTCTTCTCCATACGAAAGCTGCCTTTTGGAAAGGGCGACTGCATTTTAATGTAATTTTTGATGTTCAAAAGTGTTGTGTGCCTATTTGAACATTTGTAGATCTTTGACAGTCGTTACGGGTATACCCGAATCGCTTTAGCGAGGCAATAGCGGTCATTACCCTTTCCCTAATATCTCTCTCGAAGGAACTCAAACAATAAACTATTTTTAGTTTTTCGATATTGGAAAATGTTGAAGATTACGGTAGATATTGATTCAGAACGTTTTACAGACATTATTTCAGTTTTTGAAATAAAAAATATTAGATAATATAGGCGGGTCAATGAGCGCTAAGGTCATGCTAAAGCGATTCGGGTATAGTCAGAAGCACGAAAGTCTGACAACCAGCCTTACCGCGTGGTAACCTGTTACCCAGAAACTTGTTAGTGGAGGTCAAAAAGGCAGTCGCTCCATGAAAAATACTGGTATTCAGCTGGTTCCGGATAGAATGGTATCCGACCCTAACATAGTTGGGAAAAGGCTAGGCAGATGATAAACCGGACCTGATAAGTTGACCTTTTATTCTATTGAAACTCTGTAATTCAGGTCAGCTCAAGGTCAAACTGTTACGCTGTGTGAAATGTCCAGGGACATTATTATTATTACTACCGACATACTGTCGACTGTACTTCAAAATGAATTTCAAATATAATTATTTTTAAAGACACATAATATGATTTTATGTATGTACTCACTTGCATAGCATACAATTTGTTGGTTCCTGCAAGCTGCATCAACACATCCTGCTCAAACGACATGTATCCAGGGTTGGTCTGGCCATTACTACAAACACATAAACAGATGATTGTAGGATTAAAGATAAGAATTTTAAACGAAAATTAAATTATCTCAATTGGAAAAGTTTTTTTCAATAATTATAGTTTTCGTGTACTGTGTTTATACAAAAACACCCCTTGTGTAATTGAGATAAAGTTTAATTTTCTTCGTTTTTAGGATACAGGTAATTCAGAAAACGTATGCGTTTCGGTTTCCGAATTAGCACATACATATGTCGCGCCACAGAGTACCTAACCCCCAACAAAGGCAATAGTTCTAAGTTTTGTATTACCAAGCTTTGTATGAAGTTTCCTCTCTGTCGCGTTACCCTCTCCGATCGCAGATCGCCATTTGTCACTCAAAAATTTTGAAATGTTTTTTGCAATTGCATAGAGTTGGCAAGCTATAATTTTGTAAGAATAGTAATGCAAAATAGGCAAGTACTTCCATGGTTGTAACAGCTCTATATAGATATCGTTACCACGCGTTCGTATTTCCGAAGATAAACGATGATTCCCGAAGTAGTATACTCTTCTTGAAATAGCTGTATTGTTTTTCAGATAAATTACATAAACATATTTATGTTTTCCAGAAAAATTACATAAACATATAAACATATTTTTGACGACACGGTTGGCGCAGTGGCTGAGCGATCGACTGCTGCGCTGCGTGTCGCGGATTCAATTCCAGCACGGAACAAATATTTGTATTGCCTACAGGTAGTTGTTCCGGGTCTGGCTGTTTGTGTATGTGAGTTTGAATGTTTGTAAACGCACCCACGATACAGGAGTAATTAATAGTGCGGTGCAACGTTTAAAACAAAAATAGTTTACCTGTAAAAACTATCCTGTTTCTTCTGAAACGACTCAGCCATAGTTTGGAACACTTGTAGAGAACACATGTACACGCCACAGTTGATAAGCGTGGACACGTAGCTGTTGGGTTTCTCGACATAATGGGTGACTGACTTAGAAGCCGGCTCGCGCACCATGCAGCCGTAGTGCACTGATTGTTGCCGGGTCGCTTCTGTTCCCATTATTGTGACCTGTAAGAAATTATGATTATATGTATAATGCAATCAATAATGGAACCACCTTTATAAGTGGGAGGCGCAGGACTGGCTGCTCCGCCACAACGCCATTTGTCATAGAACGAATTCGCTTATGGTCCGATGACCGATAGCAAAAGAAATGTAAAAGAAGAAAAAAAAAATGTGTATAATGCTACAGGTAAACCAAAGAATGTATGCGCTTCGGTAATGTTCGTGGTTCCGAATTAGCACGAAAGTCGCGCCACAGAGTAACCTCCACAGAGGCAAAGCTACTAACATACGGCCTACGAGAAGCGATACCTACCCTAACAAAACAATACATTCGAATTTCTAACAGTAGTAAGCGATCATAAGCTTCAGGGCAAAGTGGCATATGACACGACTATCCTCTGAACGTTACTATGAATATGTATTAAATACATTAAAATATTATTGCAAGTAGGTAAGTTGTTTATTTAATAGACGATAAATATAGAATAGTTTTTACACAACAATTTCAGATGAGAAAATTTTCTTGTTTCATACTTTTTTGAGTGTGATTGTCCAGAAGCCAGGTTTAAGTTTTTGAACTTACTTTTTTTATTTATGAAATCCTATGTACAGACGCCAGCACATCAAGCTACTATAACCTGTCAAATTTCTTTAATAGATTTTCAACTTTATCATTGAAGAATTAAGGTTCAACGTTGATTGGGAAAATTTAACAGTTTCGGGTAGCTTGACCTGCTGGCGTCTGGGCCATGTTTCTTGCAAATACAGGTCACATCGTACTGCAATAAAATTGTTTGTGCAACAAACATTTGTTTGAATAGGTGTTGCATTTCATATATGCATTTCATGTGCATAATTTAAAAGTCACCTGACTGGTGCTTCTTACTTACGATGGATATAGTGCACTCAAAATATTAAAGATGTGATTAAATAGATAAATTATGCCTGAAGCTAGCAGTTGTGATGAACATTAGAAGTGATTTAAATTTGAATAATTTTGACAAGCTAGCAAATTAACCCATTGGTGCACCAGACTGAGTTTTAAAATGAATCCTTATCCTTAGCCCGTGGCTAAATAATAACAGACGCACAGGTCGATCGGTCAGGTTAAGTTACGCTTGTCGCGGTTGGTCTGTGGATGGGTGACCATCTTTACATACCGAGACCCCTCCGTGCCTCGGAAAGCACATTAAGCTGTTGGTCCCGGCTGTCATTCGTGGATCTTTGACAGTCGTTACGGGTAGTCAGAAGCCCGAAAATCTGACAACCAGTCTTACCAAGGGGTATCGTATTACCCAGTAACTGGGTTGTGGAGGTCAGATAGGCAGTCGTTCCATGTAAAATACTGTTATTCAGCTGCACCCGGTTAGACTGGAAGCCGACCCCAACATAGTTGGGAAAAGGCTAGGCAGATGATGATGATGATTACAAAGTCATAGACATCATTATAGTTTGTACACAGAGTGGAGAGTACAGATTTCAAGCTGAAGTGTACCAATAGGTGAACAAACTCTTATCACTTACCAAAGCATTTTTCCTCTCCTCATGGAAGTGCCACAACTCCTTGAGAGGGAAGTCAGCACACACATCTCCATTTAACAAGAAGAATGCAGAAGGATTGCCGGCCCGGACCTGATCTCTGAAGTGGTAGAGACCACCACCAGTACCCAGGGGTGTAAACTCCTGTAGGTATCTGGAATTGGAAAACAGGATGTTAGATAATTTTAACAGAGGCAAAGGATTTGGAAGCATTTGTAATTTAAACTAAAAGTAAAACATAAATTTTTCTTGGGGATATGGAGGGATCATGGGACTGACATAATTATATACAGTGCTTACATACGTTTGTTCAAAAATAAATAAGTTGCTCATAAAACGCATCTGTTTGCAGAACGAAGAATGTTTGACATTTTTCTACTACTGGATAGATTTTCATTTTTCAAGTTTTTATTTTTACAAACTAAAAAATTACTTCCTTATTATTTTGTAATGTTTTCAAACTTTTATTTTCACTGTGTAGCTAATTATTACTAATAAACAATTCACCTAATAATAACATGATATTCCTTCTGCATGTCAATAACAAACTGTGCCATAGTGTTGGTGGTGTATGCCCCAATGATGAGGATCTCCTTGCAAGCCTCCAGCTTGGCACAGGCTTCCACATGATGCTGGATTAAAGGGATCCCTGCTATCGGGAACAGGGGCTTTGGTGTGTCCAGAGACAGTGGACGGAAGCGGGTGCCTGAAAATTTAAGGTTGTCATTGGTAATAAACTGTGATTGGGTGATTTGGCTTCGTGTACCGAGAGCATTTTTTCGGAGACCATGTGTTCTCCATATGCCTCAAGTCATGTATTAGCTGTTAGTTTTCCTAAAAGTAATAAAATAAAATAAATAAACTAAAATATGCCCTCACAATATTCCTAAAAATTTTTGTGGACCATGTTTACGTTTTTTAGTCCAAAAACTGGCGTTATTGTCAAATTGAATAACACATTGGTTATAGATAGATCACATACAAAGCAGGCAGCAGCAGGCAGGTATAGCAGGGCAGAAGTTTAATTTCTTTGAATTGCAAGTTGACATTTCTTTTTTTTTTGTAAGTGGTTAAGTCACCATATTTCACAAATTGAACATTTACAAGACATTTTATGGTACCTACATGTAGGATTATTTGAAGCAATATAGGTAATAAGTAAGATAATATAATATATAATAATAATATCCCTGGACATTTCACACAGCGCCATCTAGTCCCAAGCTAAGCAACCTAAGGCTCATGTTATGGTAACAAGATGTTAGTTTGAGGTCATAACTTCTTATAAATAAGGCGTTACAATGGGAAAAAAAGCCAAGACATTTTGGGGATTTTTTTATTTATTTATTAAAGTTAAAAGTTTAAACGTTCAAAATGTATGCTTAAACTGTCGTTAATCACAATTTTTTTTTTTCATATTTATTTCCAAACATGCGATCGGTTCTTGAACCATAAGCAGTTGTTTATGAATGTGTTTGACATGTTAGGCTTGTCCTCCCATTGTTAGGCTGCCTTTGGATATTGCTTTACTCAAAGTATGTTATCCCAACTGTGCAGTCTTTTAAGACGTCTTGTTGGCAGCGATCACGAATCACTACTTAAATTTAAGCAATGTTTAAGAATAAAGTATTCTTTATCAAGTATTTTCTTACTGAACATACAGCTGTGATGCTGGGGAGTTTGTTGCGCCACTTCTTCTTTCCAGCGAAAGCACTAGGAAATGTGTTACTGTCTGTCTAGGTACTGTGTACTAGGACTGTCTTTTGTAATTTTGACGTTCGAAAAGTGCTGATTCTCAGCCTAATTTGATGTGATTTGATTTGAAGGGATTAATTATTATGGCTACAAGAATAAGCTTTTAAAGTTATTGAATACGGTAATCATAGATCCTTATCAAAGTTGATTAAAATGAAGTCATATCTATACAATCATAAATAGTACTGAGTCAATAGTCGATAATTGTTATTTTATTTACATAACCTTCACACACTTAGAAAAATCCTCATCTGAAAATAAATCGATACTTTGGTCTTCTTTGTAGCATTACTAATTAAACATGCCTTGTTTATAGACATAATATAGTTGGCTAGGATACGTAATTATATGTTTTATTACAATTTATTGATAACATAAAGCCGGTGACGTCGACGGAAGCAGAAATTTTTACCTTTTTGCGGCCCTCCAATAAGAATAACGGCTTTCAACATTGCGAACACTTTATTAGCTTGAATAAATACAGGTTATTTCAGCTTTAAAGCTCAAATATAATTATTTATTCGTTAGTTTACAACAAACAAGTTTTTTAGGCGTACACAAAAACACGTCAGTTTTCTTAATGTCACACAGATGTCATTAAATGAAATGTCACCGTCAGACGTCAGAGTGTATTAAGCTGGGGGATCGTGGCATTTGAGTAATAAAAATTATGAAGTTTCGTATTTTGTCCCCTTAGGTAATATATATTCTGTGTATAAAAATAAGTGTTTGGAATAAAACAATTATTTATTAGCAGCTTGTAGATCACAGCAGGACAAGGTTGCATCAAACACTCGTTGCTTATTTTTTAGGGTTCCGTACCAAAGAGTGCCAGCGGGACCCTATTACTAAGGCTCTACTGTCTGCCCGTCTGTTATAGAGCTGTATCTTTGGAGATCGTAATATGTAGACACTTTCACAGAGAAATGTTCAATGTATCAAATTCTCATCCGAAAACTCGAAAATTAGAGCTATTTTTGGATCGGGATAAATTAAGTTTTCATTGTGATTTTACAAAGAAAAGCAAATGCGAGCAAAGTGAGTTCGAAAATTCGATCTACGTTAACTGAGATACTAGGTTCAGCTGTCAATGTGATTTAAATAAAAGAAATGCAATGAATTAATAAAAGGCGCACCCTGACTAGGATAAATAAGTGTAAGTTAATGACGCCACGTATACACAGCCAAGTTTTGTATGTTACGAGTACGTTACGTCCACTACGAAATCGAAAACGTATCGTGGAAAACAAAGTCACATAGCCTAAATGTAACCTACAAAACCTTAAAAAATTGTGAAAAAAAATTTTGAATGTTTTTTTTTCGTTTTGCGTCCGAAAAAAACCCGATGGTAAACATTATTCGAATTTTTGCTCACACCCAGTTCTTCTATCTCACTTAAATGGCGAAATCCGTATAGCGTATTTTTCCAAACTAAAAGTCTGTGATTCCTGGCAAAATCTGCCCAGAAAAAGAGCCCAACGAATCATATTTGCCCTTTACGTAGATTACAAATTATTATCCTACTTATATCCCGGAAAATTATTATGAATAAACATGTTTTAGCTAAATATTTAAGTCATGTTTAGCTATTGTAGGAGTAATCCTTTGAACCGTTGCGCCACCGTCGACAACTAGATAGGTAAGCCCTGGATATAAATGGCGTGGATTTCTAAACGCGATGATAGATTATAAACATCTATCTACATTAGGTTAAAAAAAGCCTGGCCAGGATGGCGGGTTTAAAAACCACCTGATACCTTTCATTTCAATATATCCCGTGACACATTGACTTATGTCATACATCTGGAGCGGCGACCGCGTACTGGAAGACGTAACATTGGAAGGCCTCCCACAAGATGGACCGACGACCTTGTTAAAGCCGCAGGAACTCGTTGGATGCGAGAATCACGGAACCGGTTGAGGGTGGAGGTGTTTGGGGGAGGCCTATGTCCAGCAGTGGATGTCTTTTGGCTGAAATGATGATGATGATACATCTAAAACATCCCGACATCAATCGTTGGGCAGTAGCCCACCAGACACGACAACCGTCTGGTCGGAGGATCCTCCCTTTTCTATGGAGGATAAATGAACTTTACACCTTGTTCCTCATGCCTCTACGTATATACTGCGTCAACGTCAGCGCAGCCTTCGTGCAACTACTCCAGTGTGACGTCATCATCACTCCCGCAAGCTTTAGGGCGGAGAGTCAACCAGCCAGCCAGCACCCACGGTTTCAACGGGTATGTTGACCACCAGCATGCAGCAACCGCGCATAGCTGGTCATCACCCACAGCTTCATCAGCAACCTCGGCACAGCACACTGCACTTTCGACCGGTCCACAAGAAAAGCCCGAAAGTGTAACAACCAGTCTTGCCATCCAGTAACAGGATTCTGGAGGTCAGATGACTATCTGACCTCCAGAATCCTGATCCGGTTAAACTAGAAGCCGTCTCCATCCCCAATATGCAGTTGATGATGATTACGGTGTATTAGTACGATCAAACTCGAAATTTTGCAACGAAACACGCAACTACGGAACGTGAAATTTAATTCGCATCGAAATTGTCGTTCATTAAAATAGTGTCGTGGTACAAGGTTATTTCATTATGTAGAATACCAGTATTTCTGAATTCAAAATTGGCACTCATTAAGACATAATTGAGTTTCAACCGTGTGTCGCTGGCTGGTCTTAGGTAAGGATCTACCTAGTTTGTGGAACTCGGTAAGTCGCGTCTTCCCTAGATTTTATTATATGAATTCGTTGGTATTTAAGCCATTTTAATTACGTTTTCCGTGGGTTTGTAAGGGAACCCAGGTACGCCCGCATTTTTGTTACTAACATTTTATTATTACCTACTGCTTTTAAAATGGCGAAGTAAAACATCGTCGGCAATCCAACGTATGTCCAACTCAGATAAATAAAACTATCACAAAGGTTTACAGATCTTTGGGAAAATAGGGCATTTTCCTGGGTAAAAAAATAATTATTATATTTAGTCCGTCAGTTAGATTATCGAAAAATAATGGACATGTATTTTTTCTTTTGTCAATCAAACAAAAAATGACAAAAATAAAGCGCGTCAAAATTTGCGAGTGGGGGTCGTGACGTCACGCCATGCTAAAAAGTGTAGCAAACCGTGACGTCAAGCAGAACTTTAACGGGCGATATCTTCATCATTTTTTATATAATTGACAAAAGAAAAAACACGTGTCCAATATTTTTTGATAAACTAACTGACGGACTAATTAGAATTTTTTAGGAAACCAGCCTATTGCGTAACACAACATGAGTAGCAATTGGTTTAATTATGACAGTTCAACAACATTCATTGCGTTATCGTTATGAACGTTGGTGAGCAGATACATTTTTCGAACATAATGAAGCAATGGATTAGCAATATCCTTCAAAATGATTCAGATTGAGATTGGTAGTGTGTAACGCAATTAGGATGATGATCGTTTTATGACGTACAAGTTACAGTCTGTCAACGCTCCTACGGCAGCGCGACGATGTTAGCGGGGACTGAGAGGAGAGAGGGGGCGGTAATGGTCGAGGGCCTACTTTCCCCCTCCAACACGACGCACCGACACTTGCCGATAGATCGCCTTCCGCGTCACCAACCCAAAATTGTAATTCTTACGAATTTAATATACGCTTGTACTATCGTGTAAGTCGCCTTTTATTTCTTATGTTCCTGTACTGAACACAGTCAACCTTAGTGTGATAATAGTATTAGAAATTCGAAGAAGAACAGTTGACGTACCGCACTAGACTATGGGTGTCCGTTTCGACTGCTCGGCCACAATTTCGTAGAAGCAAAACGACTACGTCAACATTACGAAGGAATTTGTAAAACACTAACAATGAAAGTCGCAAATTCGTAGATCCAATATTCAGAAAGTTGTAAAGGTTTAACCATGGCCGCGCAGTCGAAACGTGGAGAACTGCGCGGCCACGCAGTTCTCTTAAAGTTCTCTTAAACGGAGCTTCGTAGAGGTCCCATTCTTTTTGCTAACCACTGATACGATTTCGAAGAAATTGTAGACAGTATGAATAAAGCCCTAATGTTTGGAATTCACGACCTACAGAACTTAAATGCTATGGCCGCGCAGTTGACACGTGGAGAACTGCGCGGCCACGCAGTTCTCTTAAAGTTCTCTTAAACGGAGCTTCGTAGAGGGCCCATTCTTTTTGCTAACCACAGATACGATTTCGAAGAAAATGTAGACAGTATTAATAAAGCCCTAATGTATGGAATTCACGATCTACAGATCTTATAACCTATAATGCAAGTTAGAAAAAGGGTGACCAAGATTTATGGTGCGTCAATCAGACATTTTCAAGCGTCGTTTTTATACCACGTAGCCTATTATCATAATGAGGGAATAAGTATGCTTCATTGGATGGAGAAGTACCAAAGTAAGTAGATACGAAAATATTGTTATCGTCAAGATGGTAGGTAAGTACCTTTTTTGTAAAAAGGATTAATGATTGTCTATTCGATTAGTATCTACCTACCTATAACTTGTAAACATTTAATAAAAAATTGGAAAAAACAAACTTTTTTTTAGATCTGGGTAAATTTTATTCTAAGTTACTAATGCGACATTTTGAGAAGGTGTTTTATCCTATCTCGGCGGCTCCAGAGCCGCGCGAGCGAGTGCGCCCGCGCCTGAGCACCCTCTGCTTGCGCGTCTTTATCAGTGCAATGATAAATGGTTCATCAAATCATCATGGATTGTGTAGTGCTTGTGATTCTACACTGTTGTGGCTATTTAAAATGAACGTCAAGATGACGGGACCCCGCCAGGTTATCGTATTAAATTTTGGTGTGTTCAGTTTAAGATTACGCCATGTGTTTTTTCATTAACTGAATAGTGGTCCCGCCATTTTGATATCAAAATAGAGGGACTACTTTCTTTGTAGAATATTTTGAAATTTTATGAGTGTAGAATTTTACTATGAAATAGTAGAAATATTGTACTAAATCCTATTCACGTGATATTCGAAATACCTGACGGGGTCCCGTCATCTTGGCGTTCATTATTTCAAATCTACTATTTGCTACCTTTGCACAAATTTTAGCTACCTCAACGTATACGTAGTTATTTAACAGTATGTTATTTAAAAGCCTTTTATACCGTTAAGGATTATATCGAGGACAAAAAGGCTTGGGATTGAGCTGCTTCCAATTTTTTTTTTTTCTCTTTCCAATTTTTTTTTTCCAATTTTTTTTTTTTTACATATTGAATGTTTTTTTTTTTGCTCTATTTTATTGTTGTTTTTTTTTTATATACACTGACATTAATGAATTTTACATATACTATGACATTTGCTTACTTTGTTAAGTATTCTATTATTTTAATTATTGTGAATGTGAAGACTACGTGGGTCATTTTATTTATATTATTTTTCTCTTAGTTTTTGTCATGGTCTGGCAGTTTGAGTAATTAATGTGGCCTACCCAAATGTCCTTTCTTTGGTATTGTTCGTCGAATCGTTGAGCTCCTTAAGTTTTGAGTTGAGCTGCACAATTTCTGACAAATGCGTGCACTGACTGGACAGGTCCTCTCAATCTGTGTGGTTCTTTCCTCAAAAGACCATCTCAGACATCGACCTACATGGTCTTCATATGATCTGACCAAGATTATGTCTGGACTTTAAAAGAGACTGTGACGTCTGAGTTTGTTTCGGCCTTTCTTCTCAGACTAGTCAGATAGGAAACGCCGACCTCATCTAGTTTTAAAAATATGATTGACGTGTAAAAGTGTTTGTACAAACCTACTTACAAAATTAAATCATTTATCATTTATCATTTAAAATCCTTGGTCCCTCCATTTTGACATCAAAGTGAAAGGACCATAATAATATGGATATGCTGGTCGGAGGAGTAACCTACATATATAGTATTACAATACCTTAATTCTAGTTTAGAAATATGCAATTTGATGGTCCCTAACATGAATCATTTGAGAAATATCGGCAATAAATGTTGGTCCCTCCATAATGACGATTCAAAAATTTGGTCAGGCCTGTTAATGGATAGTATTTTTTGGTTTTTCGAAGTATTCATGTTTAGTACCTACTTTCTAGATTTACAATATTAAACTTTTATGTAGGCTAATTTGAAATCCAAGACTTGGTCCCTCCATCTTGACGGTAACAATAGTTTCGTATAAACTGTATTATTTTATTATATCTACTTACTTTAGTACTTCTCCATCCAATGAAGCATACTTATTCCCTCATTATGATAATAGGCCATGTGGTACAAAAACGACGCTTGGAAATGTCTGATTGACGCACCATAAATCTTGGTCACCCTTTTTCTAACTTGCATTATAGGTTATAAGATCTGTAGATCGTGAATTCCATACATTAGGGCTTTATTAATACTGTCTACATTTTCTTCGAAATCGTATCAGTGATTAGCAAAAAGAATGGGACCTCTACGAAGCTCCGTTTAAGAGAACTGCGTGACAGCGCAGTTTTACACGTTTCTACCGCGCGGCAATAGCATTTAAGTTCTGTAAGTCGTGAATTTCAAACATTAGGGCTTTGTTCATACTGTCTACATTTTCTTCGAAATCGTATCTGTGGTTAGCAAAAAGAATGGGCCCTCTACGAAGCTCCGTTTAAGAGAACTTTAAGAGAACTGCGTGGCCGCGCAGTTCTCCACGTGTCAACTGCGCGGCCATAGCATTTAAGTTCTGTAGGTCGTGAATTCCAAACATTAGGGCTTTATTCACACTGTCTACAATTTCTTCGAAATCGTATCAGTGGTTAGCAAAAAGAATGGGACCTCTACGAAGCTCCGTTTAAGAGAACTTTAAGAGAACTGCGTGGCCGCGCAGTTCTCCACGTTTCGACTGCGCGGCCATGGTTACACCTTTACAACTTTCTGAATATTGGATCTACGAATTTGCGACTTTCATTGTTAGTGTTTTACAAATTCCTTCGTAATGTTGACGTAGTCGTTTTGCTTCTACGAAATTGTGGCCGAGCAGTCGAAACGGACACGACTATGGTGGATTTTGGACGGTTATAAGAACGGAAACATCCAGCGGTGAGATGTTCAGATTTGCAGATGCGTGGCGGACGACAATATAACTGTCGTGGGTAAAACCTGATGGTTTAGTCTAGGAATGACTAATTCGCGAAATGACTACATGGTCTATAATTGACCAATTCTTGAAATGTACAATTCTTTAAATGACTGATTCTACAAATGACTGATTCTATAAAAGACCGATTCTTTTAAAGACCGATTCTATAAATGACCGATTCTTCAAATGACTGATTTTTCAATTTTATGAATAGCCTTGTAACCCATTGAGAGTATGAGAGTAGGTACAGTCAGCCTTAAAAATATGTATACATCGACAACAACTCATTTAGTTGTCTTCAATTTGTTCCATAATATTATTGTATCCATGTAGAAAGCAGTGTTGGCCCAGTGGTAGCGGCCGCGACTTACGAGTTGTAAGTCGCAAGGTTCGAACCCAGACAGACGCTTTACTTTGTGTAAATTATTTCATCACCACTGCTCTCAAACTCGTGAAGGAAAACATCGTGAGGAAATCGACATGCCCTAGAAATAAAAATTCTAAGACATGTGACATCTACCAACCCGCACTGAGCCTGCGTGGTGGATTACGGCCACCCCCTCTCATAGAGAAGAGGCTTGTGTCCCAGCAGTGGGAACATTACTGCCTGGTTGTGTGTAGCTACATATTACACATTGGGTAGGTACCTACTTAGTTGAAGCTACACAGTGATACAGCACCTACCTAAGTATATAGTACCTACCTTCTCTATTCGTTAATAAGTCACACATTCATCCACACGAATGTTTGTTTCCACGGCCCGGTCATTGGCAATGCCCATTGATCAGCCGGTAATAATGTTGCCATGTTTACGCGCAAACAATTATGATCCACGCCGGACCTTTCAAAGCATTTCATAATTATGTTGTTATGAATGTAAATTGACGCTGCGCAAATAGGGTACATTCAGTTTTACCTGGGAAATGTGAATACTGGCTGGTTGTATGAATTATCTATGAGTAGTGTAGTAAAATAAAGTAGAGTGGCTCGTGGCTAAGTAATTATAGCCGCACGGGTCGATCCATCAGGTACAGCTACGCCAGCCGCGGTTGGTCTCTGGATGGTTGAACATCTTTATATACCAAGACTACTCCGTGCCTTGGAAAGCATGTTAAGCCGTCGGTCCCGGTTGTCATTCGTGGATCTTTGACAGTCGTTATGAGTCATCCGAAGTCTGAAAATCTGACCTGTAACGGTAACACGATGCCCCTAGGCAAGAGCCTAGGGGCATCGTGTTACCTAGTAACTAAATATTAATGACTTGCCGTACCTCATAAAGGATAATCACGATATATTGTTGTTTGCAAATGATACTTCAATTTTGTTTAAACTTAAACGTCAGCAGCAGGTTACTGACGATATAAATAGAATCCGGAACACTGCTCTGGATTTTCTTCCTTCATACTTGAGTAAGAGGATTCAGAGCGTTGACGTTAATGGAAAAAGATCTCCCGGATCTATAGTAACAATGGGAGTCCCACAGGGCTCAATTCTTGGTCCTTTCTTGTTTCTTATTGACATAAATGACTTGTCGTACCTCATAAAGGATAATCATGATATAGTGCTGTTTGCAGATGACACTTCACCTTTGTTTAAACTTCAATGACAGCAGCAGGTTACTGACGATGTAAATAGCGCGATCTCTAAAGTAGTCCACTGGTTCAATGTTAATAATTTACTTTTAAACGAGAAAAAAACCAAATCGATTAAGTTTACGCAACCTCACATTACGCAGGTGAAAGCTAATGTGTTGATAAAGGGCGAAGAATTGAATCCTGAAGACAGCACAGTATTCTTGGGCATAACTTTGGATACTAAGCTTCAGTGGGGTTCACATTATAGATAAATTATAAGTTAAAAAAACTAAGTTCCGCAGTATATGCTGTTAGAAAAATTCGTAATTTAACTGATATAGAGACAGCCCGTTTATTGTATTTTAGCTATTTCCATAGTGTAATGTCGTACGGTATATTATTGTGGGGAATGGCCGTCGATATTCAGACTATCTTTGTTTTGCAGAAGCGAGCTGTTCGATCAATTTATAAATTAAGTCCGAGACACTCGCTCAGAGTCAAATTTAAAGACATTAATGTTATGACTGTGCCTTCTCAGTATATTTATGAAAATCTTTTATATGCCGACAAAAATATATATATTTTTAAATACATTGCTAACCATGATAGGTATAAATACTAGGAACAAACACAAATTTGTTGTACCTACAACAAGGCTCAAGAAAATATGTGGCTCGTTCAGATGCCAATGTGTGTGTTATAATAAACTTCTAAGCCAAGTTCAAGATCTAAGCCTTAATAAATTCAAAGCATTCATTAAACGTAAGTTGTGCCAGAAAGCTTTTTATACCGTTAAGGATTATATCGAGAACAAAAAGGTTTGGGATTGAGCTGCTTAATTTTTACATAATAAATGTTTTTTTCTCTCTCTTTTGTTTTTTTTTATATGCACATTGACATTAATGAATTTTATATATACAATGACATTTGCTGACTTTGTAAAGTATTCTATTATTTTAATTATTGTGAATGTGAAGACTATGTGGGTCATTTTTTTTCGTAGTTAATGTGGCCTACCCAAATGTCCATTCTTTGGTATTGTTCGTCGAATCGTTGAGCTCCTTAAGTTTTGAGTTGAGCTACATGATTTCTGACAAATGCGTCACTGGACAGGTCCTTTCAATTTGTGTGGTTCTTTCCTCAAAAGTCCATCTCAGACATCGATCTACATGATCTTCATATGATCTGACCAAGACTATGTTTGGACTTTAAAAGAGACTGTGACCTCTGAGTTTGTTTCGGCCTTTTTTCTCAGACTAGTCAGATAGGAAATACCGACCCCACCTAGTTTAAAAATATGATTGACGTGTAAAAGTGTTTGTACAAATCTGCTTACCAAATAAAATCATTTATTATTTTAACTGGGTTGTGGAGGTCAGATAGGCAGTAGCTCCATGTAAAATATTGATATTCAACTGCATCTGGTTAGATTGGACACTCATCTCAAGATAATTGTGAAAAGGTGAGGCAGATGATGATGATTTAATAGTTTTACCTGTAAAATGTAAATGCTGTCTAACCGAACAATTTTTTGGTTCTAGGGCATGTTGGTTTCCTCACTTTACGTACAGTCGCCAGCACATAAAGCCATTACAATCTGTCAAATTTCTTTAATAGATTTTCAACTTTATCGCTAAAGCATTAAGGTTCAAGGTTGATTGGGAAAATTTGACAGTTTCAAGTAGCTTGACCTGCTGGCGTCTGTACATAGTTTCCTACCAGCCTTTCAATAGTCAAGTTTTTATTTAAGGGGATTACAATCAAATGAAACCCACCATTGCAGTTGAATATTTAATCTGAGTGGTACCCAGAAATCTGAAATACCTAAACGATTCCATGAGAATGCTAAATAGGATATTTTGCAAACTTATTGAATGAAATGTGAATGGTTTATTCGTTCAATACGGACTTTAGCAAAGGTTTTTCGTTACTAATTGGAGTTAGCTCTGACCTTCTTATTCAGGCTATCTTTGAATTGATTGTAAATCTTTCAAGAGTAAAAACTCGAATGATATCGAGTCGAATGGTCCGGGTCGAGTTATCCTGAGGTTGAATTGTCGCGGGTCGAGTTATCCTGGGTTTGAATTCTCGCGGGTCGAGTTGTCCGGGTCGAGTTTTTACCCAGCCAAAGCAAAAGAAAATGTACGCGTGTGTTCAATGTAGGAACCAATGAGATTTTTTTTTTTTGGTTTGCCTATTTTCATGTTTTGGAGTCAGAACTCAGAATTTTGTCGGTCGTTCCTTACAAAATACATTGAGCCGCATCTTTTAAGTCTGAAGAGAGAATCAATAATGTTGATAACATGGACATGGACTAAATAACATTTACAAGTGATAAAATAATTTGTGTTGCTACGCGGCTACGCCGTAGCCAAACCGTAGCCCGTAGCACAACGGCTACGAATGGCCTTTGTCTTTTTTTAAGTACTTTCTCATTTTATGGTTTTGTCTTTTTCAAGTAATTAATAAAAATACTATTAATAATAAACATAATGGAACAATTATGTCAAAAGAACTCTTTGTTAAGAAACCTTAGGTACTTTTTAATGCTCGTCTGAAGCAATTATGAGTTACTAGCTGCGCCCCGCGGTTTCACCCGCATAAGTTTCAATCCCGTGGGAATATCATTATAAAAAGTATTTTATATGTTAATTCTGGTTATAAACCATCTGTGCACCAAATTTCATCCAAATCCATTCAGTAGTTTTTGCGTGAAAGAGTAACAAACATCCATCCATCCATACAAACTTTCACGTTTATAATATTAGTAGGAAGTATACCGACTTACTCGTACAAATTGATTCTTGTTTCTTGTAAGTAATAAAAAACCTTGTTAAAAAGATTTTTTTTTTACAGTTAACATACTTTTATTTAATTTTTAGGATTCCATACCTCAAAAGTAAAAACGGAACGCTTATAAGATCACTTCGTTGTCAGTCTGTTTGTCCGTCCATCAAGACCCTTTTTCTCAGGAACGCGTGGAATTATCAAGTTGAAATTCATATCAAATACTTAAGGCTTCAATCCTTTGAAGTAGTGAAAAAATCAAACTTCTAAGTCAACGCAATCAAAAGATACCGGCGTTTATGTTCCGTTTATGCCGCATATTTTGACACTCGCAAGGGCATCAAAGCCTATAGTGTTGTAAACAAATAAAGGAGATAGTCTATTTTATTTGGTGGTTGGCCCACCAAAATTAGTGCCGAAAATTAATGAAACGCATGTTGATTTGTTTCTTATGATCTCTAGATTACAGTGGAGGTAATAATTTATACTTCGTCTAATGGGAATACTGAGGAATAAGATCGTAATCTAAAAATTTACTAAAAGAGCTATTTTTTTGTGACCTACTTACTAAACACAACCATTCTTTTAATGATTTTGTTGTGTGGCCTCATCGGTATTATAATTTTGAAAAATAGTGCACTGTTTAATAATAAATAGTAGGAATATAGAGTTGTATGAACGGCGCATGAAATAAAAAATTGCATATGTAACAAAGCATTTTTATTAGTATAAGTATATCAATTTCAACGTCAGACGACTTAGAAGTAGATAGTATTTCATCTAAAAAAGATGCAGCAGTGCTCCGCAGTGTTGCTTTGGCCGTATGAGATGATCTCGGTTTATTTTCTGAGGTAAATTAGTTTTTTAGCTAAACAAAAAGACAGTTCATTATTAAGCCCCTCATTTTATGGTCAATTGAAAGATAAAATATATTGTGCGCAGTGTAAAATTCGATGTTGCTAGAAGTAAAAATCTCAGGAGACCAACCACACTCAACTCAATGAAACGTGCGAATCAACCTTTATATTTACTGCACTCGATTGAATTGTGGAAAGCGCAACAGACGACAAAATGAAATTATAAACTTCTTCGTTCACACTTTCTAGAAATCTCTGAACTGTCTAGGTTGTTTCGTTGTAAGGGGTGACGGCCTGAGAAAATATTATAAAAATTTAGCTTTTAAAGAACGTCCAAAGTACAAATTTTTTTCTTTGTCGGGCAGTTTGAGCAATTTATGTGGCCTACCCAAATGTCCTTTCTTTGGTATTGTTCGTCGAATCGTTGAGCTCCTTAAGTTTTGAGTTGAGCTGCACGATTTCTGACAAATGCGTGCACTGACTGGACAGGTCCATTCAATCTGTGTGGTTCTTTCTTCAAAGGACCATCTCAGACATCGATCTGACGAAGATTGTGTCTGGACTTTAAAAGAGATGGTGACCTCTGAGTTAATCCCCGAAAGGTTAGGCAAAAGTGTACCTCAGTACACCTACAATTCGTACAATTCGCCAGTTATGTTTAGGTCCCATGTAATAGGGGGTGAGCTTATTACCATCAACTGGGCACAAAGCCAGAATAAAATAAAATACTCTTTATTATGTGCACCATAAGAATTACAGATATAAATGTAGACATTTTACATAGGGCGATACAGTGGGCGGTCTAATAATAATAATAATATTTTTTTATATTTTTAAATGTTTTTTTTTTATAATAATATTTAAAAATGTAATAAAATAAGAAAATTAAATAATTAAACGACATAATAATAATAACGTTTATTGTGTCCAAAAGTTATACACAAACAATTTTGGGTTTGGAGTCTACATTTAAGCACACAGTGAGTCCTCTAATGAGGACTCCGCTCCTTCACAACAGTAGGTAATTACTTAAAACACAATAAAAACAGTACATGGGTGTAGTAAGACAAAAATAAAATTACATAAATGTGAACGTGTGTGAGAGCGTGTGCATGAGTGTGCATATGTTGTTGAGTGTACATGAGTGTTATGGATGTGAGGTTGTATGAGTATGTGTGTGTGAATGTACGTGTAGTTATGGGAGAGTCTGTGTGTGTGAGAGGGTCGTATGCTTGTTAAGTTACGTTTTGTAAGAGAGCTTCAGTATTTTCATATGTTAGTGTTTTTATCCAGTCAATCAACATAGCTAAAAGCGATCTTTCAAAGACAACCTTTGAATGGACTTAAAGTCGTGTAGTAACACGTATTCGGAGACTGGCTACCTATTACTGTCTAAAATATACACCCTGTGGCAGATAGACGGATAGTCAGGCGCACACACAGATGAGGCAGGCTTAGGGCTCTAATAGAGTCGTCTCTTTGGACACGGAAACTTAAAAAGTAGATAATAATTATTAAGATTATGTTATATACATGTGACAGTAACGGCTATACACAAAAAAAATTAAATCTGTTAAAAATAAGTTTTATTGTTGATTCTTAAGCCCGAATTGACGACGGTTATTCATAAGGACTCTGTATTTATAATGAATACCGTTGCACTTAAAAATAAGTTAATTAGCCAGCACATCAAGCTACTACAATCTGTCAAAGGAGATGTCCGCTTTTTGTATGGACGTTGGTTTTTTATTCCGAGAAAAATCTAACAAGAATCAAACTACATCCAAATAAAAGCTACAAAAATATGGAACTTGGAACCACTAAAATTATATTTTTAGACCCCCCATTTCAGAGAAAAATTAAAAACTATTTAATGTTAGTACATATAGTTTATTCGATAAGGCAGCCCAAATTAAACTTCCCACACACTTTGACAATTTCTAAATATGACAGATGACAGTGTTGACCGTCAGGCAGGCCTCATCCGTCTGATACGTCACACTAAATAAATAATCTGACAAACAAACTAACTTTTCAGCTTTATTATTAGTATAGATTATTACAGAGGTAATTAGATAATCTAATAAGATTCGTTTCGTTCACATTGATAAACTCGCAAAACAAACATTGATTGACAGTAATGACAGTACCATGTGTCAACTTTGACAAGATTATTATTTTTTGGGGTGTGTTCACTTTATTATCCTAGACAATTAGAAAGGTTTGTTCGTTTTAGGGCTAAATTCACACTAAAATAAAAATACATTTTTCTCAAAATTGGGGGCCTTTAAAAATATATGATATAGTTAGAACCACTAGTTTTTGGGATGTCTATCCAAATATATTTAATTTATCCTTGTTAGAATTATTAAATAATAAAAAACCATTTTTGGACATGTCCTTTCTTTAATAGATTTTCAACTTGATCGCTATAGCATTAAGGTTCAAGGTTGATTGGGAAAATTTGACAGTTTCGGGTAGCTTGACCTACGCCTTGCTTGGCATCTGTACATAAGTTTTCATTACAAATACATAGCAGCAATGTTTCATTGTAAATTCCTCATCACATTCATGAACGAATCCAAAAATGGCAGCGATTCAAACAGATTAATTTCTCTACAATCAAATTGTATAGAAATTCGAAATATCCGTGCACCTCCGCTGTTACATACCATCCTAGTACAAAAATGTGAGATTGGAGGTACGACGATGCTAAAACGTGGGCTTTGAATTTTATGACGTCATAAATTTCCAGAACATTCGACCGTTCGTTATTACATCGTGTACGAAGACTAACGAACGAACAGGACCGTGAAAACTTTAGAATTTATTGATTTTTGTAAAATTAGTGAAGGAATTTTTAACATTTTGGAAACATATATTTAGCATTCATTATATAGGGTTACTGGTAACTCGACGTATTCCTTGCAGGACGTCATAGTAGGGTGAAAATGCAACAAATTAAGCCACCAAATGTTCTACCGAAGTTCAGTAGTTTTTGAGTTAGTAAGATTTTTAATTTTTTTATGAAAAATCCCAGATTAAATCATTTAAAGCCAATTTGAAAATTAACTACGGAGAGACTGTACTGAAATTTCTGTTAGTATCATAATTGATGCCGTAGCAAATCTTTGTTATTAATTAAAAGTTCAAAAATGCCTAAAATCTTGGCAAATATCACTAATCAAACATTTTTTTTTGTAATTTTTGCCATTACTTCATCAAAAATGTTGTCTAGTGCAAAAAAAAATACTACACCAGATGTAAGAATTACTAAGAAAATATCGTTATCTTATCAGCTATTCAGGAAGGTATGATTGTTAATACTTTTGCATGTGTGAAAGAGAAGAAAATAGTTTTATGGGGTGCAAATTCCTATCCCACATAGCTGGCGTGTGTCACCTTTTCTCTCGTCCTAACTGTTATTTTTATTCAAATATATTATAGTGACCCCTGTTGTTTGACTGCCCCGTTGGTCTCGTGGTTGCAAGTGCGATTGCTGAGCGTGGGGTCCTGGTTTCGATTCCCGGGCCGGACAAAGTGTTATTAGGTTTTTCATTAGGAATTTCTTAGTAGATGTTGGCGGTTTAATACCCCCGTGCCTCGGAAAGCACGTAAAGCTGTTGGTCCTACACCTGAAGGCCAATTCTCGTAATTTAAAACGTTCAAAATCTAGTCGCAGTCTCATCTCAGCGACAAACAAATGTCAAAAACTTGTCAAAATGTAGGGAAATTGGAGGTTTTTTTGACAGATTGAGACTGAGATCAGACTGTGAACGTTCTTAAAATTACGAGAATTGCCCCTCTGATCACTCCCTGGCCGTGTCCGATTGCCGTCCCATCGGACTATCAGACTAAAGGAACAGAGAGTGCACCTGTGTTTACGCATCTCCCGCGGACCTGGCTGATCTCCGTTGAGATTGGCCACCGTGACTGAAATCGGTCGGGAGGCTATTATTATAGTGACTTTATTGGTGTTTTTCTTCAGAAAGGTCAGGTGCGTAGTACTATAGTTTGACAAAAACCGCTGTACCGCGCCTTCGGTATGTGCGCGGCGAGACGGGGGGGCAGTGCAGGCCGCTCATTCGTCATCGCTCACGACGTCCCACCCCCCGCCTCGCCGCTTATTCCTCCCGCCTCACCGCGCATTCCTAAGGCGCGGTACAGCAGTTTCGGTCAAACTATAGCAACCGGCGTACGTAAGGAGTATGTAAGGATCGATGGAGCTACGATCCTGTCATACTCCTTACGTACCCAGACCTCAGGTGGCGTTCTGAAGTTTTTGCCTACCCCCATAGGAAGAAGGCGTGATTTTATGCATTAACTATCGCCAAAACCTATATCTGACCATTTTGAAAACAAAATCCCGTGCACGTGATGACCACAGCTGCGTCTGCATGCAAAACAAAAGAATATCCTTTTTAGGTCGATTAATAATATGCGCTGCAAGCAGGAATAGTCCTTACGGTGTGGTCAGATATAGATTTTATGTTTTTCTAAAGAATATTTCCCTCTAATGCCAACCCTGAGTCTATAACAAAGTAGTGAAACTTATTTGCTATTGAACCACAGAAAAGTAAAAAGGGGTGGTGGTGAGTTTGTTTGGATGCTTTTGGGTTACCCGAAACAAATGCTTTTTTAAGTTAACTAGCTTCAACTTTCTGACTAACTGACCGACTATTTAATTTTGACAATTCAAAAGTGCCTGTAAATGGTTTAATTGAAATAAATGATTTGAGTTTGAGTTATTTATTTATAATCTTGAAGATTGGGGCTGACAAGGTGTCATCTCCGCTGTGGACGTCCCTTATTAAAACAGTCATTTAATTATAATTTTGATTAACATTTAATTTTGATTCTAATTTTCATTTTCATTTTTCATTATCATTTAAATCAACATTTTAATTATTATTTTTGTTCGTGTAATATTGTTATGCATGATGTACTCACCTCCTTGATACCTAAATTAAAATTATTTTATTTTATAACGAAGAAGGAACATGAAAATTTATGGCAATAAATTCGACTAACTTTGCCTATGAGTTTGTTTTCTGTTTCTGCAGTTTATCCGCTTTTGTAAGGGATGTTAGGAAAGCGGTTTATTTTAAACTGAAGAAAAAATAACATAATGTTATGCTAGGAAAAAAAAATGATTCAGTTTAATTCATCATCCTTTCAGCCGAAAGACGTCCACTGCTGGACATAGAGACACCGGTTCTGTGCTTTCTGCATCCAGCGGATTGCTGCGGCCGTCACTAGGTCATTGGCCCACCTTGTGGGAGGCCTTCCAACGTTACGTCTTCCGGTACACGGTCGCCACTCCAGAACCTTTTGGCACCATCCGCCATCTGTACTGCGAGCAATGTGTCCTGCTCACTGTTACATAAGTTTGCCAATTCTTCGGGCTATGTCGGTTAACTTAGTTCTCCTGCAGTTCAGTTTTATTTAGAAGGCTTAAAATCTGGAAGTACCGTTGTTACTTGGTAGGCAATTCTCGTAATTTTAAGAACGATCACAGTCTGATCTCAGTCTCAATCTGTCAAAAATACCTCAAATTTCCCTACATTTTGACAAGTTTTTGACATTTGTTTGTCGCCAATATGACATTGCGACTAGATTTTGAACGTTTTAAATTACGAGAATTGGCCTTCTGGTAGACTGAAAATGCCAACGTACGGTGAGCATCCGTGTTTATCAATGCTCGTTCCTTCTCTGTTTGAGAAGGAGCTTTATCAACAAAGGTGCAAGTTCGTTTCCCCGAAGGGTTAGGCAGAGGTATACCTACCCACATTTCGCCAGTTATGCTTAAGTCCAATGTAATAGGGGCGAGCATATTGCCATCTACCGGGCACAATAGGCTAGTTTCCTAAAAATTCTAATTAGTCCGTCAGTTAGATTATCAAAAAATATTGGACCCGTATTTTTTCTTTTGTCAATTATATAAAAAATGATGAAGGTATCGCCCGTTAAAATTCCGCGTGACGTCACGCCTTGCTACACTTTTTAGCATTCCCAAATTTTGACGCGCTTTATCTTTGCCATTTTTTGTTTGATTGACAAAAGAAAAAATACATGTCCATTATTTTTCGATAATCTAACTGACGGACTAAATATAATAATTATTTTTTTACCCAAGAAACTACCCTATTCCAGAGTCCGGACTGCTACTGAGAAATCCTAGATAGGAAAATCCATTAACGCTTTCCCGACCTGGGAATCAAACGCAGGACCGCATGCTCAGCAGTAGCGCTTACGACCACTAGACCAACGAGGCAAACAAACATCATCATCATCATCATCTGCCGAGCCTTTTCCCAACTACGTTGGGGTCGGCTTCCAGTCTCACCGGATGCAGCTGAATACCAGTATTTTACATGGAGCGACTGCCTATCTGACCTCCACAACCCAGTTACTGGGTAATACGATATCCCTTGGTAAGACTGGTTGCCAGACTTTCAGGCTTCTGACTACCCGTAACGACTGTCAAAGATCCACGAATGACAGCCGGGACCAACGGCTTAACGTGCTTTCCGAGGCACGGAGGGGTCTCGGTATGTAACGGTCGCCCATCCACAGACCAACCGCGGCAAGCGTAGCTTAACCTGACCGATCGACCTGTGCGGCTGTTATTATTGAATACAGCAGGTTCAGTTACTCTCGTCTGCCAAACGATTAGATTATGTTCTTATCCCCAGAATCCGTCCTTTCAAAACACAAAAAGGGCCCACATTCGACGATACATGTACCTAAAAACAGCTGCCAAAAGTAAACAAACAAAACGCACCCTTGACATTTGCTGGACCCAACCATCCAATGAAGACCCATAATAATTTATACGGGTACCCATTAAGAAGCAATTTAGTGGTACGTGGGGAGCAGGGCGGTCCGACTTAAAGTGGACGGTAAGTGGCACTGCCGTTTGCTAATTCGATTGTGGCCTGGACGCTTCAGAATCATGTTTCCCTGGTACATTTAGTTAATAACTGAACACTAATATTATGAAGTGGGTATCTGGCGAGCTGTTTATTTGAGTCTATGTAGACTAGAACTCGTTCTTTTTAAGCCCTTTTAACACACACGTTTTTATTGTCGTGTAAAACTTATTTATTCACCGTGTATCTATCTACACACGGTTGTCAGTGTTGTACGTATCACTATGGAAGCTCATTGACGGACACATTTTTTCTACGGCGCGGATTATACGCTTAAACGTAAAAAAAAAAACTTTTTACTACACAACGACATGAATGTACAGTTCTTTCACAGATATTTTACCACTGACGGCAGCAACCCAACTACGACCTTATAAAATCAAAATTAAAAGTCATTTATTCAAATTAGGCTGAGTATCAGTACTTTTCGAACGTCAAAATTACAAAAGACAGTCCCCCAAAAACGCCCGCCCTTCACCACTTCCTAGTGCTATCACTGGGAAGAAGTGGCGCAATAAACTCCCCAGCCCCCATCACAGCTGTCTGTTCAGTTAGAAAATACTTGATACTTGATTGTATACAATACTAGGTGTTAAGTAATTAACATTACAAGACACAGAACATAAAATTAAATTATTTGCCATATGTCAGCTAGCCACGCCAATATACCAACAAATATAATAAAAACTATATGTACTCAAGCTAAAAAATAATCAATTAAAATGTAAATAAAAACTTACTACCCAAATAAAAGCCTCGAGGCATAAAGGGCGTGACAGCTTACATATTTAAGCATTGCTGGGTTCTGTTCACATTGCTGTCACTTGAACTAGTAACGTGAATAAAGATCATTTTTATTTTGATAGAATATAGTCAGTGGCAACAATCCAGCAGGAACCTTATTATAACGATAATAAAGATCACAATGATTTTTAACCGACTTCTAAAAAAGGAGGAGGTTCTCAATTCGGATGTTTGTTTTTTTTTTATGTTTGTTCGCGCATAACTCCGTCGCTTGTCAACCGATTTGAAAAATTATTTTTTTGTTGGAAAGGGTATACTTCCCAAATGGTCCCATAGAAATTTCATCAAAAACGGTTCAGTAGTTTGGTTTTTAAACCAAAATTACTGGTAAAAATTACAACTTAAAAGTGAAAAATAAAAACTTTTTTTTGCAAAAAAGTACAACCGACTTCCAAAAACGACACTACAAAGTGAAAAATAACTTTAATTTCGGAAGTCGGTGGCAAACAACGAAAATGCGAACCCAACGACACCGACTTCCGAAATTAAAGTTATTTTTCACTTTGTAGTGTCGTTTTTGGAAGTCGGTTGTATTTTTTTGCAAAAAAAGTTTTTATGATAGTGATGCACATTCATTAGTGAAATAAATGTGGAAGGACTGATAACATAACTCAGCCTTTCGAACGCCACGCCAATTGATATAGGCTAGCTCTATGGACCGACCACGTTTTGAAAAAGGAAGGGGTTTTAGGAAGTATTAATTGTTTAGCTTCGTCTCTCTCTCGCACAAAAATGGTAGCATTAATACGTCATAATACGGCCCTGTGAATCCATTCTACTGCAACTTTTATTAGTTTCATTCACAACTTAATAAACCATGTTTTATAAAGTTTAGCTTTGCTAAGTCGAGCACCGCCGACGCAGTTTAATCCTAGACATACTTAGAAAGTAGGCTGGTCTGAAAGTCGGCTCTCATCCTGCTAGAATTATAGTCACCCATCCACGAACCAACCGCGGCAAGCGTAGCTTAAGCTGAGATCGACCCGTGCCGCTGTTGTAATTTAGCCACCCAATAACATAAAACCGACATGACTTTCGAATTTGACTTCCATCCATCTTCCAACCCCATTTACATCAATGCACTCTGAAACTAATAAGTAGCAAAAGCAATGACTTTCAAGTTTCTATCATTTCCAAAGATTAATAACGTTTCAAACTAATATTTAATGGTACCACTAAGTGACCAAACGTGGCAAGTAAACGGAGCAGTCACTTTAACTTAACTTTATGGCCGGTTCACATTATTCCAGTCGCTACATCTAGTAAGTTCAATACATTGCTGGACTGGACTGGATGTCGTCTATACTATTTCATATATATATATCGGAGTCATTCGTTTGACGATTCGGAACGCCAACGCCATCTCGTGGCGCTAGACAGAGCCTGAGTTCGTGGGATGGGCGGGAGCTAAAGCTAGAAGAGCGGTGTGAGCAGAGCTCTCGGGATCATTGAAACATATGACATCGTACGGACAACCCGTGCTTAGAAACTGTCTCGCGTTCCGTAAGTTGTGTAAGTACCTACAGTGTGTGATTCGCTAGTGTGACTAACTTGTTCGTAAATTATAATCTGATTTGAACTACAAACCGTTTTTCTATGGCGCTATAACCAACACTACCCATAGTACGCCCACAGTAATTAAAATATTCTTGATGTTAACGAGAGACAAACGTACCTTCTCCGACATATATATATACTACACCAGTCATTGAAAGGTTTGCCAGAGAGCTATGGAACGGAGTATTCTGGGTATTAAACTTGTGGACCGGGTTAAGAATACAACAATCCGTTCCATCACTAAAATAACTGATGTCACTCAGAAAGCTGCCACGCTTAAATGGAATTGGGCTGGACACATCTGCCGCATGTCAGATGATCAATGGGCCAAACATACGACCCAGTGGGTCCCGCTTAATGGAAAAAACAAACGACAAACGACATCGCGGCAGGCCCAGACGGAGATGGCGGGATGAGCTGGACTCCAGCTCTGGACAGAGAGAGGCGGAAAGAGAGTAGGGAGGCTTTTGCCCAGCAGTGGGACATTATCGGCTAATAAAAAAAAAGTCATTCAAAAAGCCGTTGAATTTATTGATTTACATGACATAAACAGGGTGTTGATGGGGTTGCCCCGGTACTGCAGCGCATCAGGGATGTTCGCAGAAGCTCACGTGGACTGTTTTTACACCGTGATGCGGAAGCGGTGCGCATCCTTGGTCCGTAGGGTGCGGGGCAGCGCGAACAGCATCCTGTCTATGATAGCGAGCAGGCTTGATTGTGCGTTTGTGAACCACTGCTGCAGGGTTTCGGCTGGGCCTGTCACCGTGCAGCAGTGATGTCACAATCTGTTTTTCTGTTTATGGTTTTGTTTTGTAAGTGTATTACTAACATAGGTTGTAAGTATATTGTTACTAACACTATGAGTCTTGTTACTTGAAATAAAATTATTATTATAAACTCAGCCTTCTTCCCATGGGGGTAGGCAGAAAATACAATGCGCCACCTGCTACGGTCCTGAAACCCTGAAAATGTATTTATACGCCGGAAACGGCAGAATATTATGAACTTTTAAAAGTATGTAACAACTCTGTAACAATATTCTGACAAATAAATGGACTATCTATCTATCTATCCTTACATACTTTTTTGCCCCGTTTACGTTTATACATCAGGTCATAAACCGCCGCCGCCGGTTTTATTTGTTTATTCAAAAATACATTATAAGCTTACACGGTTTCACCAAAACGCTTACACCGCTTATGCTACGGTTTAAGATAATTTATTTCACTCAAAAACAATACAATTATTCACTCCTATGAGGAAAAACATGAAAATTAAGATAGGCGACGGTTTCGCTGGGTTATGCACTAAAATTAAGTTATACATATAAAAATAGAATAAAGAAGAATACAGACTTACGATTCTAAAGTGGTCAAAAATAGTAGTAGTACTCTAGTAGTTAATAAAGATCAAATTCGCAAAACACGTATTCGTTTTTTATGAAACTGACAGGTGTCAAGAACGCATTCTCAAATGTCAAAACGGGCCTTTTATATATTGACAGGTTTGCCTTTTAAAAGTTGGAAGTGATTTTGATTCCTTAATTACTTTAGGTACAATATTGAGCCCCCTCATAAACGACAGTCTTTCTACCGTAGTTTGTCCTCGGTGCCCTTAAAATTAAATGGTTAGGCTGTCTTTCCATGCGCTTTTGAATTTGCTTTTTTTTTTTGTAAAGACAGTAAGTTTGTTTGTTATGCTTTCAGGCTAAAACGGCTGAACAGATTTGGATGTTTGTCACATGGGTAGACCATGACCCGGAGAAGAACATAAGCTATTTTTTATCCAGGATCGCAGACGAATTCGCGGGCAACAGCTAGTTACAAATAAATTCAATTATGTACATACATAATCAATACGGTACCTGTCAAACACTAATGCTAGTAGGTACCAAAGTTTCAGAAGAAAAAATAAAATAAAATTTTAAACGCTTATCTAAATGCGTACGCTGAGTACCCTAAATAATTATTCCAAGGTGGAAGCGTTTAATAAAATGGATTGGAATGGTACTGGATTCACTGTCTTTACACGATTTCAGTAGCAAGGAAAAGGACGCGCTGGATCAAAAAGTAGACATTGGATTGGATATCAAACGCAATGGAATAATAATACTATGTTAGTTGCGATCTATCACTGGATTGGATCACTGGACTGAAATGCTAGCAAATGCTACTGGCATAATGTAAACAGCCATTGACTTAACGCTAACTTGGATCGTAAATGGATGTCCCCTGTTCATGTAATGCGCTTCTATTGTAACTTGGCGTGAACTGACAAAGATATTAATGTCGTGTGTGTCATTGTTAGGCCGGTTGCAAAGTGGGCTGCAGTTGTGAGCAACTTAAATGTTGCTTAGAATGTGGGATGTGATTGTGAAAAAACAATGATTACCTTAGTTTTATTTACGTATAAATTAAACTATCTTTTTATTAGTATTTAAGCTAACCTGTTAAGAACTTGGTACTACTAAGTATTTATAAGTTTGTAAATGTACCTACTACTTTGTAAAAGGACCTTAATAAAGTTTATTATATTTTATTTTATTTATTTCTTAAACCTAGAACATTGGTGGCCCAATGGTAACAGCCTCGACACACGAGATGTAGGTCGTGGGTTCGAATCCACTTTACTTTGTGATACTTATTTCATCACCATTGCTCTCAAAAACGGTGAAGGAAAACATCGTCAGGAAACCGGCATGCCCAAGGACCAAAAATTCGAAGTTATGTGACATCTAATAACCTGCACTTGGTCCGCATGATGGATTACGACCCATTCCCTCTCACAGAGAGGAGGGCTGTGTCCCACGTTGACTGATTATGTTACTTTACCTACTTTACATTTTTATTTTACATCAAAAATACAATGACGACGAAAACCTCTCACGGTTTATCTATGTGCTGGCAAGCCGCAGTTAGTTAGTTGTGTGTTGTTGCGGGTTGTTATCTGTGTTTGTTAGTTTAGTTGTTTAGCTGCTATTTTCAGTATCATTGCTTTAAAGTCAGATAGGCAGCGCTCCATAGAAAATACTGGTATCCAACTGCATCTGGTTAGATTGAAAGCCGACCCCAACATAGTTGGGAATAGGGTAGGCAGATTTATGTCTGCAGTCAAAGTCTAAATTATTTACTTCCTCTAAATGTGGTAGGTACAAAAATGATGGCACAAGCTAGTTAGCTAGTAGTAAATTTTGCCATAATGTCGTGCTAAAAGCAATGCATGTTAATATTGCCAAGTTTGAAGAACATCTTTTGCCTTTGATGCTTAAAGTATTTATTACTTTGTTATTGTTCAAATAATATTATAGGATCAATTCTCTTAATTTTATGAACAGTCACATTCTGATCGCAGTTTCAATCTGTCAAAAACACTTCTCTCTACAATTTTGACAAGTTTTTGACATTGATTGTTGCTGAGATGAGATTGCGACTAGATTATGTACGTTTTTAATTACGGAAATTGACCTTCAGAAAGCAATAAGACCCCGATACGTACACACGATAGACGATGATTGGATGTTGATGTGACATTTTTACAAAAATAAAGCAATATATTTCTCATGAAACTAAACAAAGCGACATCTCAATGAAAAAAGGCATCGCTGAAACATGATATACATCAAACCGTCACGTCTGATTTACGTCTAGACTAGACAACTATTAGTCTAGACAGAAATAGTTCCCTTCTGTGGAAATAATCAAAGCCAGAGATTGGTATCTACGTTACAACACGTTTCTGATGTACAGACGCCAGCACATCAAGCTACTACAATCTGTCAAATTTCTTTAATAGATTTTCAACTTTATGGCTAAAGCATTAAGGTTCAAGGTTGATTAAGAAAATTTGACAGTTTCGGGTAGCTTGACCTGCTGGCGTCTGTACAGTTGAATAAACTATTGGTGGTATATACAGGTATATTCACCATTTCCTTTACACTGCCAATATTTATTGTTTGAGCAATGTAAGATCTACAGACTGGCGATTAGGATATCATACTAATTGAAACCACCATTATTAACCGACTTAAAAAAAGGAGGTTCTCAATTTGGATGTTTATATATATATATATATTTTTAATACAAATTAATGTCTCTTTTCTTGTCCGTCTAAGAATAACGCTCACGTCACGTCAGCATTATTTTTCTAAGGGCTAATTTTTCAATCATCAGATAACTTTTATCTGATGAATTAATGTGACAGTTTGACATATTTTCTATAAATAAGTTGTCAAACCACATTTTTTTTTCTATAGATACCTACAAGTTATATGAAGATCGAAAAATCAGCCCTATATTTCACGGTTTTAAAGCGGCTTTCACTATCATTTAGAAAAAATATTCCAAAAGGTTTGTGTAGAAATACATTAACAATAAACTTATAAAATAAAGAAATTACGATGTTTCGTCAAGTCGGTTAAAACCGTTTGAAGCAGATTTGTGGACTTATTATATAACTTTCTTATTAAATAACCAACTATTAGATAACTTTAAAAAAAGAGGCATATCAAATAGTTTGTTCGACTGTACGCACCTATTTCTGTATCCCTTTCTGAGATTTTATGAACTTTAGTAACCTTCTAATTTGAGAAGGATTTAGTTTTTATTAGTTTTGTCACTAAAGCTGTAGTTTTCATTTTTGTTGAGTAATTTTAATGGATTTCTCAGTAACATTTCGGAGAATGGATTGACAACCAGTCTTAGTCAGATATCATGTTATCCAGCAGTTCGATTCTGTAACCATCTCGCTGTGAAAACTTAGGTGAAGTGAGCGTGGAGTGAGCTGTCATTCCAACTAATACTAGGGATTGACACTATTAAAAAAATCGAAAATTCGTAAGACGGAGCTCGCGTCAGGACGCGAGCTCCTTCTTACGAATTTTCGATCAGGTCACGTGTCCTGACGCGAGTTTAACATTTTTTACCAATCACAACAAAAGTGCACAAAGCCACTAAAGAAGTTTTCACTTCAAAAAAAAACATGCCACCCGATCAACTTAAAGGTGTTTATTGCTGAAAATGCAAAGCGTTTTAAGTAGCCATGTTTGTTGACGGCCTGACGTGACTTGGCTAAACACATGTAATGAAAAGCCACGTTGTGGATATCATTTGAGAATTATTTATTATGACTATAAATTTGGTTATTGGTAGATACGAAATATTTCGATAATTCTAGGTTCGTTTAAATAGATAAATTGGTATTAAAACATATATGCAAAAGCATAATTTATTTATTTATTTATTCTTCAAAAAGCTTACAATTATAAATAATGTACAATGGGAAATCGCCTATTGTACATTATTTATAGATTGTAGAGTAAGAGTGCTCAACTATAATCACAGTTGAGCACTCTTACTCTCCTACTTATTTAAAATCTTGCTGTGCCCGACAGCGTCCATAATTGATTCTATTGTTTTGTACTTACCACCTGTATGTGTACATTATGGATACAATAAAGATTGAATTGAATTGAATTTACAAGCTTCCACAAATTAAAAACTATACCTATGTCCTCATCTGCCTAGCCTTTTCCCAACTATGTTGGGGTCGGCTTCCAGTCTAACCTGATGCAGCTGAATACTAATATTTTACATGGAGTTATCTGACCTCCACAACCCAGCTACTGGGTAATACGATACCTCTTGGTAAGACTGGCTGTCAGATTTTCGCCGGTTTTCTCACGATGTTTCCCTTCACCGTTTTTATAACCGTGGTGATGGAATTATTTGCACAAAGTAAAGCGCCTGCTTGGGTTCGAACCCAAGACCTTCAACTCGTAAGTCGGAGCCGTAACCACTGGGCCACCCTGCTCTATATCAATGCCTATTTGAAATAAATGATTTATCTTTGACTTTGGTAAAAATCCAACCATTTTATCGCTTTTAAAAATCTTTTTCAGGTTACAGGAACCTCTCTCAGCGTAGGTACCTACCTATTACAAAACCAGTGGCACGGAACAGCGGTTAGATTTACGACTTGCCACTTGTGAACAGGATTACCCTTATTATTTATACTCTTTTTAATACCCCGTAGGACTATATATTGTAAGATTATCAAAACAGTTGAAGACAGAATTCAAATTGTTTGAAATTGAGTTTTGAATCTTTAAGAATAAAAGTTCTCAACAAAACAAATTAGGGTCGATTCATACTAGCGCAGAGACGAAGAACGGCACCCTAATTGCGTAACACACGATCAATCGGAATCGGTTTCATTTTGACAGTTCAACAACATTCATTGCGTTATTTACGTGTTGAGCAGACAAATTCTTCGAACTTATAAAGCAATGGATTAGCAATTTGCTTCAAAATTATTCAGATTCCGATTGATCGTGTGTTACGCAATTATGGTACAGAAAAGCGTCAATCTAAAAGATAACAAAGCAAATTCACCGTTGTCGCTACAACGTAATGCACATATTTGTTTGTTAAAACTTTATGCTCAAGTAAAAAAATACTGTACAGGTGGACTGACTTAATGCTTGAGGCAGTTTCTACCAGTCAAACTTAGTGCTCATACACACGTGTGCAGCGACAACATGCCGCTCGTGTATTTGAGCACCGTACTCAATATACACGAAGGGCACGTTGTCTCTGCCGTTGATGCATGTTGCTCGTGTGTATACACACATAGCAGGTACAACATAAGGAATAGATAACTCGAAAAAGAATAAAGACATACTTGATATTCCTATCGAGATAAAAGAAAGATACGCGATATCGCGCGCATTCTACGGAATTCGCGCGTCTGCGAGCGACTAGCGCTAATTGATGATAATTATGTGCCTTACGTTGTTATAAGCATGAATTTAATATGATTGTTATGTTTTAGATTGGTAACTGACAAGTTTTTTAGTTTGTAACAATATAAAATGTTTCCTTGAATAATAATAACTAGCTTACCAATCAGTCCTCATCATAGCATACCTCTTTGTTAATACGTGGAAAATGTTGTGGTTATTACATTGATTTTCTTGTGAGATAAGTGTTATATGTAATGTAATATCGTATTATTCCCCAAATAAAATAAAAATAAAATACATACTCGGCTTTTGTTTTTTATCAAAGGAATGACTTTGACATTCTCACAAATTCGAAAAACTGTCCAAACGTCAAACGTGTTTTGGAAAAAAATGTTGTGAATACAGCGGTTACAAGTTAGTGACGACTTTAACAAAGAGGACGCTTAATAAGTTAAGTACAGACGCCAGCACATCAAGCTACTACAATCTGTCAAATTTCTTTAATAGGATTTTCAACTTTATCCTGAAAGCATTAAGGTTCAAGGTTGAATGGGAAAATTTGACAGTTTCGGGTAGCTTGACCTGCTGGCGTCTGTACATCTATCTATATATATAAAAATCAATTGCTGTTCGTTTGTCTCGCTAAAACTCGAGAACGGCTGGGCCGATTTAGCTGATTTTGGTTTTGAAATTTTTGTCGTAGTCCAGGGAAGGTTTAAACGGTGAGAAAATATGGAAAAAATTGCGAGGATGATAGTAAAAACAACAATTTAATTTTCCCATATAAACTGTTTTACCTACTTTCCTGTCAAACATATGACGATCGTCCCTTCGGTACGGTATACTCGGGGTCCGCTCAAATTGAAGCACGTATTTAAGGGTTTTGAATCGACAACATACATATATTCCTAATATTCCACATTACTCAGATTATCTAGGATTAGTAGGTTAGGAGTAGGTTAGGAGTAGGGTCGGAGTAGGGTAGGAGTAGGTTAGGAGTAGGGTAGAAGTAGGGTAGGAGTAGGGTAGGAGAAGTGTGGGAGTGGGGTAGGAGTAGGGTAGGAGTAGTGTAGGAGTACGGTAGGGGTAGGGTACGGGGTATGACACCACGCGAAAAAAGTAGCGCCGGGCAGCTAGAAATAATTTATATGGTAAAAATTGCTAATCCATTGCTTCATAAGTTCGAAAAATTTGTCTGCTCAACACGTAAATAACGCAATGAATGTTGTTGAACTGTCAAAATGAAACTGATTCCGATTAATTGTGTGTTACGCAATTAGGGTACTGACAATAGATGAATTACTACAGAATACACATTTAAATGATAAAAAATACACAACAAAAAACAATAGAAATAATGCGTTGTCCTTATTTTCCTTATTTTGGTCCTTTACCAAGAACTAGGACCACAAATCGCTAAGTATGGCAACAGCCGAGGACGTGACCCAACTAAATTGTACTTAATATGACATTATTATGTCCGACATAAATAATGTATTATAGTCCCTTACTGAAACTTATACGGAATGATAACAAAATCAACATAACCTTTATTTTAGTGAGGATATTAACTTATAGATTATGCGTATGCTACTTCTTCTTCTTAGCGTGTCGATAGCAATCTAAATGGACTCTGCCCAGAATCCGGCTACTTGTTTGACGCCATCACCAGCGTCCATCAGACAGAATTACTTTTAATAGTCAAAAGTGAGTAGGTATAATAGGTATATCAGGTGTCTAGTATTGTTTTGAATTTATGTTTATTCAAAATATTTGTTGATATCATTTTGTATAACTTTGCAGTAGACATATGAGTTTTTGTTTTAAAGCAATAACTTTGTTTATGGTTTACCGCTGCATAAGTTTAAGATTGTGTCTAAGTCAACAGCTCACTAACTCCTATAATATTTACAAGCTTGACTTAGTTTAGAAGTTAGAGATTTTCCATAAATCTATGTGACAGCAACCTCTAGACTAAGATTTAACTTTTTATTAGATGAAATTGTTGTACCTACCTTGATGAAATAAAATATTTTATTATTATTTTTTATTTACTATCAGTTCCTGTAACGTGCAGCTGACAGGACACGCAGGACACGACATTAAGTGTTCCATCGTTTGTGGAACAGCACGACCTTTACACTACAAGGCGGAGTCATCTATAAATCTCCACCTGAACAGGTTTTCCTTTCTTCGGCCAACCTGAGTCCGGAGTCTGTTTAAACGATCTCTATACAGTCGTGCGAGCGAAAAAGAAGAACTCTATAATAATCCATCGTCAAAATAAGAGTTGTCTTTGCTTTCAATACCCTCCGGCTACGCTCCCGAAAGTTTACTATCGAACCTAAACTAATAATGATTGTTTTAAAATACCTCTATAAAAAAAAGTTGGGATAACCGACTTCATTTCTCCAGCAAAATCATGAAGTATCAACTGGAGGACTGCGAAAAAAAGAAAATAGGACTGCGAAAGCAGTCTAGTGTTTTTGGTCGTCTAAAATCCAACATACAAGTAGTACACCTCTGCCAAACCCTTCGTGGAATACAGTCGTGAACTTGTGAAGTTATGTTATAAAATCCAACATAAATAACAACTGGTAATGGATATTTTTCCTTAAAATAAATATACTGTCGGAAACAGAAAGCTGAATTAAAAACATAATAGACCTTGTAACAAAATAAAAAGGATTTTGTAAAATAGTTGGATTGACCTTTTCAATGTTATTTCGTTCGACTCGGATTTCCATTGTTTCAGAGTAAAGCTGATAAAATACGTAGCACAGGCTCAGAATGACACATAACATTAATGTTACGTGTCATTCTTGCTTGTGTTCCCGAAGGGGTAGATAGAGGTTTATAGTTAGTAGGTACATATCCACATTTCACCAGAAGCACTTTATTTTTCATAATTTTTCATTTCATTTCATTTCCATTCTCGTAATAAATTTAAAACGTTAAAAATCTAGTCGGAGTCTCATCTCGGCGACAAAGAAATGTCAAAAACTTGTTAAAATGTAGGGAAATTATAGGTATTCTTGACAGATTGAGACTGAGATCAGACTGTGAACGTTCGTAGAATTACAAGAATAGGCTAGTTTCTAAAAAAAATATAATTATTCCGTCAGATAGAATAAATTGGAACAGTATTTTTTCTTTTGTCAATTATATAAAAAATAATGAAGATATGGCCCTTTAAAGTTTCGCGTGACGTCACGCCTTGCTACACTTTTTAGCATGGCGTAACGTCCCCGACCCCCCCGCTCCCAAAGACGCGCTTTATCTTTGTCATTTTTTGTTTAATTGACAAAAGAAAAAATACATGCCCATTATTTTTCGATAATCAGAATCTAACACTGACGGACTAAATATAATAATTATTGTTTTACCCAGGCAAGTACCCTATTGCCACTCTGTTATTAAGTCCTATTTAATAGAGAATGAGTCTGCAGTCATCAAGTGGGCACAAATCTGCCGATCGATTCTGTAAAAATCTCATCGTGGAAAGTTAAGTGAAGTGAGCTTAGAGTGAGCTGTCAATAGTGTCAATCCCTATCATTAGTTGGAATGACAGCTCACTCCACGCTCACTTCACCTAAGTTTTCACGGTAAGATGATTACAGAATCGCACTGCTGTGCTGCTTTTTTTTTTTGAGGATGGGAAATCATCAAATGAACCCTCCCGCTCTGGGTGGAGCGGAAGGGAGTGTCAGACTCTTACTGACTAAAACCCGCCCATGTTCCTTCCTTAGCCCTTTATGTTCCAGGGCAGCGGTAGTGCTGCTTCTGATGCACATTGTCACGATAATGTGAACTTCACTTCATGCACTCTTTTTCTTTTCTCATCATCTGCCTAGCGTTCTCACAAATATGCTGGGGTCCGATTCCAGCTAGCAGCAGAATAGAATACCAGTATTTTATATGGAGCGACTGCTTATCTGACCTCCACAACCCCGTTACTGGGTAATGCGATACCCTTTTTTCACACTAGGAATTACTCCTGTATCGTGGGTGCGTTTACGAACATTTAAAGTCACATACAAAACGAAATTTGTTCCGTGCAGGAAACCCGCGACACGCAGCGCAGCAGTCGATCGCTCAGCCACTGGGCCAACTGTATCGTCAAAACTGACTGGTGGTTAGACTTTCGGGCTTCTGGCGACCCGTAGCGACTGTCAAAGATCCACGAATGACAGTCGGGACCAACGGTTAAACGTGCTTTCTGTGGCACGGAGGGGTCTCGGTATATAAAGATGATCTTCCATCCACAGACCAACCGCAGCAAGCGTAGCTTAACCTGATCGGTCGACCTATGCCACTGTTATTGTTTAGCCACGGGCCCCTTTTTTCTTTTTCGTCTCTACAAAAAAAAAGTAGAAAGAAAAAAGAAGTTTATTAGCGAAAACGTGACGCAGAAAAGGAACACATACACAAAAAAGATCAAGTTGGGGGAAATTATGCGTCGCATCTGCGCAAAACGGCCATCGCTTTCGCACGCCGCTCGAGGTCTCGCTGTACAACAGAGAATGCGTGAAGTGTAGTTCGCTTTATCGCGACAATGTAGCCGCAGCGTTATGGAAAAGCCTACAAGACCACAAGACTAGTGAGGCAAAAATACACACATACCTAAATAAAACTATAACACTTATTTTAGCTGCCATATCAGGCACATACGCCTGACGCTAGTGGATGTTTGCCCTTTATAATTGTTGGCCTTTCAGTGCACTTATGTGTTAATTACCAAGCTGTCAAAAAACCAGCAAACTCAGGTTTTACTCAAAACAAGCTCAAATCTTACACAGCAAAAATAGGATAGTCAGATAGGCAGTCTCTCCATGTAAAATTTAGTATCCAGCTGCATCCGGTTAGACTGGAAGCCAACCCAAACATAGTTGGGAAGGGGCTACGCAAATTGAAAGACGACAATACGGATTTAGATTTCAATAGATTGGTCGATTACCATAGATATCAGATTACAGAAAGTATCTACAATTTCATCAATTCTCGTAATTAATAAAGGGTCTAATTCAAGTCGCAATCTCATCTCAGCGATAATCAGTTTTATTTGTTTAGTCGGTACAGGGTACCAATTAAAATTTACAAGCTAACACTAAAATTACAAAATTATATCCTAAATTAACTAAAACTATTTACAAACTAAAATATAGCGTCGAAAAATTCATCCGCAACGCTGTCGACTGGTAACGTACCCAAGACACTGGCGGCATTGCCATGTTGTATGGCAAACCTTAGCCTCTGGCCAAGGTAAAAACCAGCCCTTGGGTCATGAGAAGTGTCAACCAGTCGTTTCGAAACTTTCCTTAAAAAGACCATGCGCAGTCGGACCCCACGACCCGAGGGCTTCAACCCCAAACGGCTCGAAAATATAATTATCAATAAGGTTTTTATATTTACGCCGCTTGCACCAGCGTAGCACGCCGACCCTAGAAGATGGGATGGTGCACGAGTATCGACACAAGTTGCATCCCACACTAGCGGGCTAAACCATTGGATTTTAAAACAGCTGGAATGCCGACGGTGACAAGAGCTCGTCGAATGATGCCGTTAATGTTTCCGTGCCGCGCTAAGCGACCCGCACTTCGGCTGCAAGACAGGCCGAGGTGTTCGAGGCAGTTGACAACTTCGCCACAGTGACAGCGATGCGGTACATATACATTCAGCCAAAAAAGTATCGGTAATGGATGATTTGTTTATGGTTCCATATTATTTTTTTTTTTTGTTTTTTTTTTTGGTTGTTAGATTGGGACAACTGTTTTCCATTTTGGCGCGGAGTTTGAGTTGCATCTGTTATTTAGATTAAGTACAGTGCTGTTTTTAGTTAGATCATTTCTAACTGTGTATTGCGAATTTTATAATGGACAAAAACATCGAACAAAGAGTTTGTCTTAAATTATGCATCGCCAATGGAATTTCGTGTTCGGATTCACTGAAAATGTTACAGAAGGCTTACGGTGAATCGACTTTATCAAAAACACGCGCTCATGAGTGGTACAAAGCGGTCGAGATTTGATATAAGTTTTGCCTCGCTCTGGTAGGCCATCAACTGAAGTTAACATCGCAAAACTGAAGGAAATACTGACTGAAAATCCTCGTTCAAGTTTGAGAGAGATAGCCGTTGAACTTTCTGTGTCTCACGAGTCGATCCGTACCATTTTAAAAAATTACTTGGGTATTAAACATGTTGCCGCTCGGCTAGTCCCAAAAGACCTGAATTTTCTCCAAAAACTCGATTCGCATAAGAGTCTCTGAGGATATGGTAGAAGGAGTCAATTCCGACCCAACATTCATAAAACGCATTGTTATTGGTGACGAGACGTGGGTTTACGAGTTTGACATGCAAACTAGTCAACAAGTTTTCTTTGACTATCGCTGTGTTGTGCACTCGGAATTCTTGCCAGAAGGTCAAACGGTAAATAAAGAATATTATTTGAGTGTTATGCGGCGTTTAAGAGAGCAAATTCGACGAAAAAGGCCAGAATTGTGGAAAGCAAATTCTTGGATTTTGCATCACAATAATGCGCCTTCGCACATGGCTATAATTGTGAACGAATTTCTGACCAAAAACTCAACAAATACCATCGAGCAACCACCTTATTCACCAAATATGGCTCCAGCCGACTTCTTTCTTTTTCCTAAACTCAAATTACCACTTCGTGGCACACGTTTTTGTTCGGTAGAAAACATAAAGGAGAATTCGCGGCGAGAACTGAATTCAATTCCGGAAAACTCATTTAAAAATGTTTTGATTCGTTGGCGTAAGTGTATCGTTTCTGAAGGAGCATACTTTGAAGGCGATAAAATGAATTTGGATGTATAACTAACATTTTGTGTATTATTGATCTTTTCCCGGTACTTTCTTGACAGAGTATGTATATGACAGTATTGTATGGCTAATAATAGGTTACTTATGTGTTATTTACTGAGCAAACCGAGCTGTCAAAAACCGAGTGAATTCAGGTTTTACTCAAGTCAAGCTCAAATCTTACACACCAAGAAAATGAGCCAAGTCTTAAGGTCTTAGTTCCTCAGTTTGAACTCAAAGGGCGAACTTGCAAAGAGAATCGTTTAATGCGGGACAACCACTGAGGAAATTGCCGGTAATTACCTTAAAATCTTACAAGGTAACTTTTTTTGTTAAGTCACAAAGAAATCAAAAATGATTTTGTTTTTTTTTCTTATTTAAGTAGTGATCCTAATAAACACGGAAGGTGCTAGTGGCTAAACAGTAAACGTCACACAGGTCAATCTTCAAGGTTAAGCAACGCTTGCCGAGGTTGGTCTGTGGATGGGTGACCATTCATTACATACGGAGTCCCCTCCGTGCCTCGGAAAGTACGTTAAGCAATTAGTCCCGGCTGTCATTTGTAGATGTTTGACAGTCGTTACGGGTAGTCAGAAGCCCGAAAGCATGGAATTATTATGTACAGACGCCAGCAGGTCTGTCTACCCGAAACTGTCAAATTTTCCCAATCAACCTTGAACCTTAATGATTTAGCGATAAAGTTGAAAATCAATTAAAGAAATTTGACAGATTGTAGTAGCTTGATGTGCTGGCGTCTGTACTACGTCGTCGTCTGCCTAGCCTTTTCCCAACTATGTTGGGGTCGGCTTCCAGTCTAACCGGATGCAGCTGAATACCAGTATTTTACATTTTATTTTTTATTTTACGTCTGTACTACGTACACAACCGAAAGTCTGACAACCAGTCTTGCTAAGAGGTATCATGTTATCAGTAACAGGGTTGTGGACGTCAGATAGGCAGTCGCTCCATACTACGTGTCACGAACCCGAAGCTCGTAACATTATTTTTATTTCTGCCATCGCAAACACAATTATTTAAATAATATATAATAAATTATTTTATGCATACTTATTCAAATGATCCGATGTTTCTGACATTTATCTGCCAAAGTCACGACAGATAAAAAATCGTAGTTTTGACATGTTTGTAAAAAAAAAACCGGTTTTTAGTCAACTATTTTGATTATAATCTGTGCCGAACGCATAATTTAACCTCTATTTCGTTTCGCTACCTGCTGACTAGCGTTTATGAATAAAGAAGAGTTAAACATTGATTAAGGATTAAATAATGGTTAGCTAAACAGAAAAAAGAGTAAACAGAGTGATTAGCGAGATTTTTATGAATAAGGCTGTAAATGGTAAGCTAAACAGTAGCTAATGAGTGAATAGCGAGATTTTTATAAATAAGGCTGTATATTATCGGGGTGGGCGAGAGAACGCACCTTGCGCACCTCACGCTTCAGCCGCCGCGGGAGACGCTCCGGGCGTCGAGAGCCGAGTGACGACTCCCGGCCACCGTAGGCGCGGGCCTGCGGGCGGTGAGTAATGGGTAACTCACCGTCCGATCAGGACCAGGCCCGTGCCGGACGGCGTGTTTGTGTTCCACGCGCGCCTCAAAGAGATATCAGCATGAGTGACGGGGCCCGATAGGGCCGAAGCCTGCCAGGGTAGCGGGATCGTCCGAAAGGGTTACCGCTGCTCTGAAACATAAAGGGCTAAGGAAGGAACACGGGTGGGTTTTAGTCAGTAAGAGTCTGACACTCCCTCCTGCTCCACCCAGAGCGGGAGGAGTCATTTGATGATTTCCCATCCTCAAAAAAAAAAGGCTATATATTATTATTATCTATGTAGTAAAACTGTATAACAACAGCTATGATATTATCGAAGAACTCGTAAAGTCTGTGATATTTTCATGTTCCTACAGATATTCAATTCTCGTTCTATTGATATGGTTATAAGATAAACCGCTACTGTTATTGGTAAAGTTCGATTCTGAAACAGTAATATGAGATGTTAGAACAGTTTCGGGAAATTGTTTCTACCTATGATATTGTTAGTAGGATTTCTGTTTTCGATACGTTATGTATTTTAATATTAAGGGCCCTATAATTCAACATCATGTGGCTAGGCTTTTTCCCAACTTTGTTTTGGTCGGCTTCCAGTTTAACCGGATGCAGCTGAATACCAGTATTTTACATGGATTGACTGCCTACCCGACCTACACAACCCAGTTGCTGGGTAATACGATACCCCTTGGTAAGACTGGTTGTCAGATTTTCGGGCTTCTGACTGTCAAAGATTCCCGAATGACAGCCGGGACCAATGGCTTAACGTGCTTTCTGAGGCACGAAGGGGTCTTAGTATGTAAAGTTGGTCACCCATCCACGGATCAACCGCGGCCAGCGTAGCTTAACCTGATCGATCGTCCCGTGCGGCTATTATTTCTTAGCCACAAGCCCCTCCCCTATTGTTCAACATATCGTTCTAAAAAAAATCCGTTTGTATTTACATGCACTAAGGCGGATCACACACTACAACGCGCAACGCGACGGGTTGCGGGAAATAGAGCCAAATACCCTGTGCGGGAGCGCGTTTTTATTGAATTTGTATGTTACAAATCATGCGCTGGAATGCCCGTCGCGTGGCGCGTTGAAGTGTGCGATCCGCCTAAGCGAGTAATTCATACCGTGGAAATTCATATAATAAAAATAATCTTTATTACACAAGAAAGTGGTTACAGAATACTGTGAAGTCCCTGACTCCTGTGCTAGGTGATAGAACTGTGTTACAAGAGCCAGTGCCCTCTCCCAGTAGGAGATATTACATATCTTATGCAAAAAGATTAACAAAAAATCAAAAGAATATGGTAACACTAACAACAAAAAAGTAAAATAGACTAAAAGCGGTTAAAAGAAGCCTGTATTGAGTTTGTGAGTGTTTGTGTGAATGTTTGTGTCTCAGTGACATGTGTGTGTGTTCATGCGGGGGTGTGTGTGTGTGTGCGGGGGTGTGTGGGTGAGTGTATATGTGTGTCAATGATTGCGTCATAAGAGGTAATTAACTTAATTATTTTTGCGGTGGGCGTGGCTTCAGAGATTTGAATATGCGACCCACCTATTAGATATGGAACCAAGCTTTGCAGACGAATTGATGATTTTGATCACAGTTTGGTGCTATTTAGCGTCATATCAAGACTAAATTAAAATCATCATCATCATAATTAGCCTACATTGTTCCCACTGCTGGGACACAGGCCTCTCGAAGGGAGAGAAAGGGGCTATAATCTACCACGCGGGCCCAGGGCGGGTTGGTAGATGTCTTAAGTCTTTGAATTTTTGGTTCTAGAACATGAATACAAACATAGGCATACGAATTGTAGGTCGTAGATTCGAACCCAGACAAGCCCTTAACTTTGTGTAAATTATTTAATCACCACTGTTCTCAAAACGGTGAAGGAAAACATGGTCAGGAAACTGGCGTATCCTAGAACCAAAAATTCGAAGTCATGTGACATCTACCAGCCCGCGCTGGGCCCGCGTGGCAGACTACGGTCAACTCCTTCTCACAGAGAGGGGGCCTGTGTGTAGTGGGAATATTATAGGATGACTATACTATATACATTAATGAATTTGATATATATACTATGACATTTGCTTACTTTGTAAAGTATTCTATTATTTAAATTATTGTGAATGTGAAGACTATGTGGGTCATTTTATTTTTTATTTTTCTCTCTGTTCTGTTAGTTTTTGTCATGGTCTGGCAGTTTGAGTAATTAATGTGGCCTACCCAAATGTCCTTTCTTTGGTATTGTTCGTCGCATCGTTGAGCTCCTTATGTTTTGAGTTGAGCTGCACGATTTCTGACATAATATGCGTGCACTGACTGGACAGGTCCTCTCAACCTGTGTGGTTCTTTCCTCAAAAGACCATCTCAGACATCGACCAAGATTATGTCTGGACTTTAAAAGAGACTGTGAAGTCCGAGTTTGTTTCGGCCTTTCTTCTCAGACTAGTCAGACAGGAAACGCCGACCTCATCTAGTTTTAAAATACTGCGTACTGGTTACTGCTGCCCTGGAACATAAAGGGCTAAGGAAGGAACACGGGTGGGTTTTAGTCAGTAAGAGTCTGACACTCCCTTCCGCTCCACCCAGAGCGGGAGGGGTCATTTGATGATTTCCCATCCTCAAAAAAAAAAAAGACATCGACCTACATGGTCTTCATATGATGTGACCAAGATTATGTCTGGACTTTAAAAGAGACTGTGACGTCCGAGTTTGTTTCGGCCTTTCTTCTCAGACTAGTCAGATAGGAAACACCGACCTCATCTAGTTTTAAAATATGACGTGTAAAAGTGTTTGTAAAAACCTACTTACAAAATAAAATCATTTATTTTTATCATTAATAAACAAAAAAACCGTTTGCCAGTTCATGCCTTCTCCGAGACAGCCTATCGACACAAAACCTCTGGCGAAATTCAACGACGGACCCATTTAATTGAATTTACTGGGAACCGGTGCTGTTTAGCATTTTAATTGCAATATATTTTGGTAACCGAGAGTGTGCTTCAGGGCAAACTAATTATATCTTTGATTGTTTATGTTGCTCTTTGAACCAAGATGCTGTTTTAGAAGATGTGTTTTTGATCTTAGGATAGAATTATTTACTTAAGTAAAAGTAAAGGGCTCATTTTTCCAACGGCAGGGGGCTTACCACCAGCTCTTACAGCAGTGCAGAAGTTGAACTGCACTGTTTTGTTTGCTCTATCACTAAGTACAAAAAAGCAGTGCAGCTCAACTTCTGCCCTTCTGTAAGAACTGGTGGTAAGCCCCCAGATAATTTTATTCAAGGAATAATTTTGAAATTTTGACAGTTCTTCCATACAATAACTGTTAGGGCTGATTTTTCCATCGCCAGATAACTTTTATTCTAGGAATAAAATTGACGTTTGACAGTTTTTGCATGAAATAACTGTCAAAATTTCAATTTTATTCCACGAATAAAAATTATCTGTCGATTGAAAAATCAGCCCTTACTCTGTTTGTTAAACTTATAGCTTATGAAGTAAAATTTAAAAAAAGCATAGGTAACAATTGACAAGAGTATTATGAAACTAGCTTCTGCCCGCGGCTTCGCCCGCGTGGATGTCGGAAATTATCCCACGGGAACGTGCTAACAGGATAAAATGTATGTGCTTCCCCAGGATGCCATCCATCTCGCGGGCCCTTTGTGACTAATTACAATAGAAAACCAATTGTGTCTCATTAGTGGTAATTAAGAGGGTACCTATATGATATCTTTACCTAAGCACCTACCTAATTAAAAAAAAATAACCTACCTAAATAAACCTATTTCTGATGATAACTAATCTAAACTCAATAAATAACCAAAATCCCTAAAAACTAATATCTATACGAATGACTAATCCTACCTAACAGTATTATAAAATAACCTACGGTCACTACGTACACTAACAAATATACTACCTATACTATAAAATTAAAATCTATACCTACGACTTATAAAATTAAACCTAAATAACTCTAAAAACTAAAAGGAATAAAAAGGTCGCACAGATAATACTGCGGGTGACGTAACCTACGACAAACTTATTATTTGCGGTTGGTACAGTAATCGGTCTAGGGATCGAACCGCAAAATTAAGTTTGTTTTTTATTGTATATACTTTTCCGGGATAAAAAGTACCCAGTGTGGTGCCCAGGATATTAAAAAATAATTATACCAAGTTTCATCGTAATCGAACCGGTAGTTTTTGCGTGATGCCTGAACAAACAGACAGACAGACAGACCGACAGACAGACAGACCGACAGACAGACAGACAGACAAAAATTTTTGTAATCACATTTTTGGGTTCGGTGTCGGTCTAGTAACACCCCCTGCCATTTATTTTTTTGATGTTTTCAATGTACAGAATTTTCACTTCTACAGATTTATTATAAGTATAGATATGAAAACCAATATTCCCATAATTAAAAACTTTCAATTAAATCTCGTGACAGTTAATGTCAAAAATCCCACACCTGTGGTGAGTCCACATGACGCTGGCAGAATAGTCGACATGGGCCCAGCACCCTAATTGCGTAACACACAATAAATCGGAATCAGAATCATTTTGAAGCAAATTGCTAATCCATTGCTACATAAGTTCGAATAATTTGTCTGCCCAACACGTAAATAACGCAATGAATGTTGTTGAACTGTCAAAATGAAACCGATTCCGATTGATCGTGTATTACGCAATTAGGGTGCAGGTGTCAAGGAAAAAGAAACCTCTGATTTCTTGGTGCAATAAGGCCCCGAGATGGGATTAGTTTTATTGGTTCGTGCTTATTACTTGGAACCATTTCGATAATATTATTCATCATACATTATCTCACTGGATTAATGAACGATAATCTCATTCACAATAAAACCTTTACGAAATAGAGCTCCAATCAGAAAACGTCTATACCACTTACAGCTTCTCGGTACACACGACAAACAAGCTCATGTAAATCCCACATGTATGCTAAATCTCGTTGACATAAAGTCTGCATATCCGTCACATGCAATTTGGCGGCTAGAATATAAGCCTGACCTTTAGGACCATTGGCTTATACCGGAAACAGGATTTGAGCAGATCCATTACGAGTATATGCCAGAATATGGGATTTATACGATTTCGTGGCAATGGAGCGTGACACGTCATTAGGGAACAAATTGTACAGTGTCAATTATGGTGCATTGGTTATTGCATGATCAGTCTATACTATTCCGACTGCTGGGACACAGGCCTCATCTCTGTGAGAGGGAGTGGGCCATAACCCACCACGCAGGCCCAGTGCGGGTTGGTGAATGTTACATATCTTCGAATTTTGGGTTCTAGTACCATGCCGGTTTCCCCAAGATGTTTTCCTTCACCGTGTCGAGAGCAATCGTGATGAAATAATTTACACAAAGTAAAGCGCCTGTCTGGCTTCGAACCTACGACCAACGAGTCGTAAGTCGCGGCTGTTACCATTGGGCCACCACTGCCCTCATTGTAGAGTGTAATTGTAATTTTATTACGTTGTAGGAGAGGTCTTCGTGATGGAATTTCTGCTGCTCAGCAGCATTTTTTTTTTTAATTGTTGCCCCACACTAGGAATTCTATAATTTTCTACCCTTCTAGAATCATTTGCTGAAGTGAATTCAGCATGTGGTAACAGTTTGTGCGTCGAAAATCAAATCAATCAAAAAATCAAAAGTCATTTATTTATTCAAACTATGCTGAGAATCAGCACTTTTCGAGCGTCAAAATTACAAAAGACAGTCCCCCAAAAACGCCTGCGCTTCACCACATCCTAGTGCTATCGCTGGGAAGAAGAAGTGGCGCAACAAACTCCCCAGCAGCACAGCTGTCTGTTCAGTTAGAATATAGTTGCATGTATACAATACTAGGAACCTATACCAGTAATTAACATTACAAGAAACTTAAATTATTTGCCATATGTCAGCTAGCCACGCCAATACACCTACAAATATAACAAAAACTATACCTGCTCAAGCTAAAAAATAATTAATTAAAATTAAAACTTACTACCTCAATAAAAGCCTCCAGGCTGGTCGATTTCTTATACCGTGTAATTTCAAATGTTTGGGAGTAATTAATGTAACTGGCCATTCATACGTAATGAAACATATGCATAGTCTATTAAAGCAAAAAAAAAATAAGACTCTTCTAAAATTAACAGAACCGTATTTGACGCAGCGCTAATAGATTGTATTAATAAAACAAAGCAAGTGAGAGTGTTGCTAATGTATTTATCTTGTGGCAGACCGTTCAGTCCACGAGGGTGGGTGCTGGGACTTACAGGCAGGCAAAACGGTTAACAACTTTCTGATTTCGATCTTCATTTAAGACTCTTATATTTTGTTTTTCAGATTGTGTGGCGTGTGGCTAAGTAATAACAGCTGCACGGTCCGTTCGATCAGGTTAAGCTACGCTTGCAGCGGTTGGTCCGTGGATGGGTGACCATCTTTACATAACAAGACCCCTCTGTGCCTCGGAAAGCACGTTAAGCCGTTGGTCCCGGCTGTCATTTGGGAATCTTTGACAGTCAGAAGCCCGAAAATCTGACAACCAGTCTTACCAAGGGGTATCGTATTACCAAGCAACTGGGTTGTGTAGGTCGGGTAGGCAGTCGATCCATGTAAAATACTGGTATTCAGCTGCATCCGGTTAAACTGGAAGCCGACCAAAACATAGTTGGGAAAAAGCCTAGCCACATGATGTTGAACAATAGGGCCCTTAATATTAAAATACATAACGTATCGAAAACAGAAATACCTACTAACACCGATAACAGTAGCGGTTTATCTTATAACCATAGACAACCAGTCGGACAACGGAGTCTGACAACCAGTTAAGACTGGTTGGTGGTGGGGACTGGACTGGTGGTGGACCCCTTGGTAAGTCAAGGGGAAGCCAAACCCCAACATAGTTGGGAAAAGGCAAGGCAGATGACGACATTTTGATATCCAGGTACTATGCAACACCGATCTTTTGACTCTTGAATGACAATGACAGAGGACGCCCCCTGTCAATGTCATTCAAGAGCGAAAAGATCCTTGAAGGTGAACATTTGTATTATTTTTTGTGAAATTATACTGAGAAATCAAATGTTGATCACACGCCAAAAGGGCCTTTCACAACTCTACAAAGGTTTCACGCTTAAAATGAGTCCGTTCGACTCGTCTTGAAATAAATATAAGCCCGGAACTTATTATTGATCTGTCTAACAAAGAAAAGTTACAAAAAAACTTACCTACATATTTTCCTGTCTTCTCGAAGTAGTTTTACTGTGATCCCGTTTGAAGTATTTATGGGCACATAAGATATTTAAGCGGTTTTTAGGGTTCCGTAGCCAAATGGCAAAAAACGGAACCCTTATGGATTCGTCATGTCTGTCTGTCTGTCTGTCCGTCCGTATGTCACGGCCACTTTTTTCCGAAACTATGAGAGCTATACTGTTGAAACTTGGTAAGTAGATGTATTCTGTGAACCGCATTAAGATTTTCACAGAAAAATAGAAAAAAACAATAAATTTTGGGGGTTCCCCATACTTAGAACTGAAACTCAAATTTTTTTTTTTCATCAAACCCGTACGTGTGGGGTAACTATGGATAGGTCTTCAAAAATGATAGTGAGGTTTCTACTATCATTTTTTCCTAAACTGAATAGTTTGCGCGAGAGACCCTTCCAAAGTGATAAAATGTGTGTCCCTGTAACTTCTAAAATAGGAGAACATAAAACTAAAAAAAAATATATGATCTACATTACCATGTAAACTTCCACCGAAAAGTGGTTTGAACGAGATCTAGTAAGTAGTTTTTTTTTAATACGTCATAAATCGTAAACCGCAATTTACCTTTCATTCAATCAACTCATGATTGATTTTTATAGATAATGGTACGGAACCCTTTATACGCGAGTCCGACTCGCACTTGGCCAGTTTTCTTCATCTGCGTTGATGGTACTGTAGGCGGCGTTGGCACGTGAGCAGTCTGCTTACCACCAAATCTATCTATCTAGCCCGTCATGTCCTACAACTGGGCAAAGGCCTCCCTCCCCTCCCTCCCCTCCCTCTTTTCCACACACGTATGCCCTCTACCATTGCGGGCCAGTCCATTCAGTAAAAGCCAAGTTCCATTTAATGGGATCCAATCAGTGGACGCATTATACCACCAATCCAAATATCAGCATACCATCAAAACAATTAAAAAACAAAAATTTTTTTTTGAATATTTGTAAACAACGGTACGACACCAATTACATTAATTAACACGGAAGCCATTATTACATTGGTTGTATATAATTTTATTTAAAACTATCACGGAACAGTGGACTCCCTTGCATACTTTCTCTCACAGACCACCAGACATAACGTACTTGTATAATTTTACTCCATTCATCCCCAAACACATCACATTCAGGGTTGGCCATCAGAAGGGCATTCAGCATTTTTTAAGCAATATTTTATAAGTACGAACGCTTTTTTACCCGTGTGTCCCTAACAGAACATAAACTTTGACTTAACCTTTTTAACATCGGCTTCAGAACAACCCAATAAGCACTTTATTCTCATTAATATTTCAGAACAAACGTTTTTCAATTAAGACCCTCGCGCTAACATAACATTTCGATTATCCAAAGAAAGGAAATGTAATATTCTGTGTCTGAAGGCGAACATGCGTTGCTTTTAGCATTAATATTTTACGACGCATATGACAGACGTGTTCTTGTAAAGGTGCGTTTAAACTTCGTTTGCAAGGCAAGACATGTTTCCAAGGATTTGTCAAGTCCCTCATACGAACATTTGCTTAGCTTTGTGCCACATGTCTTGTCGAAATATCGCATCGTCACGTGTCGGTCAGAATTTGGTCCTTTTCTAGTTAAAGAAAGAAAAACAAATCAATTAGCTCAGACACAATGTATGCCACATTGTAATAGATCTGATAAAAACATAAAAATTAAACAAAAAAGTGAAAAGTGGCTGGGCTTCACCAGAAAGGCCCAGTCCAGCAAAAATGCCAGACAACTAGTGCCTGCCGCTAGTTTTCAACTGGACCTGATGTTTGAGGTGACGAATATAAAACAGTTTTATACTGAAATCTCTTGGACTGGATCTCTTGGATTTTCTTAAATGAGAACAATATTAAAATACTTCGGTAAAACTAATCACCGTATTTCAACTTGCTACTAATAATTCAAATATAGCAATACCTATAATAACATTGTGTTCAATTTCAATTTGTTTGTTGGGTACTCCTACAAATCACAACTGACTATCTGAACTATCTCGCTTGAAAATAAAGAGTGCCTTTTGCTTTTATAGTGGCCTCATTTCGGTAGTACTGTGATATGTGTATTGCGTAGAAAATTGAGTAGGGGCGTTAAAATCATACAACGTTACATTTACTGCATTTATTTCAAGCGAACGTGTTTACATGAACTCGCCTACATCGTTGACTTATCCAAACAAAAACCTATTACAAAAAATTTGAAAGCTCATTTTGTTCGAATGCAACCAGAGAAATCCGTCCTTCCCAGGGATTCCTTCAAGATTTTTTCACGCATTGGATTTTCAGCGCATTGCTCAGCGCCGAGAGTTGAAAATCCAACAGTGTGGTTGTTTTACGCTCTGGGATGCGCTTGTTAGATTATTCAGTATATACTAGAAGTATATGTGCCTATATATTACGCAAATAACAAGATTTGAATATCAGAATGGTTACTAGTTAGTTATTTACCGTGTATGAAGGTTATTATTGAATATGGTTTGTAGGGGAAGGGTTTTATGAAGTAAAGCAGAGATAGACAAGGCTAAGCATTTATTTTAATTTAGGCTTGTCAGTAATTAATCAGAAAACTAGTCGTCCGTTCGTAAAACTAGGTCATCATGGAGAAGAAGGACAAGAAACTCCATGGAAACGGTATTAAAGTATTCTATCAATACATTTCTTACGTTGTCATAAAATCTTTTGGACAACGGTCCAAGAGAATTCAAAATAATAGCAACATAATAACAATAGCTTCTGGCCATAATATGACTTACAGAACAACGTAGTCATAATAAGCAATAATTAAGGTATAATATCAAATTACTTAACTTACGTGACATCAGAGGGGCAATTCTCGTAATTTCAAGAACGTTCACAGTATGATCTCTAATTTTCATACACTTTGACAAGTTTTTGACATTTGTTTGTCGCCGAGATGAGACTGCGACTAGATTTTGAACGTTTTACATTATGAGAATTGGCCTTCTAGCCGATCTATTCCACATAATAACGGCACTAGAACTAACTAACTGAACACCTACCAAGCAACTGAACTGATAACGTCATTACAATCCTATATACTACCAACTTCTTTTACGTCAAACATCTACCGCCATTTTGAGCCAATCACAGATCATCATATATTTTAGCTAAATATCTTCTAACACAGTTAGTAATAAACAAATCTTAAGTAGTAACCGTTTTAAAACATTATAACGTAATTAATCAATTTAATAAGAGTGGATTCTTAATTCTTAGACATCATTAAAAAGTATATCAACATCAACTGACAGTATTTTGCCAATCATTTGAAACAACCTATTATATTAAAATAGCAATATAAAATCTAAGATATATTAAGATATACTACACGTATAATCAAATATTACTTAATCATATAGTAATAACATTTAAGTGTTTTTTACAAGTTAAGACTGTTGTTTTTTTATAAACACAATATCTAGTCAAATTAGGTACTGCTACATTGGTCCCAGGCTTCTTAAATATGACAGATGCCATTATCCAACAAACAATATTCTAATATTATAATTATGTACGTTCACGTTAAAATCCCGCCGCGATATTTTTATATTCGTGCTTACGTGCTACGTCGAGTTTTGCAGACAACCGCAGTGTTACGTTCATGCGGGGGTGTAGAGATTAGGCAATTAGCAAGGTTAGAAGTGGGGGCTTACTGCCCAGCGTAGGCCAATATTTCCAGCTTACAACATCATCTTGTCTCATTGCCATAAAACAGTAAAAAATTGGTCGCATTTTGAATGTACCTTTGTTTATTCTAACAATATGAGTTACATGTTCCAAAATGTCGTGGGTGTATTGTTAAAAAGTGAAAAGCTAGCAACATCAAGTTTTTGAATTTTCTTGGAGTTAGTCATGTGAAAAGGTAATGAAATACGTGTGGCATTGTTAAATTGATACAGATTTTCTTGATTTCGTCCAACTCGCGTGGTTAAACAGGGTGGCAGGGACATCGTCGCGCATACTGTTACCATGGATTCAATTCATAATTCCGAACCATTTCATGATAATTTTTATTTCAGGACCCATAAAGAATTTAAAATTTACACCAAAACGCCAATTCTCGTAATTTAAAATGGTCAAAATCTAGTCGCAGTGTCATCTCGGCGACAAATAAATGTCAAAAACTTGTCAAAATATAGGGAAATTTGAGATATTTTTACAGATTGAGACTGAGATCAGACTGTGAACGTTCTTAAAATTACGAGAATGGCCCCTCTGATTACAAATGATTCATTAATTATTACAAAACAACATTACATTACAACAAAGCAAAAAATAAGTATTATTCTAGCTTATTAATAAAAAAAATTGCTGTTACATATGTATATGTGTATACATTTTGATGACGTGGGTTTGCACTTTTCTATGAAACAGCAGAATTTTTTTGATAAGCGACGAATAATTTCTATGCTAGTGGTCATCATCTTACGCTGGGGGGAATCACGTGCTGAATTAATGGTTACAGTTTGCGCGTCCATGTCTCTGCCACCCTATATGTATATTATGCACCTAGAAAGAAAGAAAAATTGTTTATTCTGCACAAACAAAACGCACATTACAAATAAAAAAACCGGCCAAGTGCGAGTAAAAATACAACTGAGTATTTTGTGAATATTTCAAGTGCCTACCTTTTGTTTGAACCTTGACAACACGGTTAGCGCAGTGGCTGAGCGATCGGACTGCTGCGCTGCGTGTTGCGGGTTCGATTCCCGCACAGAACAAATATTTGTAAGTCCTACATGTATTTGTTCCGAGTCTGGGCGTTTTTCTATCTATAATATGTATGTATTTACAAAAAAAAAAATGTATACAGGATAATTTTTTATTCAGTGCGTAAATTTTTACAGGGTGTTCTACCCATGAATATGAACAACATTCACTATGGGACCATCTTTGAAATCACGAAAAAAAATCAGCAGATTCATACATTTTGGTCGAGTAGGTATTGAACTTTTATAAGAAACAGCTGATTTTTTTTTTGTGATTTCAGAGATGGTCCCATAGTGAAAGTTGTTCATATTCATGGGTAGAACACCCTGTGAAAATTTACGCACTGAATAAAAAATTATCCTGTATAAGTAGTTTATCAGCCATCTTGTTACCATAACACAAGCATTAGGTTGCTTAGCTTGGGACTAGATGGCACTGTGTGAAATGTCCAGGGATATTATTATTATATTATTTTCACGGTGAGATTTTTACAGAATAGACTGGCTGATCAAAAAATCATGTTCAGTCGTTAAATTGCGAAACGCCGCGTTTGTAACTAAAACAATTGGTTTCTACAAACGGTACCCTTTTTTTTTGGGTGGAAAATCATCAAATGACCTCTCCCGCTCTGGGCTGAGCGGATATCTCTTTCGAACCATCCGCAGCCCTAGCAGGCATCGGCCCTAACGGACTCCGTCAGTTCGTGCTGACATCTCTTTGAGGCGCGCGTGGAACACAACGCGCCGTCGACCCGGGCCTGGTCCTTACCGGGCGGCGAGCTGCCCATTGCTCGCCGCCCGCAAGCCCGCGCCTACGGTGGCCGGGAGTCAGCTGTTGACTCCCGTCCAGGGTGTCTCCTGCGGCGACTAGGGGCGTGAGGGCGCAGAGATTGCCTGTCCCTCACGCGCTCTGCCTCCTCCTTCGCGAGCATTACTGCTTCGCAGAAGGAGGCGCGTACGGAGGCCAGCACATCAAGCTATCCGAAACTGTCAAACAATCAACCTTGAACCTAATGCTTTAGCGATAAAGTAGAAAATCTATTAGAGTTTGACAGATTGTTGAAGAATTACTCGGTACGTTAATCATAGTTACTGTCTGTACCGGAAATATCTGAGGAAAGTGTACTTTTTTCCTTGTCTGATCCATTTGTTTACATTTTGATCATATACTTTTGGAACAGACCACAATGTGACGTCATGTTTTTTATGAAAAAATAATAAAAGGTTTATGTACAGACAGGAAAATTGATTCTAATTGTTCCTACTAAAAGTCGACCAAAACAGTTTACTATTTTTGTTTTGTCCTCAACAACAATGTTTTAACGACCTTTTCTTAGAATTTCCCAATCTGAAAAACGTGCCAGAGAAAGAAACGAAAATAAGTTACTATTTTACATTTATTTCTATTTTCTGTTAAGCACTAGGTTTTGTCTTGACAACAAAGACGAAAGTCTTTGACCAGTCACTACGTGATCGAGTCAGAAATGAAGAGATCCGCAGGAAAACCAGGGTAACCGATGTGGCCCGAATAATTGCCAAACTTAAGTGGCAGTGGGCACGGCACATTGCTCGCAGAACAGATGGCCGATGGGGCCGAAACGTCCTGGAGTGGCGACCGCGTACCGGAAGACGTAGCGTCGGAAGGCCTCCCACAAGGTATACCTACCGACGACCTTGTGAAGGCCGCAGGAACCCGTTGGATGCGAGAAGCACAAAATCGGTCGAAGTGAAGGTGCTTGGAGGCCTAATTCCGGCAGTGGACGAAATGATGATGACTAGGCCTCGCAAATTGTTGTGATCTCAGATTTCAGAGCTTTTGTAGTATTTGTTTTTATGGTCGAGCTATTAAAAAGTCGTTGGATTTTGAATAGCTCGAGCGAATCGAATATATCTCCTACATTATTTTCAAAGCTCAATGAGAATAAAGAGAGGCCGATTGATAGTTTTTTTCTGTTAGCCTAAGTTGTCCCACTGCTGGACCAAAGTCTTTCCAATATTTTTCCAGTAGAAAGAAAGAATATATTTGTAGGAGAAGGTATGACTGTCTCTCCTTAACATCAGGCATAATTTAATTACTGTGGGCGTACTATGGGTAGTGTTGGTTTTTTCACAATAGAAACACGGTTTACAGTTCAAATCAAATTATAATTTACGAACCAGTTAGTCACACTAGCGATTCACATACACACACACAACTCAACGATACGGAACGCGCGACAGTTTCTATCCACATGTTGTTCGTACGATGTCCAATGTTTCTATCCTCTCGAGAGCTCTGCTTACACCGCTTTTTGTAGATCTTGCTCCCGTCTCCCCACGAACTCCGGCTAGACTCTGTCTAGCGCCACGAGGTGGCGCTAACGTTCCGAATAGTCAAACGAATGACTCCGACATATTTATACAAACTAGTTGATTGATTATTTACATACGATGCGACAATTTTATTTAATACTAGCCTTTGCCCGCGACTTCCTCCGCGTGAAATTTTGGCCCATCGCGGCACGTCCATCGCTCGCCCGTGCCACTACTTCTTTATTAAAAATTATGCGTATATGTCTGGTGTTCCGTAAGAGAATGTATACAAGGGAGTAAGGAGGGAGGGAGGGGGGAGGGAGTAAGGGAGTAGGGTTTTAAGTATATAACTTAAAACTAACATGGAACAGTGGACTATTGTCAACTTAACTATTGTCCTCTATGTTAATTAATGTAATTAATGTTTTACCGTTTTTTATTAACTATAAATAAATAAATAAATTTATAGCTTAGTGTTCTTTCTGACTTTTTTCATTTTGCTCGGCTCCTAAAGGTCGCAGCGTGATATTAGGTAGCCTATAACCTTCCTCGAGAATGGGGCTATCAAATGCAATAAGAATTTTTTAAATCTGACTGGAGGTTCCGGAGATTACCCCCTTCATACGTTACAAACAAATTTTACTTCTGTATAATATGAGTTTAAAAGTATAGATAACGATTTACCTCTTTGTAATATTAGTATAGATTCACTGCTAACAGTGAAACTCTTTGTTAGTACTAGGACTTCATAAGTTAGTCACATCACTAGCAAGTATTTGCACGCTCCCTGTACCTATCAACATGTTCAGTGTAGACTCAGGACAGTTTACAGTAAATTGCGAACGCAATTATTTGTTGCACATAGTTAAGTTGCACATAGTTATGTTGTGTGTGAGTTGTCGGTGCTCCTAGGACAGGGCACAACCATAGATGATAGAAACCGTATAGAAGTGAAACTCACTTATAGCAGTGTTCATGAGATCAGATAATTTATGTTCCATCGCCAATTCATCAGAAAGCCAATTCCCGTAGTTAAAAACATTCAAAATCTAGTCGAAATCTCATTTCAGTGACACTGACAATCAATGTCAAAAACTGATCCTTGTCCTTGATCTTGAATTTAAAGAACAGTCGCACCATTAGTGTCAACGTTTCGGCCCGGTTGTAAATTATTATGGCGATGAGTGGTCTTTTTACACAGCGACCATTTCAGACACCAATCTACATGGTCTTCACATGATCTGACCATGATTGTGTCTGAGTTTGTTTCGGCCTTTCTTCTCAGAATAGACAGGTAGGAAACGCCGACCTCATCTAGTTTTAAGAAAATATGATTGACGTGTAAAAGTGTTTGTACAAACCTATTTACAGAAAATAAATCACTTGTCATTTACATTTTGGTATTGTCATTACGACTGTAAATCCCTACAGCTATCAATTATCAATTCCAGGAACCTATGTTCAGTAATGAACATTACAAGAAAATCAAATTATTTACCATATGTCAGCTAGCCACGCCAATATACCAACAAATATAATAAAAACTATACGTACTCAAGGTAAAAAATAATTTTAACTAGGTTAGACTGCAAGCCGACCCCAACATAGTTGGGAAAAGGCTTGGCATATGGTGATGATGATTTTTAAAAGAGTAACTGTAGAGTTTCGTGCCCACTCTTCTCCATACGATACTACCTTTTGGAAGAGGCGACCAGAATCAACTCTACTTTTTTGTAAATTTTGGCGTATGAAAGTGCCTTTTATGTGCCTATTCGAAATAAATGATTTAACTTTGAACGCGAATGATACTATCTCGACTATGTAAACACGAACATAGCTATTTTATGCCTCGAAATTGTAGGTATTTAATATGCATTCAAGGAAGAGTAAGCAAATTGAAGTGGCAAGGGGCTGGTCATGCTTTCGAAGGATCGATGGCCGGTGGAGCAGACGAGTCCTGGGGGTCTACTCCGAAGTAGTATCGGCCGAATGTTCGGCCGTTTCCTGCTACGAAGTTACTATTTGGTTCGGTCGGTTCCGATCCTACACTCCTACACTCTTTCGAATATTGACTATGGACCCAACCCAACTTTTTTCGCATTATTCAATAATATTCGGTTCGGCCATGTGTCGGTCCGATCCGAACATTCGCACTTTGCACTTCGGAGTAGGCCCCCTGGAATGGAGACCGCGTATCGGCAAGCGTAGTGTGGGATGCCCCCCAGCTAGATGGACGGACGATCTAAAGAATGTGGCTGGGACAGACTGGATGCGGAAGGCGAAGGACAGGGTGTTGTGGTGCAGGAGCAGTGGACTGCACTATGCTGAGTTGATTGAATATGCATTCAAAGCGGGAGCTCCCTGTCTAAACATTCATATTCTATGGTACTACTAGGCAAGTAAACAGGAGTATATAATTATCAGTTCAGTTTGAAACTAACTTAGTTCATTGTTTGTGTAAAGGTTATTGGCTGCTTGTTGTTGAGTTTGTCTTCAGTTATCGAGCTTCTCATAGAGTAGCAAGTTGGTCTTGAAGGAACTATTAATATAAATCATAATCTAAAATATCTATATATAATATAGTTATTTATTTCCATTTCCAAGATAATCCTACTTAATCCTACTAATATTTTAAACGTGAAAGTTTTTATGGATGTATGGATGTTTGTTACTCTTTCACGCAAGAACTACTGAACGGATTTGGATAAAATTTGGCACACATGGTTTATAACCAGGATTAACCTATAGAATACTTTTTATCCCCATATTCTCACGGGATCGAAATTTATGCGGGTGAAACCGCGGGGCGCAACTAGTCCTACTAATATTAATATTATAAACGTGAAAGTTTGTATGGATGGATGGATGTTTGTTACTCTTTCACGTAAAAACTACTAAACGGATTTATATGAAATTTGGCACACAGATGGTTTATATCCAGGATTAACATATAGGATACTTTTTATCGCGATATTCCTACGGGGTCGAAACTTATGCGAGTGAAACCGCGGAGCGCAGCTAATACATTTACATAATATAATAAGCTAACAGTCTTGAAATAATAATATTTTTATGTATATTGTACTGTACAAGTATATAAAAATGAGGGGAAAGAATCACAGGCCGTTAAAAATTTCATCCCTGTCAACAGGAACAGTGCCTAAAAGGCTGGCAGCATTGCCACGTTGTATGGCGATGTTTATTCTTTGGACAAAAAATAGACCAGCCCTCTGGTCACGTAAAGAGATTTTTTATTTGTTTGTCATGTTTAGATTTCAATTCCCATCACGTTTGTGGAATTTCGCTAGCTAATTTAATTTGACCCTGTATAATTAGCTAATACGCGTTTTACATACCTTACGTATAAATAATACTTTACTTTACCATACCTTTCGTATATAAACGAATACGATACTTTCATATTTTCAATACTGGTATTCAGCTGCATCCGGTTAGAATGGAAGCCGACCCCAACATAGTTGGTAACAGGCTAGGCAGATGGTGACACGATACTTCCATATTTACTTATCAATAAACTTCATTGATCTTCATAAACCAAGAAAAGCTTCTTTACGAGTGATAAATGTTCTAACAATATCCATGATGGCGGCGTAATGTGGCGTTATAAGAAGTAACAGCTAAGTAAATAATATTGTGTGTAATGAGAAAACTCCATTAGCTCCCACGGAGTGCAGTGGTTAAGGAATGCTGAAGGTCAATGCTTGGCTTTTCTCTCATGTTCTTCTAAATGGTTTTAATCTGATTATTTGGTATGAAAATGGGATGTTATTTAACCAAAATCATGGGGAAATTTAGCTATACTGTAGACCAGAGGTGGTTAAGTGGTAACGGCCGCGACTTACGTGTTGCAGGTCGTAGGTTCGAGCCCTGACAGGCGCTTTACTTTGTGAAAATATTCCATCATCACCGCTCTCAAAACGGTGAAAGAAAACATCGTGAGGAACCGGCATGTCCTAGAACCAAAAATTTGACATGTGCCATCTACCAATCCGCACTGGGCTCACGTGGTGGATTACGGGCCACTCCCTCTCACCAAGAGCAGCACCCTAATTGCGTAACACACAATCAATCGGAATCAGAATCATTTTGAAGCAAATCCATTGCTTCATAAGTTCGAAAAATTTGTCTGCTCAAGATGTAAATAACGCAATGAATGTTGTTGAACTGTCAAAATGAAACCGATTCCGATTGATCGTGTGTTACGCAATTATGGTGCTGGCCTGTGTCCCAGAAGTGGGAGCATTATAGGCTAACCCTTGATAAAACTGGTTGTCAGACATTCCGGCTTCTGATGACTCGTAACGGCTATCAAAGATCTACGAATGAAAGCCGGGACCAACGGCTTAACGTGCTTTACGAGGCACGGACGGGGCTTAATATGTAAAGATGGTCACCCATTCACGGACCAACTGCAGATCGACCCTTGCTGCTGTTAATTAAGTAATAACAGCAGCAAGGGTCGATCTGCAGTTGGTCCGTGAATGGGTTTTTGGTGCTTCTCTGTCTAAGGAGCTTGTGGCTATAACAGGAGCACCAAAAATCAAATATTTTGGTATCAAGAGCAGCTGAAGTCTCCAAAGTCACGCCTACAGGACAATTCATTACAAACGCAAATAAAACATGACAACACTTTTGTCTTGCCACTCACCCTGGTGTGCCTTCAACTACAACACTTCTAATACAATCACTTTCGTTCAATAACGGGGAACGGAACGGAAGTGATGGTTTTGTAAAATGTATAATGAACTTTATGTCAATAGTGTAACGCACAAACTAGATTCGAGCCAAATAACAGCTCGCGCGTCTTCTGGAGAAGTCTCGCAGCACGCTCGGGATTCCCGCAGTAACAAGCTCGTTTCTAGTTTGTACGTTAAACAATTAACATAAAGTTAATTTTGCTATATTCAATATCGTTACAAAAACTCGCTTCCCTTCCGTTAGCCTAAATCTCTAAGGTCAGAACAAGTAATTCCATACGTAAATAAAATATGACACCAGCACTCTAATTGCGTAACACACAATCAACAGGAATCGGTTTAATTTTGACAGTTCAACAACATCCATTGCATTATTTACGTGTTGAGCAGACAAATTTTTCGAACTTATGAAGCAATGGATTAGCAATTTGCTGCAAAATGATTCAGATTGCGTTTGGTCGTGTGTTACGCAATTAGGGTGCGGTTCAATAACAATCTAAATAATTCTGAAGGATACTACTAATCCATTGCTTCATATGTTCGAGAAATTTGTCTGCGCATTGAATGTTGTTGAACTGTCAAAATTGAAAGCCGTTGCTTCTGTTACGCAACTACCCCGCACTTCTCACACTTTCTTGTATTCCCTCAACCACAACACTACTAATACAATCTCTTTGTGAGCATTACAATTAATTGTCTCTAGAGATGGCAACGACCCTCGTTTCTACCCCTTTCTTTGTGTTAATCATTAATTATGAAGAGAGGGATGACGGAGGTAGTTTTCTTTTAGTGGCTTTTGAATTTTAACGCATTTTAGGTCCTTTGGTAAGCAGATAGTGTCGCAGAAATTTTAAGTAGACCGTTTCATTAATATTTATTTTTATGTAATGGTACCTAACAGAATGAACTATTAACAGATTTTTTTTTTTTCAGGATGGGAAATCATCAAATGACTCCTCCCGCTCTGGGTGGAGCAGAAGGGAGTGTCAGACTCTTACTGACTAAAACCCACCCGTGTTCCTTCCTTAGCCCTTTATGTTCCAGGGCAGCGGTAACCCTTTCGGACGATCCCGCTACCCTGGCAGGCTTCGTCCCTATCGGGCCCCGTCACTTCTGCTGACATCTCTTTGAGGCGCGCGTGGAACACATACGCGCCGTACGGCACGGGCCTGGTCCTGATCGGACGGTGAGTTACCCATTACTCACCGCCCGCAGGCCCACGCCTACGGTGGCCGGGAGTCGTCACGCGGCTCCCGACGCCCGGAGCGTCTCCCGCGGCGGCTGAGGCGTGAGGTGCGCAAGGTGCGTTCTCTCGCCCACCCCGCCACCTCCTTCGCTAGCATGACTGCTTCGCAGAAGGAGGTGACTGCCTCCCACTCCCTCTCGCCCCGGACCATGGCTTGAACCAGGGCCGGACGCGAGAGGTCGCCGCCGCTGCCGATCGCCTCTACGAGGACACGGCGGTGCTCTGCCCAAGCAGGGCAGACCTCCACCGTATGCTCCACCGTGTCCTCTGGGCGATCCTGACAGTGGTGACACCCGGGCGTCTCCTCCCGCCTGATGATGTGCAGGAACCTCCCGAAACATCCGTGTCCGGAGAGGACCTGCGTCAGGCGGTAGGTGACTATTAACAGACTGAACCATCTGTGGTGGCATCCACATCGACGCATAACCTAATACCGTGGATTCAGTACATGATTCTGATGTTGGTATTAGCTTGTGTGTCGATGTAGAGAAGGGATAGAAGTGACCATGCTACTCGTGCATAGATTGTGTTAACTGTGTAAAACATAATAAAGGCTTTTCCTTAAAAACGTCTACAACTGACGTTATAGTCATTACCTACTAAAAGGCAAAAAGCGCCGAAAAAAAAAACACGTTACTCATTTTTAGTTATAGCAGCAACAGAAATACACACTTTGTGAAAATTTCAACCTTCTACCTATTACGGTTCATGAAATACAGCCCGCTGATAGACAGACAAACAGACGGACAGCGGAAGCTTTGTGATAGGGTTTCTTTGCCACCCTTTGGGTACGGGACCTTCAAAAGGAGGTTGCGGTGCAAAAGATCGACCATAGACAGATTTAACTATACAATATTGGCTCAATCTACTGTCAAGGTTCCAAGTTCAAAGCTCAATCAGTTTCACTCCCTATTATTTCGCCCATTCATGTCAATTTCCTTTGCTTTTAATGACGAACACGACACTGCCCGAATTAACCCGATGCCGTATTTTGATTAATTATAGCCCTTCTGTTTTAATTAATTACTCAGTTCTTAGGCTTTTATGGATGACGTAATAAAAATCGTGTTTATTTGTGGAATAGGGTAGTTTCCTGGGTAAAAAAAATATTATTATACTAGCTTCTGCCCGCGGCTTCGCCCGCGTGGATGTCGGAAATTTACCCACGGGAACGTGCTAACAGGATAAAATGTATGTGCTTCCCCAGGATGCCATCTATCTCGCGGGCCCTTAGTGGCTAATTACAATAGAAAACCAATTGTGTCTCATTAGTACATATATGATATCTTTACCTAAGTACCTACCTAATTTAAAAAAAAACTCAATAACAGAAAATAAAATACCTACTTACCTAAATGAACCTATTTCTGATGATAACTAATCTAAACTCAATAAATAAGCAAAATCCCTAAAAACTAAAATATCTATACGAATGACTAATCCTACCTAACAGTATTATAAAATAACCTACGGTCACTACGTACACTATCAAATATACTACCTATACTTTAAAATTAAAATCTATACGACTTATAAAAATAAACCTAAATAACTCTAAAAACTAAAAGGAATAGGACACGACAAACTTATTATTTGCGGTTGGTACAGTAATCGGGTCTAGGGATCGAACCGCAAAATTAAGTTTGTTTTTTATTGTATATACTTTTCCGGGATAAAAAGTAACCAATGTGGTGCCCAGGATATTAAAGAATAATTATACCAAGTTTCATCGTAATCGAACCGGTAGTTTTTGCGTGATGCCTGAACAAACAGACAGACAGACAGACAGACAGACACCCCCTGCCATTTATTTTTTTTGATATTTTCAATGTACAGAATTTTCACTTCTACAGATTTATTATAAGTATAGAAGATTTAGTCCGTCAGTTAGATTATCGAAAAATAATGGACACGTATTTTTTCTTTTGTCAATCAAACAAAACATGACAAAGATAAAGCGCGTCAAAATTTGGAAGTGGGAGGTCGTGACGTCACGCCATGCTAAAAAGTGTAGCAAGGCGTGACGTCACGCGGAACTCTAACGGCCGATATCTTCATCATTTTTTATATAATTGACAAAAGAAAGAATACGGGTCCAATATTTTTTGATAATCTAATTGACGGACTAATTAGAATTTTTTAGGAAACTAGCCTATTAACGTTTGTTTAAAGTTGGAGGTATTTTGATTTAGAGTCTAAACCAAAATTCTTGTTCCTTTTCCCAACTATGTTGGGGTCGGCTTCCAGTTTAACCGAATACCAGTATTTTACATGTGGCGACTGTCTATCTGACCTCTACAACCCAGTTACTGGGTAATACGATACCCTTGGTAAGACTGGCTGTCAAAGTTTCGAGCTTCTACCCTTAACGACTGTCAAAGATCTGCGAATGACAGCCAGGACCAATAGCCTAACGTGCTCACCAAGACCAAGACCGACCAAGATCGTCTTGGTATGTAAAGATGGTCACACCATCCACGGACAAACCGCGGCAATCGTAACTTAACCTGATCTATCGAACCGTGCGGCTGTTATTGCTTAGCCACAAGCCCCTTTTTAGACTCTAAAGTAAATAGATAATGCTGGAAGCAGCTGTAAGAATAAATAATTAAGAAAGTCTTAGAGAATAAGAACTAGTTTTGATTTGTGCGCGGTTGATAGCAATAGACTCGCCCACTTACACTTAAAAACTGGTGAAATGTGAGTGTACTACAGTACATCTCTGCCTGGCCCTTCGGGGAAAACAGGCGTTTAATTCTTAGAAAATAGAGTCGAAATCACGAAATTAATATCTAATTGCTTACACCTGCGGTCTTTAAAGGTAACCTAGGTATTATTGACAGATTCAGACTGAGATCAGGCTGTGAACGTTCTTAAAATTACGAGAATTGCCCCTCTGAGCTTGTGAGTTACACGAAATCAATAGAAACGCCACACAAATAGAACTACATTTAATTTCCAAACGAAAGCTGCATAATACTCGTAAATTGATGTATTATTAAAAATACTAAAAGGGTTTATGTGGTATTCTGAGATGTTTAACATAATCAAGTAAAATGATTAGTGGTGGCCCAGTGGTAACGGCCGCGAATTACGAGTTGGAGGTCATAGGTTTGAACCCAAGCAGACACTTTGGTAAATTATTTCATCACCACGACTATCAAAACGGTGAAGGAAAACATGGTGAGGAAATCGGCATGTCCTAGAACCCAAAATTCGAAGACATGTGACTTTTACCAACCTGCACTGGGCCCGCGTGGTAGATTACGGCCCACTCCCTCTTACAGAGAGAAAGCCTATGTCCCAACAGTGAAAACATATTTATAGGCTGATATAAGTAAAATTAATGAATTAGATCGACATTCGTAGTTGTGTGACAAATGGTTCATGATGAATTTCATTGGAAAATTCAATATTGTAAATCATCATCTGCCTAACCTTTTCGCAACTATGTTGGGGTCGGCTTCCAGTCTAACCGGATGCAGCTGAATACCAGTATTTTACATGGAGCGACTGCCTATCTGACCTCCACAACCCAGTTACTGGGTAATACGATACCCCTTGGTAAGACTGGTTGTCAGACTTTCGGGCTTCTGACTACCCGTAACGACTGTCAAAGATCCACGAATGACAGCCGGAACCAACGGCTTAACGTGCTTTCCGAGGCACGGAGGGGTCTCGGTATGTAAAGATGGTCACCCATTCACAGACCAACCGCGGCAAGCGTAGCTGAACGTGACCGATCGACCTGTGCGGCTGTTATTATTTAGCCACGAGCACCCTCAAAAAAAAAAATATATAAAATTGATGCAATGCCCTGATAAAATGTTACATATTTATATCTTTTCAAGTCATTAAAATTCACACAACACTTCCTAAATATAGGCCCTTCCAAATATGGCCCTTCATTGTTAGACTCACATAAAATCTTAATAAAATAAAAAAAAAGACCATGGCTGTGAGTTTGTTTCGGCATTTCTTTTCAGGGATCAGTCAGCTGGGAAATGCCCCATCGAGTTTTTTAACCGACTTCTAAAAAAGGAGGAGGTTCTCAATTCGGATGTTTGTATTTTTTTTTATTATGTTTTTTCGCGCATAACGCCGTCGCTTGCCAACCGATTTGAAAAACTCTTTTTTTGTTGGAAAGGGTATACTTCCCAAATGGTCCCATAAAAATTTCATCAAAAACGGTTTAGTAGTTTGGTTTTTAAATCAAAATTACTGGTTAAAATTACAACTTAAAAGTGAAAAATAAAAACTTTTTTGAAAAAAAAAAAAACAACCGACTTCCAAAAACGACACTACAAAGTGAAAACTAACTTTAATTTCGGAAGTCGGTGGCAAACAACGAAAATGCGATTTAAAAAAAAGTTTTTAAATATTGACGAGTAGAAGTGTCTTAAAATACATATCTACTTACTTAAACAAACATTTCATTTCATTTCAAATCAATACACCACAGTCCACCTGGAGTAGGTATTGCCTCTCCTTTTTCCCTTTAAATCCATTCAAAGGTTATCCTCAAAAGATTGCTTTCAGCGATAAGACTGCCCATTGTGTCACCCTATGTAAAACTCCTATATTTATATGTGTAATATGTTTGATGTACAGTCACGAGCAAAAGTATGTATACACTCGGCTTTATTCAAAAGCGATTTACTCCTTTATTTTTTAATGAAATTTTATCTTGTTACGAACAAAGCATTTTCGAACCGGTTTATGTAATGTGTCGTATTTTAACGTTGCATTCGTTATTTCACGAAAAAATTGAAATTGAAAGTTGCCAAGTGTTGACATATTGTTGCTCGTGACTGTACATAATAAAGCGCATTCTATTCTATTCTATTATATTTCATGAAATATAATAGAATAGAATAGATATATGTAATCAATTTCATGAATAGTTGCTATTTGCTGTCGGATATAGAATTCAGGTTTTCACGATTTTTAACAGACGAAAAAAACAGAGGAGGTTCTCAAGTCGACGCGTATATATTTTTTTAATGTATGACCACGCATTACGTTTTACAGAGTAGTCCGATTTTAATCATTCTTTTTTATTTTTTTAAAATAAGTTGAGTCGTCGCCGTTTAAATTTGAGGCAATTTAGTGAGCTTTGTTTATTGATTGTTTGGTGCCGACTCAAAATTACTTAGGTATACTTACATTAGTTTAAGAACTTAGTTATTAAGGTTAAATAAAAAGGTTTATTATTTTTTGCTTTTCAGTTTTTTCGGCGGTTTAATTTTTTTGTTAAAAAGTTTTTTAATAATATGATTTCTTCATTATTGCTTTATTTAACCTTTAATATTGCCTTATAATAACGTTTACGTCCTACTACGTTCTAAATGAATTATTTTTCGTTAAAGTGAATTGTTGTTGACTCTATGTATTATATTTTCTGTTTTACTCTTACACGCTTTTTTTTTTTTCAGGTTGGGAAATCATCAAATGAGCCCTCCCGCTCTGGTTGGAGCGGAAGGGAGTGTCAGACTCTTACTGACTAAAACCCACCCGTGTTCCTTCCTTAGCCCTTTATGTTCCAGGGCAGCGGTAACCCTTTCGGACGATCCCGCTACTCTGGCATACTCTTACACGCGTTCTACATCTTTTTATCTACTTTCCTATCGCAGGTATGTTGGAACAGATTTCTCTAGAAATAACCACCACCTTTGTACCTATTTTTCTGTTCTTATTTTCTTGTCTGTTTATAAATTATGTGTGTACATAAATGGTTAAATAAATTATTTCCAGGCTTCAAGGACCAGAAAATAAATTGTTAAGCTTGCTTATAAATTGTCTGTGATACACCACTGATGGATAGACATAATGAATGTTTAGTCTTTCTCCGACTTTTGTACCCAAATGTACCAAAGTGTCAAAAGACAAAAAATATACGGGGTGGCTGGGACAACGACCCGCAAACTGTAACAATGGATTCAGCACATGAATTTAGACCCCATAGTGTGGAAATTTTTCGTCGGCTATTAAAAAAAAATATTGCTGTTATATACGTACATATGTTTACATACATATTGCAGCATTGGCAAATGCTACATATTAATTTTATCGCGAACAACCTCCTTTTATAACAAATTCTACCTTATTTACAGTCAGAAAGGTTTTTTCTTCATATTGTTTTTTTTGAATTTTGAATCAGAAACTGTCATTGTCTTTTCTCTTGTCGAGCTTTTTTTCATTGGAAGCTTTTATTTGGGCACAGGACGGTCGTCTATATTACTATTTTTCCCGTTTGACCATATAATTATTTGCCACTATAAAGATTTGAACGACCGAGTTCGTCCGTTGTGCGACCGGATCAAAGGGAACTGTTCCCGAAATTTGGGACACTGTCGATAAACTTTTATCGATTATTTAACACTAGTGTGGGTTTTTTTAAACTCATCGATTTAATTAATAATTTCCCTATTATTAGGTTGTTTGCTTATTGTTATTTCCTTTTCTTTTGAAGTCGTTACTTCACCTTTTGTTCTTACCTTTGATTATTATTACTTTTTTTTTCTTCTATAACTTAATTGTTTTTTCTTGGAAAGGACCAAGTCCTGAAAGATGAAACCTGACTCGCAAGTTTTAGATGTTGTAATTTCGGGAACAGTTCCCTTTGATCCGGTCGCACAACGGACGAACTCGGTCGTTCAAATCTTTATAGTGGCAAATAATTATATGGTCAAACGGGAAAAATAGTAATATAGACGACCGTCCTGTGCCCAAATAAAAGCTTCCAATGAAAAAAAGCTCGACAAGAGAAAAGACAATGACAGTTTCTGATTCAAAATTCAAAAAAAACAATATGAAGAAAAAACCTTTCTGACTGTAAATAAGGTAGAATTTGTTATAAAAGGAGGTTGTTCGCGATAAAATTAATATGTAGCATTTGCCAATGCTGCAATATGTTATGACCGCGTATGTATTGGACTTTTCTATGAAATAGAAGATTTTTTTTTTTTGATAACCGACGAAAAATTTCTACGCTATAGGGTCTAAACTCATGTGCTGAATTCATGGTTACAGTTTGCGCATCGATGTCCCTGCCACCCTGTATAGATAAGTTAAGTAGGTTTATACTAGAGTTATGTGTCTTTAATTTGTTTACCTGTGTACTGTGATATTAGTTTGTGTCGTCGAAAGAGAATGAATGAATAAATGATATATTTATTTGCAAGAATATGGGTAAATGGAGCATAAGTTCTTAACATCTATGGGTTTCACTATACTCGGTATCTCAGCCGTGCAAATATTTAGTTTTACATTTTGGTTATACTTATAGCATGCAGTACACATTTAGTAATTAGTAATAACAATATCTATGAACAATATGATCACCTACAAAATGGAAATATTATACCCTAGCCTACCCCATTGTGGAATACAGGAGTGTTGTTATCAGAAGGCCAATTCTCTTAATTTAAAACGTTCAAAATCTAGTCACAGTCTCATCTCGGCGACAAACAAATGTCAAAAACTTGTCAAAATGGAGGGAAATTAGAGGTATTTTTGACAGATTGAGACTGAGATCAGACTGTGAACGTTCTTAAAATTACGAGAATTGCCCCTCTGTTATATACACATATAAAATCATTTACAATTACAACACGAGATTAAATTCGCATTGTATACAACAGTGGTGCAAACAGACAAATATCCAATATCCAACTCCATCATAAAACTCTCTGTCCATACTGCGTATATTTCGAGCCTTATCTGTACCCAGATTAATGTCAAGGACGCCTCCATGACATTTTGTAGTGTCAAGGAAGCATGCATCGCAATCCGGTCCCAATAGCTTCGGGAATTATTATCGACGGTATTCGGGAGTTGTCGGCTTTTCGTAGATTTGGAGCGAATGAATGCGGGACGGTGCCTCGTTTACATTACTGGGGACAATGAAAATGATTTTTGACAAATTGGAGTTTGTTTTGATGCAGTTTTTGATTGTTTTTCTTTTGTATTTATAATGAAAGGTGTAATAAATTAAATGAAGTATTGCGTACCTAAAAAGCTTGCTATGTTGTATGTACAAAATGCGACTTATTATTTTACACTGTATAATATTTACCTTTCTACTTTGGGACGAAATCACTCTGATAGATTGGTTTGCAAATCTTTTGTTGTTTGTACATATAACAGCATTATTCAGAATAAAATACTTAATTTTGACAAATATCAATAGCGATATTTACATAAACTCATCATCTGGCGAATCTTTTCCTAACCTTTTAGGGTCAGCTAACCTGATGCAGCTGAATACTAGTATTCTACATGGAGCCTATCTGGCCTCCACAACCCAGTTAAGTACTGGGTAATACGATACCCCTTGGTAAACCTGGTTTTCAGACTTTCTGGCTTCTGACTGTCAAAGATCTAAGAATAACAGCCGGGACCAACGACGGCTTTACGTTCTTTCCGAAGCACTCAGAGGGTCTCAGTATGTAAAGATGGTCAACTATCCACGGACCGATCTCTGATCGATTGACCCGTGCGGCTGTTATTACTTAGCCACGAGCCCCCCAGCCTTAGCCGAGCGATATTTACTTTTACTTTAATAATGAAAAATGTCTGTAAAAGAAAACCAATTTGAACATCGGATGTTATTATTATTTATCAATGAAAGAGCTTATCTTCGTTACGTTATTGAAACTTTCTCATAACCATTAACGGTCGATAAAATATAGGAAGCCGGGTATTCATTGTCTCATACAATAGTGACAGCCTTCGGCAATATTCATAACAAAGCGTGCCTGATTTCATTATTCTCACTTCAAATATATTGATGTAAACCACAGAATTTTGAAAATACAGGGTGGCAGGGACATCAACGCGCAAACTGTAACCATGGATTCAGCACATGAGCTTAGATCTCATAGCGTCGAAATTTTTCGTCGGTTGTTAAAAAAAATATATTGCTGTTTCATACATTTTGACCGCGCAGGTATTGCACTTTTCTATTAAACAGTTTTTTTTTTTATTACCGACGAATAATTTCGACGCTATTTAGACGCTATTATTTCGGTCTAAACTCATGTGCTGAATCCATGGCTACAGTTTGCGCGTCAATGTCCCTGCCACTCTGTATAGACATGTCTATTTTGCTTAATAAATATCCTTGAGAAGCAGCACCCTAATTGCGCAGCACAATCTAAATCATTTTGAAGGATAGCTAATCTATTGCTTCATATGTTCGAAAGATTTGTCTGCTCAATAACGTGAAAACGCAATGAATGCTGTTGAACTGTCAAAATGAAAGGCATTGTTTGTGATTGTGATCAGTGTGTTACGCAATTACCCCGTTTTATGCTTACTACTTTGTGCCTGAGTACAAAGTAATGGCGATGTACAGTAGCCTGTTCTGCCCTGGAAACACTTAGTATAGTCCGTTCACACTTATTTTACCTCTGACAGCAGCAATCTAACAGCTACCTTATTTTAACGAGAATAAAAATCACAGTGAGTTTGACCGACTTATCAATGGCAGCAATCCAACAGCGACCTTATTAGAATGAGAATAAAGATCACTATGAATTGGACAGTGATGCAAAATCAGAGGTAAAATATCTCCAATGGACTGAACTGCTAATTAGTAGGACAATATATAAAAAGTTGATTCTGACTTTTGATATACATATTCTATGCCTTGTCTATCTCTCTAGCGCTCTATGGTAAACGCTGAATACAATACAATACGCTACGAAATCATCAAATCGAAGCGGAAAGCAATTACAAATAGTTTTGCAATCAAATCATCAAATTCTGGGAATAGTGAAGTTCAATTTTGGAGAATCGGGGAAAATCTACCTACTACTAAAGTTCTCGGGGAAAACGGAAGCTAAGGGCCCAACCACAACGACGTCGATGCTACGATATTTTAAGAGAGGGGGCTTGTAGCTAAGTAATAATAGCCGCACGGGTCGATCGATCAGGTTAAGCTACGCTTGCCACGGTTGGTCCGTGGATGGGTGACTATATTTACATAACAAGACCCCACCGTGCCTCGGTAAGCACGTTAAGCCGTTGGTCCCGGTTGTCATTCGTGGATCTGTGACAGTCGTTACGGGTCGTCAGAAGCCCGGAAGTCTGACAACCAGTCTTACCAAGGGGTATCGTATTACCCAGTCACAGGGTTGTGGAGACAGTCACTCCATGTAAAATTCTGGTATTCAGCTGTATCCGGTCAGACTGGAAGCCAACCCTAACATAGTTGGGAAAAGGCTAGGCAGATGATGATATTAAAAATACAAAATACAAATGAAATACATCGCCATTTTGTTTCCCAGCTCATCTCATAAAAGGCAAACAAAAACTTGAACACATATTTGAAATGGAATTCTAATTTCCTGTATGAAACAACATTGTTTCAACGTTCTTATTTATCAAATACCTACCATTTATGCTAATCCTGAATTCGGTGAAGGCTTACCGGCTTTATGGGATTATAACTAAATTATGAATAAGCAAATGGATCGAGCCACTTGTCGTACATTGATTTATTTAGGTACCGGGTTTCGTAGTGCAGGAGTCTTTTTTTTTTTGGGTGGGAAATTATCAAAAGACCTCTCCCGCTATGGGCTGAGCGGAAGGGCGTGTCAGACTTTTACTGACTAAAACCCACCCGTGTTCCTTCAGTTGCCTGTGCCAGGGGCCACGGTATCTCTTTCGAACAACCCGCGGCCCTGGCAGGCATCGGCGCTAGCGGACCCCGTCAATTCGTGCTGACATCTCTTTGAGGCGCGCATGGAACACAACGCGCCGTCGACCCGGGCCTGGTCCTTACCGGGCGGCGAGCTGCCCACTGATGCAACTCCAGGGCAGGGTATTGAAGGCATTGGCGATGTCTAGAGACACCGCCAAGACAACCAACCCCACCCCGGGCCACAGTATCCCCCGTCGTGAGGGCTCGCACGAGCATTATGGCGCCCACCGTAGAGCGCCCCCTGCGGAAACCAAACTGGGTTTCCGCCAAATCCGGCCCCTCCCGCACCAGCTGCCCGACAAGGCGGTCTGCAATGACTCTTTCAAAGAGGTTGCCCACCTCGTCAAGCAGCACGATTGGCCGGTTAGTGCAGGAGTCTGACATTTAATAAACATATTTATTTTAGGGCCGATTTTTCAACCGTCAGATAACTTATTACACAAAAGGCCAGTGGGCAGTCGCTCCCTGCTGGTATTCAGCTACATCCCGTTAGACTGGATCCCTACCCCAACATAGTTGGGAAGACACGAGGCAGTGGATGAAGAGCTATTCACTAATCTATCTTCAAATTGTTCCAGTAGGTAACCTACAAAGATATTATTTTAATAAAGAGTTCTAGAAATTGTGAGATGTAGCGAATTTATTAAAAATAATATCATGTGAATTTTCCCGCAGGCGCGGCGGGGCGTAAGAAAAACATTAAAGTGAAACCCACTCTTTCGTACTAAATTCTCTTACACGTGTTGTTCTGTAGAAATGGCGATCACTAACGCCTACTATATAAGATTGTATCGAGGATCAAGAACACGAACGGTTTTATTTGTTTACAAGTTTGAGGGCCTTAGGCTCCATTTACACCGGCCCTATCAGAATACCAGCGCTGCGGTATTTATTTTTAATAATAAAGTAAATTATGAGATAAAAGCCTTTTTGGCCTCGTACAGGTCTCTTTTTTTTTGGTTTATGTATTTAATTGGTTGTGTTTCGTGTAACTTGGTTAGTTTTATGTAACTTTGTTACTTATTGCAATATGCAAAAGCCATCACTCAGCGGAACCCCAATAGCGGGAAACGACTGCGCGGCAGACCCAGAACGGGATGGCGGGATGAGCTGCAGTGCGATTTTGTAACCATCTCACCGTGAAGCCTTAGGTGAAGTGAGCGTAGAGTGAGCTATCATTCCAACTAATGCTAGGGATTTACACTATTGACAGCTCACTCTAAGCTCACTTCACCTAACTTTTCACGGTGAGATTTTTACAGAATCGATAGGCTGGACTCCTTCTTAAAGGATTGGCCCACAATTGCAGTAGACAGGGAAAAGTGGAAAGAGGGAAGAGACGCCTTTGCTCTGCAGAGGAACAGCACAGGCTTATAATAAAAATAAAATAATAATTTGACAGTTTTAAATGCTCCTTTTTTACTATTGGTACAGACCAATCAACCTTGAATCTTTATACTTCAGAGATAAAGTTGATAATCTGTTAAAGAAATTTGACAGATTATAGTAGCTTGATGTGCTGGCGTCTGTACTTCCTGTGTTTGTCCCAAATAAAATATTTTTCTTTTTTTTTTTTGGACGACGCATGTTGCCTAATTTCCTGTGGCATGCAATAAAATTGAAGAAACAAATGACTTGCATCATTGCAAACAGTGTATAAACGATGCAACTTTGATTGTTGCTTCAATTGTGGTAGGTATGCCACAGGCACTTAAATGGCACCGTGTAAATCAGGCTTGAGCTAAATAAACACGATACTATTGACAATATTAGCGGCTATTGTTAACATGCTTTTATTTGCTTCACATCTAACTAACAATGTAAAAAAATCTTAGAAGAAAAACCTATCCACCACACCACCACCACCACCACCACCACCTACCTATATAGGTTAATTTTAACCTATTTCTAATGTTCGTATCGAAATGAAAATTTATGTGTTTATGTAGTTCGGATGACAAAACTATAATTTGGTATTTTGGACCTGATCTGATGATAACTGCGCTCCACGTTTTTTTTTAATTCAATTTATAAGTTGCATGATAAAAGCGTGTTTTTTATTTTTTTTTTAAACTACATTTTTTATTATTACGCCTATGCTTTACCATTAAAGATTTGTCTTATACTTTGACTTGGATTTTTACGTTACTATGGACTCGTATTTTATTTATAATTAATAAGCTAGTCAGATTTATTACAAAGACAGAATACATTATTTTGAAGGCCTCTGAACTTACGGACTTTTTTACCCTACTAACTAACCACCCAAAATAAAAAGAATCTTTATCAACATTAAAAGCACTTTTATGACTTCGGTAGCCCTCTGAAACCTGTCAAAATAACCTTAATTTGATATTCATTTTATAAAACGGAAAATAGTACATTATGATACAGAATTTCACCAGTGCATTAATAGACTACTTACGTCACATGTAGCGTATACAATCTTATTATATAGCTCGTGGGACCTAAACTCACACTTAAGAGCGCGCCTAAAGTCAGTAAAATTTTAGAATAGAAAAAAAAACGTAGTATGCGCCAAAACTGTTATATCGTAATAAATCCAAAACTAAAAGGAATTACATAAAATGCCTAAGCACAGCCAGCACAGCTCTTGTATAAATATAATTAATTATCAAATTTTTGTCGCAATAGGCATTACCGTATTGAGTACAAAACGGAAAAATATGAGAATTAGAGGTTACTTCGTGATTTTTTTCTATCGAGAAAATGTTATTATTTAATGTTTTTGATCAAAGTGAACCCTCGGAAATATCATGTAGTTATTCATACATTTTTATTTTAAGATTTGGTCCGGAATTTTTCATGTAAAATCAAATATAAGATTGGTAATTTTGCTTTATATACGCGCTCTTAAGTCACGTTTTTCTGTATAAAAATGGACTACCTAAGTCATAGAAAAGCGTTATTTAAGTGTGGGTTTAGGTACACAGTGCTATAAATGTATTTTAAAAGGTGACGGTAAAAATATTCATACCAGCTCCCGGTGCACAATCTGTAAATAAATAAAGGACGCCCTGTTCCGACATGTACATAGGATTACCGATTTTCATAATCATTGCCCCAGTTTACGTTGGGTTGTTGGCGGATGGGGTTCATTCATTACTGTATCGGGAAGGATTTCCAAGCCAGTTAATAAGGGAATATTTTGGGACTCTCAGCATATTATGTAGGTAGGTGACTCTGTATGATGTGTTGCTTGTTTATTGCTTATTATAATGATCCTCCTGCCTTTATCCCAACTGATTTTGCTTCTCTTAGGGAGCACCGACGAGCAACTTAGTTGCCCAGCAACTTTTTGTCTCCGTCGCTGTCTTCTTGCCGAGATTTGAACGATGCGTACACTAGAGCGGCAGCAACGCTTCTTTTCCGTGAAAGCCGCATTTGTCAACATATTTTGTCGCCTTGCGCGCACTTGCATTGCAACCAATAGACGTGCGGCAGTTGCGTCGCCGGCATGGAGGGGGGACGCCCTATTTTAACAAAAAATGCGCTTTAAAGTTGAATATCTCACAAAAAGATACCAAAATAAAAAAAAGTCTTAGCAACCTCTCAATGTTTTTAAAAGACCTATCTAATGATACCCCACACTATGGGGTAGACGCAAGAAAAAGAAACATCCCCACTTTACGTGTAGGGGAGGTAACCAAAAAAAAAATTTTTTTTCGTGATTTTAATTTAGGACTGTTGACGTGGTAAATAAACATATCTATGCAAAGTTTCATCTCTCTAGCACGTTTCGTTGAAAGGTAAGCCGAGGATGGACGGACATGACGAAACTATAAGGGTTCCGAGACGTGAACTACGGAACCCTAAAAAGGTTACCGTACCATATAAACCTTGTTTGAATAATGCAACTTTACGCTTCGATTTAGTAGGCCTTTAATGGATACATCAGCAATCCCAAGGTTGGCTTTTTGATCCAATATTGGCCGTGTTTGTCCAACATGTAAACCAGGTAACATCCGGACCCTCATAATATTTATTGATGTCAGCAGCGTCTGTAATGGATTTCATAGGATTTGGCGACCGCTTTCATAGCTTAATGTTATTCATTTAATAATTTCGCGCAGCTGCTTTTTTGAATAAGTGTACCTAAGTCTGTTAAAGCTTAGTGAGATTACATTATTTATTTTCTTGTAAATTAGATTAATTATCTTTTCTTTTCTTTAGATTACATTACAGGCTGAAGTTGAAGTGGATCGGACACGTCTTGCGAATGCACCCGGAGAGATGGGCAAAGATCCTCACTAACTGGATGCCTGAGAGAGGACGTCGCCGTCGAGGTGGACAACGGTGCAGGTGGTGTGATGATCTGGTAACGTTTGCAGGGCTAACATGGTCAGAGATCGCACAAGACAGAGTTTGGCAGGAAAAAGGAAGGGCCTTTGCGCAGAAGAGGGACAGAATGTAGGCTACAAAAAAAAAATACATTACATAACCGTTCAACAACAAGAAGTTTTAACAAAAGATCCATGACCAATACGAAATCCGGTCATTTTGCGTAAAATTTTCTTGAATGTTTTGTGGACTGACTAACAAGTACAGGTCGCGTCATGTAAAAAGAATGCTGGAAGAAAGTGGAGGGGGTTTGTTTGCGCATGGGTACACTCGCACACGAAAGTACTAGGCATATTGTTTTATTTTTGAACTAGCCTTTGCGGCGCGTCACTCGCCCGCCCCGCGCCGCACCTCATACCACCAAATAGACCGATATATCGCCTAAGCGCAGCTTGACCGCCAGCGTTCTTTTTACATGATGAGACCTGTACTTGAGGTGAAGCAGCAATTTTTGCCTTTTATGGATGGAAAATCTTAGAGTCATCATCTGGCTAGCCTTTTCCCAACTATGTTGGGGTCAGCTTCCAGTCTAACCGGATGCAGCTGAATACAAGTATTTTACATGGAGCGATTGCCTATCTGACCTCCACAACCCAGTTACTGGGTAATACGATACCCCTTGGTAAGACTGCTTGTCAGACTTTCGGGCTTCTGACTACCCGTAACGACTGTCAAAGATCTACGACTGACAGCCGGGACCAACGGCTTAACGTGCTTTCCGAGGCACGGAGGGGTCTCGGTATGTAAAGATGGTCTCCCATCCACAGACCAACCGCAGCAAGCGTGGCTTAACCTGACCGATCAACCTGTGCGGCTGTTATTATTTAGCCACGGGCTCCACTGATGGAAAATCTTAGAGTATTAACTAATAAAACAACAACACAACACAAAAAGAAAACTTGCGCGTGCAGGACGTGATATAAGTGAACTTCTTAAAATATGAAGAATAAGAGAGATTTAGTGCGAGGGACAGAGAGAGAGAGAGTTATATCTTTCTTCTCCCTCTTCTCCTTATATTTCTTGGCCAAAGAATTAGCATCGCCACGCAGGGTCGGGGGGCTTTCGGGACCGGGACCGCGGTCCCGGTTTCCCCCTTTAAATATAATAATTATGCAACGTGGCAATGCTGCCAGCCTTTTGGGCACTGTTCCTGTTGACAGCGATGCGAACGAATTTTTTGATTTTTTGATTCTTTTGTTTATTTTTTCATATATATGTATATATTATTATTTTAAATGTTCTCCCTCGTGTAATATAACGAAATGTGCCTCAACGTGACGCGTCCTGGCAACTTCACTCTCAATGCTAGTCCAATTATCGACTCGCCACCAAAGAAGTTTCACTTCAAATGAATACTGAAAATCCTCATTTATCTGTCCATAATATCTATGCATAACATTATCACAAATATGAGAAGGAAAACAACGAACCCACTTTAAAAATTCAACAAACAATTGAACGCAAAAAGCTTTCAATAGCCGCGGTACCATTGACAATTTTTATAGCGATTTTCATCGTTTATTTTTCAGCCAATTATTTCCTGGAAAATGAAGATTCGCAACGATACCAACAATATGATAAAAAACCGGCCAAGTGTGAGTCGGACTCGCCCACGAAGGGTTCCGTACCATTATCTATAAAAATCACGTCCGTTGTATGGGAGCCCCCCTTAAATATTTATTTTATTTTGATTTTATTACTAAAGTAAAATTACAACTGAGTATTTTGTGAATATTTCAAGTGCCTACCTGTTGCCATTATTGATATCGAGCAAAAAAGGGCAAAAAAATCGCGTTTGTTGTATGGGAACCCCCCTTAAATATTTATTTTATTTTGTTTTTAGTATTTGTTGTTACAGCAGCAACAGAAATACATAATTTGTGAAAATTTCAACTGTCTAGCTATCGCGGTTCTTGAGATACAGCTTGGTGACAAACAGACGGACAGACAGCGAAGTCTTAGTAATAGGGTCCCGTTTTTACCCTTTGGGTACGGAATCCTAAAAATGGCCGTATTGTTACGGAGTTACGAAAACAAAAAAGGTATGATTAAGTAATTAAAAAAGCAGTGTCCTTTTTGCCTGAGTACTTAGCTTTTAGACAAATAAAAAGGTACTGTCCGTACACAGTTTACCTCTGAAGCACAGTGATCTTTATTTTCTTCGCTATAAGGTTGCTGTTCGTTTGCTGCCATTGACAAATCTGTCAAAATCAGAGCGATCTTTATTATCATTACAATCATTGTTGCTATTGACCTGCTGCTGACAGAGGTAAAATGAAAGGACTGTAAACTGGATATGCAAGATATTTATTAACAGATTGACTAACTATAGGTAGTAAAACTTGACCGTATCAATTAACTGTAGTCTCATCATCATCACCAGCCTACAGCAGTCCACTTCTGGACATAGGCCTCTCCTATAGCACGCCATTCAACTCGATTTTCGGCAACTCTCATCCTGCTGCTACCAGCCATCCTGTGAAGATCGTCGCTCCACCTAGCCTCAGGGCGTCCTACCTTACGTTTCCGATTCGCGATCTCCACACAAAACCACGTCTACCCCAACGGTCATCGGTTAGTACTACTACGACCACCACCTACCACCCTCAGGGTATTAAAACAGGCCCTGATTGAAGAATGGGAAAATATTCCCCAACATCGGCTCCGAAACCTCGTGTTCAGTATGCCAAACCGGCTCGAAGCTGTAGTCAGAGCTCGAGGAGGTAATACCAGTTATTAAAAATTAAATAACATGTTAAAACATACTTACAAATGTTAGTTGCGTTTTTTGACACTAAGCTAAAAATGGCTATTTTTATTATTTTATCTGTTTTTTAAGTTAAAAATGTTACTAATGTATAGTTAACTAGTTTCAAAGAAAGCTGATAAAAGTTGCTTCTTGCTTCTTTAGTTTAGAAAAAATTGAAATTTTAAAAGTGTACCTAGTATAGACGCCAGCACATCAAGCTAGGTACTACAATCTGTCAAATTTCTTTAATAGATTTTCAACTTTATTGCTAAAGCATTAAGGTTCAAGGTTGATTGGAAAAATTTAACCGTTTCGAGTAGCTTGACCTGCTGGCGTCTGTACCTACTTAGTTTTGCAGACCAGTGTATTTTATCTCAGGAAAATCTATTTTTCAAATATTATTACTCTTATCTTGTACATTCATTGCGTTATACATGTTATTGAGATGCAATTTTAAATTGATTAAACTCAAATTGTACAGGAAAAAAGTAAATAAATAATCTGATTAGGAAAAAAAAATTAACTGACCAAATCTGGAGGAAGGTTACATAACACCACGCTACGACCCTTAAGAGCGGCCAACCCGTCTTACTTTTCATACAAACGCTCGTGCGTGATTATGTCGTTGTAATGCATCTATCTTTGAATTTGTTGAACTAATAGGAATCTTGTGCACTATATCGAGGCTTCTATCAAAGCAAAAATAAAAAATTTGAAGAAACAAATTCAGTACGAGCCTCCAAAAATCTGTCATTTTTGCACAAATTTTACCTGAACTTTGGCCGTTCATAATGTACTCATAAATTGTAAAAATAAAGAAATCATATCGATTAAAGCCTTGCACATGTAATGGAGATTCTAAATGACAAATATTTTTTCCAAAAACTTGTAAGAGTTATTCAAAAACAGGTATTTCCTGAAACAAGTTTTATGAAATTTTCGAACACTATTTTTCGTTCAATGTTATCGTGTTCTCACTTATTCGTAGGCAACAAGGCGGTATGAGGTGCGAAAGTTACCGAATGACAACCGAGCGTACAAGCTTTTCGACTGTGCTCGCGTTGACGATAGATGCGCCGGGAAGGGCACTCTTAAGAGACTAGAATAAAAAAAAAATTGAAAAAATATCAATGTAATGTAATGTAAGAATCGTTGGAAATCTTGCTGTAAGGTCAATTTTCTCCAACCTAAAGTCACATTCTACCACCATAAGCATAAAATATAAAATGAAGGTAAAAACAATTTTTTAATTACTTTACAAATACACCCATATGTTAACTTCGACGTTAAAAGGATGTCGTGAACGTGGGCCGTAAAAATTTAATTTATACTCGTTTGTAAGCAGCGCCTGATTCAGTGCCGAAACGTAACGTATGCCGTAAACTGGGCACAATTAATTTTAATTACTTTTCATCTACAAATTTTAAATACTGTAAAGATGTCATAGATTATTTGGTCAAGAAATATCGACGACAGGATTCTTTGTTATTTAAATGGGCGTGTATTTAATCGAACCTCTAATAATTCCCATTTTGCGCTGCTTAAAATATTATTGAACACTCTAATATAATGATTGCGCCTCTTTTAGTGAACCTCAAATAATTCCTATTTGGGGTCCTAAAAATACTAAGTAGTCAATAAACTGGATGTCGCGCTTTTCGGCTGCTGCTGGGGAATCGCAGGAAATAAAAGAAGCTCATTTTTTTTAAAATGTGGAAACAGATGCGCAAAAAGTTTTTACAGGTTCATTAATTAAAAAGGTATCCATCAATAGAAGGTTTTTATGCTTTTAAAACAAGATAGATGAATAAAAATGGTCCTGGGGGACCGCCACCTCTTACAACAGTATTATTTTAATCATAATTCGTGTGGGAAAAAGATGGAGCTATGAACGTATAACTCCATCTTTTTCCCACACGAAGTAAGATTAAAATAATACTGTTGTAAGCGGTGGTGGTCACCCATAAAATATTATTGAGGAAGCTACACATTCCTGTTTCTGGAATTTGCCTCAAAAGACCACAACATTCTTTAGAAACAACTAAAATCTTCGGAACTTCTAAATCTTTAATTAATTTGTTCGCAACATTTCTCTCTTTAAAATAATACAGTTTTGTTTTGAAAAGAATAGAAATTTAAATTAAAATACAAGAAACAAGATACTCGTCTCATTAGTTTTAATAAAGGTTTAGGATTCCTTTGTTAATTGGAACCCTTTTTCCATTTCATCGGATGAACTGACCATCTTTTTAATTACAAACGTCTAAAGATTTTTATCTAAAAGCAACAGTTTTTTTTTTCTTCGATGAGTTTGTTAGAAATGCACTTAAGAGTACACCCACATATCATCAGTTACATATGCTTAAGTCCCATGTCATAGTAACCGAGCCTATTGCCATAAACCATTGAGTGATGTCAATAAAATATATATATATAAAATATATATATATATATATATATATAAAAATATACAATAAGTAGGTATGACGACTAACGTTCGGCGCAACATGTTTGTTTCTTCCATACTTCTCGTACGGAAGAAAAAGACATGTTACGCCGACCCCAAATGGATAAAGTAGGTTTGTTATGTTACCTTTTCACGCCTAATCCACTAAACCGATCATCATGAAATTTTGAACATACGTGTCAGGGGTATAGAAAAGGACATATGGTACATATATAAAAGGACAAACACACGAGCGGCACGTTGTCGACGTCGCAGTTACATCTGCTGTAGACGCGTATCGCTCGTTTATATTAATTTTACATGTTGATAAATTAAAGTCAAATTATTAACAGCCAGGCCAGAAATCCATCCAAGTAATCGCCTGGCATTTTCGTTGTCTTCAAAACATTTACAAAGCAAACTCCAAAGACATTTAAAAGATGTTAATGTTTTTACATGATGGCTGAATGTTTAGTAACGTAATTAGATGTTTAATAAGATTAATATTCAATCAGTGGTCGACTAAAGTTTAATTAGGAAAACACCGAATACTACGAATTATACCTAGGGTTGGCACTCGCAGCAAACAAGAAAGAAAAGATAAAATGTCCTAAGAGAGCCGGGTGATCTGTAACTCAGCTGGCACAGATACCTTTCTCTATTTAAGATTGTGAACTGAAGAAGTGGAAATGCACTTCTTTATTGGTTCTAAGACTAAGTACAAAAAAGCAGTGCAGTTCAACTTCTGTCCTGCTTTAAGACCTTTTGGTAAGCCCCCAGTGCCTGCAATATTATGTTAAGATAAATAAAGATTTATGATTATGATTATTATAAATCTTTTGTAACCATGAAAGAACAACATTAATTTCAAAGATTTTCTCTGTGTCGTGTATAGACAAAATATCAGATGCACAAACACCCAAACCAGAACAACACTATACGTCCGTCATACAACAATTTTAGGGCATAGACACACGATTATTTTATACAATACACGTCGACGGCACGTATACAGCGCTGTAAAAGCGACACCTGATTTTTGAGGTTATGTGAAACTCATCACGCTCCAATCTGGGTCCACTTTGCCCTTTACAAAATCTATCGTGCTAATCCTTCATATTATGTTAGAAAAATTTGTCTGCTAAACATGGTATGAGGAACAGGGTGTAAAGTCCACTCATCCTCTATAGAAAAGGGAGGATCCTCCGACCAGACGGGTGTTGTGTCTGGCGGGCAATTGCCCAACGATTGATGTTTGGAAGTTTGTATATATGCTAATTGCACGGTAAACTCTGCTTGTGAGATGCAGGATTTACGTGACGTCAGTAGGACGCGTTGTTCGCATGTGGCGTTGTAGATACCGCTACAACGTAAATAACGCAATGAATGTTGTTAAACTGTCAAAATGAATACTGTTAGTGTGTTACGCAATCACTCCACTGGTCCCACGTCTGTTTAGCTTTTGGGGCAAGAGGATGAGTGAGCACTATCCTATATTTTATGACCTACCTTGTGACCGGAATACCTAATCTGCACAGGTGAATAGGGGCGACTCCCATATATATTTTTATTGTTACGTATGCATAAATCACCCGTAGCGGAGAACGCTAAAGCACTATAAGAAATCGAATTCTGGAAGCCGATTTCTCAAACATTGCACCGTGCCATAGTTAGGCCCATTGTACACACACATTTTGCTTACCGTGAAAACATACGGTTTATTCGAGTTTATTCGCCGTGTGTAGGCAAGGTTGTCAGTGTTGTATGGAATCACAATGGCAGGTTCTTGACAGACACGTTTTTTTACGGCGCGGTTTATACGCCGTATGTAGGCATGGGTCTTCACTGTTGTATGAATCACTATGGAGGCTTGTTGACAGACATATTCATTTTGCAGCGCGGTTTATGCCAGTACCGTAAGGAAACGGTGCCGTGCACAAAGGACCTAAAGGATCTATACATTAGTTTGTTAGCTCTAAAATTACTTAGACGTGTAAGTTAGTTTAGTAAGCAACTCTGAACTAAACATGCATTAAAAAAAATGTATTGGTTGTATAAATCCGCCATTATTTTCAAGTTTAAAAAGAACGAACAATTTATTTTTATTTTTTACGAACAAAACGCACAGTAAAAAAAAAATAAAGACAAAATACAGTTTCTTCATGTTAGGTATATTATTAAAGATCTCCTTTTTGCAAATGTTGGTTGATTTTGGTGTTCATGCTAAAAACTTTGTGTTGGCTTGTTAGTTTTCCATTTTATTATTTATTTCATCTGACAACCTTAATTTATGAAGAACATTGAACTTTCAACAGCACCTTAACTTTATGATTAAGTTAGTACTTATAATATTCTTCTTTTCAAAATATGAAAGGTCAGAGATATTTTATATGAAAAATTCTTAATAATACGCAATCGGGGTTCTTTCAATGTATTTATGTGAAAACCAATTCATCCGTTAATTACCTGTTTTGGGAAAATCTGCTTTTATAATCATAAGTTTATGTTGAATTTCTTGAGTTATTTAAAGCGATTGGTCGGGATCAAGTTACTCAAACTCAAAGCATTTCAAATAAGCCAATTACAGGCACTTTTGAATTGTTTAGGCGTCGGTCTGTCAGAAAGATGAAGCTAGTTGCCCATTCCAAAGCGTAGTAGATTCCTATGGAAAAGAACGGGCAAGAAACTCCACGGACACTCTTTGATAAAAATATTGTTTATAAAAATATATATTATTAAATTAATGAGTCTTGTGATTAATTTATATGGCGTGGCAATTTGCTTTGGCACTAGATACATCTTTTTAGGCTTTGAAATTGAAAACCGTACAGGAAAAAAAGAAAAAAAGTGCGAATCAGTTCCGTACCACTGTACAATACATATTTAGCACTACATGTTTTTTTGTAAAACTTTAGCAAGATAAAAACTTTTTTGCAAAAAAATACAACCGACTTCCAAAAACGACACTACAAAGTGAAAAATAACTTTTATTTCGGAAGTCGGTGTCGTTGGGTTCGCATTTTCGTTGTTGGCCACCGACTTCCGAAATTAAAGTTATTTTTCACTTTGTAGTGTCGTTTTTGGAAGTCGGTTGTATTTTTTTGCAAAAAAGTTTTTATTTTTCACTTTTTAGTTCTAATTTTTACCAGTAATTTTGGTTTAAAAACCAAACTACTGAACCGTTTTTGATAATAAATTAATTTCTATGGGACTATTTGGGAAGTATACCCTTTCCAACAAAAAAAGAATTTATAAAATCGGTTGGCAAGCGACGGAGTTACGCGCAAACAAACATAAAAAAAAACATCCGAATTGAGAACCTCCTCCTTTTTTAGAAGTCGGTTAAAAAACCATCACCACTGCTCTCAAAACGGTAAAGGAAAACATCGTGAGGAAACCGGCATGTCCTAGAACCAAAAATTTGAAGAAATGTAACATCTACCATCCCGCACTGGGCCCGCGTAATGGAGTACGGCCCACTCTGTCTCTGTGAGAGGGAGTGGTCTGTGTCCCAGCAGTGGAAACATTATACATAGGTTGATTATACTATATATAGGCTTATTATTATAGCGGCCATAGCAGTATACACTCTATGAAATGAAATATAAAATGTCTACCTATTAAAGTTCAAAAGATACAGCCATCTGACAGACGGAAGGACAGCGGAGCCTTAGTAATGGAGTCCCGTTAGCACCCTTTTGGTACGGAACCCTAAAGATGTGGACAATGTATGAACATGTGAGATTGGTGTTTGCTTACAGTCACTATGCTCGTAGGTACGGGAAAACTCCTAGTGAAAAGCAAATGTTTGGGCAAGAAAAACATGGCGGTTTATCCTGCCTCTATGGTAGCGGCAAAAGTTTACTATTGGGACTATAAAAAGGTGCCAGTAATAAAAATGTAGCAATTTATTGTGTTTTTTTTTGTGTCTAATGTCCTCCTTAAGCTCTCCTGCGCAGTCATTTAGGGCTGTTTTTTCCAACGCCAAATAAATTTATCCGAGGAATAATTTTGAATTTTTGACAGTTCTTCCATATAAAAAAATGACATGCGTCAATTTTATTCCATGAATAAAAAATAGCTGTCGGTTTTATAAATCATACATAAACAAACATTTAACTGGCTTATGTCAAGCTTATTTAATTTTGCTTATTTTAGTTATTTTGTACCTTTATTGTTAATTGTGTAGTGTGGCAGTTTTTTGTTCTTTTTTAAGCTTCATTCAAAGTTGTGGTTAATTTTAATTAATCTTTTTAGTCTATTTAAATAAAAATGAATCACCGAAATGTATGTACGCGCATAACTTCCGATCAACTTCACCAAATTGGATAATTCTTTTTTTGTGTTTGTTATTGTCAGGACAAGGTTTGTATAGTTCACAAAAGAAAAACAAATCTGAGGCGGTACGAAGTTCGCCGGGGTAGCTAGTTTTATATAATTTATGATAAGTTGCTTGTGACTAAAATATAACAACAACTGCTCGGGTCGATCGAAGTTTATGCTTCACTTGCCCAGGTGACGGTTTATAACATACCAAGACCCCTCTATGCCTCGGAAAGCACGGTAAGCCGGTAGTCCCGGCTGTCATTCTTCAACATCTCATCATCTTTGACAGTCATCACGGGTTGTCAGAAGCCCTAAAGTCTGACAAGACAACCAGTCTTACAGAAGAGAAAAATTCGCCTGTAATGTGTACTATCTACTAGAAACGATAGACAAAGAAAATAATTATGTATAATTGTATATTATATGAATACTGTAGACGTTACGAGTCGTCCTATGCCCGAAAGTCTGACAACCGGTCTCACCCAAGTTACTGGGTTGTGGAGGTCAGATAGGCAGTCGCTAAATATAAAATACTGGTATTCAGCTGCATCTGGAAGCCGAACCGACTATAGCTGGCAAAAGGCTAGGCAAATTGAAACGGGTAACACGACACCAACCGGTTTGCTTCTAGAAATGGAATAATTCTAACAATTTCCTTCGTTATTAAGTCTTGATGGCGCTTGAAGTGCACAGAGTAGAAAATTGTAGTTTTATTTTTTCAGTATGATAACTTTCACATAGCGTTGTGTTCATGTAATCCAACCAACGACTGTGGCTACTTAATAACAAAAGGTGATTCAGAAAGCAGTTTAATTTAAAAAAATCGCGAAATTAAAAGGAGATCAGCCATATTGGACTCACAATCCAAAATGGCCGGCCAACAAAGATTATGTAGTATGTAAGATTTACTGTAAAAGTTGTGCAAGTTTCTGCAATGAACCTGTTTATTTTTATTTATTTATAAACGAAAATTAATTTATTTATAAATGTATTACCCTGTTCGGGGAAGACGCTTCTTATAATTTTTTACTGTTGCGCCGAATCTCTACGTCCATTCCTGCTGCTGCATTTTGAGTTTTGGGCCGAACTTTGTATAAATCGTGACTGGTCTTTTTCTGCGTTTTTTCTTTGAGATTTGCAGGTTAGTGTTAAGGTCACGAATCAAATTTTAATCAACATACAACCAGATACAGACCCGCAAATTGCAAAAAATGGAATAAAAAAATGAATTTCGCGGGCTAACGTGGACCATTTACAGAAACAAGGAGTCAAAATTGACAAGGAGTTGATCGTTCAGTCAGAAAGTAGAAGCTAGTTGCCTGTGTCATAGAGGGACGTATCCCGCCAGATCTTCATAAACACCCATGGTTTTCAGCTGACCACATATGAAATTTAAAAAAAATCCGGCCAAGTGCGAGTCGGTCTCGCGCACGAAGGGTTCCGTACCATTATCTATAAAAATCAATTATAAGTTGATTGAATGAAAGGTAAATAGCAGTTTATGATTTATGACGTATTAAAAAAAACTACTTACTAGATCTCGTTCAAACCGATTTTCGGTGGAAGTTTAAGTACATCAGATATATTTTTAGTTTTATCATTCTCTTATTTTAGAAGTTACAGGGGGCACACATTTTACCATTTTAGAAGTGACTCTCGCGCAAACTATTCAGTTTAGAAAAAAATTATATTAGAGACCTCAAAATCATTTTTGAAGACCTATCCATAGATATCCCACACGTATGGGTTTGATGAAAAAAATTTTTGAGTTTCAGTTAAGTATAGGAAACCCCCAAAATTTATTGTTTTTTTTTCTATTTTTGTGTGAAAATCTTAATGCGGTTCACAGAATACATCTACTTACCAAGTTTCAACAGTATAGTTCTTACAGTTTCGGAACGGAACCCTAAAAGCGGCTTTAACCCCGCATTGGGACTTAAAATTGACATTATTTAAGCTATGCATATTTTTCCTTCTGCCAAATTTTCAAAAATAATAAAAAAATGGTTACACTGACCTCATAATGACACCGCATGATTTCACCTTAATAATCCCATCTTAAACACGGCAGGGCTTAAAGTTCAAGTTAAAGTCAGAGCATTTATTTCAAATAGGCACATAAAAAACACTTTTATACGTCTAAATTTACAATAAAATAGAATTGATTCTAGTCGCCCTTTTCAAAGGGTAGTTTCCTATTACTCCACCGTTACTAAACACTGCAGCCAATCTATTCTGTAAATATCTCACCGTGAAAACTTAGTTGAAGTGAGTGTAAAGTGAGCTGTCAATCATGGCAATCCCTGGCATTAAAAGGTTACATGCTCTGATCAGGCGGAATGACAGCTCACTTCACCTGAGTTTTCACAGTGAGATTTTTACAAAATAGCAATGCAGTTGTCGCGCTGCATATTTTTACTCTATGTCCATAGTAAACCGACACGGACCTCGTCATGGAAATAAACGTTAATTTTTATGAATCCTTTTTATTTGATGCGCTTCGTGAACTAGGCTGCATGTATCATTTGAGAATTATGTCAACGGTTTATGGAGATCTGCTATTAAAATGCATGTTCTTTATTCATGACCTTTTTTATTTACAGTCTCGTAAGGTGGAAATTATCTATACGGTGGACCTTTTATTACTACTCCGTAAGTAGGCCGACAATGCGATATTTAATTAACTTTGGTATAAGTTATGTACGAGTAACAGTTTTGGATCAAAGAGTAAATGACACCACATTTTTTTTCTTGCCAACAAGTGTGTCGAGGTAGGTAGGTATTAGTGCTGTTAACTTTTCTGTTATGATAAAAATAAAATATAAATATTTTGCTGTCACGCATCAAGGCCCATAGGAAAGAAGAAAGAAAATACATTTATTTAGCATAAACTAAAATACACACAATACACCAGATACATACATCAGACAAAACAAAACAATTAAAAAAAAAGTAAGAGATTAAATAAAAAGTGTGAAGAGCGATGTAAGAAAATCGCAGGAAAGTGTGCCTCACGGCTGCGCCAAAAAGGCCCAGTTGAGCAAAAATGCCAGACAGCTAGTGCCTGACAGTGGTTTTCAACTGGACCTGATGTGTGAGGTGACAGATGTAAATCAGTTTTATACTGCAACGTGACGTGTGTATGCATACTTAAATATATAAACAAAATAAATTTGTGTAAGATAAAAAACAGTAACGAACATGTAAATAGGTATGTGTGATATTGAGTAACATTGCAAAAATAACAAAAAATACTGATAAATAAATAGGGTGTTCGTATTACATCTTACTTAAAAACTACATTAGCTACTAACATGCAGGAACACTAAAAAGCAAAGTAAAAGACAATCACAATCACAGAAAGGTTTATCAAGCTTTGTTGTCAACATGTAGCTTGGTAAACATTGCAGGCCCATCCAGCCTCTCTGCAAAAGACAGATTCTACCGTCAGGGAAATTAATTGTTTATCAAACTGACACACTACGTCAATTTTCCGTCAATTTACATACAACTATTATAATAATAGCAATTATGTAAAGATGGTCACCCATTTACGTACTAATCGCGGCAAGCGTAGCTTTACCTGAGAGGCAATTCTCGTAATTTTAAGAACGTCTGATCTCAGTCTCAATCTGTCAAACATACCTCCAATTTACCTACATTTTTGACAAGTTTTTGACGTTTGTTTGTCGCCGAGATGAGACTGCAACTAGTTTTTTAACGTTTTAAATTACGAGAATTGGCCTTAAGATCGATCGACCCCTGCAGCTGTTATTACTTAGTAACGTAAACTCAACTCAACCCACGTAAAGTATAAAACTTTTCTTTGAATTACTTACCATAAAACAGTTAAAGAAAGAAAAATATTTTAAATCTGCACAAACTAAACGCACATTACAAAAAAAGAACATAAAATACACACAAATAAAGTAGCCAAAAGCCTCGTATTCAACAAATTAAAGTTTGACAGTTTTGTCCATTGCTTGATGTCAAGGACCAATGACGTACCTACACACACTGTCAGTACACTGCTCGTAAATGGTTCTAAGGGCGGGATGTTTCACGCCCACTTGACCTACGCGTATACGTCAAAAATGGCGCTTACTATCGTCAAACCAAAAAAAGCGTTGTTTCAAATTACAATCACACAATTATGGCGTTGCCGTACGTCAAATATTAATCGTTATTATTTGAACTACGTATGTTACGTTAACCAACCGGCCCTAAGGTCACCTTTAAAACAAAACAAGAACATGATGTTTACACAGTACAACAAAATGCCCTAAAACAGAATCCCCGATACCACTTAATTCTCAGACACTTGGTAATAATAACAATTACTTAATTTACGTTTTCGCAAACAGTTTTAATTTCTGAGAAGTGAAACTGCCATGTTGTGATGAAGTTTAATGGACTCTTTGCGGTTACATAGTGTTGGGACACGCCGGGAATCGAGTTCCAAAAAGGTAATTGAAATAAAGATGCATAAAAAAAAAACAATGAATTCATGAACTGCATCGTTGCTCGAGTAGTCAAGCGCTTCTGCTGAGCATGAGGTCCTCGGATCGATTCCCAGGTTGGACAAAGTGGGTTATTGGGTTTTTCAATCAGGAAAATCTCAGTAGCAGCCTGTAGTCTGTATTTGTTTAGGGTGGATGGCAATAGGCTCGCCCCCTATTTCTAACTTCTTAAATATAACTGGTAAAATGTGAGTGTACAGACGCCAGCAGGTCAAGCTACCCGAAACTGTCAAATTTTCCCAATCAACCTTGAACCTTAATACTTTGGCGATAAAGTTGAAAATCTATTAAAGAAATCTGACAGATTGTAGTAGCTTGATGTGCTGGCGTCTGTACTATAGGTGCACCTCTGCATAACCCTCCAGGGTGCACAGGCTTGACGTGTAATGTCGTGAATCCATGAAAACTGGGATTCTGGATAAAAACAAAACAAAACGAAACACAAATTAAACGAAATAATAGCATTATTCTGGCTCTGAAGATACAGTCGGAGTTTCGGATTTCGGAGTTTCGGAGTCAGGGATACTTATACTTTATTTGCCAATATAAGCCCTAGATAAAGTACTTAATGAAATTGTTATCCAATGTCCAATCTCCTATTTTAAGTCACTACGATGTACACCTTAGAATAAGACCAATTGTAATAAGGGTTGTGAATAAAACATTATTATTATTATTCTCTTATGATTGAAATATTTCATTAAAAAATAATATTTGTTTGTAAAGTCCTCAAGTAAAATGTAAAATGTTATTTGGTTCGTTTCCTCGTTGCCAGCAAACAAAATAACTTAGTTATACTGGCCGATAGAACTAAAAGGAAACTCTGTCAGCTAATTCGATTTGCAATGGCGACGGATTTTACAAAAAATAACCGTAACACTTCGCTTGTAGCGTTTATCCTTTTAACACTTAGGCTGGGGTCATAATAAATGTTTACCCACATTTTTGAAATTTGATTGTCGCTGACATGAGATTGTGATTTTCAACGTTTATAAAATCGAACCAACTCATTACTTCCATTTTTATCTCGACGCGGCGTAAGGCATAACGCTGTATTTGGCTGTTTACTTCGTCCACGTATTGGTCGGCAATTATCCCACGGAAAAATACCTCCGGGCTTGTACCTCATGGTCTCCCAAAGGGAATCGAAGATTTTTATATGGAGCCTGGTACACCTAATGTCTCGCCATTTTATTTTCTTTTCAAAATGGCGGCCATTTTGAAAAAAAATCAAAATGGCGGACAGGTAGGTATGCCAAGCCCCTTCAAAGCCCTTTCATCGAAATCCGTTCAGCCGTTAAAGCGTGAAAAGGTAAAACACAGACCGTCTGACGGACCGACAGACAGACCGAGTTACTTTCGTATTCGTAAGCTTCAGCCCACGACTTCGTCCGCGTACAATTTCGGCCCCCAACCCAACAAGTTGCATCGCATCGTCTGCCCAGGCTATTAATTCGTTCTCGCTTAGCGTTTTTTCTGACTATTATTATTTAAGTGAATTGTTTTTGATTGTAAGTATTATTTTTTTGTCTTCTTTACTATTAGGGGGGTGTTCTAAAATAAAAGTCTTAGTATTAGAGCGAGCACAACGGGCTCTTATCAAGTGCATGTCTTTTAAAAAACTGAGATATTGTACTGAAAAACTATATCATATCAGTAACCTTCTAACAGTCCGGAAACTTTACATTTATTTATCCATTTATTTCAGGCATCAAAGCCCATATAAAACACATGCAAAACAATATAAATATAACTTAAAAATACTATAAATACATACAACATTATAATCACAATAAAAACTAACTAACTCACACGAAGTGTCTGCGTCGTGTTTCGCTGACTGGTGTCATGTAGCCGGCCACGAAACCGGCGGTACACAACACCCTTCGGCCAGAACTCTTCCTTGAGGAACTTCTCGATATGATGTGTCGGAACACGCACCACGCACATTACACAAGTTGTTCTCACAAAACATAAATCACTAACCTATGATTCCAGAATATTGGCAAGAATAAGAAGAGACAAGACAAGACATTATATTAAAACACCACAAACAAGAACACAATTTGCCAGTATTCAACTGTGGAAACGATCTGCTCAGCTTTATAACGCTATTAATAAACATTTACATCTACCGTATGAATAGTTATGAATGCAAAAAAACACTAACGGAATGGATAAAAAATCTTACCTACAGCGAGACTGAGTCACTTCTACAACAGATACACTAACATAAATACTGCACATACACACACACTCACACACACACACACACTTTCACTCAAATCACCTTGTTTTGATTATGTACTCAGACACTTTTCGTTTATAAAAGAGCGGAGTCTCCTAATACGCATCTTTTGCTTAAAAGGAGGCTTCAATCTCAAAGGTTTAAAAATATGGTTATCAAGTAAACTAATTTTAATTTAATTTGGAAAGGATTCGCTGAAAAAGTAATGAATGCCACACATGGGAATTTCTTTCTGAATAACGTAATAGTTAAAATTCACGTTAATCAATAAACTGCTGAACTGCTTTACGTTTCTGTTTCATTTACTACGTTTTTTTTTTACAGCGAAATGTTGACTGTAACAAGTTGCTGATAACATTATTTTAGTGAAAGATAAAAGCAATCTGCCTAGTATTTTCCCAGCTATGTTTGGGTCAGCTTCCAGACTAACCGGATGCAGCTGAATCCCAGTATATTACATGGAGCGACTGCCTATATGACCTCCACAACCCAATTACTGGGTAACACGGTACCTCTTGGCAAGACTGGTTGTCAGACTCTAAGGCTTGTAACGACTGTCAAAGATCTACGGATGACAGCCGGGACCAACGGCTTAACGTGGTTTCCGAGGCGCGGAAGGGTCTCGATAAATACAGATATGTAACAGATTGCAAGCAAAATACACGCATTGACGTGGAGTTGCGGACACCAGCCCGTATTACCGATTACCTATGTAACAGATCGTTCCCATCCACGATTTGACAGCGCCAGGTGTTGCTTTACCTTCGATAGACCCGTGTGGCTGGTATCGTTTAGCCACGAGCCCCCATTATACATACGTAGTTACAGATAGTAGCAAAAACATTTCCTAATGCTACATAAGAGACACAGTCCGCTACAAAGATATTTAAATTCCCGGAATGCAAACTATCTCTCTAACTCGTTTTAAATTACCCTCACAGACTCATCAAAATTTTATAGACCGTTTACGAAACGACAAATGTCCGGACTAACCGACATTGCCTTGAAAAATGGCTTAGCTGGGAGATTTGCTACATGAACGAGTCGACGTCGTCTTCAGAGTCGTAGGTCATAAGTACGAACCCAGGCAGGTGCTTTACCTTGTGTAAATAATTTCATCACCAGGCTTGTTACCCAGCACTGATTATGTCATGTAACTTTTCTGTATCTATTGTCCTGTCTCAGGTGTGCTGGAAGAGATTTCTTGTGAAATAAGCATCACCTCTGTACCTATTTTTTCTGTTCAGTTTTTCTTGTCTATTTATATATATGTGTACATAAATGGTAAATATATTTTTGCTCTGCTTCTAAGGGTTCTAACGTGTTACCTAAACCTTCCTCGGGAATTGGGCTATCAAATACAAAATATTTTTTTAAATCCGAATACCAAGTACCTAGTTCCAAAGATTAGCGCGTTCAAAAAATATCAGTATAGATATTGAGCGAGTATGGAGTTCACCTCAAAGCTTGGGGTTTCTCAATCCTTAGTCAAATCCAAGCTGCTACCAATGAGATACTGCTTTGGCATTGCGAAGGACCTCAAGACTATAGTTGCACGACATTGTTCGAAGCCACAATCCCTTTATCTGCTTCTGACGTTAAGTTATTAAGTTACTGCGGTTTTGAGTGTCATCCTGATACCATTGAGTATTTCATTGGATGGCAATAAGTTGAATCGACTCGATGCATAGTTTTGTATTCGCTGATGTTCCGTTTCAATTGGTTTTCATGTCTTTGTGTTCTGATTTGTTGCCATTGTTTGGCATTTTTTTTAAACTGTCTTTTTTATTTATTTTTTCCGCATTTCTGTTACAAAGGCTTTGAAGTGGTACGATTCTTAAATGCCTATGATATCCAACCCACTAATATTATAAACGTGAAAGTTTGTATGGATGGATGGATGGATGTTTGTTTGTTACTCTTTCACGCAAAAACTACTAAACGGATTTGGATTAAATTTTACACACAAAAGGTTTATAATCAGGATTAACATATAGAATACTTTATATCCTGATATTCCCAAGGGATCGAAACTTATGCGGGTGAAACCGTGGAGCGCAACTACTATGGTATATTTTAGGATCAATTAACACAGTTTTATATCAAACTAAATTAACTATTCAGGGAGTTAGAATAAAATATTTGCAAAACTTCACTTACTTGATAAAATATGTTGACGTTTTTTCTAATGACTCTTCATAATAATATTTGGTAAGTAAATCATTTCATTATTAGGTATATTATGCTATAGTATTGTTATATATTAACTGTTAATGCTAAACAAAAAAAAAAAAAATTGTGAGCTGCAAAATATCTCGCAAAAATATTCAACTCGCAAATCTCATTACCGCGCATCACTAGTGTCACGCCAATTACCCCGACGCTTACACCGACACTCGGCGCTCGCTGGACCGGTGGGCTTTTTAATACAGACGGGCTTTTAGGTGAAGTCCCGAACATAAGGCAACAAATTAGTAAGAATTTGTCTTGGTGATTAAGGGATTGTGGTTATTTTTAGAACGAAGTTCTTTAACGGAGCTTGCGGTAGGAGTAAACTTGGAGGAATCGTCACGTAATGAAAAAGCGTTATGGGCCCTACATGCGACTTTTTAATAGAGAATAATAGAGTCAGAGAGAAACAGAATAGTTTTTATGGTTTTCGAGGGTGCTGAAGCCGATAGTGAGGTCGAAATGAAAATCCAAGATGGCGACTGCAATCATTTTGAAATTTTTCGTCGAGGTTATCGTTTTCATGGTTTTCGAGGGTGTTGAAGTCGATAGTGAGGTGGAAATGAAATTCCAAGATGGCGGCTGCGCAAATTAATTATATTTTCAAATTTTCGCAGCCGCCATCTTGGACATTAATTTTGAACTTCGTTCCTGCCGGGCGTCGACCTCACACGTTTTTTTTTAAATTGTCTTAATGTTGTTGGATACGGTTAAACTAACTGGGGAATATAGCCATGGTAAAAACCAAAAGTATAACTATGAATTTAGTAGGTGAAATGGTAGTTATGGGTAAAGTATCTTTTTGTTCTTTATTTCCAATGACCATAGAAGTAGTTGCCTGCGAGCGATGGAGCGCAGTATCCTTGGAACTCGACTTACCGACCGGATACGGAACACGATACCTACTGCGACTTAGACACAAATCGCAACCGTCAACCAAAAAGAAGCCAAGCTCAAAAAAAAAAAAAAACAGTGAAGCTAAATAGAGCGGGACCATGAATCTAATTATTTCGTAAATTGAACTCGCGACTTGTGCCAAACTGCCAAACAGCTCCTAATTATTGTTACATTGTTATGTAATACATAATAATCACGGGCTGTTTGCCAGTTTCCTGATGTTTCACGTATGTATGCCCTGAAGGAATACGCATATGTGTCCCTATAATAATAATAATAATATCCCTGGACATTTCACACAGCGCCATCTAGTCCCATGCTAAGCAACCTAATGCTTGTGTTATGGTAACAAGATGGCTGATAAACTACTTATATACATTTTTTTTTTGTAAATACATACATATTATAGATAGAAAAACACCCAGACTCGGAACAAATACATGTAGGACTTACAAATATTTGTTCTGTGCGGGAATCGAACCCGCGACACGCAGCGCAGCAGTCCGATCACTCAGCCACTGCGCTAACCGTGTTGTATAGTACACCCACATTTCATCAGTTATGTTTAAATCCCATCTAATAGAGGGCGAGTCTATTGCCTTATCTGGGCACAAATCCAACCTCTGGGCTGCTGCTAAGAAATTCCTTATGGAAGAACCCAATAACACTTTGCCCGACCCGGGAATCGAACTCAGGACCTCATGCTAAGCAGTAGCGTTTACGACCACTATACCAAGGAGGCAGTCCTACTTATTATAATAGTTTATAGCATAGCCTTAAAACTGTTGTCTATTCCTATCTTACCCAGTTTGTTCTCGTAAGCAGCACCCAATTGCGTAACAAATTTTCAATCACTACCTGAATAACTTTGAAGGATATTCCATTGCTTCATATGTTCGAAAAATTTGTCTACTCAACAGCGTAAATAACGCAATGAATGTTGTTGAACTGTCAAAATGAAAGCTGTTGCTACTGTAAGTTTGTAACACATTGCATAACATAACAATTGCCCCGCCATTTGAATACGGTATAAAAGTGCGGCAATAAAATATAATTGAGTCTTGTTCAGAGAACAGCTGTCATAATGTTATATAGCGGTGACATTGTTTGTGAGAGACACTACAGTTTATCATTCAGTTAGCCTGTTGTACAGTCTGTTGATGTAGTCTAGGATTTTTATTTTAGCGTTCTATGAACTTTAGACCGACGATGGTCGCACCGATGGCCAGTGGAGCAGACGAGTCCTGGAGTGGAGACCGCGTATCGGAAAGCGTAGTGTGGGACGCCCCCCAGCTAGATGGACCGACGACGTTAAGAAAGTGGCTGGGATAGACTGGATGTGGAAGGCGGTAGACAGTGGGTTATGGCGCAGCCTGGGAAAGACCTAAGGCCAGCAGTGGACTATGATATGACAGGCTGAGTTGATAGATTGATGAACTTAAGGAGAAAGGTTCTTCTTTTATGTAGAGTAATTGACAGTTTAATTTATGAAATCCTAACTATGTCTTACGTCGGCGCACACCCGTAGCTCGTCGCCCGTTGCACAGTGCGCTACGGCGTAGCTCGCTTCGTAGCAGAGCTGCGATCGCGTGTCGAAGGTTTCTATGATTGATAATTTTTTTAATATACTAGCTGCGCCCCGCGGTTTCGACCGCATAAGTTTCGATCCCGTGGGAATATTGGGATAAATAGTATCCAAATCCGTTCAGTAGTTTTCGCGTGAAAGAGTAACAAATCCATCCATACAAACTTTCACGTTTATAATATTATAGTATATGTTTACAAATGCCCAGATTCTTTCTACAATTGTTTTAAGTATACTACTAAATGCCAGGATTTTTTTTTAATACAAATTCCCATTGTGTTCCCTCAGTTCAAACGCACATAGAAAAGTCTGGAGTATAATTCAAACTATAATTCCATTTCTCCGAAACGAAAGGGTTCCAGCATGTTAATAATAAGTTTTCGCTTCGTATCGCGTTACTGATGAGTGACGTATGTATAATAAGTATGAGTATAATTGTACCGACCGAACCCTCGCCCTAATTAAATAATAATTACGATACTATACCCTCTGGCAGTTACGTGAAAATGACGTATGTGTATATAGGTAGTATGTATGTACGTAGGTACACCGCTACAAGAATCTTTTGGGGTTCGATTAATGTGAGTGGTGGTACCTCTGCTTACCCATTCGGGAGTTACAGTCATTATATTTAGAATGATTGATGACTTACAGTGGCCTCCAAAAGTTAGTTGACATTTTTCCACTTCAGCTGTGATGAAATTTGATTTTAAATGAAAATAAAAAAACCGGACAAGTGCGACTCGGACTCGCGCACGAAGGGTTCCGTACCATTATCTATAAAAATCACGTCTGTTGTATGGGAGTCCCCCTTAAATATTAATTTTATTTTAATTTCATTATAATATACAACCGTAAAAATACAACTGATTATTTTGCGAATATTTCAAGTGATATCAATAATGGCAACAGGCCTAAAAAAGGCAAAATCGCGTTCATTGTATGGGAGCCCTCCTTAAATATTGATTTTATTTTGTTTTTGCTATAGCGGCAACAGAAATACATAACTTGTGAAAATTTCAACTGTCTAGCTATCGCGGTTCTTGAGATACAGCCTGGTGATAGACAGGCGGACGGACAAGCAGTGAAATCTTAGTAATAGGGTCCCGTTTTTACCCTTTAGGTGCGAAAGCCTAAAAACGATCAATGCGAGTCGGATTCGCGCACCGAGGTTCCGTACAAAGTAGGTATGTAACTGCAAATTTACGGTTTTCAGATTTTTTCCTTTATTTGTGCTACATAACATTGCTACTTGCCAAATTTCATGATTCTAGATCAACGGGATTCCCTATATAGTCCCTATAGGATTTGATTCCCTTGCGAGTGTCAAAATATGCATAAACGGAACACTTTGAATTTCTGCCAGGGTAGCGGGATCGTCCCAAAGGGTTACCGCTGCCCTGGAACATAAAGGGCTAAGGAAGGAACACGGGTGGGTTTTAGTCAGTAAGAGTCTGACACACCCTCCTGCTCCACCCAGAGCGGGAGGAGTTATTTGATGATTTCCCATCCTCAAAAAAAAAAAAAAACGGAACACAAACACCCGTATCTTTTGAATGCGTTGACTTAAAAGTTTGGTTTTTTCACTGCTCTAAGGGATTGCAGCCCTGAGTATTTGATATTAATTTTCAAATTGATAAATCTACGCTTTCCTAAGAAAAAGGGTCTTGACTGACGGACAGACAGACAACAAAGTGATTTTATAAGGGTTCCGTTTTTCCTTTTGAGGTACGGAACCCTAAAAACGTTATAGTGTAGTTTAAATCATATTGTGGTATGTCACAGCTGAAGTAGAAAAATATGAGCTAACTTTTGGAGGCCTCTGTAAGATTACTTTCTTAAAAATACTTTGTACAAAATAAATCCACCAGTTTATAATTGGTTCTATCTGTTTTTCTTGAGATGAGAAACCCAAGAGGAATTTGTGTTATATAACACGAATGGATAGAATAAGAAATGAGTACATAAGAGGAAGTCTGAAAGTGACACCGGTAACTGACAAGTTGTGTGGAAATCGGTTGTTGTGGTATATGCATGTGGTACGGTGGAAGGAGGAAATGTCGTGAGGAAAGTTTTGAGTATGAATTTGGATGTCTCAAAGAAACGATGGATGGACTGTGTGAATGCATGGTTAGAAAGGGAGTGACTACCGAGATGACGACTATTAAAGAAGCATGGAAGAAAATGACATGTGGCACCGACCCCAAAAAAAATGGGATAAATGTGTTGTGTGAAAATGTTTTTCAAAAAAGACGAGGGAGAATATTTGTCACGTAAACTACTGCGATTGACTGTTGATAAATCGCTCGCAATTTGTCAATTTAATTTTGCGATCATTTTCGTTCGAGGAACTGGCCCTATGACTACTATAAGAAAAGAAAGAAAAAAGTTTATTTGGACACAGTTTGTGAAACACAAAATACAAAATTAATAAAATAAAAAATAATGTTTCAGACAACAATAGTGTGTGCCTCACGGCTGCGCCAAAAAGGTTCATTTCAGCATTCAAAACTATGACTACATTTGTGGAAATACGGGTACCTAGCCGTACCAACAAAGAATACACTGTTATTTCACTGTCAAAGATTAATCCAACCTGGTTCCCTCTTTCGACTGCCGCAACAAACACTATCGAAACTTCAAATCACGTACTTTATAGGAGAGCAATTCAAAGTTGTAATTCGATGCAAAAGATTTAGTATTTTGAACTTCAGTAAAATGATGTATGGAATAAATAGTAAATTTTATACAGTTTTTATTTCCTTGATAACAAATTACATATTTCATATACGTTTCTAAATATTTCACTTTCGATAGTGTTTTACGCGTATGATACTCAGAATTTCATCGAAAGTGCCAAATTCGATAGTGTTCTTACACATGTGAGTATCGAATATGGTACTTTCGTTACTGTTCTAAGAAAGTTATTACTTATAGAAAGAAAAATGTGCACTTTCGATATCTTGCTTGGCACTCACTTAGGTCTGTGTTCATCCGATTTAATAAATGAAAATGCATTTTTCATTAATTAAAAAAAAAATATTCTAAACCATCATGTAACAACAAAATACGTTTTTTGTTATCATGTAACAAAAACCTTAAAGTCGAATTATTTGAGACACGTTTGGTCTTATTCCAATTAAGTGCAAAGAAGAAATTCATTTCACTTAATTGGAATAAGACCAAACATGACTATTAAAAACTAATCACGGCCCATTGGGTCTGTAGCGGTATCTGCAACGCCACATGCGAACAACGCGTCATGCGACATCACGCAAATCCTGCATCTCGCAAACAAAGTTTACCGCGCAATTAGCATACACACAAACTTCCCGACATATCAGTCGTTGGGCAATTGCCCGCCAGACACAACACCCGTCTGGTCGGAGGATCCTCCCTTTTCTATAGAGTATGAGTGAACTTTACACCCTGTTCCTCATACCTCTAAAGGTCTATTAAAATCAATGAGATGAGTAAAAATAATATAACTGCTTAACTTACATAATATAACAGTTAAAATAATGAAAACATACTAGTTAGAAAAAATACAAAGTCATTCTGGACCATAATAACAACAAAATCTATAGGAAGTTTCGAATTGAGCAGTAAAAATAACAGAAAAAAAAATGAGTCTTAGTCTACCTACAGATAAAGTGATATTCAGTCAGTCATATTTAAAAAAAACTGGATGAGGTCAGCGTTTCCTATCTGACTACTCCAAGAAAAAAGGCCGAAACAAACTCACAGGTCACAGTCTGTTTTAAAGTCCTGCCACAATCTTGGTCAGATCATGTGAAGACCATGTAGATCAATGTCAATATGGTCTGAAAATATGGTCTTTTGAGGAAAGAACCGCACAGATTGAGTGGACCTGTCCAGTCAGTGAACGAACTTGTCAGTAATCGTGCAGCTCAATTCAAACTTAAGGAGCTCAACGATTCGACGAACAATACCAAAGAAAGGACATCTGGGTAGGCCACATAAATTACTCAAACTGCCAGACCGTGACAAAAACTGAAAGAACAGAGAGTAAAATATCGAAAATTAAATAACACTGCGCTGTCTACATCTCTGTATCTATTTTCCTATCGCAGGCATGCTGGAAGAGATTTCACAAGAAATAAGCATCACCTCTGTACCTATTTTTTCTGTTCTGTTTTTTCTTGTCTGTTTATAATGTGTGTGGTTAAATAAATAAATAAAATGACAAAAATGAAACAAACTTGGTGATTGGGTATTTGGAATTATCAACAGGCAAAGGTAGGTAGTATTTAGTATACCCTGTACATTAGGTTAACCGTTTTTCGACAGCTGTCTTAGAATGTACATAATTATTCCAGATTACGTAATAGTTCATTTTAAAATGCGTAATAAAATAAATAAATAAACTGCCTTATTTTATTGAATTATCTTATTTGTGGCTCCTTACAGACATTATAATAACGTACGTGTATCAATCAATGTATGGTGTGTTGCTGCAATTACTATTTCCATCTGTCAAAAACGGTTTACCTAGTGGACAGGGTGTGTAATTACGCATAGACGGTCCTTCGGTGGTTTTTTAAATTTTTTTTTAATTTATTTATGTACTCCCATTGTTTTGTATGCTCTGCTAGTTACCAGTACTGTTTAAAATTATTGTTAGGATATCATTTGTAAATTTGTCTGAACATTTGAGCTTACAGGAGCGCGCTTGTTTTAAGCTGATAGGTGCAATATTCTTTCCACTTTTAGAAACAACGTTTACCGGAATTAGTTAGTAACTTTCTTTGAACATCTGTCCATTGCTCAATGTGTCGCTTTCGTTTTCTACCAGGGTCAGTTTTGTAAGTAGATTTACGTTTACGTGTCGAAGACACATTCGGAGAAATAGGATTTTCAGATTCAGTAATCAACGAGTTCACACTCAAAATGCTTCTAAGTTCTTCAGACTGCCCTGTTTCAGTGCAAAAATTATTCTGGGAAGAAGGCGATGGGACAGGCGTAGCTTTTTCAATATCGAGTGTAACTGTGCTCCAGTCATTTGGTAGACAGTCATTCTCTTTTTGACATTCCGATTATTCTGTTGAATTCACTTGCTTTAATAAGTGAGTCAGTATCTTTGTCACCATCAAACAAATTATTTAGAACCCTCCATTCCTCATCATTAAGTTCGTTAGGTGGCACAGGTGATTCTAAAATAAAAACGAATTAAAAACATTATAAAAAGCTTAACATTTGTAACATAAATTAAAAAAAAAAATACTTTACTAATCGAATCTACCAACCAAATTCGTATATAAACGTAAAACAACATCGAATGTGGTAGATTCGATATAACTACTAACCAAAAAAAACATCGAAATTGACAGTTTCGATAGTTACACACCTGTACATATTATAAAAATTATACGAATATTATCGAAACTACCACTTTCAATAAATTTGCAGATGTATTTATCATCACAATGATGGAACATTATCGAAACTACCACTTTCAATAATGTTACTTATTAAATTCGAATTACGGCCACGTGTCCTAATAATAAAGTAAAAGCACTATATTTCAAGTAAAACAAAACAGTACTGTTGTAACAAGCACATTAAAAATACGCAAGAGACAGTTCTATTTCTTGAACTACCATTATTTAGAAAATTTGCACAACGTACCAAAATCATTATTATCGTAGTTTGTTTCATTTGTTGAAATTTCAATGGGTTTGATAAAAATTAACGAGTTACAAATTCTTTAGAATAATAATAACGAAAACTGAACACGAAACTTTACTAATTTATCTAAACAAAACTAACGCAACATCACTCCGTCACATCGCGGCGAACACTGACGGTTCTGGCAGTTTCGGGACGCTCGCGCAACACGCTCGCACGGAACATCATTGTAAGTACCACTTCCAAAGATGTTCGTCGCGCAACATGTTCTGTATCGATTTTGTTCAGTTAAAATCTTCTTTATTAATGAGTTTTCAACTATATTTTTTTATGTATCTGACATTGTTTTAAATTCTCTTTTCAATTATGTAAAAAAGCAAAAATCGTTTTTTTGCAGTTTCGATAGTGTTTGTTGCGACAGTCGCTTTACCCAACCCTGGCAACCCAATTAAATAGTAATTACGACGAGACCCTTTACAATTGTTTCGAGTTACGTTTAGGTATGTGAGAAACACAGACTAGCATCGTATAGAAACGTGAGTTGTTATCAAAACGTAAACTTTCGGCGTAAGGTCACTCAGCGCGCTATAGAGCGGACTATGCGCGGAGTTTCTTTGAAGGATAAAATCAGGAATGAAATTTTCTGAAAAAGAACCGGGGTTACCGTCATAGCTTGCAGAGTAGGCAAGCTGAAGTAGTAGTGGGATGGCCTTGTTTGTCGAAGGACTGATGGCCGGTGGAGCAGATGAGTCCTAGAGTGGAGTGGGACGCACTCCAGCTAGATGGACCGACGTCCTTAAGAAGGTGGCTGGCTGGGACAGACAGGATGCGGAAAGCGGAGGACAGGGTGTTGTGGCGCAGCAATACAAAAATGATTTATTGACATAAAACAAGTTGTACAACAAATGATAGAATTCTCTGAGCCCAGAGGCCGTATTATTACATACTAATACACCATTTTTCTAGTGTGAGAAAGAAATGAAGCCATAGAAAGCAGATAGCACCATCTCTTTTTTTAAATAAAATAATGATGGCATCAAAACATCATAATGCAGCCCCAGCGTTAGTTATAACTGTGTTGCAGGAGCCAGTGTAAGTGAAAAATTATTAAATTAAATTGTTGTCAGAAGTGGTTTTAACTAGTGATACACCGCACTATTACCTGGTGGTATCGTTTAACTTTAAAACACCCACCGTACCGCGTGTACGGCATGTCTGCAGTGGCTCGATTCTCGGCAACTCTCATCCAGCTGCTACCAGCCACCCTATGAAAATCGTCGCTCCACCTAGCCTGAGGCAAGAAAGCAATTATAATCTAACTTAATTTTTTACGTGATAAATATTTTTTAACCAGCTGCGCCCCGCGGTTTCACCCGCATATCCCGTGGGAATATCGGGATAAAAAGTATCTTATACGTTAATCCTGGTTATAAACCATCTGTGTACTAAATTTCATTCCAATCCGTTGAGTAGTTTTTGCGTGAAAGAGTAACAAACATCCATCCATCCATCCATATAAACCTTCACGTTTATAATATTAGTAGGATTTACAATATTGTTGATTGCACTTTACACAAGTTCGTTCCACTTTCTTAGAGTCTGATATAATAATATATAACATAACCAGCCTATAATTATTCCACTGGGACCCAGGCCTCCTCTCTTCGCGAGCCCAGTACGGGTAGGTAAATGTCACATGTCTACGAATTTTTGGTTTTAGGACATGCCGGTTTTCTCAAAATGTTTTTCTTTACCGTTCTGAGGGCAACGATGATGAAATTATTTACTCAAAGTAAATAAAGTGCCTTCTGGGTTCGGTATCGGACCCAGGACCTACATCTCGTAAGTCGGGGCCATTACCTCTGGGGCCACCACTGCTTTAAATAATAAAATACACCTTCATTACTGTTTCTCAAGCGATAGCATCTCGAAAAAGAACTGTCAGTTTCGCTTTAACCCTTCAATTTTCTATGTGACAAATTAATACCACATCCCATCTCACATTTTTTGACAACTAAATAACACTTTACTTTGGCTACAAACCCTAATATTTAAGGGTAAGTATCCTTTCCAGGGTAATTTATTGCTAATTGTCGCAGTCACGTAAGGGGAAGTGTAAAAAGATATATACCGTACATTTCGTGTCGCATTCTATTGTTTTTTTCGCTCTTTATCGGGGACCATTTTATTTATGAGGCTGTTAAAGTTATCTGAATTGATGTAAACTTGTTGATAATTTATAAAAAATGCTCGGTGTTGAACAAATAAAGGGCATGTAGGGGTAATTAAGTACCTAATGTTATATTCATCAAAAGTCAGAAATCTACTAAGCATTTTTAATGCATTAAAACCTACTGCTACAGATGCTGTTACAGATGTAGTACTTAGTAAATCTTTGGTCTTAATTATCATCACTTTTTAACCGACCTGTAAAAAGGAGGAGGTTCTCAATTCGGATGTTTGTTTTTTTTATGTTTGTTCGCGCATAACTCCGTCGCTTGCCAACCAATTTAATAAATTATTTTTTTGTTGTAAAGGGTATTCTTCCCAAATGGTCCCATAGAAATTTCATCAAAAACGTTTTAGTAGTTTGGTTCTTAAACCAAAATTACTGGTAAAAATTACAATTTAAAAGTAAAAAATGAATCTTTTTTGAAAAAAAAAACAACCGACTTTTTAAAAACGACACTACAAAGTGAAAAATAACTTTAATTTCGGAAGTCGTTGGCAAACAACGAAAATGCGAACCCAACGACACCGACTTCCGAAATTAAAGTTATTTCTCACTTTGTAGTGTCGTTTTTGTAAGTCAGTTGTTTTTCCTTTCAAAAAAGTTTTTAACCACATAGGTAGGTATTTTTAATATTAACATAATACTTTTTGGGTTCATGGTAGCGGACATCTCTTGCAACCTGCAATTTTATTTTAAATTAGCCCTATTGTAAAGTACTACTGGTTGTACTTCGGGTTTTTTCTATTTTAGCTGTGAAAATGTACGCCTTCTTTAAGAATCTGAAAGAAAAAAGATTGCCAATTATTTTATTTTGACTAGAACTGACAATGTCTTAATAAAATGATTCCTCAATGTATATATTCAGCATTCTTAACCAAATACTTTTAACCAAAAGCTTTTATTTATTTAAACCAAAACAAACAAAATTGTGTTCAACGAAATCTCCAAACGGCTCGTTCATACTTCCCGTGACCCAAGGACTGGTTTTCACCTTGGCCAGAGGCTAAACATTGCCATACAACGTGGCAATGCCGCCGGTCTCTTGGGTACATTACTAGTTGACAACCATGCGGAGGAAATTTTCGGCGCCACATTTTATTTTGTTAATCGTTACAATTAGGCTAGGTTTTTATATTTGCATTATTTGAATAGATTGTTAGTTAATTTGGTGTAAAATAAACAAACTGACATGATAGTAACCCGATATTTCGTTGAAACAGATTGTAGCAGGCATCAATTGCGTTGCTAATTGGATCACGTTCATACGTATGTGGACTTGTCGTATAACATGTTGCTAAACTCGTACGTTTTTGTTTTTTCGGTAACACCTCGGCAGCAGAGGCGGCATCGTCAACACCACAGAAATCTTAATTAAGATTTCTGTGGTCAACACTGTCCATACAAACCAAGCGTCTACTCGCACTGCGACACACATGACGTATAGAAACTGACGTCATGAAATGAGTTTCATGTTAAGTACAGTCACCAAAGGAGATAAGTAACCAGGGTCGTCGGATATAGTTGAAGTTTAGTAAGAAACCGATGGATATTTTCGAATGAAATTTAATTTGATATTATACTGTATGTTTTCTATTAATTAAATTACATTTTATTCGAAAACATCCAGTCTATGTAGTCGCACTTGCAACCACGAGACCCAACGTGGTAGACAACATTTTTTTTTTAAACTATAAATGCTCTCAAATTGTCATAATTATTCTTCAGATAAAAGCTATCTGACTATTGAAAAACAGCCCTGGAAGAAATAAAGTGGCTGTCAGTGCCATTCATGAATTCAGTCAATACATGATTCTGAACCAATCAAAAATTTAAACGCAGGGATCGTTAACATTTTTTGTCGGTTATTAATTTTCTGAAAGGTTAGAAGGGCCCACAATGGAGAGATTTATCAAGCTACATGTCAGACGTGGGGCTTCATAAACCTTCCTGTAATTTGGATGCTTTGTTTATAAATGTTTATAATTTTTTAATATTGTATTTGTGTGCCTAATTTTTTACCTATTACTAACATAGTTATTAACTTACTTGTAATACTAACACGCTATGGGCCTACGATGCCTGCCAATAAAAGATTTTTATTTAAAAAAAGAGCAGTTTCCTAGAAAAGTGCAATACCTACGCGATCAAAATGTCATGTTTCGGTTTAAAGACACTTATTTCACAAAGAAAGAAAAAACCGGCCAAGTGCGAGTCGGACTCGCCCATGAAGGGTTCCGTTACGTTACGATTTATGACGTATTAAAAAAAAACTACTCACTAGATCTCGTTGAAACCAATTTTCGGTGGAAGTTTATATGGTAATGTACATCATATATTTTTTTTAGTTTTATCATTCTCTTATTTTAGAAGTTACAGGGGGGGGGACACACATTTTACCACTTTGGAAGAGTCTCTCGCGCAAACTATTCAGTTTAGAAAAAAATGATATTAGAAACCTCAATATCATTTTTGAAGACCTATCCATAGATACCCCACACGTATGGGTTTGATGAAAAAAAAATTTTTGAGTTTCAGTTCTAAGTATGGGGACCCCCAAAATTTATTGTTTTTTTTCTATTTTTGTGTGAAAATCTTAATGCGGTTCACAGAATACATCTACTTACCAAGTTTCAACAGTATAGCTCTTATAGTTTCGGAAAAAAGCGGCTGTGACATACGGACGGACAGACAGACAGACAGACAGACAGACAGACAGACAGACAGACAGACATGACGAATCCATAAGGGTTCCGTTGCCATTTGGCTACGGAACCCTAAAAAAGGGGTTTTCTCACCAGCATAGCAACAAGGATGACATATCAAAAAGTACGTATTACTAGGTAAGTATACTAATGTCATAACATTAAACAAAAAAAAAAAAAAAAATACAAAAATGTTTATTTCATAACTATTAGTTGTTTACATTTTGTTGGTGAATGGCGCCTCCTTTTAAGCAGATAATGCCTGTGTTAGAAGACGCTGCTCTTTCTTAGGCAGACCAAAAATGTTATGAAAACTATTTATGACATTTACAAAAGATATATAATAATAATCCCACAGCATTTGTGGTGGTAAAGAGAGGTTTACTTAACAAATTATAGTTCACTTAAAGAGAAACATCACGACGATCAAGCCATCCAAGAAACTGAACACCATAGTTTCATTTACAAAATATAGCAAGTACTTAAATCTAAATAAAATACAAAACAGTTTAAGCTAAACTTATTTGTCTAATAAAGGGTCTTTCAATATGGACTTCTGAACTTTGACAGTTGATAGCGACCATATTGTTGAAGCGACGTCTGCCAAATTGGCTGTCATTTATTTAGTCTGTTTTGCCACATCACCATGGACAGATATAGCGTTCAACAACACGTGAAAATGATAAAATTGTTTTATCAAAACTTTTTTGCAAAAAAAAAAATAACCGACTTCCAAAAACGACACTACAAAGTGAAAAATAACTTTAATTTCGGAAGTCGGTGTCGTTGGGTTCGCATTTTCGTTGTTTGCCACCGACTTCCGAAATTAAAGTTATTTTTCACTTTGTAGTCGTTTTTGGAAGTCGGTTGTTTTTTTTTGCAAAAAAGTTTTTATTTTTCACGTTTAAGTTGTAATTTTTACCAGTAATTTTGGTTTAAAAACCAAACTACTCAACCGTTTTTGATGAAATTTCTATGGGACCATTTGGGAAGTATACCCTTTCCAACAAAAAAAAAGAATTTTTCAAATCGGTTGGCAAGCGACGGAGTTATGCGCGAAGAAACATAAAAAAAACAAACATCCGAATTGAGAACCTCCTCCTTTTTTAGAAGCCGGTTAAAAATGGGTGTTATGTTCGGGCAGCGTACTGCGCGCTTCATCCATTTTACGGTCGCCATAATCGTCCTACCGAGAGAACTATTCGCAGAGTGGTGGATAAATTTAAGTCCACTTGTTATGATACCAATCCACATGAGATCCAAAAGCGTCCGATGCATCCCGAAAAAGTCACTGTTCGGTGTAGATTTTGGGCTGGCGGCGTCATCGGTCCATATTTCTTTGAAAACGACGTTGGTCAGGCCATTACCGTCAACGGCGAGCGCATTCGATGATTACCAACTTTTTTGGCCTGAATTGGATTTGACACTAACCACATGTGATTTCAACAGGACGGCGCTGCGTGCCACACAGCTCATGCCATATTGGACATTCTGCACGAGCGATTTGAGAGCATGATCTTCTCACCTGGAGGTGATGTCAACTGGCCACCGAGGTCGTGCGATTTGATCCCGTTAGACTTTTTCTTGTGGGGTTTTCTTAAGTCGCAGATCTATGCAAATAAGCCACAACCCACAGCGGCCCTCAACGCCAACATAACCCATGCCAACGGTCAAATTCAGCCTGATTTAGGTATGCGCTAGAGTCATGAAAAATTGGACATTTCGGATGCGCGCCACCCAGCGAAGCCGCGGCGGACATTCGAACGATGTCATATTCCATAAATAAAGGCATCGATAGGCTTTGGCTTTCAAACAAATAAAAAAATTCGGTAATATCTCACACACACTTTGTTTTATTTAAATTTAAAGGTAGAAAGCGCTTACTGAAAGACCCTTTATAAAAAAGCTAAACTTACCTATGTATGTAATGTGTTTTAGGTTTAGAATACATGGTAACAGGTTTTGCGTCGATGCCAACCTGTATAGATGCCATCTCTAGCTTCTGCCATGTTCGAAATGAAAGGCTGCCAAAATATTGTACGAGCCTATTGTAACGTGGGTTTTGAATAGAAACTAGTGTCAGGGTGTTGTTTATGATAATTATTATTCAACCAGAAAATCTACGAGAATTTCCGCACGAAATAGTTCGGAGAGACCAAAGGGGCAATTCTGGTAGTTTTAAGATTGTTCACAGTCTGATCTGTCTCAATCTGTCAAGATATTCTCTTATTTTCCTACATTTTTGACATTTGTTTGTCGCCGAGATGAGACTGCGACTAGATTTTGAACGTTTTAAATAACGAGAATTGGCCTTCTGATCTCAGTCACAATCTGTCAAAAATACATCTAATTTCCCTCCATTTTTGACAAGTTTTTGACATAGATTGTTGCTGAGATGAGATTGCGACTAGATTTTGAATGTTAAGGTAAACCGACAAACCGCTGGATGCAGGGAGCATGGGATCAAATGTTGTAGCGATAGCCTAGTCTTTAGGCCCTTTGTTGTACGTACTGGACGTTTTTGGACTGAATCTATATCTTATCTATACTAATAATAAAGCTGAAGAGTTTCTTTGATTGTTTGAACGCGATCTCTGAAACTACCTGTAAAGCACGTTAAGCCGTTGGTCCCGGCTGTCATTCGTGGATCTTTGACAGTCGTTACGGGTAGTCAGAAGCCCGAAAGTCTGACAACCAGTCTTACCAAGGGGTATCGTATTACCCAGTAACTGGGTTGTGGAGGTCAGATAAGCAGTCGCTCTATGTAAAATACTGGTATTTAGCTGCATCCGGTTAGACTGGAAGCCGACCCCAACCCCCACTAGTTGGGAAAAGGCTAGGCAGATGATGCAGATGATTCGATAAATTGTTGAGGAAGGATATAGGCTATTTAACATCACGCTACGATTCTTCGGAACTGAGCAAAAAGAACGAAAGTCAAAAAGAACGGTAAGCGAAAACAAAGTAATCGCGCGGACGGGCGATGCAATGTGACGCGGAGCGGACGAAGTCGCGAGCAGAAGCTAGTGCTGAATATAAAGACGATGATGATAGGTGTAGCCGTTTCACAAAGTTATCATTTTATAGCGCTACAGCTAAGCATCTGGGTTTGATTCCCAGGTTTTTTTTTTTATTGACAATGGGCTCACTCTTGACCTCAATCCAGCCCAGAGGCAGGGATGAGATCTACGGTGGAACGAGCTTGCCCAGAAGAAACATATTCACTCTCGCCTTGAAGAGATTCGGGTTGTATGAACTCGGGAATGCAGACGCAGGCAGACGATTCCACTCCTTAGCTGTGCGCATCAGAAAAGATGACGAGAAGCGCAAAGGTGGAGCAAAGCAGTATTGGGTTTTTCTATCGGGAATTCCTCAGTAGCAGCTTGGAACCTGGATTTCTGCCCTGGGTCTTAAACACTAACCTCTTTATTCATAAACATTGCTTAAAGTTAAGTAGTGATTAGCGACTGTTTAACCGTATATTTTTGACGTTTAAACGTCACAGAACTATAATCATCATTAATAAATAAACCCCAGATTTGTCGAAATGACGGTGTACTAAGACACACTTCTATACAAGGTGGCAGGGACATCGACGCGCATACTGTAACCATGAATTCAGCACATGAGTTTAGACCCCATAGCGTAGAAAGTTTTCGTCGGTTATCAAAAAACAAATCTTCTGTTTCATAGAATAGTGCAATACCTACGCGGTCAAAATGTATGGAACAACAATATATTTTTTTAATAACCGACGAAAAATTTCGACGCTATGGGGTCTAAACTCATGTGCTGAATTCATGGTTACAGTTTGCGCGTCGATGTCCCTGCCACCCTGTAGAGAAGTGTATCTTAGTACACCGTCATTTCGACAAATTTGGGGTTTATTTATTAATGATGATTATACTTGTAGTTCTGTGACGTTTATATGTCAAAAATATATGGTTAAACAGTCGCTAATCACTACTTAACTTTAAGCAATGTTTAAAAATATTTGCGGAATAAAAGTGTGGTGTTATGCTGTGTTATAACAGTCGACAATGTTAATATACATAGGTATGCAGTTCCCCTTTTACGCCGTCCGTCAAATCTGACAGGTGTTCGCGGCTGAACGGGATAAAAAACTGCGGCTTTGTAACTAAACGGATTTGAGGTCAAATAATTTAGCTTTGTGCGGACGACAGGTGACAAGTTGTTGATGGGTAAAGGTGGTGTTAAAGTTGTTTTTGCAGGTTTCATTTACAACTTTTTTAAGCTTCTGCCTGCGACTTCATTCGCGTGGAATTCGTAAGACCACAATATACCTACATGACAGCCACATTTCCCCCGTGCCCCGTGTCTCGGAAAGCACGTTAAGCCGTTGGTCCCGGCTGTCATTCGTGGATCTTTGACAGTCATTACGGGTCGTCAGTAGCCCGAAAATCTAACAACCAGTCTTACCAAAGGGTATCGTATTACCCAGTAACTGGGTTGTGGAGGTTAGATAGTCAGTCGCTCTTTAGCGGTATCTACAACGCCACATGCGAACAACGCGTCATACTGACGTTACGCAAATCTTGCATCTGGCAGGCAGAGTTTACCGCGCAATAAGCATACATACAAGCTTCCCGACATCAGTCGTTGGGCAGTAGCCCGTCAGACGCAACATCCGTCTGGTCGGAGGATCCTTCCTTTTCTATGGAGGATGAGTGAACTTTACACCCTATTCCTCAGTCCTCTATAGCCCCATGTAAAATAGCCACATTTCCCGCCCCCGCTATTACTTCATTGTTGCTTAACGCTCTTTCTGACTTTTTATTTTTGCTCGGGTCTTAAGGGTCGTAGCGTGATGTTAAATAGCCTATAGCCTCCCTCAAGATTCGGGCTATCAAATGTAAAAAGATTTTTTCCAATCTGACTGATGATAGTTCCAGCGATTATCGCGAAAAACAACAAACAGAAGATTTTTGTTCGTGAAAGTCGCGATTATCCGTAATAAAAACACGAATAATCGCGACTTTCTGAAAGTAGATTATCTCTCAAACTAACCGAGGCCCAGAAAGAGATGGCCAGGTGACCTGGACGCGTACCGCAAGAGTTGGTTCGAAGTTTTTTTTAGGAACTAAAAAGTTCTTAGTAATTGATTACAATCTAGCCTAACAGACTAATAAGCAATTTAACTCTAACTTAATATTTTACGAGATAGAATAAGTTATAACTAAGAACAGTGTCAATTTGCCCTTTTTAACCGACTTCTAAAAAAGGAGGAGGTTCTCAATTCGGATGTTTGTATTATTTTTTTTTATGTATGTTCGCGCATAACTTCGTCGCTTGCCAACCGATTTGAAAAATTCTTGTTTTGTTGGAAAGGGCATACTTCCGAAATGGTCCCATAGGAATTTCATCAAAAACGGTTCAGTAGTTTGGTTTTTAAACCAAAATTACTGGTAAAAATTACAACTAAAAAGTGAAAAATAAAAACATTTTTGCAAAAAAATACAACCGACTTCCAAAAACGACACTACAAAGTGAAAAATAACTTTAATTTCGGAAGTCGGTGGCAAACAACGAAAATGCGAACCCAACGACACCGACTTCCGAAATTAAAGTTATTTTTCACTTTGTAGTGTCGTTTTTGGAAGTCGGTTGTATTTTTTTACGCAGTTACGTAGCACTTTTTTAGAGTCTGATAATTGATAAAACACTTTGTTCATCGGTTACATGTATTAGCACCGCACTATTATTCATTCACTATACTAGAGTATAAATACTACACTAACTCAAATGGTTTAGTTCTCTTTAGCCTACGCACTAAGTCCATGTTGTCTAGCAGCTGAATTGCCTCGACATTTACATGTCGGTGAAGTCTGTGTTCGTGGGCTTCAGCAAATTTTTGAATGATGGTGGTGACGAACTCTATTTTAAGGTCACGGCCGGTCGGTCGTCATTTCTAATATACCATGGAGCATTTACAGAATCCCTGAGTACTTTATTTTGGAATTGTTGGATTATTTTAACGGTGCCTCGTTTAGTCCAGTCCCAAAGTTGGATGCCATGCGTCCAAATTGACATAAGAATATGCTTACATAATATAATTTTATTATGTATTGATAGGCAGGATTTCTTTTCGACTACCAATACATACTTTTATAACGTACGGTATGTCGAGTTCCTGTCTTTTCTTTTAGACGTGAGATTTCCAACGCAGTTTGGCGTCAAGAGTTATGCCAAGGTATTTGGCAGTATTAGCATAAGGCACTTACATGCCGTTTATATAGATTGGGTGGTAATCGCAATGTTTGTTAGTAAATTCAATATGAATTGATTTTGACTCATTCAGTTTAATCTTCCACTTTTGTGTCCAGTCATAAACTTTGTTCACAGCTAGTTGCACTTTTGGAAGGATTTGGGGCAGGCCTTTGCCCAACGGTGGGACAGTAAATGCTTACAAAAAAAAATCAATCCTTGAGCCCGCTACTCTCTGACCCTCAGTTTTTTTTTTTTTGCAAACGCCGAGGTTTTGTTTGTCATAATATAGTATTATCTAAGTATACTTAGACTGTCTTAAAGACAATCCTCAGGTAATTGAATACTTCAAGGAAACCTAAGCCAATATTCCAGGAAGGCAATATTTATCATAAACAACCAAAGCGTCGATTCTTGGAAGGCAGAACGTTGATACCACTTACTTTAGATCAAATCAAAATCAAGTTCCCAGAAACTAATACTATCCGATGTACCTAGACAAAACGTTACAGATACTAAAGCTTACTCTAAACTTTACTAGTATTGATGGTGAAGATTCGCTTGAACCTGAAGGTTAATTTCCGTAATTGAAAACGTTCAAAATCTAGTCGCAATCTCATCTCAGCGAAAATCAATGTCAAAAATGTAGGGAAAGTAAAGGTACATTTTTGACAGATTGAGACTGAGATCAGATTGTAAACGTTCTTAAAATTATGAGAATTGCCCCTTTGAGCTGTTGCATTTCAAAGTACCTTGAATCTGGAGTTCTCAAATTTTCAAAATGGCTGGTAATATATTTGTGAATAGCCCGAAATGGAATTAAAGAATGCCTTTTCTCAAGACTATTCGAAATTCGAACGGTGTCTTGTTGTAAATCCGCGATGATTTGTTTTTAAAACAAATGAGTTCGTTTTCGAATTGTTTGAAGTCTTTTGCGTGAAGTTCGACGTGGAATTGGATTGGGTTGGATTTCTGAATAAAACAACTTGACATTGAAGGTCAAGATTAAGAAAAGTGTGTCTGCAACATTTATTATGGGTGTAAAACTATTCTAAACTAATATTATAAAGATTTGTTTTTGTGTGTTTGTTTTCATGCTGAAACGGCTGAACAGATATGCAAAAAATTGCCACATGGGTAGACCATGACCTGGATTAGGATACTTTTATCCCGATATTCCCACGAGATCGAGACTTATGCTGGTAAAACCGCGGGGCACAGTTAGTAAGAAAATAAAAAGAGTAGGTAATCTAACATGGTTAAACATAAAACTAAACAAGTAAAATCTAGTTTGTATGCTTTTGTTTATCATCCAAAAGCATAAAAGCTTTTGAAGCAAAGCTCCTTCAAAAACAACCAGAGTAACTCAATTCCCAGGAAATCGCAATTCATTGACATGAAAAGCTGGAATTTGAGAAACAAGTGAAGTGGTGGTAGGTGGTAGTCTGAACATCAAAGGAATGCGCTGGATTTGCGACGAACTTTGTGGTGACGTCATGACTACAACGAATGTACTCCAAGGATCGACCGAGTTGAAATGTTTCGAGAGCTTTTTGAGTGATTTTGTTTAAGAAATAATTCAATTGTTCACATACCTTCAGTTTGATTTGCAAGTTATTTTGCTGTACTACCAGGTGATTTAAGATTTACAGATGTCTATACCCTCTGGGGAACGTAAACGCCCGTATCTTTTGATTGCGTTGACTTAGAAGTTTGATTGCAGCCCTGAATATTTGATATTAATTTCAACTTGATAACTCCACGCGTTCCTGAGAAAAAACGTCTTGACAGACGGACAGACAGACAGACAGACAACAAAGTGATCTTATAAGGAAACCCTGAAATCTCAATCTTGAAATCTGTCAGAACTTGTAAGAAACCAAACAAAAGGATGGAGAAGGAATATTAAAATTATAGCTGTAGTAGCTAATACATCGTTATCATCAGCTTACAACTAACTTCTACTGAGTATGATATGCCTCTCAAATTGCACGCCATTTAGCTCAATTCCACCCACTCTCATCCATTCATTTCACGGACGTAATTATTATTGGTTTTGCACCAAAATATGAAAACAAAGCGGTCACATTAAAAAGAATCCCAATATAATATTACACACCCACAGACAATGAACAAGGCTATTGACATTTATGGAAATAATAAAAACCGGCCAAGTGCGAGTCGGACTCGCGCACGAAGTGTTCCGTACCATTATCTATAAAAATCACGTCTGTTGTATGGGAGACCCCCTTCAATATTTATTTTAATTTTATTATTTATTATTAAAGTAAAAATACAACTGAGTATTTTGTGAATATTTCAAGTGCCTGTACCTGTTGCCATTATTGATATCGAGCAAAAAAGGGCAAAAAAATCGCGTTTGTTGTATGGGAGACCCTTAAATATTTATTTTATTTTGTTTTTAGTATTTGTTGTTATAGCGGGAACAGAAATACATAATTTGTGAAAATTTCAACTGTTTAACTATTGCGGTTCTGGAGATACAGGCTGGTGACAGACAGACGGACGGACAGACGGACGGACGGACAGACAACGAAGTCTTAGTAATAGGGTCCCGTTTTTACCCTTTGGGTACGGAACCCTAAAACAGATAAAGACTAATAAAATGAAAATATTGGCTATAGTGGTTATCGTCTGCGTAAAAACTGATAATATTTTTTTCCAGGGCGAATGAATTTCGTATTTTTTCTGATTGATTTCTAACCGCCTAGATTTTCTATATAAACTCACTGAGCACTATCATTCTTCTGTCCTTGTCCCAATTTATTCGTGGTCGGCGCAACATGTCTTTTTCTTCCATACTTGTCTATTAGTCGTCATCTCGGTAGTCACCCCCTTTCTAACCACATATCATCATTCACACATTCTATCCAGCATTTCTTTGGTCTTCTTCTTACAGCCATCGACATTTACCTCATTCCTCCGTATCACATGACACTCACTAAATATGAAACTTTTAAGTAACCGTATCTGTAAAGTCGATATTTGAAGAAGAAAATATTTACAAAACAAAACTAAAATCGCATATTGACAGTCACTACTTCTAATGAGATGCTGCTGAACAGATTGTGAAATGAAATTATTTAGCTGTAATAGTATGAAACTTGTCACCGCTAAAGCTGTATTTGTATTTAATAAGATATTTTTGTGAATCTCATTTTAAGTGAACTATGTTATTATGAGAAAATAAAGTTCTTTAAACCCAAACCTAAGTCGTTCTCGTCCGAATTTAACTTCGAACCTCTCTCGACCGTACACGATTCGAAAGCGGATTTATTTTAAAAGTTACTTAGTCCCTGGAAAGAATAGAAACTTCGTATTTTAGAATGTGATTAAGGGAATAACAAGGAAGGCAGCAGACAGCAGCATTCACCTACATTAGTAGACGTCTTTAGACGACAACCTGCTGTCATTAATCTGTCTATCAAAAATGGTATAATACTATTAAACCATAAACTTACGTTGTACTATATCATTTGGTGTTCCAAATCTAGGTTTATTTGCATGACAGATTTGTGTCAAATAAGCAGGTAGAGGGCCGTGGTGGCCCAGTGGCAATGTCTTACGAGTTTTAGGTCGTGGGTTCATACCATTTGTGTAAATAATTTCATCACCACTGCTCTCAAAACGATGCAGGAAAATATCGTGAGGAAACCGGCATGCCCTAGAACCAAAAATTCGAAGACATGTGACATCTACCAACCAAAACTGCCCCCTAATTACGTAACACACAATCAATAGTAATCTGAATCGTTTTGAAGCAAATTGCTAATGCATTGCTTCATAAGTTTTAAAAATTTGTCTGCTCAACACGTAAATAACGCAATGAATGTTGTTGAACTGTCAAAATGAAACCGATTCCGATTAATTGTGTGTTACGCAATTCGGGTGCTGGACCCGCTACACAATATAAAAAAATGTATACTGTAAAAAATAGCCCACTCCCTTTCGAGGAGGCCTGTGTCCCAGCAGTGGGAACGTTATATACTGATTATGAAGTAAAGAAGAAAAAAAAAAAGAAAATACCTACGTTTATTTGCGGTAAACATGACGCAGAGAAAGAACACAAACGCAAAAATAAAACAAGTTCGGGGAATATGTGTCACACACACGCAAAACGGTCAAGTAGGTAGAGATACTCAATACCTAAGTAATTCTAAGTGTAGATCAAGCAACGTTTTCAAAATCATGATCCATTTTAAAGCTAAAATACAGCCATATTTCATCCGAGCTCAGAAGAAAACTACATTAAAAGCTGCATAGTGCACTCTCGTGTCACAATTCAGAACAATTTAGTTGAGTTTAGCTGACGGCGAACTAAAAACTAAAGTACATCGCCGACCCGGCCTCGAACTGGTTTACTGACGGATATAAATGACTGCAATAGCTCTCACATTGGAGGACAACGATATTAGGTACAGCTGATATATTGATAACGTTGTTTTGTGTTTGTAGTTTATCTATTCAACATTTGGAAGTCCTCACATGGATACCGCCTGGGTAAGACAAACATTTATTTTACTCCTTAGCGTGTCGATGGCAAAAATAACACGAAAAAATATATATATCGTTTTTTTAATACAATTATTGTTTGACCCAAAATTCAGCAACGCAGATACCGTTCGTTGACTCAACCAATAGGTCCTCACGTTTGCAGTTGACAGGGACACCATAAACACACAAACACACATGGTACACCACAAACTACCTACTATATTTCTCTCCTTAATTTTAATCCATCCAAAGGTTGTCTTTAAAAGATCGCTCTTAGCGATAAGACCGCCCATTGTGTCACCGTTTGTAAAATTGTATATATTTATGTTCTGTAATTTGTATGGAGTACAATATAGGAGTATTCTATTCCATGCGGTGCGACATGGAAAGTGTGCTTGTAACTTGTAACGGACTACTACCGATTAAAATTACATGAAGGCCTCAACACATCCAGAGAGAATCTGGGATCTGGTAATCTACGTCGATAGCCGGTCTCTGGTTTAACCGGATTTCTTCTATCTGTACTCAATATTAACAACAACTGCACCATATTCTCAACAATGGTAGGAAGGGCATCGCCAGAGCGAAGAAGCTTCATCATCATCTGCCTGGCCTTTTCCCAAATATGTTGGGGTCGGCTTCCAGTCTAACCGGATGCAGCTGAATACCAGTATTTTACATGGAACGACTGCCTATCTGACCTCCACAACCCAGTTAATGGGTAATACGAAACCCCTTGGTAAGACTGGTTGGAGCGAAGAAGCTTATACCCTTATAAAGCTTTCCTTTTACACAATTCTTCCCTGTATAGCATTTAATCAGCCTAGATAATGTTCCCACTGCTGGAACACAGGCCTCCTCTCTGTGAGAGGCAGTGGGCCGTAATCCACCACGCGGGCCCGGTGCGGGTTGGCAGATATCACAAGTCTTCGAATTTTCGGTTCTAGGACATGACGCGTTTCCTCACGATGTTTTCCTTCACCGTTTTTGGGAGCAGTGGTGATGAAATAAATTACACAATGTAAAGCACCTGCCTGGGTTCGAACCCACGACCTACTACTTGTAAATCAGGGCCGTTACCACTGGGCCACCACAGCTCTCCCTGTATAACTTGGCACCGGCTGCCGCCACTCTTTTCGACCATAACTCAACCACATTTCTGGCAGGGTAGTCTACGGACTCCCGTCGGAATGACACCGACAGTATACCCACTAAAGCTCAGCGGTGTACCCACATCGCCGTGATGGGAGGGCCATGGGAAACCGGCTCAGCCTTTACGTCCACAAACCTCCCGGCGCATGCCCGTTTAGCTGGCGGGCCCCGCATGCTCCCCCGGCTGGGGGGCTATGGCCGCAGAGGACAGGGAGAGCGGCCAACGTCATACCGACACTCCTCTTCCCCTGCGGCCCCACCGCGTTCGTCATCAGACGGTGGCGACCCCGTCAAGGCCGCGGAAGGTAGGGAGAGCGGCGCACCGCAATACTGGCCCTCCTCTCCCGCCGCGGCCTCCAACCCTCAGCCGCGATGCCTCCCATACGACATCAGGTTGCGGTGTCGCCCAAGCGGCACCGCAACCTACTTGTTGGCCGCTACGTCGTCGGCTTAGTGGCAAAGCCCTGACGAGCGGCCCCTCCTCGGGTTCCTCTTGGCTTCACCGTGGTTCTCCAAGCCACGGCTACTGAGCCCCCCCGCCTCGACAATGCGGGAACCCACCGGGGGAAGGGTAGTCTACCTACCGTAACCACAACTAGCTAAATCTACCTTCAACTTGCCTACCGTCGGAACTAATCCAGCATGCAATAATAGCAAGTCCTAAAAGAAACAGTTCAAGTTACCTCCATAAACTTCAATACTAAAAGTGTCATAATTTTAGACCTTAATTTGGTTCAGAGCCCATTCGACAATATCGAGCACCTATTGGCTCTGGCTATAAATCTATACTTTACCACTTTGTTACCTGGGCGACCTAAAAACGTAAAAATTACTACGTTCTTAATGAAATTTATCACGAGACGCGGTTCTACTCGTACAGGATAAAAATTGTATTTGTTAATAATTCCTTGTTTTAATATGAACCCCGCGGTTACACTTGCCGTTTAATTTCCTCAGATAAACACCGTCAATTTGCAGTAATACTGATACATTATTAACGTTCCCTTTTATTTAATTCAAGTTTAAAATCGTTTGCGTATTTCCTGACGTCATCAAAAAAATATTGGAGCCAAAGTCAAACGGTGAACAAATTCGAAACGTTAACACAAAGGGCAGCGTAAACAAGAGAAGGAATAGTTGTAATTCTTGAACAATTCGTAAGGAGTAATTGACTTTTTTTTAATTGAAGAAATACTGTTGTAACAAAATACTCCCCAAATCTTTTGTTTTGTTTGACTAAAGGATTTCTGAGGGCTGTAAGATAAACTGTAGCGACCCGTTTAGTTTTAGCTGGTTTTGTTTTCCTGGCTGTATTTTGTTTTTCTTAATAAATCTCTATACATAGATTACTTTTGGAGGGCATCCATTACCAACACTGGGCAACACAGGGCTGGGACATAAGCCTTCTCTCTGTAAGAAGGAGTGGGCCATAATCCACCACGGGGACCCAGTGTATGCAGTCACATGTCTTCGAATTTTTGGTTTTAGGACATTCCGATTTCCTCACAATGTTTTCCTTCACCACCGTTTGAGAACCAAGTTACATAAATAATGTTAATTAGTCCAAAGTTGCTTTCATTTGGCCACACATTATTTATGGCTGTAATCTACCACAAAGGAAAATTTTACTTAACTTTTTAATATCAAGACATAGCTTGCAGAGTAACAAGTTAATGTGGCTTGCTCGAAGAACCGATAGCCGATGGATCAGACGAGTCCTGGAGTGGAGATCGCGTATCTATCGGCAATCGTAGTGTGGGACGCCACCCAGCTAGATGGACCGACGACCTTAAAGGTCTCTGCACACAGCGGGCGGGGCGAGGCGGGACGGGACGGCGACGCGACGCTGGCGCGGTGGCAGTGTTCACACAACGGGCGCGATCACGTCCCGTCCGCCGCGCCTTTTTTTCATAAAAAAAGATGTTGAGCGATTCAGACATGGAAACGCTATTGCTCATAGTTGCGCTAGCTAAGAAAAAACAACGTAAACGGAAATGGGTGCATGAAATAAATAAAAAACGCGCTCGCGTCCCAACACGCCCCGCTCCGCCGCTTCTGACTTGTATTCCCGCTCGGCGCAGCGGCGGCGGGGCGCGACGGTTACCGTCGCGTCGAGCGGGGCGGCTCTGTGTGGCGTCGTCCGTAATATCTAGTACATTACAACTGCTCAGCGTCGCGTCGCCGTCCCGTCCCGCCGCGCCCCACCCGCTGTGTGCAGAGACCTTAAAAAGGTGGCTGGGTGCTGAAGGCGGAGGACAGGGTGTTGTGGCGAAGCTTATGTCCAGCAGAGGACTGCACTATAATGAGTTGAAAGCAAGAAAGAAAAATAGATTTGTAAGTCACGTTTTGTTACCTGTACTTGTTAATTGTGAGTCAGTTGTTCGGAAACCCGTCTTGCTAAGAGTATTTCCACAGTACAAGTTGCTTGCAGAAGATAATTTACACAATTCAACGTATTACGTAGACTTCCTTCGCACTTCCCTAAATGAAAACAACAGTCGTGACCAAGACCTTGGTATTCATTGAGAATTATTAACAAACATTAATCGTCATTAACTCTCGAGTGACGTAGTCTATGACCTTTTCCTTACCCGCCATGTTTTCCTTGTCTTATCGAAGTGCCAAGTTCTTCTACGCATATAAAGGGTGGCAGGGACGCGCAACCTGTTACCAAAAATTCATTACATGAAAAAATACCCTGCGTCCTACTGCTGGTCCTGCGTTGAAATTTTCGGTAAGTTATAAAAAATGAAATCTGCTGTTTCATAGAAAAATGCAATACTTATGCGGTCAAAATGTATAGAACAGTTAGTTTAAAAAAAAAGTTGACGAAAAAAATCAAGCCAGAGGCGTTCAGAATCATGTACTGAATCTTTGGTAACAGCAGTGCGATTCTGTAACCATCTCACCGTGAAAACTTAGGTGAAGTGAGCGTGGAGTGAGCTGTCATTTAAAGTAATTCAAAGGATTGACAACTACTATAGCTCACTCTAAGCTCACTTCACCTAACTTTTCACGATGAGATTTTTACAGAATCGGTCGGCAGGTTGCGACTTAATGTCCCTGCCACAGTGCCTCCCTATTTTTTTTTTTTGGCTATATGTACAGACTTAAATTTTCTATGCTTGTCTAGCTATTGGCAATAAAAGTGTCATCTCTTTTTATCCGTCGTGTCCCATATAACGCCTTAAGGATAATATGAAAGGCCTGAAGGGCTACGCAATAGAACATGAAAGGATAATGCCAAAACTACCCCGTGGCAATCCAACATGACATGAACATCGAAAAAGATATTGCGTTGGCTCTCAAATCGTAATAAAAGTGTTTTTGTTACATTGCAAAGAAATAAAGTACATTTATTTAGCACAGACTAAAGACACACAGTACACCAGAGACATACATCAGATAAAAACAAATATTAATCAAATAAAAAAGTGTAAAGTCCGATGTAAGAAATTAGGAAATTGTGCCTCACGGCTGTGCCAATAAGGCCCAGTTCAGCAAAAATATTCTGACTTAATAAGGCGGGAAACAAGTGGCTGTATTAGTGGCCAGTACTCTATGTAGTCATCGCCTGACGCCTGTCATCTGAAAAGCTAACAACATAGCAGTTGTGACGAAGCTGAAATGTCTCATGAACCTAGTAACACCCATCATCTGCCTAGCCTTTTCCCAACTATGTTGGGGTCGGCTTCCAGTCTAACCGGATGCAGCTGAATACCAGTATTTTACATGGAGCGACTGCCTATCTGACCTCCACAACCCAGTAACTGGGTAATACGATACCAATTGGTAAGACTGGTTGTCAGACTTTCGGGCTTCTGACTACCCGTAACGACTGTCAAAGATTCACAAATGACAGCCGGGACCAACGGCTTAACGTGCTTTCCGAGGCACGGAGGGGTCTCGGTATGTAAAGATGGTCACCCATCCACAGACCAACCGCGGCAAGCGTGGCTTAACCTGACCGATCGACCTGTGCGGCTGTTATTATTTAGCCACGCCCCCACCCAAACTTTTCAAATCGGAGTGGTGGTATTAAAAGCAAGGAAGAAAAAGTATTTATTAAGACTCCAAGAGACCCTAATGCTTTAGCGATAAAGTTGAAAGTTAAATCTATTAAAGAAATTTGACAGATTGCAGTAGCTTGATTTGCTGGCGTCTGTACGTGTTGTGGAAACGAGTCTAATGCTGAAAATGTTATTTTTAGACTTTTTGTCCGTGAATGATAAATGATTTTATTTCTGCAAACTAAGTAGTTTTGCATAAACACTTTTACACGTCAATCATAATATTTTAAAAACTAGATGAGGTCGGCGTTTCCTATCTGACTACTCTGAGAAGAAAGGCCGAAACAAAGAACTCGAGGTCTCAGAGGAGGCTGGGACAGACTGGATGCTGAAGGCGGAGGACGGGGTGTTGTGGTGCAGCCTGGGAGAGGCCTATGTCCAGCAGTGGACTGCCAGAAGCTCAGTTGATTGATTGATTACTGACATCGGTGAAGGACAAACATCATGAGGAAACCTGGACTTTTAGTAAATATAGTCTCAAATATGATGCAATCAATGCCCGTGCCTTCTTTGTATGAGAATCGGCCTTTGCCGTATCATCTACCTAGTCATATCGCAACATTGTGGGGGTTGGCATCCAGTCTAACCTGATGCAGCTGAATACCAGCATTTTACATGGAGCGGCTGCCTATCTGACCTCTACAGCCCAGTGACTGGGTAATACGATACACCTTGGTAAGACTGGTTGTCAGACTTTCGAACTTCTGACGACCCGTAACGACTGAAAGATCCACGTATGACAGCCGGGACCAACAGCTTAACGTGCTTTCCGAGGCCCGGAGGGGTCTCGGTATGTAACTGTGGCAAGCGTAGCTTAACCTGATCAATCGACCTGCGGCTGTTATTACCTAGCCACGGGCGAGAGGGGACCGTAATAATACCACCTAGTGACCTAAAAAGAGTATTCCGGTAGAACTTCCTTGAACCGCAAACTACTTCTTTTATAAAGGACCCTGGTATTACAAAATAATTTGAATTTGTATGTTTTTTAATCCACTTTGGCCGAGTTGCATCTAAACTGTGCTGCCCTAGTTACCTGTTATTATTTGACCTAGTTGCCGCAAGCAATGAACTTAGAAAAGAAATCTGATGAAATAGAAAATGTCGAGAGGAAAAATAAGGTTTCATCAATTTCTAAAGAACAATGAGGATCTAATGGAAACACGTCAAAATCAGGAAAATGTTACCAACCAGTGTGTGTTATTTGTATTAATTGTTTCTAACACTTGTGCATCTTCTCCAATACAACTTCTGATCTTCTTAGAACAGAAGACCAATTATTCCCGTAATTAAAAACTTTCAATACGAGTGTCTAGTCGCAATCTCATCTCAGCGACAATCAATGTCAAAAACTTAGATTAATTAGGGGTATTTTTGATAGATTGAGACTGAGATCAGACAGTGAACGTTCTTAAAATTACGAGCATTGAACCTCATCCTTTATGTTTCGATTTTATTTGATTATTCATCCGAATTCGTATGACTGACGTGGATACGACAAAGAGAATTGAACGATTACTCGTTGAACTCCATAGAAACCAGAAGGCCGTAAATCTCACCGCCAGGGCCGCGGGTTGTTCGAAAAAGATACCTTGGCCTGGCATAGGCAACTGAAGGAACACGGGTGGGTTTTAGTCAGTAAAAGTCTGACACACCCTTCCGCTCAGCCCAGAGCGGGAGAGGTCATTTGATGATTTCCCACCGAAAAAAAAGGCCGTAAATCTCTCATAATTTAAAATGTTCAAAATCTAGTCGCATTCTCATCTCAGCGACAATCAATGTCAAAAACTTGTCAAAAATGTAGGAAAATTAGAGGTATTTTTGACAGATTGAGATTGAGATCAGACTATGGACGATCTTAAAATTACGAGAATCGCTCCTCTGATTTCGTCAAAGCTGCCCATGTAATAAAACTTTGGATGCCCGAATTCGTGCAAAGGCTTTACTAGCAAACGTTGCTTAAAGTTAATAAAAGTTTAAATATTAAAAAAAAATATATGTACATATATATAAATAATAAATGCTAACTATACATTTTTTGAGGTATTCCACTTATTTGTGTATCTGTATTTAGATGCGTGATGACCTTAACTAAAAAAAATCTGTTTGATCGCAAAAAAAACTATTTCTATCCCTAAAACAAGGTATCAATGAATACCTAAAAATATAAAACTAAAAAAACTGTCAATAACTATGACAAACATTATTCCTCAAGGGAAAACTAGATAAATCACTTAGATCGCCCTTGAACAATCTCGTTCAAGAGGAAAGAAATGAACGTTCAGTTAAAAGTTAATACTTGAAGAAAATATTTGTTTTGCTGCCAACGGCTCGGGTAACTCCTTAGAGGTATGAAGCTCGAGGGAAATAAGGCCGGAATCCAGGATATCTATTTCATAGTACATACCTATGCTAGTTTTAAATGGGTTTTATTTTTCGTTAGTAAGTGTTAGTGATCTTTTATACGACTATGGCCAGAGTTTAACAGGGCATTTTTATACTGGATCAAATTAAATTAGCTAGCGAAGCTCAGACGTGCTGGGTATCGATATCTAAACATGATAAAACAACAAGAACTGATTTACTACTACCAGCGGACGTTGACCCGAAATAAAAATCATCAAATTACTTATTTTGTCCTTTTATCTAGTTTAGGTTATGATACCCATCAAGTCAGCGGAGTTTTGCTAGCTAATTTAATTTTACCCTATTCGAAAACTAATCCGGATTTGCAATCAATCTTGTTCCCTAAGACCAATACTTGATTACCTGATTTTAGAGTATTTTTAACCGACTTCGTTAGGGGTCCAGAGAGAGGAACCTCCTTACAATGCGGGCCGTGTCCAGAAGTACCGTTTTCTGAATCAAGCCCAACGAGGGCCTCATTTGGGGTCCCGGATCTTTGGAAGACATACGAGGGGCCTACTCGCAGAGGCCCGTTTGACGTTTTCAATGAAATGAGGCACCAACCGACGATTATCCCCGTTCGCACTATGCAAGTGCACACAAGGACAACCCCGGTGGGTGTAGGACTATTGCAAGATATGGAAAGAAAGATATTGGGTTATGGGTTTTGGGTGGCTAAAGTGAACTGGTTATCTAGGACTTTGGAAAAACTATAGCCCCTGCCTGATCAATGTTCTATATAATTTACACAGATAAAATGGCAGGGAGTGACTTGCACACTCAATAATGGGCCCCCGAACATGATCGCTAGCACATATTGTCGTAGCGACAAGGGGCAACATATCCTGAGGTGCTTGTGAGGAGTGGAGAGGTATTCCACAGCTATCACTACAATCCCGGAAGTACGGTCAAGATCCCTACTAGCATCTTACTGGAATACTTCCTTCCTCCGAGCACGTTTGCTCTTGCTAATCTCCAGTCAAGCCGGCCAATAAAGGCAAGAATGAGCTGGGATCTCTGTTCCTCGTCAGTGTACACTCCAGTCCGCCAATAAAGGCAAGATAGAGGTGAGCTAAATTTTAAGCTACTCAGTTTTATTATTATCAAAGTCATCCATTACTTTTACGCTTAAAAGCATGTCCCAAACTACATTGACAACTTAATTAAACCCGGCACTACCTAAATTGATAGATCGTTATGTAAGCTCCCTTGTATAATAGTAGCCATTTCCTTTGAAAATACTTGCTACTAAGTAAAGTTTTTTTTCACCAAACGTGATTGATGTTTATGTCAACGAAACTATGGGAGTGACTCGCCAAAATACTGGAGGCTTTTATGACTATTATTTCATGACCGTTTTTGGCTTTCACGGTGTAGGAATTCGCAGGTCAACATTAATTGGTTGTTGGAACTTGGAGTCTTCACCGACCAATATTAAATGACTGTCTTAACTTTACAACTGTTGGAATTCGCAGGCCAGCTTATACTGTTCTTTTAGCAAGTTCGACCTTGATATATTCCTAGAGGAGGGAATGGGTACCTACGTAGTATAAATAGAGAGATTCCGGGGTCACGGTTCGGCGGTCAATGACTTCACTGAGCTGGTACAGAGAGGGGTGCGGGAAAATTACGCGAAACACCTTATACATGTGACTGACTCCTCATTTTATCGTTCACCCGAAGATCTCATATTTTCAAGTATGTGTACACGATTTTCTTCTTAGATGTTTCAACGTGCATTGTCAACACGGCTTTAATTTTGATAGTTCAACAAAATTCAATGCGTTCTTTACGTCACTGAGCCGACCATTTTTTCGAACATTATGATTCAGATTCAAAGTGTGTTACGCAATTATGGTCCTTATTTTTCCCTGTTTCTTTGACTTGGCTTGAGTTGCAATAACAATGAAAACAATTTATTTTCTATAAATTTACTGTTTTGTTGACAGTACATTGAACAGCAACAAGTGAAAGCTATTCAATTTTTTTTTTTGGTAAAATTCTTTTGCAAAATTCAACATTCGTCATTACAATCTAAATCAAAGAACTCACGCTAAACGCAGCCTCTCTCAAGCATCCTCCGTAAAGATAAAACAAATGAGAGCCGCCATAGATGTTTTTAATGAGACAGTTTTGTTGTATTGTGGCTCATAATTAAAGAGCCGGATTCAAGAAGACAAAGGAGCCATTGAAGACGATACTTCATTGAAAACCTCTTTTGTTTTGAAGGTGACGTGCCAAACCGTCGCGTGACGTCATCAACAGTCAGGTGCGATTCTTGATAATGCACGCTGCGGTACCGCGCGTCCTAACTAAGCGACGGGTCGCGCAAATACGCGTTCATAATAGGAAATGAAATTGTTTGTTCTGTAAACGGGATAATATTTAAAAAAAAAAAATTAAAAATAGCTAGATTGACTCGAAATTTCCAATCTGACTACTTAACTACATAGTCCTTACATTCACAATTAATAAAATAATTTAATACTTTTCAAACTATATACAACATGTCCCGGAATTAACGCACACCACCAGACACCCCAATTAGAATATTATGTTATAATCATAATACATACACTGAATTTTTATTATTATGTAAAAAACATTGTTTTTTTAATAAATTACTTATACTGATTGTGGGAGAAAATTATGGTCACATTACAAATTTACGCACAGCCACAGTCGCACTCGTATAAGGGTCTGGCTCAGTGTGTATTTCATCCATTTTGGTTTGTTTTGACTGCACAGCGGAAGTGTGACAGTAATTTACGTAGTTTTAATTATTTTTGGGATAAAGTATTACCTATTAAAAATTACAGAAATCGATCAGTAAACGATTCTGAACAAACTACTTTCATAATGTGCATTAATTCAGTTACACATTGTATTTATGTAATTTCTTTTACAGGGTGTCAGGGACATCGACGCGCAAACTGCTGCCATGGATTCAGTTTACGATTCTGAACACACCAGAGCATAAATTTTAGTCGGTTATTAAAAAAAAATTTGCTGTTCCATACATTTTTACCGCATACATTTTGTAGATCAGCACTCCAATTGCGTAAAACACTATATTGCTAATCCATTGCTTCATATGTTCGGAAATATTGTCTGCTCAACAACGTAAATGACGTAATGAAAGTTGTTTAACTGTCAAAAGGCAAGCCATTGCTACTGTTCGTGTGTTAATTACCCCGAAGATCTGTATTGCTACACAATTACTAAATTACAGTGTATGCGGTGTGATACTACGTTACGTACCGACGTTGTTTTTTATACTATTGGCATTTATCTTTCTTGAAAAACTGTAGCTTGATTATACGGAACCCTTAGTCCGCGAGTCCGTTAATTGGTTAATGATACTGTGAGCCTGCATTATCCCACTGCTGGGCAAAGGCCCATGACTTCCAGCTCTTTCGATCCAGGGCTAAAGTGAACCACTGGTAGTTTTGTCCAGCTCGTCCCGCCGTCTTCTACCGGGATCGGGGTCTGACTCCTTCTAGATGTGTCAGGGCTCCACGTGGTGGTTATTTTGTCCCACAGCTTATTGGTTGTAAAACTTAATTTCTTTGCGGTTTAAGACATGTGACTATAGTCAGGCGCAGGTGAATACAATCAAATCAACTAAAGTAGAGTAGGTTTCGACTTTTGTCGTGCGGTGACAGGTCGCATGCGGCTGGTGACTAAAATCGACCGAGAAAATGCTTAGTCGCAGAAGAATTAGAGTGCCGGCTGTCAAAGATCTACGAATGACACCCGGGACCAACGACTTAGCGTGCTTGCCGAAGCACAAAGGCGTCTCGTCATGTATATACCATGTTACATATAAATATTAGCGCATATAAATTTTAATATACATAGGTAAATTATTCATATGGATCAAGGTCTGAAATAAATTTATTTTATTTTTATTTATTTTATAAATACATTACATAGTTTTAAGTACGTGCCAATTATCAGGGAATGAACACTTGCGCCACAAGAATGCCGTAAAATCGTTTTCAAAAACACGAGCTTAAGATCCCAAGCATGCTGTCGCATCGCAAACACCTACATATATATTCATTATGATGATCAAATATTTTGTCACTAACATGTTCAATGTTCATACACGTTCATGTTTGAACACCTTAGCGGTTAAGATCGACACATGCTTGGCTAGGCACGTAATTTTAGATACTGTGTAGGTGTACCTCCGCATGCTAACCTGCTTAAATAATATTGCACGATAGCCCACGGTGAAACGTCGGTAGCTGTAGAGTAACACGAATGAGGTAGATAGATAAAACATTTATTATGTGCAAAAAAAGACACAAAACACACATGTAATAACACATTTTTTTTTTATGTTTTTGTTCACAATCATACTGTGACATATAAACAAGCAATCGGTTTATGCAGCTGCGGCCGTTTACGTTTACGTACCAATAAAATTAATTCTCTTTGAAGGTGTACCTCTACGTACTTACCAAGTAACCAAGTACCAGGTAACGATCAGTATCGTATAGTATTTTTATTACAAAACCAGTCTTTGGATATGTAATCCTTACGCAGCGAGATTAAGATCTGTTCGAACAAGATTGTTATTACGTATCGAATAGAAAGAGTCTGGGTTGTGATCGGAATTTTGATGCTCTTACAAAGGCTTTAACTTTTTATAGTTATTCTATTTTCGTGAATGTGCGTCGGGTATCAAGTATTATTGGTGTGTGTTTTATGGAAATATTAACGACCCGCCCGCTTAGAACCCCAAAAGTCTGACAACCACTCTTACCAAGGGGCACTTATCGTGTTGGTAACATGTTACTGGGTTCTGAAGGTCAGACAGGCAGTCGCTTCATGTAAAATACTGGTATTAAGCCGCATCCGGTTAGACTGGAAGCCGACCCTAGCATACTTGGGAAAACGTTTAAGTTGCGTACCTATTTGCGACAGTATCCTTGGGATCAAGACATAGAACCGGTACGTCACGAAGATTTGGCGCGTCACCCTCACAAGATCCAGACAAAAATTAAATTACATCGTAGCAATACAGGCGTAATTTTCTATGACACAATGAACGAAACCGCGCGAAATCAACGCGAGATTTGCGGGTTCAGCTAGGGAATTGACGTGGTGTCGAAGTAAGGAATCGTTAAGTGGTCATAGTAAATTAGGGCCCAGGGGGCCTACTCCGAAGTGTAAAGTGCGAAAGTTCGGATCGGACCGACACATGGCCGAACCGAATATTATTGAAAAATGCGAAAAAAGTTCGGATCGGCCCAGTTGGGTCGGGACCATTGTCAATATTCGAAAGAGAGTAGGAGTGTAGGATCGGAGCCGAACGAACCAAATTGTAACTTCATAGCAGGAAACGGCCGAACATTCGGGCGATACTACTTTGGAGTAGGCCCCCAGATGATAAGGCACAATCAATATGAACCGAAAAAAATCTACGAATAGCACAAAATAATACAATTACAACTTACATAAATGAAATTACAATGTGTAATTATCAAGAATCGTAACACACGATCAATCGGAATCGGTTTCATTCTGACAGTTCAACAACATTCATTGCGTTATTTACGTGTTGAGCAGACAAATTTTTCGAATTTATGAAGCAATGGATTAGCAATTTGCTTAAAATGATTCAGATTCCGATTGATCGTGTGTTACGCAATTAGGGTGCGGGTTACGGGTAGTCAGAAGCCCAAAAGCCTGACAACCAGTTTTACCAAGGGTATTGCGTTACCCAGTAACTACTGGGTTAGTAACCCAGGGTTATGGAGGGCTGATAGTATGTAAAATACTGGTATTCAGCTGCATCTGGCTAACCAGTCTAAACTGGGCCGTAATTCTCTATGATACAATGAACGAAACCGCGTGAAATCAACGTGAGATTGGCGGGCTTAGCTAAGGAATTGACGTCGTTAAGGTAAGGAATCGTTAAGTGGTCATAATGAATTAGGCATAGCTGTTAGACCAAACAAATATAGTGCGAAGACTAAAACGGACAAAACTTTTTGAGTTAGTGTAGTGTAAAAAGTGTAGAAATAATAGTGCCAATGACACACATAATAACACATGAACAAAGTGCTTATATCATCATATCGGACTCTAAGAAAGTGGAACGGACTTGTGTAAAGTACAACAAACACTATTCTAAGTTTTAAAATAATTATCACGTAATAAATTAAGTTAGATTAAAATTGCTTATTAGTCTTATAGGCTAGATTGTAATTACTTATTAAGAACCTGGTTCTTCTTAATAAAGGATAAAAAAAAAAGTTCAACATACATGTTGGGAAAAGGCTCTAACATTTTTCCAACTATGTTCCCAGATAGATAGGATAGTGATGCCAATTATGGAGGGTTTTCTATATGCAGCTCAGTGTTAGGTATTACAGGAATGAGTGAAGTTAGAAGAGTTGAGCGCACCTGTGGGGTAGTTGTGTAGCACATTAACAGGAGCAATGGCTTTCACTTTGACAGTTCAATACCAGTCAAACATTAATGAACATTATGAAGCAATGGATTAGCAATATCTATTCAAAATTATTCAGATTGTGTGTATGCACATTTACATACGTTAGGGAGCAACTTTGAAAAACGTAAGTTTTTTTTTTTATTAAAACGTTGCCCCACACTAGGAATTTCTCCTGTATCGTGGGTGCGTTTACAAACATTTAAACTCACATACACAAACAGCCAGACCCGGAACAACTACTTGTAGGTCATAAGTACAAATATTTGTTTCGTGCGGGAATCGAACCTGTGACACGCAGCGCAGCAGTCAAACGCTTAACCACTGCGCCAACCGTGCCGTCAATACGTACCTAAGTAGAAGATATATTTCGAACAAGCAAGAAAAATAATGTTATAATTTCTTTTCATCGTTATACACCTGTATTTATTTTATACATTCCCTTTCTTCCTTATCCACTTGGTAACTAACCTAAAAATATAAAAAAAGCTTTGTTCTTTTGTTTTAATATCCTGCCGCGGTAACTAATTAGGTAATGTACTTTGGCTCTGCGTATTTTCTGGAAACACTAATTAAGTCTAATGAGGAAAATTTGTCAAGTGGGTTGGTAACGGTTGGTAAATAAATCTAGAGTTCTTAGGTTTCATGATAAATACTACTCTCGTGGCTAAGTAATGACAGTCGCACGTGTCGGTCGAAGGTTAAGCTACCCTTGCTGCGGTCGGTTCATGGATGGGTGACCATCCATTACACATCGAGACCCCTTCGTGTCTCGGAAAGCACGTTACGCTGTTGATCCCGGTTGTCATTTGTAGATCTTTGAAAGTCAGAAGCCTAAAAGTCTGACAACCAGTCTTACCAATGGGTATCGTGTTACCCCATTATATCTATACTTATTAAAAATTAAATGAAAAAAAAAACTTAATAAAAAGAACTAAAAAGTTAAAAATAATTTAAACCTGACAAGATTTTTTTTTTATAAATAAAAGCGTGTTACATTTTGATGGAACATTAAAGAACATTTAGCATATTACACCTTCATTATATTTCTTTTGCAATCACAATGTAACACGCTTCATCCCCCAAAAAACGGTCCATCATCCAGAGGTCCATTTTAGGAGAATAAGGGCTTTAGTACAACAGGTTCGACCTGGTACCCTGGTACCCGCGCAACGTTAGCGATATGACATGTTTATACACCCTCATACCATTCAGCCCTCGGCACGTGCTCACCTTGGCATTGGGTCATCCATCTAATCAAAGACAGAATCCATATTCATAACAAACGGACCGGACGAACGAACGAACTTATTTTCCCAAAGATGGGGTCGCATATTCACGTCCACCAAACCGCCACCACTCACCACCTATCAAAAACGGTCCACCCATCAAGACGAATCAAACTCGACGCGGTTGTGTCGCTTAATTACTTACTGAGTTCCTATGACCACCTTCCAGCTTCATCAATAGACCCTGGTTACTATCTAGCACCAAAGTACTCGTCAAAACGAATCAAACAAGCCCAAACTCGATGGGGTTATGTCGTTTAATTACTGAGTTCCTATGGCCATCTTCCAGCTCCATCATCGGACCCTGGTTACCATCTAGCACCAAAGTACTCGTCAAGACGAACCTAGGCTATTATAGGCTATTTAACATCACGCCTGATCCCTTAGGGGCCGAGGGGGGTAGTCGGATCGTCCGAAAGGGTTATATACCAATGGATACACATCCGCAAAAAAAAAAAAGGTGGGTAGTTGTTCCGGGTCTGGCTGTTTGTGTATGTGAGTTTAAATGTTTGTAAACGCACCCACGATACAGGAGTAATTCCTAGTGTGGGGCAACGTTTTAAAGTAAAAAAAAAAATTAAAAATGGCCCGCCAGACACAACACCGGTCTGGTCGGAGGATCCTCCCTTTTCTATATGTAGAGTATGAGTGAACTTTACATCCTGTTCCTCATACCTCTATAAGCTTCACCACGTGAGGTGCGACATCAAAGCCCATTTGGATCGCGGAGATCGCTGCTGTCCGTATACTCGTAACATCTCCGAATTTGCCGAAGGTCCGAATTTACCTCAGTTCGACGTCGAGGCTCGGAATAGTCTGTAGACGTCTTCCGTTCCTGGCGGGGTATTGTGCTCGGTAGAGCAGTGTCGTGCTGCGATCTGTAGACTCAGCCCTACGCCAGGAAGGTCTTTACCTATGAAAATGGAGATTTGTATGATAATTTTAAAATATATTTTTTTTTAATTTTTTTTTATTTCAGCTAATCAAAGTACTGGCCCAATTATCTATATAATTTTGCTATTTTGATGACAGTTTGTTTATCCCTTTACTGCAGAAGTCTGCCGGTCGGGAGGCGATGAAGTCAGCGAAAGCGTTTTGTACTGCCTCTCGGGTGTTGAATTTTTTCCCACTTAAAAAATTTTCTAAATTTTGAAAAAAGTAGAAAACTGTTGGGGCTATGTCCGATGAGTACGGTGGGTGACGGAGAGCTTCCAGCTGTAACTCTTTGCTATGGTCTGTCGTGAAGTGTGAGCTCGCGCGTTGTCGTGGAGAAGTAATAGGGAAGAGCGATTGACTAGTCTTGGTTGTTAAATTGCGAGCTTCTCCATCATTGTTTGCAATTCTTGGCAATAGACATCTGCCGTCACTGTTGTGCCATTCGGTAAAAAGCTGTGATGTAAAAGTCCGGTGCTGGTCCACAAGACAGTCACCATCAACCTCCTGTGAGTAGACGAACGCTTACGGTTGTCGTACAGAATCCACTTTTCATCGCAGATAGCAATTCGATTAAGAATTCCCTCGTTTCTAAGCCGATTCAGTAGTGCTATGCATTCTTCGACGCGTAAATCTCGCTGTTGGTCGCTTAGTTCAAGTGGCACCCACTAATCTAGCTTTTTTATCTTTCCGATTTGACGCAAGTGCTTCAATGTTGTTTTGAAACTAGCTCCAAGGCCCGCAGCAAGCTCAGCCGTAGATTGAGTTGGATCCGCTTCCACTATCGCCTTCAATTCGTCGTTGTCGACAATGGTCGACCGGTCAACCGGCCGACCGCGAGGCTCGTTCTTCAACTCAAAATTTTCAGATTTAAAACGATTGAACCAATAATGGACCGTGTTTATGCAAGCAGTGTTAGACCCATACACGTCGTTAATGTTTCGTGTTGTTTGCGCAGCGGTATTTCCACGTAGGAACTCATATTCGAAAATTGTACGAATTTTCAGTTTATCCATGGCGCCAAAAACTACCACAATGTCACAAAAACAAAAAACTATCTAAAAACAAATGACTTAATTTGAAATTAAATTAACACGTCTTTCGAATAAAATTTATTTGAATTTCGAATTGCGCGCCAATCCACAGATAATTAAATCTGAAAATGCTGGTTAAAGAATCTCCAATTACATAGGTAAAGACCTATTATTAATCTCCAGTATCAAGTGGAATGACAGCTCACTTCAAGCTCATTTCACTGAATTCTTTACAGAATAGATCAGCACGTCGAATTCAAAATTATTCAAAAATGTTCTTACCAAGGACGACGTAAAAAGAATTTACTTTACTTCTTTAGTTTATTTTCTAAATCACACTTCACCCGTAAGGGGGAAGACCTCTTTACGTCTAATATAAGTGAAAGGGGCATGCTTAGAGCAATCGGTCGGAAAAGTAGTGCACAACGTGGAAGGCTTTTCAATAACGTACAGAAAATGCTTTATCTAACTGTATTTCTAAGACGTGTTGCTTTGAAAAGGTTCAAGGTTTTACCTTCTTTAATGTGTTTATGGGTTCATTCGATTGTAGCCGACCAGCGGCGCCCCGCGGTTTCACCCACATAAATCTCGATCCTGTAAGAACATAGGAATAAAAAGTATCCTATGTCCTAATCCAAGTCATGTTCTACCCATGTGTGAAATTTCATGTAAATCCGTTCAGCCGTTTTAGCGTGAAAGCGTAACAAACAAACATACAAAAAAAACTAATCTTTTCCCTTTATAATATTAGTAGTTAGTTTAGACGTACGCACGGCCACACGTCAAGCTATACAAAACCAGTTTTTCTTGGCCTCACTTTGTATGACATTTTGTCACAATGAAAGGTCAGCCAATACTGGTTTTGCATAGCTTGATGTGTAGCCGTGTGTACAGACGCCAGCAGGTGAAGCTACCCGAAAATGTCAAATTTTTCCAACCAACCTTGAACCTTAATACTATAGCAATAAAGTTGAAAATCTATTAAATAAATTTGACAGATTGTAGTAGCTTGATGTGCTGGCGTCTGTACAACCAGATCTTTCAGATATTCGGCGAAAATCTCATGCGGCGCTTTTTTAAAGGAATAAATTCAATGCGGTCCAAGGGGTCGACTCTCCAAGTCCGTCCGAAAGTAGTTCGATACTTTGGGATGACCCCTACTATCGATTAACTAACTTTTTTGGAAAAGAAAATAGAAAGGAAACTTTTTTATTTAGGTCACACGTAGGAAATACAAAAAGTAAAAAAGGAGCTTTTAAAACTAATAACTATAAACAAACAGAAAAAAAAAAACCAAAAAAAAACCTGTGCGAGGCCATAAAGGCTCCTGCCTCAGCCGGACGCACGGGGTCGGTCGGACGGGCATAAACACATCGGAATTAAGGACAACTGTGAATCGTGTTGACATTCATTCTTAGATTGGGCCCCAAACTATTCTTATGTCCGTAGGTGACACGCAGTAGTAAATACCCGTAACTTCCACCGAAAGTACGGATTTCGTGCTTAGTGAGTAGACCTCAGTTACGTATACTCATCACTCAGCTGCCTGGTCAGGTGTTACATTTCTAGTTAAAGTAAGCAACATCCACATACTAGGAAAAATAAACCAACGGGGACCCCTAAGAAACCTTCGATGTTAATGGTTCCACTACCAAGCAAGTGGCGAGAAGCCCAATATAACTCACCGATGAAAATGCGACAACAATTCTTAGGTTAATCAAAGTTTTACCAAGTTCTCCATCTCGCATCGGTTCTGGTAGGTTGGATTTTTTTTTTTTTGCACGGCACTAGGAATTTCTCCTGTATCATGGGTGCGTTTACAAACACTTAAACTCACATACACAAATAGAAATCCTGCCGCGGTATAGATAAAAGAGGCGGGGCCACCGGTATACCAAAGGTACAGACGCCAGCACATCAAGCTGCTACAAATCTGTCAAATTTCTTTAATAGATTTTCAACTTTATCACTAAAGCATTAAGGTTCAAGGTTGATTGGGAAAATTTGACAGTTTCGAGTAGCTTGACCTGCAGGCTGGTGTCTGTACCTACAGACACGTCATCAGCTTATAATGTTCCCACTGTTGAGACACAGGCCACGCGGGCCCAGTGTGGGTTCGTAGATGTCACATATTTTCGAATTTTTGATTTTAGGCCATGCCAGTTTCCTCGCGATATTTAACTTCACCATTTTGAGAGCAGTGGTGATGAAATAATTTACACAAAGTAAAGCGCCTGTCTGGGTTTGAACCCACAACTCATAAGTCAGGGCCTTAACCACTAGACCCACAACTGCTCGTACAGATGCCTATATTACACCTACACTATGTCCTTTTGAAGAATACAGCCATCAAAGTATCTTCTGACGTCACAACAGAAATAAGAACCGTAACAAAGCCATAATTTATTATGAATGGTCTCAATTACGAGCAGTCCCACTGCGCTATAATATCATCAAAAACATATAAAATGTTATGGAACATCAGCGGGGGATGGCTTTGACATTTACAAGTAAACAACCTACGTATTGAGTTATTAGTATGATTGTTTCCACAGAATCACACTTACCAGAGTAGACTTGCTTTGCGTCCCATCGGACTATGAGAGTACTGGAACAGAGAGTGCACCTGTGTTTGCGCACACACTTGTGCACTATAATATCTCCTGCGTATCTGGCTAATCGTCATTGAGATTGGCCACCGTGACGGAAATCGGTCAGGATATTATTATTTCCTTTATTTTAAAGTAAACATATCAATTAAATTTTTTCAATATTAGAATATAAAAAGTATAAAAACATTTAAAAATATCAAAAATAGTAGCCCACCGGTATCGGGAACAGGCTCCAAGCTACCGGCGGTCAGGGCTCCAGAGAGAGGTACCTCCTGACAATGCGAGCCGTGTCCAGAAGTACCGCTTTCTGAATCAAGCCCTTGATCCAGCTGCCCAACGAGAGCCTCCCCGGGTGTTGGTCGAGGCTCTTGGCTATTAAGCCATTGGTTGTCACGACTATCGGCACAATGATCGCTGAGTCCACATCCCACAAGTGGACAACCTCGCGAGCCAAGTCAAGATACTTGATTTGTTTATCTTTTTCGGCTTTCACGAGGTTATTATTATTATAAGTAGGTACTGCCGTTCCTCGAGGCTGCCGGCGCGGCGATGTCGTGGTCTGTGGTAGCAGCGAAACCTAATAATATAATTGATCATGTTCATTGTATTTTTTATTTTGTTCGCCCGTTTTATTTATTATATTCTCCAGTTTAGGATGTGATGACATTAGCGAGTCTTGAAGACGAAACAATAAACTTAGCCTATCGTAGTCAACTCACCACTGGTCAATTCAATGTCAATTATTTTGCATATATACTATTGTATAGAAGTAAGTTTTTTTTTAGCTGTTGTGCTGTTGGGGAGGTTATTGTGTCACTTCTTCCCAACGAAAGCACTAGGAAGTGGTGAAGGGCGGGCTGGCGGCTTTTGGGGGCCTGTTTTTTATAATTTTGTCGTCCGAAAAGTGCTGATTCTCAGCCTAATTTAAATAAATGTCTAAACTATAGGCCTCTCAGCTGCGCCACAGTACCCTGTCCTCCGCCGTCCGCATCTAGTCTGTTCCAGCCACCTAGCCATCAGCCACCAGCCACCTTTTAAGGTCGTCGGTGGATCTAGCTGAGGGGCGTCTCACACTACGCTCACCGATACGCGGTCTCCACTTCAGGAAGATGGTGTAAGGTAAACAAATAAATAATACAAAAAATCCAATTTATATATATTTTATTTTGCAACTATTATAATCACATAAATAGTTTCAAAATCACCAAAAACATCGAACAAACGTATACAAAGTAATCTACATGAACTACATGGATTTATGTGAATTATTTGTTAAACACAACAACTTGTATTTATTTAGTTTACAGAAGAAATTTTCAGACTTTGAGAATATTTATACAAAATACATGGGTAACTGACGATGTTAGTGTTAAAAATATTGATATAATGTTATAAATAGAATAAAACAGTAGGACAACTTGGTTCCGTTTTCGAAATATAGAAAACAGTCGATAGTATCTATTCTCATACACTGTTGACAAGCTAGTTTCTGTAACTGAAATTTACCGTTCCAAATTAAAGTTCATTACAACTATAAATAAAAGAGCTTCAACCCTTACCCTACAAGGGGTCTAAGAAAACCACATCTCAGTTTCCTTAAAAAGTTATCAAAAAAGTTGTCCTACTGTTTTTTCAACACTGTGACTAAAAATTCGGGGACAACAGGGGGTGGCAGGTGTTACAGGTTGTTACAGGTTGAGTGTATCCTGTATAGCTTTTATATTTTGCAGTTTATACCACTAAGATCATCAGTCTCCGACGCCAGGAAATACAGAAAAGTTACTTAGTATAAATTAATTTAATACATTTAAGTGAATTTGTGCAATTTGATGGATTTTGAACCTCTCTTTACGAATGCTGTAATATTTGGCGTACAAATTCTGCCAACTCGTGATTATATCAAGGGTTAATAATAGGGCTGGGAACAAAGGCTGTTGTTAAAATCCACAGTCAGTTCACAGTTATTTTACCTCTGACAGTAACAACCCAACAGCATCCTTATTGTAACGAAAATAAAGATCACTGTCATAATGACAGACCTGTCAGTGACAGCAACCCAAAAGCAATCTTATTTTAACGAAAATAAAGATCACTTTGTGTGTGAATGGGTCGTACAGGTTGGATAGCTTGCTTGAAAAGTTTTAACTAGTTCGAATATAAACACATGATGAGATATTCAGGGGAAATGACCAGCATCAAACAAACAAGACAAGACCGCGACAACAAGAAGGTTCCTGTTTTGTTGTTGAAGTGAAAACTTCTTTAGGAGCACTTTGGCTCTCTCTGAACAATGAACGAAATTGAACCGTCACGCTCGGGTCTCTGGCGCTGAATCGCGTATATTCGGCTCTGAAATCGTGTATACTCGGCTCCAGTTGTGAGTTTTCACTTCCATCGTGTGGTCATAAGCACACACTCTTTTTTATTTCCTTTTCTTTCTTTCATATCATAAACCTCTCAATTTGTTGTAGTTGGCCGAATCCAGAAACCATATCATCCCAGCCCCGGGAATATTACGATATGTTCACGAAAAGAGGGGTTCTTAGATGTCATAATTAAAAAAATGCACAATCACACATTATCACAACAAGAAACACACGTGCACAGAGCACATGATCCAACTACTATAATAGATACTTTTAAAGCTCGATCTCCCTTCGAGGGAACGTTGGGGTTTGTGCGAATTTTACCGAAAATATTGTACTGAGGACGCCCTATAAGAGCTTATAGTGACCTTATTCGTAATATCCTTCAAAACGGTCAGCGGAGTAATTGTGTTACACACTAACAATAGCATTGACTTTCATTTTGACAGTTTAAAAACATTCATTGCGTTATTTACGTTGTTGAGCAGACAAATTTTGCAAACATAGGAAGCAATGGATTAGCAATATCCTTCAAAATGAGATTGATAGTGTGTTACGCAATTAGGATGCTGATGTATGAACTCAAACGAAGCAAAAGGAGTATTTAAGGACCGTTACAGGTGATGTTCTGTAGTTTCTGCCTACCCAAGTTAAACAAAGCAAACCCTATTTCAAGTTAAACAAATATCAACTTTATTTTAATGGCTATCAAGTTGATTTCAGAATGACTAGCACTATTGAAAAAGTTATAAAAATGTTTGAAGTTGTAGCGTAAACTGAACTTTATTAAGTAGGAATTAAAGTTATTTTTTCCATAAACTCATATTTGTTTACATTTTTGGTGAATATGTCGCGAATGCACATTATGTAGATATTGTGTTAGCATACTGCAGGATTTTTTTATACTGTGTGCAACTTTTATCATATTTTTGTAGTTACTTAATATTTTACACTGTGTCATTTTAAGGTTGGTTAGAACTTAAGGTGTGATAAAAACGTAAGAAAACCATAGGGGGGTGTTTTTGGGGACTGTCTTAAGTAATTTTGACATTCAAAACCCGCTAATCTCAGCCTAATTTGAATAAATGACTTGATTTTGAAAACAACGAGGGTGTAATACACGCTGGCAAGCTTGTCAATAAATTCCTGGAATTAATTCTAGTCTGTGACACTAGAGCAGAAACATCTAGAAGCCTTTGTTCTGCAGTAGGTATATATAGGATAGGATATATATATATAGGATGGAAATGTAGAAAAACTTCGGAAGTCGGTTGTTTTTTTTTTTCAAAAAAGTTTTTATTTTTCACTTTTAAGTTGTAATTTTTACCAGTAATTTTGGTTTAAAACCAAACTACTAAACCGTTTTTTATGAAATTTTTATGGGACCATTTGGAAAGTACACCCTTTCCAACAAAAAAATAATTTTTCAAATCGGTTAGCAAGCGACGGAGTTACATTATGCGCGAACAAACATAAAAAAAAATACAAACATCCGAATTGAGAACCTCCTTTTTTAAAAGTCGGTTAAACGGTGTTTTAATGTGTTTAGTGTTCTGTACCCAAAGGGGACCCTATTACTAAGCCTTCGCTGTCCTAACAACCATCCGTCCGTCTGTGTCATGAACCCTAATAGGTAGACGTTTACAAGAGAGAGAAAATATTAATGAACGGTAGAATTTCCTAATTTAATTACAAAAAATCCCTTATTCATTCCTTTAACAATGTAAAAAAAGGCTTTACTTTTACACTTTCATGCATTTAAGATGATAAAAGATATTATTGTAATAGGATTTCGTTTCAAAGAATCCAAACCCCGTTTTAGCGGTAGGTACAGACGGAACGAAAAGGAATACGAAAACAAAAATAGCCACAGAAATACGAACGTAAAAATAAAGACTGCAGAAAAGTTAATTAAAAATCTCGTACAAATAAAATCATACATTATTTAGCTACATTTTACTTTACAATTCACTTGGACGAGAAAACGAAAATCTTGAACAAGAAGAAAAACGTAAATAACCGCATTTAGCCCAGGTTCGCACAGGAGCGTATTTGCCGCGGTAATTTTTTTTTTCGCGCGCTCTATTTTCAAGGCTCTGCTCAGCGCCGAGGGTTAAAAATCCAACAGTGTGTTTTTTTTTTGACGCGTTGGAATGCGCTTTGTTGGATTCTCTTTGTTCAGCTCAACACCGAGAGTTGAAAATCCAGTGCGCGATAAAATCCGGCCGCGATATTTTTACGTCCGTGCGAACGTGGGCTTACTCATTCACTCCTCCACTAACAATGGTCGTTCGTTCATTCTTTTACATCGTTTCTTTATCTCTTTCTTTCATTCACTTTTGGTTTGCTTTCGTTGAGATTTTATTCAGATGTTTATTAAATGAAATCTTGTACATAGTAGGTAGATATAATCAATATGTCATTAAATCATTTTGTCATGTATATTTTGTTAAATTTTTAACTACTGAACAAATATTGTTATATACATTTGTGATTTTTCTTGGGGAACTTTATCGGAGGAATATTTTTTTTTATTTTTGACAGTTCTTCTATACAAAAACTGTCAGACGTCAATTTTATAACACGAATAAAAATTCTCGGTCGATTGAAAAATCAACCCTTAATAACAGATTTCCATGAAGACTGTTTGAAAACAATGCTCCAGTTAAGAAGTTCTTTAATCTAATCAAAACACCCAAAATGTTCTAATTATGTTAAAATTTCGATTCCGATCCTCCACCCAAGGTTGTTTACCCGGCAATTAAAAAAATCTCAGTTCCGACAAAGAATTTACAAATTGTGCTTCCTACTCTTCACCTCTAATTACGTTCAGTGCGGGTTTCAAAAAGACTTAATTTTCTCCTGTGTTTAAATTTCAGTTTCTCCTTTTGCGAAATTCGAGGTATGATTTTGAACATTTTTGCCAAGAGCTTCTGTTTTCTTGGGTATTCTCGATGTTGCGTCACTTTCCTACTTATTAGGTAGTAAGATAGTTAGGTAGTACTTGTTAGGTGGGGTAAGTATGTGGTGGGTTTATTGCTAATAAGGTATAATTTCGTGTTTAATTTGTTGAATATTCCTTTGCTTAGCAGCAGTCGCGTCATCTATCTATCTATACAGGGTGATAGGGATATCCACGCGCAAACTGTAACTATGAATTCAGCACTTGATTCTAGACCCCGAGTAGACATTTTTTGCCATTTACAAAAAAAAAAAATGCTGTTTCATACGAAAGCGCAATAGCTACGCGGTCATAATGTATGGAACAGTTTTGTTTTTTTTCAAATAACCGACGAAGAGTTTTAAGGGTTCAGAATCATGTCCTGAATCCATGGCACCTAGTTGTGCGTCGAAAATTGTTTGTTAGGGCCAAGTATTTTGTTGTTTATTTATAAAGAAGTGACTAGGCCAAAACAAAATGGCCAAACTGATCATCATCACCACGGTTGTCAAAAGAAATAGGTTGGCAGTCACAACTTTATTGATCATATGTCACCTGTCCCTCAACGGATGAGGAAACGACTAGCTATTAACTATTATCTAGCTCAAGAAACATACAAAAGATTCTAGGTATGAAAATAAAAGATATACATACTCGTGTATTAATAGTTGATCGCTGACTTTTCACAAATACCGATCCAGCCTGTCCCTTACTGCCCTCTCCCAGCGAAGCCGAGGTCCGTACCCCACAGGGGATGCCCTTAGCGTGTAGTCGCTTAGTTTTTATGTTTTTTAAACCCTGACTGAAGGCCTTAATTTATTGAGGCATCCACAGGCATGCCCGGTTAAGCAAATGATAAAGTTGAACAGCGAGATGCCATTTATAAAAATAAAAAAGTGACTTTTCACTTCGCCGCGAGCCGGTTAGTACTGTCTGTTGCACTGACGAGAGCTATCCAGGAGAGTCACTAGGCGGGCAGAACACTCGCCGAGAGACTCACGCTTGATACAGACGCCAGCAGGTCAAGCTACCCGAAACTGTCAAATTTTCCCAATCCATCTTGAACCTTAATGCTTTAGCAATAAAGTTGAAAATCTATTAAAGAAATTTGACAGATTGTAGTAGCTTGATGTGCTGGCGTCTGTACAAACGCACACCAGAGGGGCAATTCTCGTAATTTTAAGAACGTTCACAGTCTGATCTCAGTCTCAATCTATAAAAAAATACTTCTAATTTCCATACATTTTGACAAGTTTTTGACATTTGTTTATCGCCGAGATGAGACTGCGACTAGATTTTGAACGTTTTAAATCACGAGAATTGGCCTTCTGGTAATCGCTCGTCGCTGTCGCGCTCTTGCCAACTCATTATCAGTTGCTAGCTCTAATAATGAGTTGGCAATTGCGCTCACGCTTCGCGGTTGCATAGGTGTCTTACCCACAAACACAGTTTCAAATTAAATATGAAAATTGATTAGCATAATCAGCCGTTAATGTTCCCAGTGCTGGGACACAGGCTTACTCTCTGTAAGAGAGTGTGGGCCCTAGTCCACCCCGCGGGCCCAGTGCGGGTTGGTAGATGTTACATGTATTCGAATTTTTGGTTCTAGGACATGCCGGTTTCTTGTATGACGAAAAATTATTGCTGCTGTTAAATTGCATTATTCTCAGTAAAAATTCGCACAAACTCCAAAACCATTTGTTTCCTATCTAAATACTTAGAAACACTCTCGGAGATAAATGTTAGAAACTAAAAGATACTTCGAAATAAATTCTATATACTAACAAATGGGTATAGGTAAAGAAATAAGAATCTAAACCATAGACTAGTTACAAAGAAGACACATTTTTTTGTTTTACAAAAAGTATTAGAAGACAATTATTTTCTTTTGTGCCAATGAAAATTTTGATCCATACACATTTATTTTATTTATTTATTTTACCATTTATGTACACACATTATAAACAGACAAGAAAAAAACAGAACAGAAAAAAATGGTACAGGTAATGTTTATTTCACAAGAAATATCTTCCAGCACACCTGAGACAGGACAATAGATACAGAGATGTAGACAGCGTGTGAAATAGTAAAAGAGACAAAAAAATAATACATACAATCAAAAACAATTAACTTAAAAACCTAAACAAGAATTACGAGAATATACTAACATACATACAAATAAAAATATGTATGTTTATTTGTATGTATGTTAGTATATTCTTGTAATTTTTGTATTGTATTAGCATGTATGTACATGCTTCTAAAATAAATATCACTAGAATGACAATAATTATATTATCATACTCAAAATAATAAATACATACACAACTATGATGAAGTGGAAAGATAGTATTCTTTTACTCTTCTTTTAACACTTTCACAATAAAACAGAATAATACAAAGCGTGTTTGGTATTTTTTTTTTTATGTTCCATAGGGTACCTAGAGGTCAAGAGCATTCCCATTACGCAATAAAAATGTTCATAAAAAGTTACACCAGCTGGTAAACGTCAGCCATTTTGGATTCTTACGAAATAAAAACACGTCATCCCAATATTCTGCTACGAAAACGGAAATAGCTATTTTATGCCGTCACAGGTGATGTGACATCACGTGACTTTAAATAGGGTGTAGAGGGCACAAAAAAAGGGTTGTAAACAATTGAATGAGATACAGAAAATTTCCTCGAAAAATCTTCAAACTTTGGCCCGCGCTCTAGAACAATAAAGCATGAATTTTGATTTAAACTAGGATAGGATGGCAACTTGTCTGCGATGCCTCTAGTGTTGCAAATACAGATTAGTTGAGGAGCTCCTATAGCTACCTGCCAGCTGCATCATCAGACCAGCTCCATGGTACCATATTTTTGCATTCTCATTAAAGTTAAATATTAAAAACCGTTCAGCTCGAATACTATAAATATTCGCTGGACATACGGGGATGTGTCGGAAAGCCCTTTTTCAAACTCAAAACTTCAAGCATTTATTTCTAACTAGCTGCGCTCCGCGGTTTTACCCGCATAAGTTTTGAGCCCGTGGGAATATCAGGATAAAAAGTATCGTAAGCGTAGTAGGTACCTATGGAGAAGAATGGAGAGAAACTCCATGGACACTCTTTTAAATCAAAATAATATGGTTATGAAAACGATGCAGAACGTTAAAAGCGTCCGAAATGAAAAAAAGAAAAAAAAGGGTCATTCTGTATAAGTATATTAGAATCAAGATTCATGCTTAAACATCATTTCAAATACGACCTTAATTCTTAAATACAAAACTTTAGCATAATAAAAAACATGTTATCTACATTTTGATGAAAGAGCTTAATGAAGCTTACAGTACCGACAAACAAGGGAACCGCTGTGCAATTTGTTGATATTGACTCAACGGGGCGTAATTGGTGCATTCAACACACCCGCTGATGTATTGATCATAGCGAACCCCGTGAAGCTATAAAAGGTAACGACCCCTATTATCAACCTTCGAATAAAAATACTTAATTCAAAAAACATTTGAGACAATCGATGGTTTATGGGGTTTTTATGGGATAGTGGTAAAGTTTTTCATTGGCACAAATAAAAAAGGTAAAAAACGACTCTCGTCATTCAAAAGTCGTAGAAAGTTTCGTATAGAAAAATATAATTAGTATTCTAATAGTAACACGTAGCTTTACTTAATAACTTACGCTATGTATAGACAAGCGCATGAATTTTTATTTTATGAATATTATTAATACTGATTTTTGCCACAGTATAAAAAGAGTAGAAGATCCGGTCCGTCTTTTGATATTTTTAACACGTTTTTTTCGTTCACCTAACATCGTCATGTTATCACGGATTGTTTAAAGAAAAGATAGATCTATTTCCTTTTCCTGTGATCATATAGGGGCAATTCCCGAATTTAAGAACGTTCGTATGCTAATCTCAGTCTCAACTTGTTAAAAATACTTCTAATTTTCATACATTTTTGACAAGTTTTTGACATTGATAGTCACTTAAAGTAGATTGTGACTAGATTTTGAACGTTTTTAATTACGGGAATTGTCCTTTAGGTGATTGTAAAAAACCAAGCGTAATTTTCAGGATATACAGTCATCTCTGATGTTGTATATGTATTTTGCACGAATTGCACGACATATCGTGGAATTTCTGAACCTTTTTATACTGTGTACCCCGCATGAGTAAAACTTTACATTGAAAATATAGCTCTCGCCAGGAGATGGTTTGCGGGGTATCTTATAACTAAAGCTCAAACATTTGATATTATTTACAGCGATACAAGAGCCTCCTTGCATCAGTTCAAATAATATAAGATGTTTTAGAGCTTACAGGAGTGGCCAAGCTAGCGACGAACAAGGGTGAGCCGAAGGCAATATTAAGAAAAAAAAACAATTTTTTTGTAAAAAAATACCTTTTTTATACTTCACACTAAACTAGCAAAGGTATCAACATCATCATAATCAGCCTATATTGTTCCCACTGCTGGGACACAGGCCTCCTCTCTTCGAGAGGGAGTGGGCTATAATCAGTGCGGGTTGGATGATATCACATATATCCGAATTTCAAAGCAAAAAAAAAATTAAAGCGAATAAATGTGCAAAGGTATAATCAGTCCTAACCATAAAAAAAACCTCTCTAGGCAACTAAAATTTTCTCAATACCGCATACAAAGTTTTTCCAACAGATATAGCCCAAGGTCTGTTTTGATTAAAATAAAAATGAACAAAGTGCCTATGCACTAGCTTTTACCCACATCTTCGCTCCTGTGGTCTGTTCCACAGGAACCACGCATTATTCGGGATAAATAGTATCGTATGTACAGGCTGGCAGGGACATCGACGCGAAATATTATACCATGAATTCAGCACGTGATTCTAGACGAACAAATATTTCGTCGGTTACCAAAAATAAAAATCAAAAACGTTTCATAGAAAAATATACTACCTATCGCGGTTAAAATGTATGCACAGCGAAGTTATTATTTCTTTTTTCAATTAAAATTTTTCGTCGCTTCTTAATCATGTACTGAATCCCATGGTTTTATATTACACGTCGCTGTCCCTACCACCCTGTATTAATCAAGAATAATGTAACTTTATATGAGTAAAAGATTTTCTTGCGATCGAAACAATATTTCCAGAGATTATCTTTACAAATAAAATATTCTTTACTTCATCAACGACCTTCGTATACCTGCGTAAAATAATAGATCTTAGTTTAACTTCACGTTAGCCTGGCCGCTCCCCAACAAGACTTAGGTACTATAACTCATGTTTCAAGTCATTCAATTAATCATGGTTAGACATCGCTTTCAGGTATTGGTTACTACTAGCACGCGCAAATGACGGCCATTAATAAGTAAACGATGGAGCAGTCACTGTAGATGTTTTACAAGGCGAGGCCTAGTGTATTGATCAAGTATATTTCTTTGACGAAGACTATATCTAAAGTCATAAAACCTTTACAAAATAGCATCAAATTAAAAGTTGCTAGGGTCACATCCGGTCACCTAAACCCTGGTCAGACAAAGTAAGCGCCATCACTGGACTCTCTGATACAATCGCCCTGAGAGAAGCCGAGAACCAAACGAAGTGGAAGAATACATAAAGCCGCGAAGGCCTTTCATGGACACAACATTCAGTAATGAAGTACGCCCAAGACGAAGTAGGGAAATTCAATACCAATAAATCCCGACTATCATTTTTACTTTAGAAGTAGAAAGGGATACAAAAATCTTAAATAATTCAAATTAGGAAATGGTTTTTGGTAAATACCAAAAACCATTTCCTAATTTGAATTATTTACATAATTCAATTCAATTCAATTCATAATTTTTTATATTTTTATACTACGTTGTCTGATGAAATATTCTGTCAAAGCTAGGAGCCCTATACAAGTGGCAATCGCTTTCGAAGCGTTTCGTATTTCAACGATGTACGGACGCCAGCACATCAAGCTACTACAATCTGTCAAATTTCTGTAATAGATTTTCAACTTTATCCGTAAAGAATTAAGGTTCAAGGTTGATTGGGAAAATTTGACAGTTTCGGGTAGCTTGATCTGCTGGCGTCTGTATTTTAACAGGATTGACATAAGTTTTTTAGTAGCTCATGTCTACCCAATACATTTTACTTGATAGAATATCGCTTTGCCTTGTCCCTCAGGTCGAGTCACTAGTTCTTATTTTATAGTCTGACCAATTTCGATTAGTTTACTGAGGAGTAAACTAATCGAAATTGGTCAGACTATAAAAGGTGTATTTTTTTGTAGCTTGATTGAGGAATCAAGCTACAAAAAAATACACCTCATCTCAAAAATTTGCCCTCGTGATGCTTAAAAGTATACAAAGAAATCGTTCGGAGTAAGTAAGCTAAAAACCGCTTGACCTAAAGATAAAATACACGTACCCATTGAATTCATACTTTTACCCGCCACTGTACCTACTCAGCTAATTCAAGTACCAAAGTAAAACATCACATCAGACACACTCGACGCCATAATACTCATCTGATACCTCAAACCAACTAAGTAATTGCTTGAAACATGAGTCGAGAGTAAACACTAAACATAACAAGTACTCTAATGGATAATTCTCATTACGTTAACGATATTCTCCATATTTTGATACACGTATGAACAACATTTAATACTCTATGAAATAAGATAACGTTCTGAATGTCGAATCAATATGTAGTTTAACGATTAGCAGTGGATTGTTACTTAAGTCTCTCTTGTCTTATTTTGAGCTGAAAATAGTGTCTAATAGTCGTTTTTATCCTGTTTTTCTTCCAAGGAATATTTTTTATTATTCTAAAGATAGATTTGCTTAATATTTCCAGATGATACCAAGATCATCTATTATTCAAATTGAGACCAGAGCTATGTTTTCCCTAGACGAAAGCAAGCCACCGCTATTTCGTTATTAAGCAATCTAAATATTAAAGGACACTTAACTTTCAAGTTAAATGTCCTCATGGGATTCATGACAGATTTCAAGTGAATGATGGAGCCTCCATACGAGTAATTGCTAAAAAAGATGAAGGAATAAAATAATGTAATACAATGTAATCTACTCATGTAGATGAGTGACAGCCAACATCTACTAAAGATATGAATTCTAATGATATTATTAAACATCCAAAATTGTTATGACTACAGACTTAACCTTAGTTAAATACTAATAACTGTAAGAAGGGTTTTGTAAGAAATTATTTCTATACATGTAGTTTATACACATTGTAGAGCTGATGAAAGCCAAAATTGTCTTTGACAATTAGAAGGAGCTACAAATAATTATATTTTCCGCCAAACGTTAACAGCCACTTAAGTTCGATCATTAATTCTAGGAGTTATTTCAAGTACTTCAATATCGAATCTTCTTTCAAGGAATTCGCAGAATTTATTAGCGCGTTCATTTATAGAAATAATGATCCAATTAGAAAAACAATCTCTTTCTAATAATCTATAACAATCACTTTTTCTTATTTTGTATCAAATGCAGAATGATGAACGTGACGCAGGTGGATTGAAAAATATAAGCCAAGAAGAAACGAATAAAGTAAAAAAAATAACAGCATTATAATCTCGGACAAAGAAAGGCCGGCAGAAATATATCAAGTTACAAAATAATGACAAAACCTTGTTATAAGAATTAATGGATGGAATACAATAAATCTGAAGGCTGATTTATATGTTTCTCGAATGTCTTGTGTATGAGAATATTGATGTCCGATCTCGATATTACCAAGCCATTGTTACCACCCTATAATATTCAGTCGTCCTTGAACCGCCATTTTTCTTACTAAATATGAATATTTTTTGCGAAAATCAACGCTCTTTTCAAGAGTCCTCGGATTCAAGCTACTTCACCACGAATATTTTTAATAAATTATTCCCCGTGATATATTTTTGACGTAAACGATTGGGGAAAAACCAGCCATTTTTGTGGTACAATAGGGATTTGTGAAAGATACCTAATTATGGCGAATAATGTTTAGAAAATTTAAAAGGGACGAAGTCAAAGGAATTAAAGAGTCTTGAAGAATTCTACAGTAAATGGAGACGTGTAGTCGAGAAACTTTAATAAATATGATATGAACATTCCAGTAACAAAGCAGGCAGATGATAGAACAGTTGATACTTCTAGCACTCATCGTATACTCGACAAAATTAATCTTAACATTATATCCAGTCAAACATCGATTAAAAAACAATCAAGAAATTAGAATTAGAAGGAAGAATCCTCTATACATTAACAATAAGAAAAACATTCATAAGTTACCAGGAGCCCAGAAGTTTACAGGACGTGTAAATTCTCACAAGACTTTGATTTGGAAATGTCATTGATACATATCTTCTGTAGTAGCTCCCGAGCGATGCTAAGCGATATGTGCGTACGAGAGCTCGCGAGTTTAGGCTGCTTCGCTTCCTAAAACAAAGTAATTGATATAAAACATCGTCCAAAATACAAAAACAGCTTCGAGCAAAAAACCCTTCTTTCAATTTGATGGGGAACATGAATTCTACCGTTTGATCTCAAACTTGGATGTAATTTTTATCTCATTTTAACTTTATTTTGTCAATAATTGCGCAAATATTCAAACATGTTACATACGAACTTTTTTTTGTCTTTATCTTTTAAGAAACATTTTGTATCTTTTTACCCTGAAACTGTTAGACATTTTCTCATTAACTTTTTCTTACATTGTTTATTATTATTGATGACGAATATGTTATACTTAATAATAATTATTTCAGGACTTGAACTCGTACTTGCTAAGGTATTTTATTAATGCCTCGACCTGCTATTTACGATCTGAATTATTCGTTTCTTCAAAGTCTATTTATGAGTTCTTGTATTTCAATTTGATATTTATACTATTTCAGTGGTAGAAAATTTTATTGAGTGACTTAAAATCAATATGAATGACTAGATGGAGAATAAGTTTTGAATAGTAGTAACTAAATGATAAAATATACAGGGTGGCAGGGACATCGAAGCACAACCTGCCGATCGATTCTGTGAAAATCTCACCGTGAAAAGTTAGGTGAAGTGACCTTAGAGTGAGCTGTCAATAGTGTCAATCCTTAGCATTAGTTCGAATGACAGCTCACTCCACGCTCACTTCACCTAAGTTTTCACGGTGAGATGGTTACAGAATCACACTGCTGTTACCATGGATTCAGTACTGCATTTTTCTATTTTTTTTTTTTATGTACCTGGTACTTGTTGACAGGCCTACGCTGTCCTCCCATACCTACTGTAGTTTAAAAACATTGTAAAAGCCAATTATTTTTAAAAGAGTAACCGTGGAGTTTCTTTCCGACTCTTCTCCATAGGAAACGACCAATTGGAACCATGCACCTAGCTTCTAACATTTCATAAGTGCCCATGTAGGTTTATGTGAAATAAAATATTTGGATTTCTGATTCTGGACCACCTGCGTAGCAATTTCTCGTCGGTTATTAAAATCAAATCAGCTGTGTTCCATAAAACTGGAATACCTACGAGGTCAAAACAGCTAATATTTTTTTAATAACCGACCAAAAATTTCAACGCTTTTCAGAATCATGTACTGAATCCATGGCAAAAGGTTGCGCGTCGATGTCCTTGCCACCCTGTATGTGTTAATCACCCTTTGTGTGTGGATATTAATCAATCCATTAACATCTTGTTTAGATATTTTCCAAGACTTTCTTGATAGCACTAACACAGTGGGAAAACACATCATACACATCACACTTACGAGTAATAATATAAATTAAGGCTATGTATATAGCCTTAATTCATATTATTACTCGTAAGTGTGGTGTGTATAGCCTTAATTTATATTATTACTCGTAAGTGTGATGTGTATGATGTGTTTTCCCACTGTGTTAGTGTTATTATTCCCACTGTGTTATTTTTTTTACGAGTAATAATATAAATTAAGGCTATGTAAAATACATAGCCTTAATTTATATTATTACTCGTAAGTGTGATGTGTATGATGTGTTTTCCCACTGTGTTAGTGCTATCAAGAAAGTCTTGGAAAATATCTAAACAAGATATTAATGGTAACCCTTAAGAAAACGTATGCCGTCATCTTTTCAAATGTTCTAATTATGTATGACACTACTTGGAAACAGTGCAAATCACTAACAAACTATCTGTTTGTGTCCACTCATCTGAGTGGACGAAGATTGTATTGGCATGCCAGAAGGACTGCGAGAGAGATTCATGAAATTGTTGTTAAATTTTTAATGCTAAAACCTCAACTTCTTTATAATATTTTGTCTTATTAGTGCACCTGTGTTTGAAATGATTGTGATTGGTTTTTAACCGTTTCAATTAATGTTAATAAACAATAATATATCAGTCATATTACATCCCGCAAGAGTTAACTGGAGACCCTCCCGACCCTCCCGACTAGGGTTACCATCCGTCCCGATTTGTGCGGACATGTCCGGCTTTTTGGCTTCTTAAAAAATTTTCGAGATAAAAGTAGTAATATTATTTAAATAAGGCCTGAGAAAAGGAAGATTTCATAGCAAAATATCCAGACCTTTTGCAATTGTCTGGCTTCTTGACAGGACTTTTCAAATTTCGAAATGGTAACCCTACTCCCGACTCCTGCGCTGTTATCGCTCTCACCATCGTTCCACGTGCTTACGTCATCCGAGCGATGTCTCAGTTAACTGTTGCAGGTTGTATTGTATGTTACAGTTTCTATTTCAGAAAGCCTTGAGGCAATTCCTTCCGATGTCAAATGCTTCAAACATGTCATGTCATGTCATGTCATGTCATGTCATGTCATGTGTGTGTCATGTCATGTCATGTTTCAAGATATCAGTTGATAACGTACCTGCTTCCCCACTTTCTTGGCATGCTTCTTGTCTCTGCTCTCCTTCAGTCGGATCTGCTTGAGGATCCCTACCAGCAGCTCGTCCACATTGTGCTGGATCCCTGATGATGTCTCTATGAACTTGCAGTCTCTAGATGTGGCTAGGGTTTTGCCCTCTGTACAGAAAATTCATTATCATTTATTATCAAGATTAACTTTTTTTCACAGATATTTTGTATTTTACTTTGTATTTTTTTTTCTTCTTTGGTTTATCTAACAAAGTCATAGTCAAATCATTTATTTCAATAAGGCACATGAAAGGCACTTTTGAACTTGAAAATTAACTCTGAATTAGAATTGATTCTAGTTGCCCCTTCCAAAAGGTAGTTTCATATGGAGAAAAATAGGCAAGAAACTGTACCGTTACTCTTTTAAAATGTTTTACAATATTTTGTAAACATTAAATTATACACGGTTAAATTATGATTGTTTTAATCCTTAGAAGGGGTCATTGTACATGAGTACACGATTTCAGGGTTCGTCCCGTACTACAACTTTTAATACGGGACTAACCTTGAAATCTTGAAAAAAAAATCAGTTCCTCCATACATTATGTCGAGTTATGCGAACATAAATCTATGGATCAACTGATTTTTTTTACGATTTCAGGGTTGGTCCCGTAGTAAAAGTTGTTCATAATGATGAGTACAATGACCCTTTTTAAGGACTAAAACGATCAAAATTTAACGGTGTATACATAGTTATAAAACAACATCTTCACACCTGTAATCGCCGAAGGGTAAGGCAGACGTGTACCTATAGTACATCCACATTTCGCCAAACAAGTTTAAACCCTACGTTATAGGGGGCGAGCCTAAAACCATCAACCGGGCACAAATCCAATTTCCAATCTGCTACTGACAAATTCCTGATAGAAAAGGCCCATTAACCTTGCTCGACCTGGGAATCAAACCCAGAATGTCCTGCTCAGCAATAGCGCTTGCGACTACAAGACCAATGACCGAGTCTTATCAGCTGTCAATTAAAACACCATTTTCCTTTGAGATTCGCTTGCTTTGGGATCGTACGCACGGCTACACGTCAAGCTATACAAAACCAGTTTGTCTTGGCCTCACTTTGTATGATATTTTCTCACAATGAACGGTCAGCCAATACTGGTTTTGCATAGCTTGATGTGTAGCCGTGTGTACTCGTACCATGAATCCACAGAATGTGGGTACTCCACTGAATTACTGATTAATCAATCAATTAGTTAATTGATTAATTAGTAATTCACACTGAATTATTTAAATGATCTTGCCCCCAGTAGCAACCCAAATTATTACTGAGGAAGCTTTACTTGTTTCCAAAACATAGGTTTTCTTTGTAGGTAACGTAAAAGATGGCATTACTCAACCACCGAACACAGGGATATTCAAATACTTGTTATTTAATTGTTAACTTTACGTTTGTGAAAATTATTTTGTTTTTAGAATGACTAGTATTTATAAATGGAAAAGGTAATTTTTGTTTTTTTTGAAGTTGTAACACAAACTAAACTTCATGTGTAGATAATAAGGTTATTTTTCCAAAATCTCAGTATCTGTTTACATGTTTGCAAATTAAGTAAATGGCGAATGTAGATGAAGTAAAACATCAGGGGTCTATCTCCTTGTTCACTTACCATTAGTGGACACCTGCCGAGCCCTGGCCAGGTCAGCTTTGTTCCCGACCAGCACCACAGTCCTCTCCACTGTAAACTGTTCCCTGGCGAGGTAAGCCAGGAGTTCTGCTGAGCGGGTGAACGAACTCTTGGCCACCACGGAGTAGACCACCACGCAGGCATGAGGCTCGTAGGTTGAGAGGCAGTTCTCGACCTGTGGTAGAAATGGACGGGGTTATTATGAGCACACAACAGCAGTACGATTCTGTAACCATCTCACAGTGAAAACTTAGGTGACGTGAGCGTGGAGTGAGCTGTTATTCCAACTAATGCTAGGGATGGATACCTTTGACAGCTCACTCTAAGCTCACTTCACCTAACTTTTCACGGTGAAATTTTTACAGAATCGATCGGCAGGACAATGGTTGCAGATTATTTCTGTTGTGTGATTATAGATCGATTTTGTTATTTTATTCGTATTAACTTACTATCTTTTTATGTGCAAGTATTTATGTGACATATAAACCTATTATGACTCCTTTTCTTTATTTTTTTCAACTTCGTCTATGGTATGACGTCATCATCATCTGCCTAGCCTTTTCCCAACATGTTGGGGTCGGCTTCCAGACTACCCGGATGCAGCTGAATACCATAACCCAGTTACTAGTTAATACGATTCCCCTTGGTAAGACTGGTTGTCAGAATTTCGGACTTCTGACGACCCGTAACAACTGTCAAAGATCAAGGAATGACAGCCGGGACCAACAGCTTAACGTGCTTTCCGAGCCACGTAGGGGCCTTAGTATGTAAAGATGGTCACCCATCCACGGACCAGCCGCGGCAAGCGTAGCTAAGCCTGATCGATCGACCTGTGCGGCTGTTATTACTTAGCCACGGGCCCCTTCTATGGTCCCGTCTATGGTATGATGCATTGTGTCAATACTACATTACGACAAAGTTATGACGTATGGAGTCTACGTGGTACAGTAGTTGTAATTGATATAGGTTATCAAAATCAGTTCAAAATAATATGGGCAAACATTACTTTGACAAGCATGTTCATTATTACAATTCTTCCTATCTCGTATTTCCATGGTGTACTTTTACGAGGCCGAGAATATTTACATTGTATGAGAATAAATTACCCATACCGTGCCAATGCGGGCCCTATCAGAATACCAGCGCTACGACATTTATTTTTTAAATGTCGAAGCATCATGCTGAGATAGGAGCCTTTTGGCCTCGTACAGGACTTACTGTTTCATTTTTCTTTTTGTTACTTTATTTTTTTTATATAATTTGATTTTGTTACCTACTTTTTTATATAATTTGGTTTTGTTAGCTACTTTTTTTAATATAATTTAGGTTTTTTATTTTTGATTGTGTTTAGGTTAGTTTAGTTTTATGATCTTCCTGTGCGAGTCGCAATAAATACTTTTTCTTTCTTTTCTTTCTTTCTTTACCGCTGTTAAAAGATGAACAAATACGCAAATATTGGTAGCGGGACCAACAGCTCTCTTGGATGGGACATGTCTGATCTGTAACTCAGAAGTCACCTAAAAATCAAAATTAAAAGTCATTTATTCAAATTAGGCTGAGAATCAGCACTTTTCGAACGTCAAACTTTAACTAGTGCTTGTAATATGATGTTTAGAAAAATAAAGATTTATGATTATGCTTTTTTAAATTAACACTTACAGACATCTCAGCGCTAGGATGGTCAATGAATATCATTTCGGACTCCTCGCCATCCAGTAACACGGAAACAGACTTCTCTCCGAACTCGTCATCTGAAACAATGTTCTAGTTTAATACCAAGGAAATAACTTTTTTGTTCAGTGATAGATAGGAACTAAATTAGGTGTTAACACAAGAATACACACTTGGGATACTGTATGGAGTTGTGAGATTATTTTAATTTAATAGTGTAAGGGCCTTTTGTACACTTTCCGGATAAGCAGTAGCACTTAGCATCTACTAGACAAAATATTATTGGAACAGAATTTGAATGAAATTTTCTGCCAGACAGGTTAACAGGATCTTATCCGGAAGTTGTGAAACAGTCCATAAACATGTTTACACATTCATTCGAAACACACAGTTTATGAATCACTACTACTAAGGGCCGGTTGTTTCAAACGGTAACGTAACATTCGTACGTCAAATAATAACGATTGCGTAATCGTTATTATTTGACATACGTCAAGGCCATAATTTTGTGAAACTACACTGTTTTTGGTTTCAAGATAGTTAGCGCCATTTTTGACTTGCATTCAGTGGATGTGAAACAACCCGCCCTAAGTATACTTTGATAGAAAACAGTGTATTAAGTACTTATAAGCGTTTTGCGATGAAAAAAACAAATGAACTATAAATACTACTTGAAGAAATCATAACAAAAATAGTTTTCTAAAGCTCATAACTTTCTAAAAAGCAAAAGTTTAGTAACTCACTGTTTTTCAGAACAAATTCTTTAAAGTTTGAAGCAACACGTCACACTCAAAAAAGCAAGCATATAACGTGCAATAAAGAACTAAGTTCTAGTTGTAAATATGTATTACTCGTATATGTAGGTAAAGCAAATTGAAGGCTTAAAGTCACCCAAACGTCAATGGAGAGGGCTATGCTCGGAGTTTCCCTGTGTGATCGAATCAGAAATGAAGAGATCCGCAAGAGAACCAAGATAACCGACATAACCTAAAGAATTGCCTTAAATGGCAGTGGGCACCTTTGTCGCAGAACAGATAGCCAATGGGGCTGAAAGGTTCTGGAGTGGCGAACGCGTACCGGAAGACGTAGCGTTGGAACCCCCACAAGGTGGACGGATGACCTTGTGAAAGCCGCAGGAACCCGTTGGATGCGAGAAGCACAGAAATGGTCGAAGTGGAAGTGGTTGGGAGAAGCCTATGTCCAGCAATTGACGTTTTTTGGCTGAATTATGCATGAGCAAATTGTAACATAATCAAATTATCTAATTATAGCTACTGAAATAGAATTTCTAAGATATCACCATGAAATAATAAACCTAATATGTTTATCAGCTAAGGAATACCTTTCACAGAATATTAACCTAATTAGTAATATTATATTAGTTGAACATTGGCATGGTACGGTGTTGAATGTGTTCATTCTCGGTTAAAATATTATTGTGGCTTCGTAAAGCCATTTCACATGGAATATCTTGTTTCTCTTTCCGTTTAAATATCATTGAACTAATTTAGTACTTTAGGAGGGGCCTATAGCTAAGTAATAACAGCCGCACGGGGCGATCGATCAGATTCAGCTCGCTTGCCGCGGTTGGTCCGTGAATGGATGATCATCTTTACATGCCAAGACCCCTCCGTGCCTCGGAAAGTACGTTAAGCCGTTGGTCCCGGCTGGCATTCGTGGATCTTGACAGTCTTTACGGGTCGTCAGAAGCCCGAAAGTCTGACGTCCAGTCTTACCAAGGGATATCGTATTACCTAGTAATTGGGTTGTGGAGGTCAGATAGGCAGTCGTTCCATGTAAAATACTGGTATTCAGCTGCATCCGGTTAAACTAAAAGCCGACCGATTGTGTTGCCGAAAATATAGTTTTTAGAATTTTTGTCCCTTTGTCTGGATATGTGTTCTGGATTGACCCTCTTGGCGAATGAAGTCTAGCTATCATTTCCCAAGTTAGCAGAGTATAACGTGCGATACGAAACTTCGTGCCGAAATTTAAGCAACTTCAGGACCACTTCTGACGAGCACAGTGCACGAAACTTTTTTTTTCTGACAGCGTATACTGTCAACAGTATTAATTCAAGTGTTCCAAAGACAGTTCAAAACGATTACACTTTCACACTTTGCGAGAAAGGAACATTTCTGAAAGTACTTTATTTTTTCATTCTGCTACTTTATATGTGTTATTTGAGTGGCAGACAGCTGTGCTGGTCGAGAGATTGTTGCGCCACTTCTTCTTCCCAACTAAAGCACTAGTAAGTGCTGAAGGGCGGGCGTTTTGTGGGGACTGTTTCATGTAATTTTGACGTTCATAAAGGGCTGATTCTCAGCCTAGTTTGAATAAATGACTTTTAATTTTAAGGGTTTCGTACCCAAAGGGTGACAACGGAACCCTATTTCTAAGCTTCCGCTGTTCGTCCGTCCATCAGTCTGTCAGCGGGCTGTATCTCAGGAACCGTAATAGGTAGACAATTGTAATTTTAACAGACTGAGTGCGTATTTGTATTGCCGCTACAAGTTAATAAAAAATAAACACTTTTCTTGTATGGAGACCTTTTGGAGAGTTTTTTTGCTTTCTGGTACAGTAATTTTTTCCCTTCGTGTGCGACTCCGACTCGTACCTGGCCGGTTTTTTTTTTCTACAAAAATTCTTTCTAGTTTATTAGGTGTGAGAAAATATTAACAATTAAACAAAATTATCTAATGTGGCGAAGGTCTACCTTCGCCACATTACACAAACTAAACACAGTTTAAAATAAAAATAAAACAAATTGTATAAAAAAGTAACAAAAGGAAAAAAATTAAACAGAAAGTCCTATACGAGGCCAAAAGGCTCCTATCTCAGCATGATGCTTCGACATTTAAATGTCGTAGCGCTGGTATTCTGTGATGTCACGGGCAATCACAGTAATAAATAAATAATAAGAAAGAAAGAAGAAGAAAAAAAGAAGAAAAGAAAGAAAAAAAGAAGAAAGAAGAAAAAAGAAAGAAGGAAGATTTGTTTTTTTTGTTTTTTTAATAAGTAATTTATTACAGACTTTGTCCATAAGTTTGTTAGTATTAACAATTTAAAATAGAATAAAAATAAAATAGATATAATATTATGTAAAATATTAGCAATAAAATAAATACGGATATATACAAAGGTCGTACGAGTATGAATATCAAAGGCCCATTCAGGAGCTTTATGCGAGTTCGGAAATACTAGCAAGCAATAATGCTTGCTAGTATTTCCGAACTCGCATAAAGCTAGCAATCTACGACCATTCACCATGTCGTAGAATTTATGTCAAATTAAGTACTTTACAAGAATCCAATAGATACGGGAAGCGCAGAACTGCACCTCGATTAGATGACACAATTTCTTTCACAATCCTAAACTAAAATAAACATTAATCATTGAAAAAGGTCTGGTATTAAAAAGTTGTTGCAATTTTGCTTACATGGCAGGTGATTTTACTTTATTTTATTTTTTGACAATAGACATCGTGACTTATAACATAGCCTTGGATGATTCTGTAAATGTGTTTTATTTGTGGTTTAAATAAATAAATAATTATATACATAAAAAACTTCTTCTAGGTGTAACTTCTTTTTGTTATATTGAAAATATGTGAGAAAAGATACATATGTTGAGGTACCAATGAGGTACTAAATTTTAACGAAAAGTTGAACTATCATGCCTACAACTAGGTGAAACCAACGTGCTCCAGGTTTCTAGCAAAACTTCTTCTTGGTGTAAGTTTTATGCCTTACTGAAAAAATCTAAGAAAAACATATGTTGCCAAAGTTGTTATTGTTGTTTATGAGGTACAAAATTTTAACGCAAATATGAACTAGTTATAACGCCTACAACTAGGCGAAACCGTGGAAATGACTCGCCACTTTCCTCGTAACAGTTTTCCTCTTTAGCGAGGTACAGACGCCAGCACATCAAGCTACCCAAAACTGTCAAATCCCAATCAACCTTGAACCTTAATGCTTTAACGATAAAGTTGAAAATCTATTAAAGAAATCTGACAGATTGTAGTAGCTTGATGTGCTGGCGTCTGTACCAATTATTTGATTTGTCTAGTAAGAAATAGTACCAAATAAGTACCAAAACTTGGTATTGCTCAAATTTCCAAAATCTCTCTTGGTCCAGTCATCCTGACGCAATTTATGCCCCACTCCTGCGTCAAAAAGGTCCATTTCAGCATTAATGCCAGACAGATGATGCCTGACGCTGTTTTTCTCAATAAACGTCTCATAAGACATCAATCAATCAATCAACTCAGCCTATTGCAGCGCACTGCTGGACACAGGACTCTCCCAGGCTGCGCCACAACACCCTGTCCTCCGCCTTCCGCATCCATTCCGTCCCAGCAACCTTCTTTAGCTGGGGGGCGTCCCACACTACGCTTGTCGATACGCGGTCTCCACTCCAGGACTCATCTGCTCCACCGGCCATCGGTCCTTCGACAAACATGGCCAGCCCACAGCCACTTCAGTTTGCTTACTCTGCGCGCTATGTCGGTAACTCCGGTTCTTTTCCGGATAATTTCATTCCTGATTTTATCCTTCAAAGAGACTTCGAGCATAGCTCGCTCCATAGCGCGCTGAGCGACCTTGAATTTGTGGACCAGCCCGACCGTCAGTGTCCACATTTCGGCGCCATATGTCATGACGGGGAGTACCTCATAAGACATGGTGTACTGAAACTTTAATCTTTTAGTCTACATTTTATTCGAAAACGAATCAAAGTTCTGAAATTAGATTCCACAAAAACTTTCATACAATTGTTTACGGCACCCGCGGGCTATGTGGCAACCCTGTAAACTGATAAGACAGATATTAATATCTTTGTCTCTCTTGTTTTTTGTTGTAGTTTTATTTACTATATTCAATGCTTTATGTAATCTGTGGCAGGTTAGAGTGGAATGACATACATATGTGCCAATTATTGTAACATAATTATAACTATGTACATAAATACCACGGAGTGCAAAGTTCGACGGCTGCGGTAAACCTTGCTGCGTTGCCGTCACCACATGACGCTGGCAGAATGTCGACACGGGTCAGTTGCCAAAGAAGAAAAAAAAAATATGTGCCAGTTTAAAAGTGTGGAAGTGCTTTTGAATTTATATGCATTATCACTGAAGAATTTTACAAATTTCATTTCAAACCAGAACCAGAACGTAAATCGAACGCAGTAGGCAGTCTTCAGTCAGGCAATCTTTTTACAAGCTTTTATTTAGTTTCACCTGTCCTGATGTGTGTCTGTAATCAAATCTTGCAAGTTGAATTTGATCCACTTTCCGGTTACTGATTGAGCTGAAATTTTGCATGTATGTGTAAATCGGACGACAATGCAAAATTATTATGACATGGAACTGATCTGATGATGGAACCGAAAAGTAGCCATAGGAACTCGATAGTTCAACGACACAACCCTATCGAGTTTGAACTCGTTTGATCCACCTTGACGAGTACTTTGGTGCTAGATGATAACCAGGGACTGATGATGGAGCTGGAAGATGGGCATAGGAACTCGGTAATTAAACGACACAACCCCATCGAGTTTGGTCTCTTATGATTCGTCTTGACGAGTACTTTGGTGCTAGACGGTAACCAGGGTCTGATGATGTACAGATAGCTTAAGTGCAGTAAACGTGTGTAACGGACAAACACTTATACGCGCTACGAACTACGCCGTAGTCAATCTCGCATCAAAAATACTAAAAAATTAAATAAAATTAAAAGAAAAAAAAACATTTTAAAAACAAGCTTTATTACTTGTTAATACAAAGAACTGAAAACTTAAAAATAATTTAAAACTGACAAGAAATAAATAAAAGCGTGTTACATTTTGATGGAACATTAAAGAATATTTAGCATATTACACCTTCATTATTTTTCTTTTGCAATCACAATGTAACACGCTTTTATTTTTTTATTATGAGGTTTAAATTATTTTTAAGTTTTCAGTTCTTTTTATTAACAAGTAATAAAAGCTTGTTTTTTCTTTTAATTTTTTAGGAAAGCAACAATGGGGATTATTCCAGGTACCTACGGTTAACTACATGCCTTTACGCAATAACAAGCAGTCATCTCTTTATTTACATAGCTACAAGTACAGAGCAACATAAATTATAATATGAAATAATGTATTTACATTAGAATGAATGTGTTCATCATGTAATTGGATAAAATGGCCCCGAGGGTGTCGACGTTATTCGTAAAGTGCTGCCCCACAGAGAGGATGGGGGATAAACTGGTCAGATAATAATGGACTGGAAGGTCCGTCCAGTCCAGTGTACACTCACAAGCATACATACAGGGTGGCAGGGACATTGCAAACTGTAACCATGAATTCAGCACATGATTTTGAGCGTAGAAATTTTTCGTCGGTTATCAAAGAAAAAATCTGCTGTTTCATAGATAAGTGCAAAACCTACGCAGTCAAAATGTATGGAACAGTTAATCTTCTTTTTCACAGGTTATAAAAAAGCAGCTGTTGCATAGAAAATAATTGCAAAACGTACGCAGTCAAAATGTATGAAACAGCATTTTTTTTTTAATAACCGAATAAACTATGTACTGAATAAATTATGTACTGAATCCATGGTAACTGGTTGCGCGTCGATATCCCTTTCACCCTGTATAGTTAGATTATGAGAAAACATGTTGTAAAAGTCAACAAGATTGATAACAGCCAGCATATAATTTGAGATACACAAACTGCGCAGGAAGGACACTGTATTTTACGAGTAATTTAACTGCGTAGGTATGGAATTTGGCACCTTATTTTATTTCCTCGTTAACTATTGTCATTGCTTCTTAATAATAAAAAATACAGGCTGTTTCTGATTTTAATTTCTTAAATTATGTTTTCTGCTATTCGATAACCCTGCAAGGAATTTCATATAGATTTTTTATTGATAAGATACCTATTTTTATCTTGTGAAAGTCAAGTCAAGTTACATGTACATGTATTGGGTACCATACTAACTTTTAATAGCAAAGGAAGTAACAAAAATATTATCTTAATATAATGTCCAATATTTTGTTTTTCCACGGCACCACGGCAATCGACATATACCGAAGAATTGCCAAATTTAAGTGGCAGTGCAATGCACAGGGCATATTGCTCGCAAAACAGATGGCCGATGGGGCTAAAAGGTTCCGGAGCGTCGACTGCGTACCGGAAGACGTAGCGTTGGAAGCTCTCCCTAAAGTGGACCGATGACCTTGTGAAGGCCGTAAGAATCCGCTGGATGTGGGAAGTACATAACCGGTCGAAGTAGTGGTGATTGAGGGAGGCCTATGTCCAGCAGTGGACGTCGTTTTGCTGAAATGATGGCGATACTATACGAACTTGGACACACGAATTACAAAACTCCTGTATAGTTTATTGTTTCAGAAGCTGTAGAACATAACAATAGTCTATTTAGTCAAAAACCTTCAAAACATACGGCGTTTGCAATTAACTGTGACATTTATACATAGATTAATGTTTCAACGTTACCGGTATACATTAAATGTGCTATTATATCTAAATATAACGGTATTTTCCAAGGTCACTGTGTTGACTGAAAGTGGCACCGGTAACTAAAAAGTTGTGTAGAAATCAGCTGTCATGGTATGGACATGTGATACGGAGGAAAATATCGTGAGGAGAGTGTTGAGTTTGAATGTCGATGGCTATAAGAATAGGGGAAGACCAAAGAAATGATGGATGGACTCTGTGAATGATGATATGGTTAAAAAGGGAGTGACTACCGAGATGACAACTAATAGAGAAGTATGGAAGAAAAATACATGTTGCACCGATCAACCCCAAATAAATTGGGATATGGGCGGGAGAATGATGAAGTGCCATTGGTACTCGTATAAGAGGAAGGAAACGCATATGAAACGCATATAAAAGAATGATGAATGTAAATGTTCATGGATGGAGAAGGAGAGTAAGGCCAAAGAAAAAGAAGGAGAATGGAAGAAGAAAACGAGTTGCGCCGCCCCCAAGTAACATGGGACAAGGGCTGGAAGATGATGACTATACAGACCAACCAACCCAACCTGTTACCGTAACAGGCTGTGCGTCGATTTCCCTGTCATACTGTAGGTATTGACCAATAGGACTCATAAAAATCATCACATAATATGTACATGTGCCCAAAAGGCTGGCAGCATTGCCACGTTGTATGGCGATGCTAATTCTTTGGCCAAGACTGTGATCTGTGACGTCTGAGTTTGTTTCGGCCTTTCTTCTCAACTAGTCAGATAGGAAACGCCGACCTCATCTAGTTTTAAAATATGATTGACGTGTCAAAGTGTTTGTACAAACCTACTTACAAAATAAAATCATTTATCATTTAAGAAACAGGCCAGCCCTCTCGTCACGTGAAGAGTCGACTAACCGCATGGCGATATCTCGAAAAACCAAGTGGGCATTGTGTTTATTATTATTTTAAAGTTCTTTTAAAATGTAAATCTTATGTTATGAATAAATAAACTCACATAACGAAATACTCTCATTTATATTACATAGGTTTTTCGCATGACACAACATCAATATCGAACAGAGTGTAGAAAATATATTATAATAGTCATGTGCGCCATATTATGTATCTTTACATAATCTTACGACCCATTTTATAAAAAGACACAGAAACATTGTTGCTTATAAAAAATTACGACACAATGTCAGACAAAGAAATCAATAGATTACTACCTGCCTACCTATTTACATTTATATCGTACCTACGCAAAATATGCGCTTGCATGTGCAAATATGGAGTTGCGGACACCAGCCCGTTATAATGTACTACAGTCCGGCCGTCGGCATTAAGACAATGCGTTCTTAAGAAGTGGTAGTGCGAAAATTCCAGTCACTAATAAAGTTCAAATTCGCCAAACACCTATTCATTTGTATGAAGCTGAGATATGCCAAGAACGCAATCTCTCGTCGGCCGCACTGTATACTCATCATCAGCATCTAGCATTTTCCCATGTTGAGGTGGCCTGAACCGGATGCAGCTGAATACCAGTATTTTACATGGAGTGACTGCCTATCTGACTTCCACAACCCAGTTACTGGGTAACACGATATAACGACTATATACTACTCTGTTCAAAAGAAAAGGTGAATTTTGAATTTTTTTGAAAAGTGTTTGTTTATTTATCAATATCCATTTTTTCCCCTTCAAAGTAATCCCCCTCAGATATCATGCACTTATGCCAGAGCTTCTTCCAATCCTTGAAGTACTTCTGATATGCACTTTTCGGTATGGCCATCAGCTCGTTCTTCGATTCTGACTTTATCTCATCAATTGTCGCAAAACGCTTTCTTTTCATTGGTCTCTTCAGTTTTGGGAATAGGAAAAAGTGGCAGGGAGCCAAATCTGGTGAATACGGTGGTTGAGGCATAATTACGGTGTTGTTTTTGGCCAAAAAATCACGAACAAGCATTGATGTGTGAGCTGGTGCATTATCGTGATGCAGAATCCATGATTTGTTTTTCCACAATTCCGATCGTTTGAGCCGTATTGCTTCACGCAAACGTTATATAACTTCCTTGTAGTATTCCTTATTAACCGTACGACCTGTTGGCAAGAACTCATGATGCACCACGCCATTGTAATCGAAGAAAACAGTGAGCAAAACCTTCACATTTGATCGAACTTGGCGTGCTTTTTTCGGTCTTGGCTCATCTGGCCGCTTCCATTGGGATGATCGGGCCTTGTTTTCGACGTCATAACCAATACCCACGTTTTGTCACCGGTTATGACCCTTTTAAGAAAACCTGGATCGTCGTTGACGTCATTCAACAACTCCTGAGCGATACTGATGCGACGTTGCTTTTGCTCAAAATTTAGCAATTTGGGAACAAACTTCGCTGCCACACGTTTCATGCCCAAAACATTCGAGAAAATTGCATGGCATGAGCCGATTGATATGCCAACATCCTCTGCAACTTTCCTAATAGTAATTCGACGATTTTCCAAAACAATTTTTTTCACTGTTTCGTTGTTTTCTTCGCTTTTTGACGTGGTTGCAACTCCAGGACGCTCATCGTCATCAACATCTTCTCGGCCTTCTGTAAAGCACTTGTACCACTTATAAACACTTTTTTGAGACAAAGTGGACTCGCCGAATGCCACAGTCAACATTTCAAGTGCCTTGGAGCACTTAATTCCATTTTTAACGCAAAATTTAATACATATTCTTTGATGCATTTTTTTCAAAAATCAAAAATCGAAGTACACACAATAACGTGACTAAAGTTTGTCAACAAAAAACTACTAATCCAAATTGGCCGATAATGCCAACATATGATAAACATATGTGTACCAGCATAACAAAAAAAAAAAAACGATAATCGAATGTACATAGCCCGCGAAAATTCAAAATTCACCTTTTCTTTTGAACAGACCTCGTATACTATCCTACAAATAAACCTATAAGTATTGAATGTAAGTACTTACGTGTGAGGACTGTATTAAACCTAAAGTTGTTTAGTATAATGTACCAGGACCACAGAATCTATAGGGTATTAGTGATATGACAAAGTTCATGGTCATAGTAGATAATGTACCACTATCAGACTATTAAGTCAGGTGTAATAAATGATGAGTGTATGATAAATGACATTTGATAACTAATGACTACCTAGTGTTGGGGTTATTGGTCTCCAAATCAAACAAAGAAAATTATATATGGTGGCAGGGACTCAGCGCATGATTCTGAAGCCCCCTCATGGTTGAAATTTACGTCAATTATACAAAAAAAAAAAATTGCTTTACCATTCGTTTTTACCGTGTATGTGACCACTTTTCTATGATACATCAGGTTTTTTTTGACAACCTAAGGCACTTCTTTCCTAGGGGGGTTCAGAATCATGCACTGAATTCATGATAACAGATTGTTTGTGCGTCAAAGTCCCTGCCACCCTGTATAGAAAATAAGTCATGATAACACATACAAAAATGGCATATTTTACTCTGTTTTTTTTATTCGAAGACTAGGACTTTCTGCCAGGGTAGCGGGATTGTCCGAAAGGGTTACCGCTGCCCTGGAACATAAAGGGCTAAGGAAGGAACACGGGTGGGTTTTAGTCAGTAAGAGTCTGACACTCCCTTCTGCTCCACCCAGAGCGGGAGGGGTCATTTGATGATTTCCCATCCTCAAAAAAAAAAAAAAAAGACTAGGACTTTACACAACACACAAACGCTGACAGCGGGGTGTAAAGGCAAGGCTACAAACTATAATAAGCAGTGGTCGGAGTAGGTAGAGCTGTTTGGGGTGAATGACCGCAAACATTGATGTTAATACGCCTCTGAAATCCCGGGATTTTGAAATTGTCGATTGATTTAAGTGAGTTAATATGGGTAAGTGGGCAATTATGAGCAGATAGTAGGTGAGCACCTAAACAGTATATACTTACTTATATACACATACCGGGATCCTGGAATGTTGCAATTTACTATAGTAAACTAATAAAAGTGGATTATCCATTTAAATATAACGTTCCAATTAAGCACTGACAAAAGAAACTACTTAAATAGTTGTTTTTTTAATTTCGAGAATTCCCGGGATTTTCGAAATACTTGGCATATCTATGTTATGTCCGCATGTAGCAAATAACAAAAATGCCTCTACCTACTCCTATAAAAACTACTTAAACAATGTTTTTTTAATTCCGAGAATTCCCGGGATTCCGGAAAATATTTGGCATAATATTATCCATGTTATGTCCGCATGTCGCAAGTAGCAAAAACAGCTCTACCTACTCCGACCACTGATAATAAGGGGTGACACACACTTACCACGTTTAGCTTCACCAGATGCAAGCAGCAAAAAGAAGTTATGTTATTTACAGAAGAGCTAGAAGCCACGCTAGTGCTTATTATAAAAAAATTGCTATTGATTGAAGATGAGAGCAGATATTTTTTATCGAGAAAACGGTATTGGTAAGTTTGTAAGTCATAAAAACTTAGGCACTAATAAAATTATACTACTATTCGGCGTCTGCACCTTAGTTTCCAATAATGTAAATAAACATGTGTATTTGGAAAAGTAACTTTAAAAACTACACATAAGGTTCAGTTTACGCTGCAGTTTCAACAAAATATATGACGTTTTCAATAGTTATAATCATTCTAAAATCCACTTAAATTACACTTGAATAAAATTGAAGATTGCTTATGTCTCAATAACATAAATTGGAAACAAAATTTGAATATACGAGTACTTTCTACATATTTTTATTTTACCTAGGATCTCGAAGTTTTTGAGTGAAACTATATTAATGTTTATTGTACGTGAACCTTTATTTGCAATCCCCATGGAAACCCTCGTCTGGGGACAAATAAGGGTTATGTTATGACGGACTCCGATTGTGTAAACTCCCTCGGTTCCTCTACTACCAAGAGTAGGCCGAAAGCCTTGTACATTGTTGTAATATGACATCATCATCATCTGCCTAGCCTTTTCCCAACTATGTTGGGGTCGGCTTCCAGTCTAACCGGATGCAGCTGAATACCAGTATTTTACATGGAGCGACTGCCTATCTGACCTCCACAACCCAGTTACTGGGTAATACGATACCCCTTGGTAAGACTGATTGTCAGACTTTCGGGCTTCTGACTACCCGTAACGACTGTCAAAGACCCACGAATGAAAGCTGGGACCAACGGCTTAACGTGCTTTCCGAGGCACGGAGGGGTCTCGGTATGTAAAGATGGTCACCCATCCAGACCAACCGCGGCAAGCGTAGCTTAACCTGACTGATCGACCTGTGCGGCTGTTATTATTTAGCCACGGGCCCCTCTTTTTTGTATTATGCTATAGCTAATAATTATGTATAGCTATAACTGTTCATTTATAACGGGCACATGGTTTCGGCCCAAAAATCTACAATTAAAACGGCCTACAGTTCCAGAAATGGAACAAAAATATTTCAGGTAACAGTTGCATAGAAGTACAAGGCTTAATGGCCTGTATGCACGCTACGGTTTCTTTACGGTACGGCGTATAAACCGCGCCGTAGAAAAAACGTCTCTGTCAACAAGCTTCCATAGTGACCTACCTGACATATGGCAATTAATTTAATTAAATGTTCTGTGTTTTGTAATGTTAATTACTATTGTATACATTCAAGTATTTTCTAACTGAACAGACAGCTATGCTGCTTGGGAGTTTGTTGCGCCACTTCTTCTTCCCAGCGAAAGCACTAGGAAGTGGTGAAGGGCGGGCGTTTTGGGGGACTGTCTTTTGTCATTTTGACGTTCAATTTTTGTTCGTTTTGACGTTCATTCTCAGCCTAATTTGAGTAAATGACTTTTCATTTTGGATTTTGATCCATACAACACTGACGACCGTACCTACATACGCGAATAAACCGTGGTTTTTCTTTGCAACAAAAACGTGTGTACAAAGGACCTTACAGTATTAAGGAAATATTATTGTAACTTGTCCGTCCAATATCAGGGTCAGCCTGTATAATATACTGACCTAAGCTGAGTATTATATTCGATACGAGAAGGTCACTGACCATCGTGACCTACCTTACTAATAAACTAGGTTTACTTAAATTCCAGCCGAACTTAATTTACTTATTTATCAAAATTAATGACGTAAATTTTACAAGGCATTTCTTTTTGTTTGGTAACAGCTTTTTATAATAGACAAAATACAGGAATAAGTTGTTGGTATGAATATGCATGAAAAAAAGTATTAATAAACACCAAATACACAATAAAAAATCACCAAATAGTACATTTATATAATAGAATTAGTACAGTTTTTTTATAGTTTATTAAAAAGAACCAGGTTTTTAATAAATTAATTACAATCTAGCTTAAAAGAATAACCATAAAATAAACCTTTCCTTCCCGTTTATAGTTCATCATCATGACGATGACAACGAACCATAAACCTTCAACCTACACTCTACAACTACACCATCTTTCAAAAAAGACGATTTGTTTACTCACTTTTTGACAATTCAAAACTGCCTGAAATGGTTTAATTGAAATAAATGATTTGAGTTTGAGTTTTACATTATGACATACATAAACCATTTTTTTTTTCTTAAATTTAAATGTTGTTTTATACGTATTTAATTATCATTTTATGTATCTACTACGTTTTAAATCCCCTAATATTCAATTTTGAGGAATAAAATGGTTATGCCTTCAAAGCAAGAGTGAATATGGCCTTTTTGGTGCAGCCGTGAGGCACACTTACCTGCTAATTTCTTACATCGGTCTTTATATTTTCTATTTTTTTATTTTATTTGTTGCTATCTGATGTCTATGTATCTGGTGTATTATGTGTCGTTTAGTCTGTGCTATATAAATGTTTTTTCTTTTCTTCTTTTTAATAGATATCTTCTGGGTTTACTCGTTCCAGGAGAGACCTCATCCATCGCTTTCCTCCAGGCGAGATCGATGTCAAGAGCTGACCCGATTCACAATAAAAAAAGGAATATACCTCTAAGTTAATCAACTCTCATATTTTATTAACTGAACCACAATATGATGAGTCGTTATACACAAAAAAAAACCTATATAAAAAATCCTTTGCTTGGTAAAGACAGAATTTCTTAGAATCCGATTTCATTGGCTATTCAATTAGATGGTTGGTTCTCCGAATCTAATTACATTTTGTAAATACAAGCAAATTAATGTGGCCTGTTTGAGATTGAAAATCGAACTTATTTGCAAATACTTGTTAAGGTTAATGCTATTTGAATGGGTTTTAGATTTTGTGTGTCTTAATTATTTAAAGAAGAGCAGTGGCGGCCCAGACCGCATCTTACGAGTTGTTACGAGGTTCAAACCCAGACATTCGAAGACATGTGTTCGGAGACACCAGTAATGTTCCTAGAAACTAGCGCTTCTGGGATATTCCTGGGACACAGGCCTCCTCTCTGTGAGGAAGTGTTCCGTAATCCACACGCGGGACCAGTGTGGGTTGGTAGATGTCACATGTCTTCGAATTTTTGATTCTAGGACATACTGGTTTCCTCACGATGTTTCCCTTCACCGTTCAGAGCACAGTGGTGACAAAATAATGTACACTAAGTAAAGCGCCGTCTGGGTTCGAACCTACGACCTACACACGTAAGTCGCAGCCATTTCCAATACCACTGCTCACTCGCTACTCTGCTACATGAGTGTGCCTTTCACAAAATGATCACATATATTTGCCGTCATATACTAATGGACGAATCATGATATCCGATATTATTGCTGAGTATATTGTCCATAGTAAGAGATTAATGTTCGTGGCTGTACTCCATTATACACCCGACGTAAACAAACGAAGTACCTAACAGACAGACTCGTAGTAATTAGCGAGACATTTAGAATTTCGTTAATTAGAAATATCGCTAATTCTCTGTTCTATCTTTGTTTTGTTAGCTGATATCAATTTCAATTACCTATCTACCAAGATACAATTTCAGCAATAAATAATTGAATTAAGCAGCCATTTTGTTTTAACGATTTTCTCGTTGAAGAAACGTACAAAAACGTGGAGCAGTTGTAGGTCGTAAGTTCGAACCCAGACGGCGCTTTATTTTGTATAAATTATCTCCTCAAAGCGGTGAAGGAAAACATCGTGAGGAAACCGTCATGTCTTAGAACCAAAAATTCGAAGACATCTACCAACCCGCACTGGACCCGCGTGATAGATTATGGCCCACTCCCTCTCACCAAGTGGAGGCCTGTGTCCCAGCAGTGGGAATGTTATAGACTGACTATGCTATGTATGAACGTACAAAAGATTCGTGGTCCCGTGTAAGTAAAAGAGATCATAATATTAAAAAGTGATCGCTGACTGTTCAGCAGGTATTCGTTTGTTGCAGCGACAAGAACTATCAAAAATAGTACTCGCTCAAGTATGTTCGCTTGGTGAGCAGAACACTCGCTGAGAGACTCACGTTTAGTGCAGACGCAGCACATCAAGCTACTACAATCTGTCAAATTTCTTTAATAGATTTTCAACTTTATCGCTAAAGCTTTAAGGTTCAAGGTTCATTGGGAAAATTTGACAGTTACGGGTAGCTTGATGTGCTGGCGTCTGTACATACGCATACCAGCAAGTAATCGCTCGTGGCCGTCGCGCACTCGCTGCTCGTTAAGATATTTAAATAATAATTTGAAAACAAATCTGCTCTCATCCACGTCATACTAAGTAAAGCTTATATATAACCAGCCAGCTACATAAATGAAAATGATTAAATTAATAAAAACTTCTTTTTCCTCACAAAAACCTGTCATGATAAATCATGATTACTAATACCTATTCTACTTTTAACTATAAATAAATCCTATTTCGTTAAAGACCTATTTGGTAAAGTATTAAGTCAGAGCTCAAAAAAAATAATAATAGGAACATACAAATTCGATATTGAATAAAGTTCCTTCGATAAAAAATATTGAGTTAAATAGTGTTGTGTTTGTTACTGCAACCACATGCATAATACAGTTTCTAACACAATGCGAAGAATTTTTAAGGAAATTCGTAATCCATCGCTTTGTATGTTCGAAAATTGCGTCTGCTCGACAACGTAAACAACGCAATGAATATTGTTGAAATGTCAAAATGCATCAAAATTGGGCCTTTGAGTGTCTTACGTAGTTATTTTACCCCGCTGGTTTAATTTTTAATAAAGAAAACTATAGTTATTATGATGCTTTTCAGACGGATCAAAAGCCTGAAGGCCAAATCCCGTAATCAAAAACGGTCAAAATCTAGTCGCAATCTCATCTCAGCGACAATCAATGTCAAAAACTTGTCAAAAATGTAGGGAAATTACAAGTATTTTTAACAGATTAAGACTGAGATCAGAATGCAACGTTCTCAAAAATTACGAGAATTGCCCCTCAAATCTACATGGTCTTCATATGATCTGACCAAGATTATGCCTAGACTTTAAAAGAGACTGTGACCTCTGAGTTTGTTCCCGCCTTTCTTCTCAGACTAGTCAGATAGGAAACGCCGACCTCATCTAGTTTTAAAATACAATTGACGTGTAAAAGTGTTTGTACAAACCTATTTGCAAAATAAAATCATTTAGATTTACGCGAGAAACAAAGAAACATCGACGTCATTTCATTGCAGAGAATAAGTGCTTTCAATCTAATTAACTGAATACCCGGTAAGTCGGTATTCATTCCATTGAAAGGCAGTCTTACTCATTTCCATGACTAGGAAACGCTGTTAATTAGCAAAGAGCATAAAGGATGATTTCCACTAAACGGCTCGTATTGCATCGGATCGGAAAGGATACGACCGGATGCGGCAACAGCCGATCGCATCCGGCAGGATGTCGACGCATACGATCGGCTCCGTGCCGTCGCTTGCGAACGTATCTATTTCTGCAATTAGTCAAATAGTTTCTTACCTACCGTGTTGACGTGTTCTAATGCAGAAAGGATTCGATCGGATACGACGACAGGCGAACGTGCGTCGCTGTATACTTTCAGCTACGATCGCGTATCGCGGAAGACACCCGCGGTCAAGCTGCTGTGCGCGGCTTGGTAATATAGACTTTAAATACTATATACGGTCACCAAAGGAGATAAGTAACCATGATCGTTGGATACAGTTGAAGTTTAGTAAGAAACAGATGGATGTTTTCGAATAAAATTTAATTTTTTAATTTAGTAGAAAACAAAAAGTTCATTTATCTAAATTAAATTTCATTCAATAACAATATCGCTTACTTATAGATTGTAAAATCCGTTCCGATCCGCTGCGATGCGAACCGTTTGGTGGAAATCATCTTTTAAAATTCCGTCAATGCGACTAACTAAACCAGTGCCAGTGATAATCTTACTTGCAACGAACAACTCGTTTAGTTGTGTAAATAACAGTAGAAATTATATTTATTTTATAAACCGACTGACTTGTTGGTCTGGTGGTCGCAAGCGCTACTGCTGAGCATAAGGTCCTGGGGTCGGTTCCCGGGTCGGGTAAAGGATACTCGGATATTGTGTCTGCTATTCAATCTCTTTCACAATCCTAAAACACCATCCTACCTGCGGGAGCGTTTTTCCTACGCCCGTCCTTCAGATGCACCTTGCAGGTCGCATCTTAAAAACATTTTTAAGTCCTCTCCCCATTCCACCGACTTCTGCTCCTACTCCTTCACAGTGCACGCGGTGCGATTGTGGAATTCACTACCGCCTGATATTAGGGACTGCCAAACTATTGCAGTTTTCAAAAGAAGAGTGAAAGAACACTATCTGTCCACTTCATCATAGTTGTGTATGTATTTTTTTTTTTTTTTGAGTATGATGTTATTACCATTCTAGTAATATTTCTTTTAGAAGTATTTATGTATGTTTATTTGTATGTATGTTAGTATATTCTCGTAATTTTTGTCTAGTTTTTAAGTGATTTGTTTTTTGATTCTATGTATTATTTTTTGTATCCTTTGCTCTATCACACGCTGTCTACATCTCTGTATCTATTGTCCTATCTCAGGTATGCTGGATGAGATTTTTTATGAAATAAGCATCACCTTTGTACCTATTTTTTCTGTTCTGTTTTTCAATGTCTGTTTATATATGTCTGTACATAAATGGTAAAACAAATAAATAAAGTGTTATTAGGTTTTTCCATCGTAATTTATCAATAGAAGCCCAGAGACTGGCTTTGCAACATTAAAAACAACAGAAAAAAAAGCCACAAAGGACAAAAAGCTCTATCTTAGCATAATGCTGCGATATTTAAGAAAATAAATACCGCAGCGCTGGTAATCTGGTGAATACCAATATAAGAGTGATAATGAACAATCGACGAAAACTGTACGCACCCATAGAAAATTTACAAAGTAATTTATTTAAAACAAATTGACATTTTCGTGAACCCATTCTTATAAAAAGGTCGCGAACGATTCTCTTGTAAATGGATAAAGAAATAAGTAATAGATTTAAAAGTTTCCTCCAAAATGGCTGATTTGGGTCGCAGTAAACTTAATTTACGCAAGAGTTTATTGTTTCTTTATTTTTTCTTGTTTTATTATGACTAGCGGGTTTTTAGTAGTCGCAAAACCGTGCAGAGTAGGTGTGGGTCGCTAGTCCTACTAATATTATAAACGTGAAAGTTTGTATGGATGGATGGATGTTTGTTACTCTTTCACGCAAAAACTACTGAACGGATTTGGATGAAATTTGGCACACAGATAGTTTATAACCAGGATTAACACATAGAATACTTTTTATCCCGATATTCTTACGGGGTCGAAACTTATGCGGGTGAAACCGCGGGGCGCAGCTAGTATTAAATATATACAATAACATATTTCTTATCGGGAAATCTAGAATGTGAAGGCTAGGTATGGCGACTTGTGGTCTTGTTCTGACAAGTCAAAAAATAATTGTCAAATCGAGACCATCGGCAATGTTACCGATGGACTCGATTTGACAATTAATTTACTATACGTACTTGTTGCATTTAAGCTCGCATACACTGAGGGGAATATTGCACGGGATGCGGAATGCGACTGCACTCGTCGCTTGTTTTAATGGTTAAGGCGGATATCACATCTCCGCTGCGAAACCATAGGAGCGAAACCGCAGTAGTTCCGCAATGAATTGTCTGTTGGACGACGAATGAAACAGAAGCGAAACTGCTTGTTCTAACGCAAATTATGATTCTATCTCTTTCCCGAGCGATTTCGCCAATCTGCTCGGAAGCCAGTTACAACTCCGCGCTCAGCCTGCTATTTTTTTGCGGTGCCGCGTTTGTTGTTTTTGTGCAGCAGTTGACAATTTTATAAAGCGAAACTTTACCAAACTTTAACAAATTGATGGAGATTTACGGAAAAACTAATATAAGAGGTCCGATGTAGGTAGTGGGATCGTCCGAAAGGGTTACCGCTGCCCTGGAACATAAAGGGCTAAGGAAGGAACACGGCTGGGTTTTAGTCAGTAAGAGTCTGACACTCCCTTCCGCTCCACCCAGAGCGGGAGAGGTCATTTGAAGATTTTCAATCCTCAAAAAAAAAAAGAGGTCCGATGTAGACCTGTATTTACTAAGTCGAAAACGGCGACATTTTGCGCCTCTACTCGAATCGCGACATAATGTAGTAATGTTTCTTAGCGAAATTGCTATAAGGGAGTGCTATAAGGCCCTAAACGATAATGAGCCTTAAACTATCCCGTAACCGCAACCACACCATGAAATTAATTAACGCAAACGATTATAATAATTATTACCAATATGCTGCGGTTACCCTGTACAGTCACGAGCAAAAGTATAGGTACACTCGGCTTTATTCAAAAGCGATTTACTCCTTTGTTTTTTAATAAAATTGTATGTTGTTACGCACATAGCATTTTCGAACCCATAGGTTTATTTAATGTGTCGTATTGCAACGTTGCATTCGTTATTTCACGAAAAAATCGCAATCAAAAGTTGCCAAGTGTTGACATATTGGTGCTCATGACTGTACCTACGCAATTTGAAGGTCTTGAAATAACAATTACGTGCTAATCACTCAATTAGTCGAAGAGCGCCGATGGTAACCGAAGCTGACCGAAGGTATGTCGAGTCATTACGAAACACGGAAAATCGAGACGGACCTATGTCTTTAGGGCTCTTAGATAATATTGTGATTAATTGGAGAGGTGGGGTGGATGGGCTTTATTAGAAGGCTTAAAGTCACCCAAAGGGCAATGGAGAGGGCTATGCTTGGAGTTTTCCTGCGTGATCGAATCAGAAATTAAGAGATTCGCAAGAGTACCAAGGTAACCGACATAGCCCGAAGAATTGCCAAACTTAAGTGACAGTGGGCAGGGCACATTACTCGCAGAACAGATGGCCGATGGCGCCGAAAGGTTCTGGAGTGGCGACCGCGTACCGGAACACGTAGCGTTGGAAGGCCGCAGGAACCCGTTGGATGCGAGAAGCACAGAACCGGTTGAAGTGTAGGTGCTTGGGCGAGGCCAATGTCCAGCAGTGGACGTCTTTCGGCAGAAATTAATGATGAGTTGTTGAGGTTGTTTATAAGTTATCGCATACATATTAGTGGTCAGGTTCAAGGTCGCTCAGCGAGTTATGGAACGGACTATGCTTGAAGTCTCTCTGAAGGATCGAATCCGTAACGAAGTGATCCGACATAGAACTAAAGTTGTCGACATAGCTCGCAGAATAAGCGACCTGAAGTAGCATTGGGCCGGCCATATTAGCCGTAGCACCGATGACAGGGTAGACGTGTTCTTGAGTGGAGACGTAAGGTAGAGGACGTCCTCAGGCTAGGACGACGATCTCCGCAGGGTGGCTGGTAGCAGCTAGATGAAAGTTGCCGAAAATCGAGTTGAATGGCGTGCAATAGGAGAGGCCTGTGACCAGCTGTGGACTGCTGTAGGAATGATTATGAAAGCCACCTACGGACATCTACAATATTCAGGGGTATGGTATTTTGTCGTTTTCAGATATTTTTTATGCCACTCCCAATTTATTAAGTACCCTTTATATGGCATCCAAGATGGTCTACCCAGCATTTCGTCGGAAACATCTTAAGAAAACGTACCAAAAACATTTATTTACTCACTAAAACATGAACGAACATCCTAAAGAAACTGTATTCTGACCGCACTTAACCCAAAAACCTTACGAACCAAACATAGGTGCTGCCAACATCATAAATTTTTCAACAGAAAACGGCTTAATGGTGGCACTTCGCCGAAAACCAGTTACCAAACACTTATAGTTGATAAAAGGGAGATAAAATCAGTTATTTGGACTATTTAGAACCTCTTACGGCTTTTGTGTTGTGCAAAGGCTGTATAAGGTCTGAAAGTGTTGATTATTTGTGTCTATTTTCATTTAGTGAAAGGAAAACTAAAATGGCCGGCGGGGACTATCGATTTGACGGATTAGATTAGACTCTGTTTGTTGGAAGTGTTCGAGTGGTTATTGATAATGATAAAGTTAAAATAAACTGCTTGTGGTTCTGAGTAAATTTGGGCAAAAATTTTGTTTGTAAACGGAGTTTGCGGTGAGATTATGGACTACATCATCTAAACTATCTGTGAGGAGTATTGTCCAAAATTTTACTGAAATCTGTTACTGAAAGTTTTACTTGATATCTCGACATGAAATCAACTTGGGTATAAGATTTATTATTACAGCCTACGAAACATTAACCAACCAGAAAAAGCTCCACCCCACATTTTCTAGTCACATGCTTCCAAATCATCATCTGCCGAGCCTTTTCCCAGCTATGTATGTTGGGGTCGGCTTCCAGTCTAACCGGATGCAGCTGAATACCAGTTTTTTACATGAAGCGACTGCCTATCGGACCTTCACAACCCAGTTACTGGCTAATACGATAGTCGATACGCCTTGGTAAGACTGGTTGTCAGACTTTTGGGCTTCTGACGACCCGTAAGACTGCCAAAGATCCACGATTGATTGCCGGGACAGAAGGGTCTTGATATATAAAGATGGTCACCCATCCACGGCCCAACAGCGGCAAGCGTAGCTTAACCTGATCGATTGAACCGCGCGGCTGTTATTACTTAGCCACACGCGCGGCTGTTATGCTTCCAAATATTAATCATAACGACTGGTATTACTTATGAAAATGTATTAATTAATTGAACTAAACAATAACTACATGGTTGGGGATATGACGCGTCGCACGTCACATCTATGACGCGCGGCTTGTGTCTAACAGCTGTCACCGACACCCATAATAACGTTGTAATGACGACACACTATTAAGGACAAACCTGATTTTGACGCGTTTGCTTTATATTTCATAGATTTACCATTGTAAGTCGTTTTTCGTTTAGAACGCTAGAAAACGGGTGGCTGTTTAAGTATATATTTTTTTTTAAATGAAACCTTCTTTAGCGGCTTTGTGCACTTTTGTTGTGATAGGTAAAAAATGTTAAACTCGCGTCAGGACACGTGACCTGATCGAAAAGTCGCAAGATGGAGCTCGCGTCAGGACACGTGACCTGATCGAAAATTCGTAAGACGGAAGGAGAGTAGACCGCATTCCAAAATATCAAAAATGCACAACGTTAATATTCAAGTTTTCCCTTCTGCCGGCACTCCCGGAGTGCTACCCATTGTTTTTATATTTTTTCAATAAGACAGCCTTGGTAACATCAGTGTTGTTTCAATGAGAGATAGATACGGCTATTCAAACCCCCATCTGCCCTTCAAACTAGGAAAATCCTGTATCTTGAAGGGCAGTGTATATTATATTAATTTAATATGTAACAATCACTACAATAGTCGCGAATATGACACGTCGCACGTCACAACTTGGCCTGCTATGCATCTGACAGCTGTCAGCGACACCTACAATATTTCGCTGTAATGACGACACACTAATAAGGCCAACGCTGATTTAGATGTGTTTGATTTATATTTCATGGATAATAAAATTATGACATTGAGTAGAGATAGTGTTTTAGACTTCAGTCTATAAAGAAATATATAATACAAATAATAAATTTTGGTTCAAAACTTTCATACTTTATTTTAGTTCGAGAATCTTGATAATGTTTTAAAACACGGGCAAAAAGGATTAAGTTCAAAAAGAAACAGTTCAGTAAGATTTTTGTCAACGGAAACTGTCTCCTTTTAAGGTTTAATGGATTTACAAAACTCATTCAAGCGAAGAATCGTTGTCTTACTTTTTTGGCTCATTAGGCGACATCTGGGGGGCAATTCTCGTAATTTTAACAACGTTCACAGTCTGATCTCAGTCTCAATCTGTCAAAAATACGTCAAATTTCCCTGCATTTTGACAAGCGTTTGACATTTGTTTGTCGCCGAGATGAGACTGCGACTAGATTTTGAACGTTTTAAATTACGAGAATCTGCCTTTATAAATATGACTACTACATAGATATACTCGTAGCCTAAAAGCATCATAATAACCAGTATTTTTTAATGAACTTTAAAACTTATTTACGCTAAATGACGAGAAAACAAATGATAGATACCATTTTTAAAATAATGTTCATTCTGTAAATAATCCTAAAATTACGCATTAATTCAGCAAAGAGGTTTAAAGAACCTAAAAATAAACATAAAAGTAATACCTACATACATAGAAACTAATATACTAATACTAATGCTTTAAAAAGAAAAGAAGTAGATAAGTATTTAAAAATGTATTACAAACCATTTTTATTTTTGCTACTGTCCCTCTTATCTAAAACAAAATATCAGTTAGTTAACTATTTCATTCTATAGAGATTTATAGTAAAAATATTTTATTTATATCGAATAGGAGACTAGGAATTTGAAATTTTCATGCTAAATGCTGGCTCATGCTTCGGAGTTTGGAAATTCGCACATGCTACTCTTATTTTCAAAGCGATTCCTAGTTTTCATGCTGGCTTAGTAATTTATTATAATTTAGGATTAAAAACTCATAAAGAATTTTTTTCTTTTCTTGTGTATTGGACTGGCACAGTGTTACAAGGAAAAAAAAATTAGACACAAAATCTCGAGAAATTCTGAAAAGGTAAGTAATTAAAAAACTCTCAAACAAATTTTCTGGACCAACAAAACAAAAATTAAAAAGGTAATGGATGATCTCAAAAGTTTGGGGAAACATCTTAAAAATTTGATGTACCAGGGCTGGAGGAACTGTACAAAATAAAAACAGGAGGAAAAGTTCGGGATTGTTCGAGAATGTTTGTTAATGTTCGAAATGTGTGGCTCACCTAAACTAGCGTCGTATGTATTCATGTATTCTGACGTCATAAATTGTGACACTAGAGCTGTCTTTCCCACACCGGCGTCTCCAAGTAACACCACCCTGTATTTTGGTATCTGTAACAAAAAATATGTTAAAATAGACGCATTAGTGGTTGTGAATAATTTATGACACTGGGCAACAAAATTGGGCTGGAATACGAAAACACATTACGAAAATAGACATATTTGAAGACCCTACTTTTGCGATCACATGCCTGTCAAATTGCCTCGCTGTACAGGGAGAAAATGATTTATGTACTTGATTACTCTGCTTTTTCAGGCGCTTTCTCATGTCTAAAGAACGTTCCAGTTTGACCATTCTCGTAAAAGTTATGATTAATTACTAAAAAGTAATAATTAGATTTATACTGTTGGTGTTTGGTCATGTGTGTTATCTAGTACGAATGCAATATACAGGCTGGGAGGGAGATCGAAGCGCAAATTGAAACCATAAATTAAGCACATGACTAAGCGACGAAGCAGCATTTAAGTCGTCGGTTATCAAAAAAGACGGTTGTTTTTGTTGTTTCATAGAAAATTGCAATACCTACTTCAATTTCAACGCAGGAGGGTTCGGAATCGTGTACTGAATCCATGGTTTCAGTTGGTGCGTCGAAGTCCCTGCTATCCTGTATATGTTAGCAATAAGTTAAATGTGACTACTTGCTGCGCCCTAACATAGTCATGAATTCTTTAGTTTAGCCCTACCATCGCCTGTAACTGTGTACATTGTGCAAATAAGTAACAAAATTAAATTAAGATCAAATGTCCTAAATATTGAGTCGATAGTCACATGGCACTGATAACGTGAGATCGTATATACGAGGACACATCCATAGTATAAAGAGGGGAAGTACGTTATCTTCATACAAACGCACCGCGCGCGGCTTGTATGTGTGCGCCAAAGTATCTATGCGTCGCCGCACGCACACTTAAACAAATCTCGACCCGTTTCGACAGTGCGCCAGTCGAGGCTAAGACCGCACGAGGTTCGCTGGTCACGGCTTTTCGGCACCGCTAAATGAATGAAAAATGTATGATAATCGCAGGAGACCGTGTTGTGTATTTGGGTGTCATAATAATTCATCGAATCCAGAATTGTCTCTGTTCAGATTAGCTATTACATATGTATACATATAATATAGACAGTCGCGCCCACACCACCCCGCCGGTTTATTTTATCCCTTTTTAGGGTTCCGTAGCCAAATGGCAACGGAACCCTTATGGATTCGCCATGTCTGTCTGTCTGTCTGTCTGTCTGTCCGTCCGTATGTCACAGCCGCTTTTTTCCGAAACTATAAGAGCTATACTGTTGAAACTTGGTAAGTAGATGTATTCTGTGAACCGCATTAAGATTTTCACACAAAAATAGAAAAAAAACAATAAATTTTGGGGGTCCCCATACTTAGAACTGAAACTCAAAATTTTTTTTTTCATCAAACCCATACATGTGGGGTATCTATGGATAGGTCTTCAAAAATGATATTGAGGTTTCTAATATCATTTTTTTCTAAACTGAATAGTTTGCGCGAGAGACACTTCCAAAGTGGTAAAATGAGTGTCCCCCCCCCCCCTGTAACTTCTAAAATAAGAGAATGATAAAACTAAAAAAAATATATGATGTACATTACCATATAAACTTCCACCGAAAATTGGTTTGAACGAGATCTAGTGAGTAGTTTTTTTTTAATACGTCATAAATCGTAACGTAACGGAACCCTTCATGGGCGAGTCCGACTCGCACTTGGCCGGTTTTTTTATAAATAATACTGCTCTGAATCTTGAATACATTTCTGTATTTGTTAGGAAAACCATTGTTGAACTTTATTGACTAATGATCACTGAATTAGTTATACAGATATGTGTTATCTTTGGCAAGGGCCGGGATTTAAACTAATGAATTGGTGACAGTACTATCAGTAACCTACCGTTTACTCGTGCTCATCACCGCTCCGCGCCGCCCGTCTGCTAGCCCGTCGCTCTTTCTTTCATCGTGAAAGGTTTCATCATCGTGTAGGTAAAACCGACCTCACAAACCCTGTACCCAGACAATACAAGTAAAAAAACGACACTACAAAGTGAAAAATAACTTTAATTTCGGAAGTCGGTGTCGTTGGGTTCGCATGTTCGTTGTTTGCCACCGACTTCCGAAATTAAAGTTATTTTTCACTTTGTAGTGTCGTTTTTGGAAGTCGGTTGTATTTTTTTGCAAAAAAAGTTTTTATTTTTCACTTTTAAGTTGTAATTTTTACCAGTAATTTTGGTTTAAAAATCAAACTACTGAACCGTTTTTGATGAAATTTCTATGGGACCATTTGGGAAGTATACCCTTTCCAACAAACAAAGAATTTTTCAAATCGGTTGGCAAGCGACGGAGTTATGCCCTAACAAACATAAAAAAAAAAAAAAAAATACAAACATCCGAATTGAGAACCTCCTCCTTTTTTAGAAGTCGGTTAAAAAATACAACTTCCCGACCCTTGCCAATTCATAGGCACTGAATTAAAATTTAACTAAAAGTGACAACCATGTGACAGTAGGTAGTTATATCGCGGATTGGGCCGGAGATAGCCTACTTCCCCTCTTTATACTATGACACATCCTTAGGGATTGAGAGTTCCCGTCAGTAGTAGTTTTATTAGTTACTACTGTTTGAGATAGTGTTGATTTCAATAAAACTTTTACTTGCTACTTTGAACTTGTTTAATTTGTAAAGTTAAACATGGATTTACTTTCGAAGGAGGTTAGATTTACAGAGCAACGTTTGGTTGAGCTTTGCGTGTGGACACACGAAGACTACTGACGTTCTGCCGCGCGGCGAATCGCGCGCTGGTTTGCGCGTTTACGTAGTGTGTGTGCGTCGCCGGCGGCGGTTTATGAGTGTGTGCGTGCGCATAGCGAGTTGGCTTGAACAACTACTACTAGTTTACGCGTTTCTAATCTAGGAACAACTATTTTAAACAACTGAAAATCAACTTAGTGTGTATGTTGTGAAGATGTCATCATCTGCCTAGCCTTTTCCCAACTATGTTGGGGTCGGAGTTCCAGTATTTTACATGGAATGACTGCCTATCTGACCTCCACAATCCAGTTACTGGGTAATACAAAACCCCTTGGTAAGACTGGTTGTCAGCTTCGGGCTTAACGACTGTCAAAGATCCACGAATTATAGCCGGGACCAACGGCTTAACGTGCTTTCCGTGGCACGGAGGGGTCTTGGTATGTAAAGATGGTCACCCATCCATGGACCAACCGCGACGACTGTAGCTTTACCTGATCGATCGACCCGTGCGGCTGTTATTACTTAGCCGCAAGCCCCTCTTGTGTCGTGAAGATGTAGTGACAGAAATTTGTTGAGAGGATAGTGGAAGGCGATTATCAAAAGATATTTACAGTAAAGGTGAGTGGACATGCCGGGAGACACCCTAGAAGGATATAATATAGTGAGCTTGGTGATATTCTTTATAAATGTCCAGATGCCTAGTACTCGCAACCGGTGTGCGTGTATGACCTAAAAGCCAATTCACGTTCAAAATCTAGTCGCAATCTCATCTCAGCGACAGTCAAAGTCAAAAACTTGTCAAAAATGTAGGGAAATTAGAGGTATTTTTGACACATTGAGACTGAGATCAGAGGGGCAATTCTCGTTATTTTAAGAACGTTCACAGTCTGGTCTGATGTGTCAGTAGGGTCAGTCTGAAAACTATAATTTGGTATCTTGGAGCTGATCTGATGATGGACCCAGGAGGTGGATAGTGGAACTTTTCAGTGGCGACTTGTAAACCCCTCGAGTTTGCTGGTACCTAATCGTCATAACTTCGTTGACTTTATACTTATTAACTTAATGAAGAATATACTAGACACAAAAATTAAAATATGTGGCATTAAAAAAAAATAAAAAACACGCTTTTAAAAATGATAATATAATTGAATTGACGTAAATTGAATTCTAAACGCGTGATGCGCACTTATAATTAATTCACAAAGCGTGTTTCTTAGTTTTTTTTAAACTACATATTTTTAATTAAGTGAAACTACTCGTGCAAATTTAAACTTCGTTACAACAGCGAAAAACAATACTCCATTGAAATATTTTCCTGACAAACATTTACTCGTAGATAAAAGCACTATCTCTCATATCTAGTATTTTGTTGATTCAACAAACAATGCATTTGATAAAATCTCTTTTTTCGATATTGTTGAACAATAAAATAAATTTCAATTAGTTAAATGGATCAACGAGCAGTGATAGCAAGGGTACCAGCCGCAATTTACGAGTCATAGGTTTAAAACACTTTTTTGGTTTTAAGCTGACCGACTATTTAAAAATTCAAAAGTGCCTGTAAATGGTTTAACTGAAATAAATGCTTGAGTTTCAAACACCAAGTTCGTAGGTTCGAACCCTGACAGCCACTTTACTTTCTGTAAATTATTTCATCACCACTGCTCTCAAAACGGTGAAGAAACACGTCATGAGGCAACGGGCATGTCCTAGAACCATTAATTCGAAGACATGTGACATCTACCAACCTGCACTGGGCTCGCGTGATGGGTTACGTTCCATTCCCTCTCACAGAGAGGAGGCCTGTGTCCCAGAAGTGTCAACATTAAAGACTAATTATGCTATTTATTTTTTAAAACAGTAACCGTGTAGTTTCTTGCTGTCAGTTCTCAATAGGAAACGACCAATTGGAACCGTACACCCACTTCCCGACCTTTTATAAGTAAAAATAATAACTTCTCTTTCTTGCAAATCACCATCTCTTTCTTGCAACCAAATCTCCGAGTGACTGACTGACTAACAAATGTACAGTTAATCCACTGAATGCGCGACACATCATAAAGTATGGAATTTTCTGATGACATTTAATAATACATTTTATTTTCACTTTCTTAGAGTGCCAAATTGTATGATCATTATCGATCGTTCGAGGAAGGCTGAGAAGCCGTTTGATGTCTTCGTCGAGGTTCATCTTACAACTTTGAGGGGTTTCAGGTGCGAGGTTTGAGTGGAGAGGGGTTCGAGTGTGTATGCGATTTCAATGGGGTTAAAAACTGAAAGCTCGTCATAGGTGGCAGCACTGTTTAACGTCTACAAATCGCCATTGGTTTGTTTATGTTTACTTTTGTATCGATTACACATTAAACGAAACCTAGAGTGAGACTTGAAAAAAGCAAACAACTGTTAGAATAATAATAGAAAACATACATTTGTTTATTCATTAGAGCTGATTTTTCACAAGCTAGATAATTTTATCGAAGGATAATTTTGAATTTTTGACAATTCTTCTTTAAATAAACTGTCAGACGTCAATTTTATTCCAAGAATAAAAATTGTCTGTTGATTGAAAAATCAGCCTTTAGTGGAAATTACAATAAATTACGAAAGTTTTGTAAATTTGAAAAATGTCCTCTACTGTTTGTTAACTTGAAGTTCATTTTTTGGTATTATGTTGTATTATCAAAACAAAATGGCAACGTTAGTTCCAATTTTGACCACGCGCCACTGATACCTTATGACGTTGTAGATATGATAATGATTAGACAGGTTGTTATGACGTAACGACACTACAGGCTGTTGTCAAATCAAGCCTTTTGTCATGCTAATATTACGTCATGCGATTCTAGCCTATGTAACGAATAGTATTGTTGATGAATTTGTGGATTGCGAAATTCAAACTAGAATTTACTCAAAATAAATGAAAACTACTGACTCGTTGGTCAAGCGATGGCAAACGTTACTGCTGCGCATGAGGTCCTCGGTTCGATTCCCAGGTTGGGCAAAGTGTTATTGAATTTTTTCAGCTGGATGTTTTCAGCAGCAGCTCGGAATCTGGACTTGTGCTACAATGGGCCGGCCATATTAGCCGTAGAACCGATGACCGTTGAGGTAGACGTATTCTTGAGCGGAAACCGCGAATCGGTAAACGTAAGGTGGGACGCCCTCAGGCTAGGTGGAGCAACGATCTTCGCAGGATGGCTGGTAGAAGCTGGATTAGAGTTGCCGAAAATCGAGTTAAATGGTGTGCAATAGGAGAGGCCTATGTCCAGCAGTGGACTGCTATAGTTTGACCGAAACTGCTGCCGCTGCTGCTGCGCGCCTTAGGAATGCGCGGCGTGGCGGGAGGAATGCGCGGCGAGGCGGGGGGCGGGACGCCGTGAGCGATGACGAATGAGCGGCCTGCACTGCCCCCCCGTCTCGCCGCGCATATACCGAAGGCGCGGTACAGCGGTTTTGGTCAAACTATATAGGCTGATGTTGATGGCTATAGGCTCGCCCCCTATTACATGGGACTTCACCATTACTGGTGAAATGTGGGTATATGGACTACAGATTACACCTCAGACCCAGCCTAACCCTTCGCGGAATACAGGCAAGATCATCATTAATAATAATAATAATAATATCCTTGGACATTTCACACAGCGCCATCTAGTCCCAAGCTAAGCAACCTAATGCTTGTGTTATGGTAACAAGATGGCTGATAAACTACTTATATACATTTTTTTTTTTTGTAAATACATACATATTATAGATAGAAAAACACCCAGACTCGGAACAAATACATGTAGGTCATACACATATTTGTTCCGTGCGGGAATCGAACCCGCGACACGCAGCGCAGCAGTCAATCGCTTAACCACTGCGCCAACCGTGCCGTCATTAATTCTTCTGCCCTTATCCCAATTTATTTGGGGTCGACGCAACATGTCTTTTTCTTCCATACTCCCCTAATAGCCGCCATCTCAACAGTCACCCCCTTTCTAACCGTATCATCATTCACACAGTCCATCCATCGTTTCTTTGGTCTTCCTCTACTCTTATGGCCATCGACATTCATACTCAAAACTTTCCTCACGACATTTTCCTCATTCCTCCGTAACACATGCCCATGCCATGACAACCGGTTTCCACACAACTTTTCAGTTGCCGGTGTCACTTTCAGACTTCCTCTTATGTACTCATTTCTTATTCTATCCATTCGTGTAACACCACACATCCCTCTCAGCATTCTCTTGCTGCATGCAATTGCCTTTCATTCGTCTCTTTTGTGGCCCAAAATTCTGATCCATACAAGACAGCGGGTCTTACTATGGTTTTGTATATCTTCCCCTTAAGTTTAAGGGAAATGCGGGAGTCGCAGATTGTTCCCGTGACCTGCCGCTATTTCATCCATCCAGTGTTAATTCTGTGCCTAATTGAATACAGGCAGGATGTTTATGTAAATTATAACTAAAAAGATATTTTATTAAATTACACAGCCAACGCAAAAACAATTTGACTTTTTTACCATAATAATTCACTCCAGATTTTTAAACAGAGGAATAAATGGGCCTTTTGCTTCAATATAAATTTAAATTAGCTTCTTCGCTATCATGGAAAATCGCGTCAAATAATTTTGGCACGTAAAGCTGTGGATTAAAATTGAAATTCGCTTGAAAAGGGTTCGCGACATGTATATTGGATTTACGTCGTGTTTGTATAAGGTATTATGGTGTTATATTGTTTGATGTTTATTAGGTTTCATATAATGCATGGAGTCAAAGTCAAAGTCAAAGTATTTATTCGTGTGCTTTTTGGTGATACAGCAGGTCTTACAGTTATTCTATGGAAACTCAAAAAGCTACCCATTGGGCATACACTCTTTAACAATATAAGAATTTAAAATAGAATATGGTATACAAAACAAAAATGTCAAAATTTGGATTACAATACAAATTAAAATACAATTAATTATTATTACAAACATTACAAATACAATAAATAATTATGGTCAAATTGTCAAGCATAAATATATAACTGTCAGTTTATAACATTTTGTCAAGAAGGAATTCGTCAATGGTATAGTAGCATTTTTTAATTAAAAAATCATTAAGTTTCCGTTGAAATTGTGTCAAATTCAAATCTTTGATAGCATTTGGTATTTTATTATATATTTTTGGAGCCATGCAGAGAATGCTTTTGTGCATAAGGGCCGTTTTTGAGGCTCTTAGACATAATTCGTGTCGATATTCTGGTCTTGTTGATCTATAACGTTCCTCTGAAGCTTTTTTAAACAATTTACTGTTTTTCTTGACGAACAATGCAGTCTCATATATGTAAAGGCAAGGCAATGTCAGTATTCTAAGGGATTTAAAATAAGGTTTACAACTATCCGTTGGTTTTAAATTACAAATCGATCTAATGCACCTCTTCTGTGCTTTAAAAATATAATTTTTCTCACAGGAATTCGCCCAAAAAATTACTCCGTAGCGTAATGTGGAATCTACATAGCCATAATATGCAGCTATAACAGCTGCCTGATTAACTATTTTCCTAAGCTTGTATAGAGCAAAGGAAAAGCGACTTAATTTTTTTATAAGGATTGATGCATGTTCTTTCCAAGTCAGTTTCGAGTCAATAGTCAGGCCCAGAAATTTTATATGTTCTACTTCTTCAATTCTGTTATCGTCAAATAATATATTTATGTCAGGAGTAGTTAATCTTTGTCTAAACTGCATAATTTTAGTTTTACTTAAATTTAATTTTAAATTATTATGATCAAGCCAATTAATTGATTGTTGCAATGAGTCTTTGATGTCACATTCATAGTTTCTATTTTTATTTTGTCTAACAATTATCGTACTGTCATCAGCAAAAAGAACCATAGGAAAAGTGACGTGTTTTGGAAAGTCATTTATGTAAGCCAATATGGAATCGTAAGAATATTTGTTTTCCTTTCATAAGGGAAATATTTTTATCTAGCATTGATAATAACAAAATGTTATTATACTAAACGATTATTTAAACGATAAAAATGTATAAGTGCGAACATAAATATCTTATTAAGTATTTGTAGGTACGGTTAACTATATAATAATGTATAAAATACACTATAAATATAATAATATTGAATTTAGTTCAGAAGACTGATAAGCGCTAAGTTTTTCAAAGCGTCCTCTCTCCCAATATGTGCTACTATGCTGTGCCCGACAGGATCCACAATGATCACATTCATTTTAAGTTATCACCTAAGTACACATTGTGGAATGCAAATAAATAATTGAATGTTGAGTATTATTTTATTATTCGTGTATTATATATTTAATATTGGTGTACTATTTTTGTTAAATTAATTATTAAATGTTAATTAATATAAAAATTAATTGTTTTTGTACAGTCTACACGTCTTGCTTTGCAACATAACACCACCGCATAAACTAAATCCGGTTGGTTGCACAATACTTTTTACGAGAAAATATAATTTACTATTACATAGTGTCTCGTCCTACGCAATTTAACGCTACGAATGACTCATTAAAACCTACTTTAACACAAACATTTACTTATTTACGTATGTTAATACGTAAGTAATGTTAATGCTAGGTAAACATAGAAAACAACCCTCTGTAACAAAACCTATTTCTTGCTACGCATACGCTACGCTTCGTAGCACCAGGCTACGTAGGCGAACGCTACGAGTCTGTGCTACGCACGTCACTGCTACGACAATAATATGTACTTAACTATACCTAATGACAGTGACGTTAACTTTACTTGTCTTATATAGAAGAGTAATGTATTCATACCGTATTCGATTAAGACATAATAATAATTAGATTACGAAAAAAGACACAAAAAAAATATATATTGAAAACCTGATTTTTGTCTTTTGGCATCCTCCTCATCATCCTCATTTCCTTAAAGCCCTTAAGTTTGATACCCTAAATCAGTGTTTATCAACGTGTGGGTTACGACCCCCTGGACACCAAAGCCTACAAAAGGGGGTCGCCGTTTCTTTAAAATTTAAGGAGGTTCCAAGCTTCAGTGGTTGACTGTGGGAATTCTTTTTTTTAATGATAAGGTACCCAAAGTGACAGACTTGAAGTCCACGTTAGAACCAGCAGAGGGAAGGGGGTCGCAAAATATTTTTCCATACAAGGGGGGCTGCGCTATGAAAAAGGTTGAAAAACACTGCCCTAAATTAACATTTTTTTTAAGTTCTTGTTTATTAACGTCTTATCCGCCATTTAGATTTTATACAAACAAAACTATAACCGTCGCATGACTTCAAGTCGGCACCTTATGTAGGAAACTCCATCCAATCGTTAATGTTTCGGGTATAAAAAATCCCACATACAAAGAAAAACAAAAACATAACTATGTTTTTTCTGTGGCGCTGCCGGGTAAAAATACACTGTATTCTTTGCTTTAAGGGCTTGTAATAGTTCAGCTGAAATTCATATTTTGCCCCCACTTCCCCGCACCATGTATCGCTCTATCCCGAACGCACTGTCAAACTGATTCAGTTAGGGTGAACTAGATTGTTGATGGACGTAGGCTTGGTAATAAATGATTAAATTATGATTATATAAAATGGTAAATAAAATAAAATAATATTGAAAGTTAAATTATTCATTAGTACAGACGCCAGCAAGTCAAGCTACCCGAAACTGTCAAACTTTCCCATTCAACCATGAATCTTAATGCTTTAGTGATAAAATTGAAAATCTATTAAAGAAATTTGACAGATTGTAGTAGCTTGATATGCTGGTGTCTGTACATTATAAATTAGCTAGCAAATTGTCAATTTACAATGTAATAATGAATAATTTAGCTAATTTACCAAGGTAACCTAAATATAGGGGGACAATTCTCGTCCTCGTCTTTATTGTATATTAATTACAAAGTGAAAACTGCAGTATTGTTGAAACTAGAGCCATTAATGCTAAGACAATTTTCGCAATCTGAGGTATACAGGCCCTTAATAATCAGCCTATAATGTTCCCATTGCAAGGACAAAGACCTCATCTCGGTGAGAGGGCCCACTGTGGGTTAGTAGATGTCACATGTCTGCGAAGTTTTTGGTTCTAAGACACGCCGGTTTCCTCACGATGTTTTTCTACACCATTTTGAGAGCAGCGCGCAGCGGTGATGAAATAATTTACACAAAGCAAAGCGCCTGTCTCGGTTCGATCCTTCGAGCTGCAACTCGTAAGGCGCGGCCGCCACTGCTCAATTCTTTGCTTAGAAACGATAATTCTTACCGGATCCATTTCATCTTCATCAGGAGTGTCGAGGCTTGCAGAGTCCACGGGCCGGTAACCGGAGCAGCAGGATCCATCGAACGGAGACCGGTCAGAGGCTCTGAGGACAAGGAGACCATACAAGTTAATTATGGTTTATTTGTAGTAAAAATTCTTAGGAATATTTAATCTGGGACAACTTTGTGGGTTGACTGATGAACCGAATCACTACATAATCGTATATGGTATTTGGCTTCGTATGGTTCCCTGCAAATAATAGTCCAGCCGCGTCGTGAGATTGCGTACCTGCATCTAATTGCACACAATCAATCGTAATCTGAATCATTTTGAATCAAATTGCTAATCCATTGCTTCATAAGTTCGAAAAATGTGTCTGCTTAACACGTAAATAACGCAATGAATGTTGTTGAACTGTCAAAATTAAACCGATTCCGATTGATTGTGTGTTACGCAATTAGGGTGCTGATACCTGTCAGTGCGGCAATTCTAGTAGCTAATAAAGATCAGATTCGCAAAACACGTATTCGTTTGTATGAAACTGACGGGTGTCAGGAACGCATTCTCTCGGCGGCCGAACTGTACAGACGCCAGCACATCAAGCTACTACAATCTGACAAATTTCTTTAATAGATTTTTAACTTTACCGCTAAAGCATTAAGGTTCAAAGTTGATTGGAAAAATTTGACAGTTTCGGGTAGCTTGACCTGCTGGCGTCTACATATACCTAATTTGGAACCGTGGCACAAACCGTCCAAAGAAACTGACTGTCAAGATAGTTACAGATATAATAATTATATAATACCTGAAAACTTACAATAAACAAATTAAGTTTATTCTTATTTTTACTTATCCATGCGTGGACATAGGGATTTTAATAAGGGTATGAGTCAACGCAACCACCTGTCAACTTCGGTTGCGACTATTCCCGTTCGTCCCGCTGTTGGCGTTCAGATAAAACTACCCTATGTGTTAATCCAGGATAATCCATGTTTGTGCCAAATTTAATCCAAATCTTATTAGAAGCATAATACTAATAATTGAAATACTGTTGTGATTTCATGCAAGCCTAGTATTTTTTTTGTTAGGTTTCTGCTCAGAAACTGTGCACAACGTGTCGTGTACAGGATACCGTCTTGTCTATGCATGCAACGTACTACCTAAATAAAAAGTATTCTATGTCCTAACTCAGGACATGGTCTACCTAAGTGCGAAATTTCATCCAAATCCGTTCAGCCATTTTAGCATGAAAGCGTAACAAGTTTTTTTTTTGTTTTTTTTTTAATATTTCCCCACACTAGGAATATCTCCTGTATCATGGGTGCATTTACAAACATTTAAACTCACATACACAAACAGCCAGACCCGGAACAACTACTTGTAAGCCATACAAATATTTGTTCCGTGCGGGAATCGAACCTGCGACACGATGCGCAGCAGTCAATCGCTTAACCACTGCGCCAACCGTGCCGTCAAATACACAAAGTGAACAAACAAACTCACTTTCGTTTAAAAATATTATTAGTTAGGATAAATAAGTGAATTTATTAACATTGAACAACTAGACTCAAATTATTTAGTGAGACCAATGGGAATTAAAAATAAAATAACCAAAGTATTCCCAATCGTCCCACTAGCAAAATCAGGGGGACGAAAGGGAATACACGAACGTATTCAATTCTATTCAAATTATTTATTTTAGATAAAAATCCATATAATGTAAGTATAACTTAGCCTAATGTTAGTATCAATTTAATTCAGGGTTAATTAAATTAAGGGTGCCTGGACTGTTACCCATCATGCATTATTAGTCACGTATTACAAATAAAAAGAATCCTCTTTGACTTATATGATAATATCAACATCAACTATGGAAACAATATCAACTATTGAAATAGTCATAATATTTATGTGTATTTATTGTAATGATCTCATTTTTTTTTATAAAGGTACTGATTTATTTACAAAATAACACTAAAATAACAAAATAATACCCTAAATTAAATAAAACTATTTACAAACTAAAATATAGCGTCGAAAAATTCATCGCCATCGCTGTCGACTGGTAAAGTACCCAAGACACTGGCGGCATTGCCACGTTGTATGGCAATGCTTAGCCTCTGGCCAAGGTAAAAGCCAGCCCTTGGGTCATGGCAAGTGTCAACCAGTCTTTTTGAAATTTCCTTAAAAAGACCATGCGCACTTGGACCCCACGGCCCGAGGGTTTCAACCCCAAACGGCTCGAAAATATAATTATTAATGAGGTTATTATATTTACGCCGCTTGAGGTTTTCTGCAGCCGCAGCAGCAGCACCAGCGCAACACGCTGACCCTGGAAGATGGGATGGCGCAAGAGTATCGACACAAGTTGCATCCCACACTAAAGGCCTACCTACCTTCCATGGAAATAAAGACATGCCGTCCGGTCTCTTGCCATCGTCGCGTGCCAATCCATTGGGTTCTAATACAGCTGGAACGCCGACGGTGACAAGAGCTCGTCGAATGATGTCGTTAATGTTTGCGTGCCGCGCTAAGCGACCCGCACTTCGGCTGCAAGACAGGCCGTGGTGTCCGAGGCTGTTGACAACTTCGCCACAGTGACAGCGATGGGGAGAGCAACAAGGTGCTCCTAGTCGTAAGGAAGCAGCGAGGCGGAAAGTTGATGATCTCATTATATTTTAAGTTGCCACCTTCTAACGATACACATTAACCATTTTTAAATAAATGATTTGAAAGAATGAAATAAATGATTCTTGATAGAATCATTTTTTTCTAAGTGAACAGACCGCTGTACTGCTGGGGAGTTTCTTGCGCCACTTCTTCCCTAGGAAGTGGAAAAGGACGGGCGTTTTGGGGGACTGTCTTATGTAATTTTGAGTTTCGAAAAGTGCTGATTCTCAGCCTAATTTGAATAAATGACTTTTGATTTTAATTCAGTATTGTGTATTCCCTTGGCAATACAAATTTCAGTAATTTCTCGAAGCTCCTACCAACACATAGATAACGTACAAACATACACATGAACATTAAAATCCACTGAACCGCGAACAGATAAACAACGAGCCTCGAAGCGACGCATCCGCTTAACGCAAACAATAAACCAATCACATGTCTTTAAAACGCTTTTAATATAAGTGAGGATGTAATAAAGAACGAATTGAATGGCCACTATCATTGCCTCATTGGTCAAAAAGATTGAGGGTAAACGAAAACACCGAATGGTTCCATCTGCTTGAGGCAAGATAATTTAATACTGTTTACATTCATGACACCACCCTGAAATCGTGAAAAAAAAATCAGTTGATCCATACATTATGTCGAGTTATGCGAACATAAATCTATGGATCAACTGATTTTTTTTTCGCGATTTCAGGGTTGGTCCCGTAGTAAAAGTTGTTCATAATGATGAGTACAATGGCCCCTTTTAAGGATTAAAACGATCAAATTTAACGGTGTATACAAGCTGTCCCAGAAGTCGACGTCAAGTCGAAATCGGATAATAGGCCAAGTCATAATATTATGTAGGTATCAGAAAAAAAAACTAAGTGGTTTATATTAAAAATTATTGGAATTTAAAAAGAAACGAGAAAATGAAACCCTGTGACAGTCTTTTCACTCCTGTTGCTACAAACCTTTACTTTGATAATGATAATGTTTATTTGCCAAAAACAGTTTACATTTCCCTAAAGTCTACTCTAATAGCTAGGTCTACAAAAAAAAAAAAAACTAAGACGCAAAGGAACCGGGGTAGCGGGATCGTCCGAAAGGGTCACCGCTGCCCTGGAACATAAAGGGCTAAGGAAGTTACACGGGTGGATTTTAGTCAGTAAGAGTCTGACACTCCCTTCCGCTCCCCCCAGAGCGGGAGGAGTCATTTGATGATTTCCCATCCGCAAAAAAAAAAAAAGACGCAAAGGAAGGATGTTGCTTATGAACTCCACACTAGGTCGAGCCTGTCTCATGGAGTCCATGGGTGGTATTACCATAATTATAGTGAACTTGCGCATTACATTAACAAAGAAACTTTAAAAAACTTTTTTTGTTATGGGATCCTGAATAGTGTTTCTGTAAACTCTTGCCTAAAATGTAAAGCCATCTGGTAGCTTTACTCGCTTTTCGTTAATCGCCGGCGGTAGGACCGCAGTACGATTCTGTAACCATCTCACCGTGAAAATTTAGGTGAAGCGAGCGTGGAGTGAGCTGTCAATAGTGTCAACTATTGACAGCTCACACTAAGCTCATTTCACCTACCTTTCCACAGTGAGATTTTTACAGAATCGATCAGGTGCCCAAGGCCAAAACTAATTTTCCATAGACTGGCTTTACGTAGTCCAAAAGACCGAAAGCCAAATTTCGGACTTTTGGACTATATAAAGCCTAAAGGGATTTTTTAAGCATATTCGAATCCTTAACTGCCATTCTTTGATAGTTGTTTGAAATGGAATGAATGTCACTTTGCCTAGGCCCTCGGCCCTGGGATTACATTACGTGATGGGAAGTAGCTTTAACTTCTGCAGGTATATGTACCGAGCTTCTGCAATGCAAATCACGTCGGGGTCACCAGTTTGGAGGTATGAGGAACAGGGTGTAAAGTTCACTCATCCTCCATAGAAACGGGAGCATCCCCCGACCACGGGTGTTGTGTCTGGCGGGCAATTGCCCAACGATTGATGTTGGGAAATTGTATTTATGCTAATTGCATGGTAAACTCTGCTTGCGAGATGCAGGATTAGCGTGACGTCAGTATGACGCGTTGTTCGCATGTGGCGTTGTCGATACCGCTACAATCCAATCTGCCCGTCAAAGGGCTACTAGAAACAATATTAGCTCTCGAGCGTGCGATGCAGTTGGCTATTGGACGTATGTGCTGCGTAGTGGTTGTTACAGACAATCTCATTATGGGAATAATGCCCCGTACATCTATGGGTCAATACGTGTTAGCCTTTTTGAGGTAGACTGCTCTTAGCATGTAATTATCTTTACGTTAGTAAGTATCTTTGAAATATTTTTTTGACGTGAAAACTTCTTTTCGCTTGGTGTACTGTGGTAAGTTCAATGTTTCTCATCGAGAAAAAATTGTAAAGTTACAATCGCTAATAACTACTAGATTTGTAATAGAGTGATGCTCTGAGCATGTAAAATATGGTTTTGCCTGTACCATTTTTAAGGCAGGATTTCATTTGAAGAAAAAGACATGTTGCATCATTAAAGTCTCGACATTCATAGCGATCGTTTTACGACCGAATTCGGTCGCAAAGTCCTGTCACTCCATACATTACACCTGTCAATCCGGGACTTTGCGACCGAATTCGGTCGTAAAGCGATCGCTATGAATGTCGAGACTGCAGCCCCAAGAGAACGATAGTGATAATGTCCTAGAGTCGAGATAAAAAATCTCACATTTTACAAAAAGGCATTTTTGCAAACATTATTTGCTCCATAAATGTACAGAATTTTCCTAGTTATTTCTAAAACTTCTAACCAAACTGGCCTGTTGAATTTACGTAATGGAATAACTTTATCATATTCAGTCTTAGCTTACAGTCTCGTCGCTAAAGTATGCAGCCACGACTCGTTGTTTATGTAATACCGAACATTCTTCTAAGTTTTGTCGAGTTCAGATACTATGTGTGAATTCATACTGAGCCGCTGTATGACCTAGATGTGTTGCTGTGCTTAAGAATAAATATTACTTTTTATGTAAATTTTCTCTTTTGAGCGTATTAACACGCGGTGCGATTGTGGAATTCACTACCGCCTGACATTAGGGACTGCCAAACTATTGCAGTTTTTTAAAAGAAGAGTGAAAGAAAGATCTGTCCACTTCATCATAGTTGTGTTTGTATTTTTTATTTTGAGTATGATATAATTATTATCATTCTAGTAGATTTATTTTAGAAGTATTTATGTATGTTTATTTGTATATGTATATTAGTATATTCTCGTAATTTTATTTTAGTTTTTAAGTGAATTATTTTTTTGATTCCATGTATTTTTTTTTTTGTCTCCTTTGCTCTATCACACGCTGTCTACATCTCTGTATCTATTGTCCTATCTCAGGTATGCTGGAAGAGATTTCTTATGAAATAAGCATCATCTCTGTACCTATTTTTTCTGTTCTGTTTTTCAATGTCTGTTTATATATGTGTGTGCATAAATGGTAAAATAAATAAAACAAAATAAATAATATTTCTGTTGCTAAAACTTTGGCCTGTTTACTGAAAGAACCTAAGACCATAGTCCACGAAACAGGATGTTTTATGCATTTCATATAGGTACGGGTACCGGCAGTGTGGCAGACGAGAGAATGCGTTTTTCACACCTGTCAGTTTCATACAAATAACCTTTATTAGCTACTAGAATCGTTGCACTGACATGTGTCAGGATCGCCTTCTCTCGACGGCCTCACTATACAGGGTGGCAGGGACATCGACGCGCAAACTGTAACCATGGATTCAGCACATGAGTTTAGACCCCATAGCGTCGAAATTTTTCGTCGCTTATTAAAAAAAAAAAGATTGCTATTCCATACATTTTGACCCCGTAGGTATTGAACTTTTCTATGAAACAGAAGATTTTTTTGTTGATAACTGACGAAAAATTTCGACGCTATGGGGTCTAAACTCATGTGCTGAATCCATGGTTACAGTTTGCGCGTCGATGTCCCTGCCACCCTGTATAATTTAAAATTAGAAAGAGTTATTACAAAAAAATATTTCATTTATATGTATAAAGTTGCAATATTACCGACTGACATAGAATACTTTTTGAAGAGCGGTGGTGGCATTGGTAACGGCCCCAACTTACCAGTTCAAAGTCAAAGGTTCAAACCCAGAAAGGCACTTTACTTTGTGTAAATAATTTCATCACAACTGCCCTCAAAACGGAAAGGAAAACATCGCGATGAAAACAATGTCCTAGAACCAAAAATTCTAAGACATGTGACATCTACAGACATTACGGCCCACTCCCCCTCAAAGAGAGGAGGCTTGTATCAAATATTTTATAACATAATCAGCCTATAATGTTCCCACAGGAACCGTGCGCTTTCATAGCATAATCAGCATAATAGGCTGATCGTGCTATAAAAGCGCACGGTTCCTGTGTAAAACCGCGGGACACGGCTGATATCTGCAAAGTATGATAGGTCTTAACAATATCCATATATCCTTTTAGACACAAAACAGTCCTCCAAGTTCAAATACATAGATGTTCGGAAACAATATTTTGTGAAACATGAATAATTCTGAAGTTAACCAAACTCGATATGTTTCATGTTGTTTGTGTTACTTTGTTTTCATATTTATGAACGATATCCGTTGAGAGTGTTATGTGGATATAATTAAAATATGTATAACGTTTATGAAGACGATTCTGTTTTCCGTAATGGTGTTTGTTCACTGTAGGTACTGTGGTGGCTATAACCCGGCATGGTTGTAGCACGCAACCTCCACGAGCTCGCAATAAAGAGATGGCACAAATAAGAAACCAACATTAATTTGTATTAAGAATAGAGAAAACACAGCAGGGAGTCAGATTAGGGGCTTGTGGCTGAGAAATAACAGCCGCATGTTTCGATCGATCAGGTTAAGCTACGCTTGCCGCAGTTGGTCCGTGGATGGGTGACCATCTTTACATACCAAGACCCCTCTATGCAAATAATGTTTAATCGTACCTACGAATTGACAGTTTATTCGTTTTTTAAAAACTTGCTGCAACCCGTGGTTTCACCCGCATAAGCCGCGATCCCGTAAAAATATTCAGATAAAAAGGATCCTATGTTCTAATCCACGTCATGGTCCACGTCCTATTTTTGTGCTAAATTTTATCTAGAACCGTTCAGCCATTTTAGCGTGAAAGCATAGCAAACAAACATATAAAAAATAGAATTGAGCTAACAAATGCAAAACGAATTTTTCAAATCTGTAGCCCGATTCTCCGGAAACTCGCGTTCGTGTCGCATGACGTCATTGCTGCTCGTCTCCGTATGTCGCTTATAAAACGGTGAAATATCCTGAAAAAGCTATTCTCACTACAAGTCGATCTTAAATCACGAATCTAGGGACAATAATGTTGCCATAATGCGTCCCACGAAGTAATCCCTTCCACATAACGATGCGATTTTTTTACGTAATCGTTAATGTACTTTTGACCATCTTTAAAAATGATTTTTGAGGCAAAAACATATTTTGAGCAGCATTATAAAGGTATTTCATTAAAATTTATCAATTTAATAATCATTATTGTTTCCGTAACTCCATTTTTATTTTATTATTAACATTAATATAAGACCTCCGTACTACGGAATGCATAGCTCATGTTGATTTGTCAAGTCATGTCATCGATATTTGTCACGTCAAAGTAAAGTCAAAATACAATTTATGTTGTTTGTTTACATTGGTCTACATACTAATAGGTAATTAAATAAAACAGAACGAGCTAATGGTATTGTAAGTAAGCTGATGACCAGCACAATAACATAAAAGTTTATCAAGATGGAGAAGAAGAGGAGAAGTGTTGTTGTTTTAAAGAGTGCGGTACTGCACCGGACCGTCCTGCTACATGCTTTTCCAACGAACGCTAGGCTGCTGTACCTACGTGTCCTGGCTTCATTACTTTACAAAGGCCCAAAAGATTGTTGGGAAATCCTTGCGAAAACAGATTTCACCCTGAGGCTCGCGTTAGGAGTCTCGTCTCACGGACAACGCTCGACTCATCACGCCGACCTTTCGTGTAAACCAGTGATTATTTTAGTGTCCATGTGCTGCACGGATCAATAAGACTGTTTTTAAAAGGATTCATAAAAGTGTAGTTTTGTTCAAGCATATTTACGTAACTTGAAAACTCACTTTTTTGTTTATGGATAGATTTTAATAATTTTTATTGCAAAAGATAGGTCTAGATATAAAACGAATATTTCCGTTTAAATTGTAAAAATCGGACCATAAGTTTAGAAATTATATGGGATTTTGTATAATCAAAATGTGCCAACTTACTTTTGTAACAGTTTTTGTTCTAGAAACTTTTTATTGTGCATAGTTAAGTTATATACTAAGGTTAAATTAGCTTAAGGATTATGTAAGGAAGATTATATAACAAAATTGTAAAGATATAACATGGAAAAAATTAATAAAAAGGGGCTTGACAGAAAATTAACAAGCAAAAGGGCTCAAAATACACGGCTCGCTTCAAAGTAACGTAGGCCGGGTATAAATAAAAGCACAGTTTTTGACTGACACTGCGCTGCACGCACACCTATCCACGCGCTACCGGCGTTCCGCGACCAGTCTACTACTACGTATCTATTGTACCCTACCTATTGTAAATTTGTAACCCAGTGAGGATTATACGTATGAACTTTGCTTGTGTGTTTCTATTTCCTAACCCAACTTGTTAACGGCCTGCGCAACCTAACTACAAAGCCCTTCAATTATTTGCATACCTATATTATTTTTGTTACTTAGCTAAGTTTTTTCATTGAAAAAAATAAAATAAAGACATTTGAAATATTTATTGTTTGAAATGCTTTTGAACCACTTTATTTCTAGTTACAAAAGAACCTTTTTAAGAATACCTTACAGACTAATAAATAAATTCAGTATACATCCAAGTATAAACCACAAAAACATAATTATTATCACACCACACATGGGAGTTTACTTTTGGTCATGCTTCTCTGTAACATCTATACACAACTCCAGCCAGTCAAAATTCAAAGTCTAGTTCGACTGCAACGTCCTTCTTTCGGCACTTAAGACCTTGGCTCTTTCTCTCTCGATATCTGTCGATCCAACCGGGAAATGTACGGGAGCAAAGTGGGCACTACAGCTCAAAAATCCTCGCTTGCAGGAGTAGTACCGCGTTTATTGTGGTTGCGATCGACCTTTCTTGCCCTCAACCAGAGTAAAGCCTGGCAAAGCCGTCCTTGTCCATTTGACTGGTTTTAAATCCGGCGCCTTCCGCTTCTGTATCTCATGTGTCTCATTCATCGACGCTACACAAGCAACAACTATCCACACTTGATAACTTTGGCGGAAGCCTGAAGTTTTCTTCGTGTGTTTTTCCTTGTGGTGATGGTCGTAGAGTCTTCTAAGATGTTTATGAACACATTTTGTTAAAATATAGGTATTTATTATTTTCTTTCGCAATTGACACAAACATGATTGACATAACCACTGTTTGACGTTCGTACGGTGGTCGACTCAGATCATACGTCACGTGTCGACTGGTCATGACTACTCTTTGCATGTCGCTTGTAAACTAAGGCATGTCGCGTGTCTTTCCTGCGAGAAATGCTCGAATCGTCATGGTGAGAATAGCTCGGCTTGATTTTGTCGTGGGAAAAGTACGAATCGAATGTCAATAACGAATGCGAGATGTGTGAGAATCGCTCTACTGACTGGTAGTTCTAGAGATTAACGCGTTCAAGCAAATTAAATAAACTCTTCAGCTTTATTATTACTATAGATATTAGTTTAGATACTGTTGATTAATTAATTGGTTTATAGCAAAGTAAACAACACAAGCCAGCAACACTACCTAACTACCTAAATCTGTTCAAGATTACCAATTACCGATATACAATACTCACAGATTCAACACAAAGCACCGAATTCGCAAACTGTTAGAATAACGTTCCTTTTATAACATCAAACACAGATGTAGAAGTGTGTTAGACATTGAATCTAATTCAATTAGGGACGCGTACAGCGTGTTCAGGTTGGTTAATTTGTGTTTCATCTAATTTCAGCGAGACACGGCGGGTAGTACAATCAGTAGCGCTAGGGCTCTGTCTCGCATAAGGTCTTAGCATTATGCTAAGCGATGCCCGTTTTGCGTAGATGTGACGCAAGTTTTCCCCAACTTGTTATTTACTACGCACGCGTTCCGGATTTCGGTTCGCTGCTGCGTCTGCGAATTGCATCAGTGATGCGTTGGGTGCGCGGCAGCCCCAACAGTCTCGTGGCTACTGTAGCCAACAGGATGGATGGCCAAATGTTAGGTTTGTTATTTTTTCTTGTTATTTTTTATTTATTTTTTATTTTTATTTAACGTGTTTCTTGATCGTATGGTAAGTTATGAAAATGGTCTGAAAATAAAGATGTATTATTATTTATATATTTTTTTCTTGTTGTTTTTTCTGCGTCATCAGCATCTGCCTAGACTTTTCCCAACTATGTTGGGGTCGGCTTCCAGTCTATCTAGATGCAGCTGAGTACCAGTATTTTACATGGAGCGACTGCCTATCTGACCTCCACAACCCAGTTATTGGGTAATACGATTCCCCTTGGTAAGACTGGTTGTCAGGCTTTCGGGCTTCTGACTTCCCGTAACGACTGTCAAAGATCCACGAATGACAGCCGGGACTAACGGCTTACCGTACATAGTCTATTACTGCGTCATGTTTACCGCAAATAAACGTATTTTCTTCCAAAAGAGATAGGTAACCAGTGTCGTCGGATATAGTTGAAGTTTAGTACGAAACCGATGGATGTTTTCGAATGAAATTTAATTTGATAAATGAACTGTTTTTTTTTCTACTATTAATTAATGTTAAGTTATGTGAAACTCCTATCCTAAACTTTACAAATTGTGACTTCATGGTACAGTTAAGACATAAACTCACGCCATTTTCCCATGGGGGTAGCTAGAAACTACAGAACGCCACCTGCGACGATCCTAATAAAGAGAAAGTATTCAATTTAGGCCAATTTCAATCGACACCTTCAGAACTAAAACCTTGACTTCATACAAAAAAAATAAGGAAAATATTTCCTTAAAGGCGTCTTTTTTGCAAGTCACAGGTCAATGAACTATGAAAGGCGTCAGTCAAGGTAAAAGTCTGTATATAGGGTGGATCACTCCGTGAAACTTGTAGGGGACACCTATTAGGGTTCCGTACACAAGAAGTGCCATCGAACCCTAAACTCTTGGTAGATAAAATTGCGCTTTGTAGTGTACGTAAGGTAGGTGAGAACAGTGGTGGGCCAATGGTAATAATTACCTAATAATTAATTATAATTTCATCACCACACTGTCTCATCGCGTGGTAGTCTATTAGCCCACTTCCTCTCGAAGAGAGGAGGCCTGTGTTCAAGGAGGGGAACATTATAGATTGATTATATGTAGAACCTTTATTGCGCAAATCGACTCGCACTTCATCAGTTTATTTTATAAATGAGGAATGCCTTACCATGGTTTATGCACGATCGATCACCTTCATAGTTATTAGCATTAGCATTCGCGACATTTAGTAGGTAAGTGAACTGACCTGGTTTAGGCGGCACCTTTTAGGCAAGTCGTTTGTCATTGCTTATCTTTTTGGTGCCATAGATTAGTTTTGTAGGTTAGACTTTCTTTGATTGTAACGTTTTTAAGGTAAAATTTCGTGATGGCCCAGTAAGATGTCTAGACAAGTACTAATGTAACTTTTTCAATTCATATGTGGCGACATCTACATCGCTACATACGAACTACACATAACACTAACGTCACGCAATATCCTGCATCGCGCAAGCGAAGTTTTCCGCGCAACTAGTACAACATCCCGACATCAAACGTCGGGCCCACCACGACACCCTTCTGGTCGGAGGATCCTCCCTTTTCTATGGAGGTTGAGTGAACATTACACCTTGTTCCGCATACCTCTATACTAAGATACTTTCTGAGTTTAGCTTGGAAATTACTGACATCGTTAAAGAAAAAATATCGTGAGGAAACCTGGGCTTATAGTTAGTGTAAATCTGAAATCGCCGAACCGTCTTGAGCAAGCGTGGTAATCAATGCTCATGCCTTCTCTGTATGAGAAGGCCAGCATCTGCCCTGCAGCGGGACAATAATATGCTGGTATTATATTATAAGGTAAAATATGACTCACTATAATGTCAATTAGTGAAAAAAGGCATCTTAATGATGAAAATTGCAATTATCACCTCACTTCGCAGACGTATTGGTGAACGCTGTTTGTTGTGTTAGGTTAGGTTATGGCACACTGCGGTTTATCCATCCTTCTGATCTGCGTTAATCCCCAGCTCTATGATATACTGACAAAAGTGGCATGGCTTTCTCGGGAACAACATAGGATTCATACGTAGGATTTTATTATTATTATTAATAAAAGTGTTAAAATAATAAGTGTAATAAAAATGTTAAAACTTTTATGATAGCGTTTGCGAACAGAATGATTATGATGAGTTTATGAACGTTGACCGTATGAGCATTGAGTGACAGGGGAGTGGAGAGTAAGGGGGTGAATGAAGATTTTATTTAGCTAGATTTTAAGATGGAGACTGCAAAGATTTGTAGTTCATTAAGGTGAAAGTTGTTATAATAAAAAGAAGAAGTATCTCAAGAAACGGTATTTCATTTTGGTCCCTTAATCTTACATGCGTATACTGATTTAAAGGAGTGTCCGTGGAGTTTCTTGCCCGTTCTTCTCCATAGAAACCTACTACGCTTTGACCGACTCCTCGACTGTTCAAAAGTGCCGGTAAAATGTTTAATTGAACTAAACGCTTTGAGTGTGAGTTTGATGTATGTCCACCGAATTTCCAAAAGTAAGAAAATTGTGAATCTCAAAGAAAAACTGCCTATTAAAGCATAATTAAGTTATGTTCCCAATATTTACTTCTACACTGAAGGACATTAAAACGCAAGCCGCCGCGGGCCATTTAAAAATAGGCTTATAAAACAGGCAGACGGTGTTTAAAAAAAAAGGCTTGTAGTCAGGGACACCTAAATAATTAATAAGGCATTCAGGCGAAACCACTGAATCGGTTTTATTTTTAACTGACACGGTTTAGAATGCCATTTAAAAAGAAGACTTTTAAACGTGTATCCATGTTGTTTTTCAGATCAGTGTTTTTAATCCATTTTCGACATTCGAGGAAAAACTATGAATAAGCTAAGCAGGTAAAAAGGTCAGATTTTCAGACGGCTTGTTGTAACGAGTTGGGACGACGACCTATAAATGATTGCGGGGAAAACCTGAATGAGACTCGCACAGACCAGGGAAGCATGGCACAAAAGGGAGCAGGCCAATAGGCCTAGTAGTATACTCAGCAGTAGATGGAACAAAGCACTAATTATGGTGAAAATGATCACAGTATGGTACGTTTTGGTGTAGTAAACGAAACTCCTAAGCATATCTAGCGTAAAAAACGTGATCGTGGTGAGTGCACCTTTACCTTGGAGATTAATCGATTCATGCAGTTACCAGAAGGCCAATTCTCGTAATTTAAAACGTTCAAAATCTAGTCGCAGTCTCATCTCAGCGACAAACAAATGTCAAAAACTTGTCAAAATGTAAGGAAATTTGAGGTTTTCTTGACAGATTGAGACTGTGAACGTTCTTAAAATTACGAGAATTGCCCCTCTGTTATATTACATATGTTACTGGCATTTTATTTTAAGTCTGTGTTTCGTGCTAGCTATAACCTGTGAGTCTTGAAGTCTCCAGTTAATAACGTTCTAAGACCACCACAACATGGGTTCATGAAAACGACCAACGGCATCCCAGAAGACTTGAGAAGAAACAGGCGTGATAACGAAAAGTGACGCTTATATGAGGGATTGGTCCAGATTGGTTCAGGACACGAGTTACTAGTTAGTGGAAAAAGGAAAGGGGCCTCCCTTTCCTTTTGTCCTTGGGACAATACAGGCTGTTTTTTTTGCATTTTACTTGATGAGATAGTTGTCAAACGCGACCCCTTAAAATAAAGTTGCCTACATAAAAAAACATCCTCCATAGTAAAGGGAGGATCCTCCGACCAGACGTGCTAGTTGCGCGGTAAACTTTGCTTGCGCGATGCAGGATTTTGCGTGACGTCAGTGTGATTCGTAGTTCGCATAATTATGGCTATGTAGATGCCGTCTCGGGCAATGTTTTATTTTTATAGATTATAATCCGTACTATCCCATACTATTATAATAGGGGTTAAAGTATGAAATTGCCGATTTGACCTGAAAATTTTATATTCGTTTTTTTTTTTAATTCAACATATTTATTTAATCAAACTAATTACCATTATTATCTATAAATTGCTGCCATCTAATAGGAAGGTCATTTATGCCTTTGTGATAGAACTCTCGTGATCTAAATTCGACAAACTGTGTAAAGGCATTTTGTATTGCCTCCTGAGAAGAAAACTTTTTATCGCGTAGAAAATTGTCCAAATCACGAAAAAAATGATAGTCCATTGGAGCAAGGTCTGGCGAATACGGAGGGTGAAGAATGGTTTCTAATTGCAGTTCCTGTAGAGTTAAAACGATTTCTCGTGCTGTATGAGGTCTCGCGTTATCATGTAGCAATAATGGTGAAGATTGATTCCTGAGTCGGGGCTGTTTCACTGCTAGTTTTGCTATCATTGTTCGGAGTTCGGCACAGTAGACATCTGCCGTTATTGCTTGACCAGATCGGAGAAAGCTATAGTGAATAACACCATGCTGAGACCACCAAACAGTCATCATTACCTTTTTATTGGTAAGCTTTGCTTTAGGACACTGTCGCGGCGTTTGACCTGGGGTCAGCCATTGCATTTTTCGCTTACGATTATCGTAAAGAATCCACTTTTCATCACATGTCACAATTCAATCCAATATTCCTTAATTTCTGTATCGATTCAATAAGGCAACACAAGTTTCAAGACGCGTTTCTTTCTGCAGATCAGTCAAATCATGAGGCACCCAATTCTCATATTTTTTTATTTTATTGATTTGACGCAAATGAGTCAATATTGTTGGTAAGGTAACGTTAAAGCATGCCACTAATTCCTGGGTAGTTTGACTCGGAACGGCTTCCACCATCTCTTTCAATTCATTGTTATTCACCTATGTGGACGGTCTTCCACGTGGTTCGTTCTTCAAACCAAAGTTTTCATCACGAAAGCGTTTAAACCAAAATCGCACGGTGCGTTCATTAGCAGTCCCCTCTCCAAACGCAATATTGATATTGCGAGCTGTTTCTGCCGCGTTAGTTCCGCGTCGGAACTCGTATTCAAAAAAACTCGAATTTTCGAAGTATCCATCTTTCTTGTCTAAGCTGAATGAAAAAAACAACTGAAAGTCGATAATCGAATGTTGCACATTTTTTAAACGAAGAATTTCATAGGTGCCATGTGAAAAAATATTCACTCAAAAATCGCAAACCATGAAGGTTCTATGTCAATTCGAAGTACCTATTACAATAAAACGGCAATTTCATACTTTAACCCCTATTATTATTATAGATGTGAAAGTAGCTCTGTAAGTATGTTTGCTTGTTACCTTTTCACGCCCACACCACTGAACATCGGTTCAGTGGTGTGGGCATAATGAATTTTCATAATGATGGTTGAAAACATGGAGAAAGACAGGCTACTTTTCATCCTGAATATACAGCTTGTGGAGAATACAAATAAACAGTAGGTTCTTTACACTGTAGAAAATAATCCGATTACATTTCTCTTGAGCAGTTTATTTTCAATATTCATATATATATATTTTTAATTTCAAACCCATTTAGATCGGATTAAGTCTAGCTAATGAAAGGGAAAAAACCCCTTTTAAAGGAAAACTGATTTTCTAGCCAAAGCAATGAAATCTGAAATCGATTAGCGGAGTTAATTGAGTACCTTCAAGATTAGTTTTTGAAAAGAAAATGAAAATGTGAAGAGCGTAGTTATTTAACAAGTTATTTGTTGGTTTTTTCACACAAGAGCGTAGTTATTTGACAAGTCATTTGTTTGTTTATTCACACAAGAGCGTAGTTACTTGACAATCTGTGCAGCAATGTATTCCTTTATTTCATTACTGAACATGAGGATCATGTGGCCAAGTAATAACAACCGCACGGATCGATCAAACAAGTTAAGCTACGCTTGTCGCGATTGGTACGTGGATGGGTAACCATCTTTACATACCAAGACCCCTCCGTGCCTCGAAAATCACGTTAAGCCGCTGGACCCGGCTGTCATTCGTGAATCTTTGGCAGTCATCTTACCAAGAGGTATCGTATTACCCAGTAGGTAACTGGATTGTGGAGGTCATCAGATAGGCAGTCGCTCCACGTAAAATCAACTGGAACCCCAACAAAGTTGGGAAAAGCGTCGGCAGATGATGAATTTGATATTGGATTTTCCATGGAGTTTGGGTAAACAAAACTATTGGTATTACTATTTATGTTTTATCATCCACAACGTTTTTATGAACTTTGTCTAGACACATACGGCCTTATTACAAAACAAGGATTATCTATACCGAGTATTTTTTTAATTCCGAACTCTATTTCGACAACATTAAAGTACCAGTTACAAAGACTCCCGTCAAACACGAGACGAAGTTGTCCATTTTGTAACTTTACGGTGCTCTAAATAAAGTTTATAATACAATAACGAGCTCGAAGATTTGGGCTCGGCCTAAAGTTAGAACTCGTTTTGTAATAAGACCGAGAGGGATCAGAAAAAGTAACATTCTATTAGCGGTAACGATTATGTACGTAATACGAGGTTGTCCACATGTGGGACGTGGACTCAGCAATCATTGTGCCGATAGTCGTGACAGCCAATGGCTTAATAGCCAAGAGCCACGCTCTCGTTGGGCAGCTGGATCAAGGGCTTGATTCAGAAAGCGGTACTTCTGAACACGGCTCGCATATTCAGGAGGTTCCTTTCTTTGGAGCCCTGACCGCCGCGCCGGTAGCTTGGACCCTGTTCCCGATACCAGAGGACTACTATTTTTTATATTTTTATATGGTTTTTTTTTTAATCTTTTTGCTTATAAAAATATTTAAAAATGTAATTTATAACTACTTAAATGAAATAAAGGAAATAATAATGTAAGTAAAAATGTATGGGACTGACATAAGCTACCAAAAAGCGTTGTCAATCCTGTTGAAAGCAATCTAACAGCTAGGTGCCAGAGTTTCTCTAAGAGATTTTTTTAAAGATGTTGGTATTCTCACGGTTGCACCACAATTCATCGCCAACATCTTGTATATTAGGCAAAATTTACACTTGTACAGACTCCAGCAGGTCAAGCTACCCGAAACTGTCAAATTTTCCCAATCAACTTTGAACCTTAACGCTATAGCGATAATGTTGAAAATCTATTAAATAAATTTGACAGATTGTAGTAGCTTGATGTGCTGGCGTCTGTACACTAAAAACAGTGGTATTCACAGTGTTAACACTAGAAATGAGGACAAACTACGTTTCCCCTTTCACCGGCTTCATAAGGTTCATAACTCATTTGTTGGGCTTGGTATAACCTTTTATAACAAGATACCCTCTTCTTTACTAGACTTACCTTTTAATGCGTTTAAAGCTCAATTAAAATCCAACCTTTGTTCAAAGGCTTACTATTCCATCAACGACTACTTACACGATAAGAATAGTTGGTCGCCCTAATTAACTCAAGACAATGTTCATGTTCTTTCTCCAGAATTAGCTTACTGACAGGTTATTGTTAATTATTAATTTGAATAAATGACTTTTGATTTTAAAATTCGTCGTAGAAATACGAATGCAGCCTCATTATCTCGTGCTAAAACGAAATTTGAATTAATTGTTGACGCAAAATTCAATTCAATTCCATTTCTATATTTACATATTAACGATGGTCTATCATGTGTCCGTTACATTTATTTATCAGTCTTTTTTGTTTTGTACTGCATTGTTTTATGCACAGACGCCAGCAGGTCAAGCTACCCGAAACTGTCAAATTTTCCTAATCAACATTAAACCTTAATGCTTTAGCGATAAAGTTGAAAATCTATTAAAGAAATTTGACAGGTGGTAGTAGCTTGATGTGCTGGCGTCATACATCATACATACTCGTTACTATTTTTATCTGACACAAGTATGCATACACATATCACTGCAGTATAAAAGTGATTTACATCCGTCACCTAACACAGCAGGTCCAGTTGAAATCCAGCGTCAGGCACTAGTTGTCTGGCATTTTTGCTAAACTGGGCCTTATTGGCGCAGCCGTGAGGCACACTTTCCTGATAATTTCTTACATCGGAATTTTTCTTTTGATTTGTTTTTATTTGATGTGTTTGTATTGTGTGCCTTCCAGTCTGTGCTAAATAAATATATTATCTTTCGTCTTTCATTCAATTATTTCATCATCTTCAAATTTCATCAACCGGATTATTCAAGAGATCCTTACTATCCGGATCCATACAAAGGTTGTTCTAAGATACAAAAGAAGCTGCAGGCGCTTCAGCGATAAGACCGCCCATTGTGTCGCCCTATGTAAAATTTAATATCTGATATTCCTATGGTGCACGTAATAAACTGTATCATATTTCTATTTAATATATAAAAGAAAAAAAAAGAAAGAAAAATATTTTATTAATTTAATTTTTTTTTTTTTTTTTTTTTCATAAATCAGTATTAATAAAATAAAAGTAATGCGCATTTTAATAATTATGGTTTTACCAACCACGAGACAAGCTCGACGTAATGTAGTAGTTGATAAGCAAAATGCTGCCTTTACGTCTCATTTGTTTTTTAATGTTTGCCTAGTAATGTAGATTATAAGGAAATGTGAAGTACTATTTTTGGCGAATAAACATTTATTATCTGCCTAGCCTTTTCCCAACTATATTAGGGTCAGCTTCCAGTCTAACCGGATGCAACTGAATACCAGTATTTTACATGGAGCGGCGATTTGGAAAATAAACATTACATAATCAGCCTATAATGTTCCCACTGCTGGGACACAGGCCTCCTCTCTGTGAGAGGGAGTGAGCCGTAATCCACCACGCGGGCCCAGTGAGGGTTGGTAGATGTCACATGTCTTCGAATTTTTGGTAGGGACATGCGACTAGGACATGCCGGTTTCCTCAGGTTGTTTTAAGAATAAACATTATCTTGTTCTATTCTATTACAAACTTTTGTTTTGCTCGGCTCCTAACAGTCCTAGCGTGATGTATAGTCTATAGTCTTCCTTAAGAACTGGGCTATCAAATACATTTTTTTTTAAATACGACTTGTTGTTCCTGAGAGCAGCGCGTTCAAACCAACAACCAAAAAAACAAACAAACTTTTCTGCTTTATTATTAGTGTAGATTGGTAGTACCGAATCCATGATTGATGTCTGAAACCAGTTTTAAAAGTTCCTCAAATACATAGAAATACGTTCAATCTAACAAAAAGTCGCACAATCTATTGAATTTGTACCTTTTCATACAAGCAATAATACTTCAAACCGGTAGCTGCACACAAATAATAAATAGTACTTTTACTTGTGACCTATTTCTACCATTCCTACCATACACTCTTGAGTCTTGAGGCACTACTCCATTCTACCACATTTTTTATTCCATTAATGTTTGTAACTTACGAGGAAGGCTTTACAATCGTGAAAGGGTTACAGACGGCTATTAACGTGTCGGTCAGATTGCTTCATTTACATTCATACATCTGAAGGCCAATTCTCGTAATTTACAATATTCAAAATCTAGTCACAATCTCATCTCGGCGACAAACAAATGTCAAAAACTTGTCAAAAATCTAGGGAAATTAGAGTTAAGAACGCGCCTAAAGCCAGTAAAATTTTAGTATAGAAAAAAAACAAACTTAGTATGCGCCAAAACTGTTATATCGTAATAAATCCAAAACTAAAAGGAATTACATAAAATGCCTAAGCACAGCCTTTACTCTTGTATAAATATAATTAATTATCAAAAATATTTGTCGCAATAGGCATTACCGTATTGAGTACAAACGGAAAAATATAAGAATTAGAGGTTACTTCGTGATTTTTTTCTATCGAGGAAATGTTATTATTTCATGTTTTTGATCAAAGTGAACCCTCGGAAATATCATGTAGTTATTCACACATTTTTATTTTAAGATTTGGTCTGGAATTTTTCATGTAAAATCAAATATAAGATTGGTAATTCTGCTTTATACGCGCTCTTAAGCAATTCTCGTAATTTTAAGAACGTTCACAGTCTGATCTCAGACACACACACTTCAGGTTTCATGTTTGACGAAAAAATTCGACGTAAAATATTCCAGAATACATGTATAAATTCGTTGAAACAAAACTCCGAGCCACCGCTTCTTTCTAACGAACTTCAAAATCAAAGTCAACGCCCACTTCAAAAATAATTACTCCCGTAATTACAATAATGAGCAGCTCAGGTGAATGTGTGGAATAAATCTGAATTTCTCCCAAGTAATTCGGAACTAGCAAAGATTTACCGAGTATCAAGTGATGTAGAGGCAAGGTAATAGTGTTCAATTAGCGAATGTTTTTTTTTTTAAACAGAACTATTTTCATTCACTGAATGGAAACAATTTTAAGTGTTCATTATAGAATCCCTTGGTGTCTCGGAAAGTACGTTAAAACGTTGGTTCCGGCTGTCATTCGTAGACCTTTGACAGTCGTTACGGGTAGTCAGAAACTCAAAAGTCTGACAACGAGTCCGTGTATTGTGGTATCGTGTTACCCAGTAACTGGGTTGTGGAGATCAGGTAGGCAGTCGCTCCATGCAAAATACTGTAATTCAACTGCATCTAGTTAGACTGGAAGTCGACTCCAACATACTAGTAGTTGGAAAAAGATGATGCATTATTTTTTTCAACCCTGGTCATCATCGCTGAGTATTAAGAACATAGTGAGAAATCTAACCCACTTTTCTCATCAATATTACAGCTGAAAGGCGCTTCGGATCCATTAATCGCAGCAATATGTCCTTTATATACTCACCAATCCTTCGGCCTATGTTACCTTGGTACTATTTTGCCTGTTTTAATAATTTGGTTTTACATGTGTTGATTACAAAAATACAAATAACTAATTACATTAACACAATTATAAACACCTCCACATAAGATCAAAGGGATACATTACAACCAAAACCACACATTTCCTTCCTAACCACAGAGGGGAGCGAGTAATGACTCCGCTTAGCTCGCACTAACACCTCAGGGACCTTACAAAATCTCAAAGAGATAAATTGATTCAGTGCAAAAACGAGATGGAGCCACACAGGACGTATAGCGCCATCCCTTGTTCGCACGTTATGTCAATAATGACCGGTGACCGTTGAACGAAGAACGGCCGGTACGTACACTCTTACTGAATGAATGGTTCCAGTTTGAATTTCGAATTTCTTGTTCATTGTGCAAGTTTGAATTGGGAATTATGTTCAGGTGTGAATTGTTTTAAAGGAATTTGAAGGTCGTGAACCAATTTGGTAGTGGAGAATTGGGTCGGGGCGGTCCGTTGTGCACGGTACGCAGCCCCTGTAGAACGCAAATATTGAATTTTGTCGGTTGAACATACGGTTCTTTGTGAAAATTGGAGCTTATAATACTTTATAGAACAACATTTTTTATAAATGACTGAAAATGTCTTTTTACGCATTCCCCATAAACTTAAGGAAGATATATAAAACACTGGTTAGAGCTGCTGTATGGATCAGAATATTGGGCCACAAAAGGGATGTATGAAAAGCAATTGCATGCAGCTGAGATGAGAATGCTAAGAAGGATGTGTGGTGTTACACGAATGTAAAAATAAGAAATGAGTACATAAGGGGAAGTCTGAAAGTGGCATCGGTAACTGAAAAGTTGTGCGGAAATCGGTTGTCATGGTATGGGCTTGTGATGCGGAGGAATGAAGAAAATCTGAGAAAAGTTTTGAGTATAAATGGCTACAAAAATAGGGGTAGATTAAAAAAACTATGGACGGACTCTGTGGAATAAAAGATAATATGATTAGAAAGAGGGACTATTGACAAAGAGGTAAGGTAGGTAAGATTTTTATTCGAGGAATAAAATTGACTTCGGACAGTTTTTGTATGGAAGAATTGTCAGAAATTCAAAATTCTTCCTCCGATAAAATTATCTGGCATAGGAAAAATCCGCCATTAGTAATGGACAAGTATGGGAAAAAGGGACATGTGGCGCCGACCCCAAATAAATTGGAATTAGGGCAGGAGACTGATGGAGACTGAAAATGGTTTCCTAAGATCCGGTTTTCCTACCGTTCCTTAAACTATTTTTATAGGTATTTTTATGCAATATTATCAGTATAAGGTCCTAATTTTCTTGACTTTTCTTTTTATGATTTTTTTTTTTGGTTCGCGAGCACTTTCGCATGAAGCTGGCAGTATCATCACATTGGTAATGTTTCTCATTGTTTGTTTTATTTCTTTCATAAATATATATAAATAAATACATTCATGAATTTAATTATATATATTTATTTGTGCTTTTTATAAACGCGAAAGTTTGTATGGATGGATGTTTGTTACTCTTTCACGCCAAAACTACTGAACGCATTTGGCACACAAATAGTTTATAACCAGGATTAACACATATGTAGGATACTTTTTATCACGATATTCCTATAAATAATCAGATTTACTCAATGTAATGTTATTAGTGTTGTCCAGCCGCGTGACATAATAAATTCATGTTCCCTGTTGTGCGCCCACGGTGAAGGTGGGCGGATTATTATTATACGAAGAACACACAAAAAATACTTTCTACTATATAAAAAAAAGCAGAATGAACAGGGCAATTTTCTATTTTTATTTGTAAAAACTACTGAACTGTAGGAACACAGGCAGAGAATTGCTTATGCCTACTTCCATTGTGCAGATGCGTGAGTTTAAAACGCGCCCATTGCACATTCAATCTCGATGGCTATCGTTGATTTTGATCAAGATCGAGACGTAAGTTTTCATATACAAGGTTCTTTTATCGCGTGACTAAAATTGGAACTAACGGCGCCATCTTGTTTTCTTAAAACCATTCTACGAAACATTTCACATATCATCATCATCATCAGCCTATAGCAGTCCACTGCTGGACATAGGCCTCTCCTATTGCATCGCGGTCTCCACTTAAGGACACGTCTACCAAAACGCTCATCGGTTCTACGGCTAATATGGCCGGCCCATTGTCCATTTCACAAATAACAAATGTTTATCAACAACGCCCCTCTGTCAATTTCATTCGGGCGCCAAAAGATCTTGTCACAGAAATTGTATTCAATAGAGTTTCTTGTCCGTTCTTCTCTATGCGAGCGTTTTTGTACTACGCTTTGGAATGGACGACTTCATATTTCTAACTGACCAACTCCTTGACAATTCAATGTGGCTGTATATTCTTTAGGGCTGATTTTTCCATCGCCAGATAACTTTTATTCGAGGAATAAAAATTACGTTTGACAGTTTTTGTGTGAAATAACTGTCAAAATTATTCCTCGAATAAAGTAAGCAGATGATTAAAAAATCAGCCCTTAGTTAAAATAAATGCTTTACTTTGTACTACAAAACAGTGTTTATCACTTGTTTATGCTAAACACCTATTAAATACGACACAAATATATGGAATTTGACGTAACACTGACAATAGACAATTGTTGAAGAGCGTTTAAAGTTTTTTTTTTTATAATAAGACCCTTCGAGTTTGTGTTTGAAAAAAACAAGATAGCACCGTTATATCCAATTTCGGCCACGCGCCAAAAAATCCTTGTACCGTTGTATCTACTCGAAAAGAAGAAAAAGCACTTCGGTCCATTCACAGTTATTTTACCTCTGACAGCAGCAACCTAACAGCAACCCTCGAGTTTAGAGATCACAGTGATTTTGACAGACCTGTCAGTGGCACAACCCAACAGCAACCTCATTAGAATAAGAGTAAAGATCACTATGACGTTGACAGTGATGCAAAATCATAGGTGAAAAAACTGTGGACAAAAAATTCATACCGAGAATGCTGGCCAGTGAAATGTCTCTACGTGCACAAATGTAAACTGATCGAGTTTCAATCTCGTTAATCTCTATGCTTAGTTTATCGTTGTGCATTAATACCTCATTGTTGATCAATTACTTACTTGGGGCTTGTGGCTAAGTAATAACAGCCACACGGGTCGATCGATCAGAGTAAGCTACGTTTGCCGTGGTTAGTCCATGGATTGGTGACCATCTTTACATACCGAAACCTCCGTGCCTCGGAAAGTACTTTAAACATTTGGTCCCGGCTGTCATTCGTGGATCTTTGACAGTCGTTACGGCTCGACAGAAGCCCGACAATCTGACAACCAGTCTTACCAAGAGGTTTCGTATAACCCAGTAACTAGGTTGTTGAGGTCAGATAGGCAGTCGCTCCATGTAAAATGCTGGTATCCAGCTGAATCCGGTTAGACAGGAAGCCGACCCCAACATAGTTGGGAAAAGGCTAGGTAGATAATAATAATAAAGCTGAGAAAGATAAATAAATCAAATATCTTGACTTAGCACACGAGGTTGTTGACATGTGGAATTTGAGATCGACTGTCATAGTGCCGATTGTCGTATCGGCCAATGGCCTGATGGCCGAAAGCCTCGATCAACATCTATCGAGGCTCTCGTTAGGCGGTTGGATCAAGGGCCTGATTCAGAAGGCAGTACTCCTCGATACGGCTCGCATTGTGAGGAGGTTTCAGTCTCTGGAGCCCTAACCACCGGTAGCTTGGACCCTGCTCCCGACACCGGTGGATTACTATTTTTTTTATATTTTTAAATGTTATTTTATACTAATATTTAAAAATATATTAAAATAAGAAAGATAAAAAAATAAACGACATAATAATAACTTTATTTCCAATTTTACAATTTGCGGCAATAAGTTAATTCTATGACATTAAACTTGCATAAATCACTGATTACTCCACTGGCACCTAAGCTAAGACTAAACGAAGATAGAAGATAAGATTAGACGAAGATGATGATGATGTTGATCAATGACTTACAGACCTTCGATATAAGTATATTATCAAGATATTAGTCGCATATAACACTAATGTAGTCCATTATTAATCGTCATAGTATAAGACGCGTTGCTCAGTGACCGCGCGTTAATCAGTGAGGGGTGCGAACGAGTAAGTAGGTCGCGGATAGGGATGGCAACGTAAGAAAAATAAATTCTATTGAACACAACCCGCACTGGGCCCGCGTGGTTGATTACAACCTCTCACAGAGACGAGGCCTGTGTCCCAGTAGTGGGAACATTATAGCAAATTGTAATGGTCAATACTGTGTAATACATTTATACAGGGTGGCAGGGACATCGACTCGCAAACTTTAACCATGGATTCAGCACATCTTCCTGAACACACCAGCGTTGAAATGTCTCGTCGGTTATAAAATAAAATTGCAGTTCCATACATTTTGACGTATTGCGCTTTTCTATGAAACGACAGATATTTTTTTTGATAACCGGCAATTAAAATTACGCTCTAGAATCATGTGCTGAATTCATGATTACAGTTTGCGCGTCGATGTCCCTGCCACCCTGTTTGAATCATCATCATCCCTTTGAAGTTCACTATTATATAGGATTACTATATATACTAGAAGCCACATATCCTCACACCCACTCACACACACCCCCACAGACACACACATACAACACACCCTCACGCACACACACACACACGCACACACAAACATTTCTCTTCTCTTATACCTACTACTTTTCTTAATAATGCTTTTGTAAATTAGTAAATAAGTAAACATAACATAAGAAGTCTAATGGTGTATTTCATGCACTTTATCTAAGCATAAGTTGTGGAATCACTGACTCCCAAGTCACAGGCTATAAACCTAGTTTGGGAGCCAGGAGATAAATTAGTCTCACATCTCTGTACTTACCAAATTATTGTGAATTTTTTTTTTTGTCACCATGTTATAGATACTTAATAAATTATTATTATTATTATAATATAGGACTAGTAGACAGACACATCTCTAATTGCACGCCATTTATCGCGATCCTTGGACACTCCCTAATTACATCCTCCCTAGTAAAATTCTATTCTGTTTCAGCCCATAGCAACTTGCCAGCCACTCCTGTAAGATCGTCTCACCTCCTCACGTTTGCCAATTCGCAGTCTCAACTCAAGAACAAATCTACTACAGTGGTAATCGGTTATTTGTTTATATGGCCTGGCCATTACTACTTTAACTGGCTCATTCAACTCTGTGTGAAGAGCGGGTGTTTTAAGGGACTGTCTTTTGTAATTTTGACGTTCGAAAAGTGCTGATTCTCAGCCTAATTTGAATAAATGACTTTTGTTTTCTTTTTTTTGACTCTGGTTTTATAACGTAACGCTATCATTCTCAATCTGAATCATTTAAACTTTAAAGGATCCATTGCTTCATATGTTCGAAAAAAAATTCTGCTGAACAACGCAAATAACGCAATGAATGTTGTTGAACTGTCAACACCGAAGCCGTTGCTACTGATAGTGTTTTACGCAATCACCCCGCTGGTGAGACGGGTGGCCAGTGTCAACCCTACCCCGGTCACGCAACACGGTAATCAGTTACAAATCTCTTTTAATCTGATTAGACACCGTCCGTCTGTTCTTTGTGGTTGACTACTGCATTGTCTTTGGTTTCCCTCATCGTGGCGTGATGTTGTACACTATCTCTTTGGACAATTTATTGGTGATGTAGTGTTGACCTACTTGGAAAATGTAGCTTCTTTAGAAGGCCACGATATTTCAATGGACGATTGAACTGTATGATTCTTGAAATAGAGTATTTTGAAAGTAGTTATACGAAACCAGAATGCCACTACAAGGTAAGAGCATTTTTTTAAGAAAAATCGACCTTTGATCACAGTGCGTGATTTGTGACCATTGAATACAGATTTAATGACAATTTTTCTACCTTCTTTACAGAGTGGCAGGGACATCGACGCTCAACCTGTTATCATGGATCCAGAACATGATTCTGAACCCCACTGCGTTATACGTCAGTTATTTAAAAAAAAAACGGGTTGCACTCCGGGAGTGCCGGCAGAAGTCAAAACTTGAATATTAACGTTGTGCATTTTGGATATTTTGGAATGCGGTCCATTCTCCTTCCGTCATACGAATTTTTGATCAGGTCACGTGTCCTGACGCGAGCTCCGTCTTACGAATTTTCGATCAGGTCACGTGTCCTGACGCGAGTTTAACATTTTTTACCCATCACAAAAAACTCCCTCCGTCTAACGAATTTTCGATCAGGTCACGTGTCCTGACGCGAGCTCCGTCTTACGAATTTTCGATCAGGTCACGTGTCCTGACGCGAGTTTAACATTTTTTACCCATCACAAAAAAAGTGTACAAGGCCGCTAAAGAAGTTTTTACCTCAAAAAATGCTCTGCCATACATTTTGACCGCGTAGCTATTGCACTTATCTATGAAACAGCAATTTTTTTTTTTTTTTTGGTAACCGACCTAAAATGTCTACACTATCTAGCATCATGTGCTGCATTGACGACCTAACCATTTCATAACTGCTTGAATTTTCAAAAGAACCACTTCCTAGTCCCTATACATAAATTAAAGGGATACCTGTGTCATCGTTTTCAGAATTATACATACATCCTACAAAGTTCTATGATTTCCGTAGGTATTAGTATTTTATGTGATAAAATCCTCTCGGAATCTTAAGTACTAATTAAAACGAAATAGGTTTACTTAAAACGCGGTAAAATGCGTGAAATGAATGTCATTACTAAGAATGTTTTCCTTCATCGGAAGCAAGTCATGATAGTTTCCAACACGCGACCGTACGATTGCTGACTGTGGTTTAATATGTGCTAATACTATTTTGAACCAAGGCACAGTTTGTGTTCATATCCAAACTTTGAAGATTTGTGAGAAGGAGCTTATGGCTTAGTAATAACCGCAGCATGGGTCGATCGATCAGGTTAAGCTACGCTTGCCGCGGTTGGTCCATGGATGGGTGACCATCTTTGCATACCAAGATCCCTCCGTGGCTCGGAAAGCATGTTAAGCCGTCGGTCCCAGTTGTCATTTGTAGATCTTTGACAGTCGTTACGGGTCGTCAGAAGCCCGAAAGTCTGACAAACAGTCTTACCAATGGGTATCGTAGTACCCAGTAGCCGGGTAGCGGGTTTTTGAACACATTGCGATAGTATTGTTTTTTTCCTTTTGTTCACGACTCGGGACAGAACGAGCGCATAACTTTGAGACTTGGCTCTTGATAGCAGGTCTGGAACTACATTATCTTTTCCTTTCTTATGTTTTAGGACGAAGTTGAACCAGGATAAGCGTAAAGTCCAACGCGCGAGTCTTCCAGAAGGATTGGATAAATTCTGGAAGACTCGCACGTTGGACTTTACGCTTATCCTGGTTCAACTTCGTCCTAAAACATAAGAAAGGAAAAGATAATCCCACCTCCATCTTATCTGACCCAGTTACAGAGTAATACGATGCCCCTTGGTAAGACTGGTTGTCAGACTTTCGGGCTACTGATGCTTTCTAACTCTCGCCTTAAAATTCTTACCTGCTATTAGTAGAATTAACCGAGGTATTGGAGCGACTCCGGCGGTTGCAGATGGAGTCGCCGCAGTTGACCACGCCGCCCTTGGTGGTGATGCTGAAGGTGCGCAGGCGGTACAGGTCGTCTGACACGCGAGGGTTGTATGGCTTCTCCGGTAGCGAGCAGACGCGAGGACGGGAGTGTTCAACAACTGTAAAAGGAAGAAGGAGATGCTTAATGGGGTTATTTCCATTGTATAGAATGGAAAGTGAATCAAAGGAATCAGGGCGATGAAAAACCTCAAACCTCATATATTTTAACCGTCTTGAATATTCCGCAATTTTCATAGAGTTTCAAAGTTACAAAAAAAGTCACGTGAAATGCCAGTTTAAAAATCAATGATGGTCATCAATATCTCAGACGACAAAACTAAAGAAAACAGGTTTTCTCAACTCATACTTCAAGTAAAAACACAACCAGCGGTCGTTGAACCCTAAAAATGCATCAAACCTTTTTTGTTTTTATTTTATCGTGTGTTAAGATACCCATCATGTCTGCAGAATTTGGCTAGCTAGTTTCATTTGACCTTCTATAAAAACAAAAAAATCAATGTATTGTATGTATCTGCAATCACTAGTTCCATCTGTCAAAAAACGGTTTACCTAATAGATAATAATTTTAAGAGATCACAGTGACAGACAATCTCAAATAAAAACTTACACCTTGCCATAATTAGGTACTCATAGCAAAGAGATTTTATGTCTTTACTCATAGCCGAGTCATGTTATGTTGACCGGATATTTTTATCGAACGGATCACAAAAAGTTCATTTTAAATAAAATGCACTTCTCGAGTTAGGTACAATTTCGGCTATTTTGAGAATATAATATTTAGCGAATCTAATATTTTGAGAATCTAATATTATGCGATTAAAGGAATTCGACACCTGTTACATCTATCAACCCGCACTGGACCCGCGTGGTGGATTACAGCCCAGCCCTTCTCTAAGAGAGGAGACTTGCATCCCAGCAGTAGAGAGATGTCAGCATAAGTGACGGGGCCCGATAGGGTCGAAGCCTGCCAGGGTAGCGGGATCGTCCGAAAGGGTTACCGCTGCCCTGGAACATAAAGGGCTAAGGAAGGAACACGGGTGGGTGTTAGGCAGTAAGAGTCTGACACTCACTTCTGCTCCACCCAAAGCGGGAGGGGTCATTTGATGATTTCCCAACCTCAAAAAAAAAACAAAAAAAAAAGAATAAAATATAAAAAAAAATAATCCAGCAGTAGGAACCTTACAAGCTGGTTATGCTAGCAACAACAGTGGTTTTATATTGCCAGCTATCTTGAATCTCTATAGTAGTTTCTTTTCTAAGGCTTTATCAGAAAGCTTCTGAAGTAATTTTGGATAGGATTCACTCTTTTCATACCAAATTAATAGAATATGATATTCATTTGTGTGAGCATTCGACGACCCTCAGTGAAAGTTAATTTGTTTACGCGTTTACGCTCTCTTTTATCTCGTCTTGTCTATTTATATAATATCTTAAGAAATAAAAGAAAAAATAAAGTTTATTTCGATACAGTTCGTGAAACACAAAATACAAATAACAAAATAAAAAACTGATAGTAGTAGTGTGTGCCTCATGCCTGCGCCAATAAGGTTCATTTCAGCACTAATGCCCGGTATTAATCCATCCGTGTTCCTTCAGTTGCCTGTGCTAGGGGCCACGGTCTCTCTTTCGAACAACCCGTGGCCCTGGCAGGAAAACAGTACCCCTTTTTTTTTGAGGATGGGAAATCATCAAATGACCCTTCCCGCTCTGGGCGGAGCGGAAGGAGTGTCAGACTCTTACTGACTAAAACCCACCCGTGTTCCTTCCTTAGCCCTTTATGTTCCAGGGCAGCGGTAACCCTTTCGGACGATCCCGCTACCCTGGCAGGCTGCGGCCCTATTGGGCCCCGTCACTCATGCTGACATCTCTTTGAGGCGCGCGTGGAACACATACGCGCCGTCCGGCACGGGCCTGGTCCTGATCGGACGGTGAGTTACCCATTACTCTCCGCCCGCAGGCCCGCGCCTACGGTGGCCGAGAGTCGTCACGCGGCTCCCGACGCCCGGACCGTCTCCCGCGGCGGCTGAGGCGTGAGGTGCGTTCCCTCGCCCACCCCGCCACCTCCTTCACTAGCGTGACTGCTTCGCAGAAGGAGGTGACTGCCTCTCACTCCCTTTCACCCCGGACCATGGCTTGAACCAGGGCCGGATGCGAGAGGTCGCCGCCGCTGCCGATCGCCTCTACGAGGACACGGCGGTGCTCTGCCCAAGCAGGGCAGACCTCCACCGTATGCTCCACCGTGTCCTCTGGGCGATCCTGGCAGTGATGACACCCGGGCGTCTCCTCCCGCCTGATGATGTGCAGGAACCTCCCGAAACATCCGTGTCCGGAGAGGACCTGCGTCAGGCGGTAGGTGAGAACGCCGTGACGTCTCTCTAGCCACTCCTCAAAGAGGGGTCTTACCGCCGCTATCGTGGCGTGCCCTAAACAGTACCCCTTATAAGTACTTTAGATAATCTGAGAAATGGTTAGTCTATTTCATCTTTATTAATTTTCCTTTAACTGTTTACTTAAGTTGCGACAACTGACTGTCAAACTCACTACCCATCCTTTCATTTTCCCATAATCGGGTAACAAACTTCAAACAAATTAACAGAACTTTCAAAAACAATTCTCATCACTAATATTTGAAGTTACAGGGTTCCGTTCATATTTGGTACTTAAGCCACGTATACGTTAGTTAAATTAATTATACTTAGCTAAGTTTAGTACGTGCTCATTGGATGGATGGAAAATCGAGTAAACAAAACTTTCCAATTTCATGTTAAAGTATTAATAATTTAATATATTACCCATCCAATTATACAACAGATGGTATACAACCCTTAGAAGTATACGTTAGAACAAAGTACCAACACCGAATGTCACCTATTAAATCTTTTAACTCTGTTGTATTGTATAACTGTATGGGATCAGAGAGACTGTTTCTTGTTTTATTATATACTAGCTGCTGCCCGCGACGTCGTCTGCGTAAAGGCTCTACAGCACCAAAAATACTTAAGATGCCAGTGTCGCTATAGCATTTTATGTGAACAACTTTTAAAATAGCATTAAAGTATAAGTTGCAAGCAAAGCAAGTGAAGAGAGTTATATGGGAATCCTGCTGCGTTCAGTCATAAGATGTGACTGAAGGAAATAGAGAAAATAATGCAGGAATACATTCCAGGGCACAAAAGAGTACAAATACGTACAAAGGTATCATACCTTACAACACTTCCCTATAAACTACGTTGATAGTTATGCTGCCAGGAGCCAAAATGTAAAGAGAGTCAGGACTGGTGACGCGGGAGCAAGCGACGTACAGTTGCCCGTGTGAGGAGCAACTCGTCCTGAGGTCGACACCCGCTGCCCTCAGTGTCTGCCCCTGCGACTTATTGATGGTCATCGCGAAGCAAACTCTCACGGGGAACTGTACTCGCTTGAACTGGAACGGGAAGTTATGAGGTATGAGGGGAATGCGTGGTATAAATACTGCCTCGCCGACGCCACAACCCGTAAGAATTTCCGCCTCAATGGTGTGTCTGTGGAGCGAGATGACTTTAAGGCGGGTCCCATTACACAACTTCGGAGGAGATAGGTTCTGAAGAAGCATAATCGGGACACCGACCTTCAGCTTGATGGTAATGGTATGCGCTGGAAGTCCACTTGCTGACAGGGAGTTCAGAAATTCCACGGGATAATGTGTGGCGTCATCTTGCTCGTCAACAGTGTTTATCGCGGTGTAGACCACTTCATTCCCCTTAATTTCCGAGAGAATGCATTCATAATTGCTGCAGCGTGATCATATTTGGGCGTCAAAATGGCTGGGAATGGCTCACACACCCAAGAATTCTGCTGGTGCGGTATACGACTGATGTCCCCGTACACACAGCGAATGAGTTCTTCTAAGCTGGATACCACTCTACCGAGAGACTCTGGAAGCACCACCTGTCCATCTCTCTCTTCTGGTAGAGTGCCTTTGCCAAGACTTAGAAGGACATCGGAGAATTCTTGAGCACGTGCATTGCCGCCCAGCCGAGCTCTCATATTAATGGTCAAGCGCAGCGTACGAACTCGTGACCACAACGAAGATCGTTTTAACGAAGTATTCACCTCGTCAGCTTTCGATCCCCGCGTCACCACGGTAAGCGCCGGAAATTGCCACTGAACAGAACTGTGACACCACCCATCAAATGTTCGTTCCTGCGGATGTCCTGCAGGGTTCTGTCCACGGCCTCAACTGCCTTCCTATTGGCCATCGTACACTCATACCATTCGATCAGAGAGCAATCCTTGAGCACGTGTCCCTTATTGCTGTTACGAGACACACCACAAACAGGCATTTCGGCGCTCTCTAAATCAATGGGAATTTTAAACATGGCATGTGCTGTCTGGCCACCCGTAAGCAGCGTGGCAGCGATTCCCGACGACGCTACAGCAATAGCAATTTTGCCTTGCATCCTGACCTCTGCAAGTATGCCAGTGGTAACAAATATTTTTCCTGTTCCACCAGGAGCATCCAAGAAAAACCCTGGTTTTGCCTAACGCGAACAAAAGTATTAATAGTCAATGTTTATTTTGTACTAACAACATGAAATTGATGAAGAAATGATCATCATCAATGAACTACTGAACACCGCATTTTTTTAAATTGTCTTCCTCAACTCTGCTCAAGATTTTGAGGGTTTTGTTGGAACTTGAATTTGTCAAAATGAACTATACGATACAACTTTTATGAAGAAAATGCACATTGCCATCTATGAATTTTAAGAATAACTAACTACTAACCTCGCCAACATGATCAAATTTAAATAATTAATTTCAAAAACATGTAACTTGATTTGATTTTTATGAAATCTCATAGATGGCGCTGCTTTAAAGTTGTATTTATACTACTAACATTCATTAAACTATGTTTCTCTGCCCAAGTTACTGAAATGGCGTAGTTTTTATAGTGTAAAGCTAGATAATAGCATGGCTTACTCAAAAACAACATTTAAATATGCGTCGTTAGATTACACGCTGTCACAGAATGCGTAAGAAAAATAAAGATTCACAGCTCCTGCCCCGTAGGTGATAGCGTGATAATATGTAGCCTATATGTTAACCCGACCTCTTAGTAATATTCATGCCAAATTTGAAGTAAATCCATGCAGTACTTTTTGAGTTTAACCCGGACATACATACAGACAAACAGACAAAAATTCTAAAAACTATATTTTTGGCTTCGATATTGATTGTAGATCACGCCCCAAGTATTCTTTTTAAAAAATATTCAATGGCGCTGTGTGAAATGTCCAGGGATATTATTATTATTATGTCGTTTATTTATTTATATTTCTTATTTTAATACATTTTTAAATATTAGTATAAAAAAAAAACATTTAAAAATATAAAAAAAATAGTAATCCACCAGTGTCGGGAGCAGGGTCCAAGCTACCGGTGGTTAGGGCTCCAGAGACAGAAACCTCCTCACAATGCGAGCCGTATCGAGGAGTACTGCCTTCTGAATCAGGCCCTTGATCCAACCGCCTAACGAGAGCCTCGATAGATGTTGATCGAGGCTTTCGGCCATCAGGCCATTAGCCGATACGACAATCGGCACTATGACAGTCGAGCTCACATTCCACATGTCAACAACCTCGTGTGCTAAGTCAAGATATTTGATTTGTTTATCTTTCTCAGCTTTATTATTATTATTATTAATGTACAGTTTTGACTTTCCTACGATTTTATTATATGTATAGATTTTCTATACACCGTTAAATTTTGATCATTTTAATCCTTAAAAGGGGTCATTGTACTCATTATTATGAACAACTTTTACTACGGGACCAACCCTGAAATCGTGAAAAAAAAATCAGTGGATCCATAGGTTTATGTTCGCATAACTCGACATAATGTATGGATCAACTGATTTTTTTTCATGATTTCAGGGTTGGTCATATTTCTCAATATGTAAGTGAAACGTAATGTTTTTTTTTTTTTTTGAGAAATAAATGTCTTTAAACCGAATTATGTGTCAGTAAGTAGGTAAAGGAGGCTGTTATGAAAGACCTAAATAATCAAATAAAATTACGATCCCTGGTAAATAATGAATACATACTTTTTTTTAGTTATTTAAGTTTGACAGTATTTCAGAATACACCACTTTTAAAGAACAGAATCGCGTTATGATATCGCATAAGCGGCCGCGTTTTTATGTTATGTTATGTTATGTTAAGGGCAGTTACAGTGCGTTCTCACACAGGCCGCGTTTTAAAATGCGTGTCCCACACATGCCAATTTCCGAAAATTGGAAATAAAAAAAATACCTATTTATTTTATTATTGATTCGTGTCGAGAATCGGTAGCATAGTTACCTCCTTGAATTTGACGAGGATGCAAAACAACACCTTGTATATCGCTAAATCAAACCGCACCTGTTCTTCCAAACGTAGTCGTTTTTCACTTAGTATTTGTAGAAGCAATCAGTGATTTACTACGACCACGTAGCAGCCATAGCCTTCAACGTCGACGTAGCGACTACGCAATTGTTCTTATTACTGCTAGTATTTTTTTTTTGGAAGCGATTTGTGGCTAAGTAACATAACAGCCCCACGGGGCAATCGATCAGGTTAAGCTACGCTTGCCGCGGTTGGTCTGTGGATTGGTGACCATCTTTACATACTGAGTCCCCTGGTGCCTAGGGGGTTTTAAAGCTTGTGCCTGCCAGGGCTACAGGCTATTCAATATGTTACTAGCAGAACTACTTTGTTCGGAGACGTTCCTTATTAAGTACTATCAATCTAAGAAGTTCTTATCGTGAATCCAGAAAGTGGCCTGAAGAATTCTTAGTATTGGCCTACGGCGTAGCGTTAACCTATGCCCTAGTATTGGCCTACGCCGTAGCATTGGCCTACGCCGTAGCATTGGTCAACCCCGTAGCTGCTACGCAGTTATATTATTTTACTCTTTATTTCTGTTTCATTTTTTAAAGAATAAAACTCATCCATCCATAAATGCGAAAGTCCCTTTGTCTGTGTCTGTCTGTTACCCTTTCACGCCTTAACGGCTGAACGGATTTGGATGAAAGGCACACAGGCACCACGATGGAGGAAGTCCATGAGGATTTCTACCCCGAAACAAAAAAAAAAGGCAGGTACCATGACTTGGGTTAGGTTATAGGATTATATGTATAGACATTATCCCGGAAGTTCGTTCCCGTGGTATTAATTTCTGACCATCACGTCGGCAAAACCGCGGGGCAAAATATGTGGGCACAATATAATATGGGTATTACAAAATCGTCAAAGAATATACTCGTACACTACTCAGGGTGGGTCACAAAGTAATTTACAACAAAAACATCTTAAAATAATAATAATATCCCTGGACATTTCATACAGCGCCATCTAGTCTCAAGCTAAGCAACCTAATGCTTGTGTTATGGTAACAAGATGGCTGATAAACTACTTATATACATATTTTTTCATCATTATCCAATTATAATTCACCCTGCATATTAAAGTATCAATGCTCATGGAAGATATTGTGATGCACAGTGACGCTCTCGTGTGCATTGATCACACCGTCTTAGACATGATCTAATTAGTAGGTTCAGTGCACTTAATCACAAGTCTTGTATGTTAATGACTTAATGTCTTGATGGCTTCATTGTAATGCTAATGCGACTGTAAATGCATAAATAGATCGTTTGCTTTCGTAGATTTGCATTGATTGGAGGCACACAACCATACTGAGATTACTGAATAATCGATACAATTATGTCATCATAGCCACGTTTGTTCTGTTTTAAGGTATGGGATAACTGTATGGGGGAATTCAACAGATACCCAAAGGACATTCATAGCCCAAAAAAAGTGTGTAAGGTCAATTTTCCAGACTCTTGTTAACCTGTATTTATTAAGCAAAAGCTGCTTACCCTTTGTATTTGTCTGTGTGTATTCCACGTCACCCACGGTATACCAGCACTCTAATTGCATGACACACTTTCAACCACAATCTGAATAATGTTGAAGGATATTGCCAATCCATTGCTTCATATTGTTACGAGCTTCGGGTTCGTGACAATAAAAACTGCCGATATAAATTACCAAAAATCACACTTTAATTAAACAACACTAATAACAATTCAGACACACTAATTAAAAAACAATTGCTCTTAAGTCACACTTGAAGATCGCTTTCGATGTATTCGCATGTATCGCTGATCCAAGTCTGACTGGTCGCGGCTAATCCCGGCCTTATATGTACGTATATAGTGCCGCAGATGCTTCCAGAACCTTCCATTGTAGAAACATCTAGAATGTTCGAGTACATACCGGCCCCGACTGACCAGATGTCGATAGTCTAGAACTATAACTATCAAAATTTCTAGAAGGATCAATTAGTTCTGTTACTCGATATTAGATGGCACTAGTGGTAAATTAGTTCTGCTACTTGATACAAGATGACGCTAGTGGTAACCAATGTCACCATGTACCAGGCATTAATTGTGGCGCGCAACAATATGCTCGAAAACTTTGTCCGCTCAACAACGTAAATAACGCAATGAATGTTGTTGAGCTGACATTGCTATTGTTAGTGTGTTACGCAATTACCATGCCGTTTCTTTAAAATAGGCATACTTTATTTTGGCACTATCTTTTGACTTGAATCTTATTTGAACGAATATATGAATTTCTATGATTCTGAAGCTCTTTCTCAGTACATTTAAAATCCTTCACATTTTTTCAACGCTTTATCTCTTGTCCATCTTCAAGCACCCATTGAGAGGAAACTTTTGCCCAGCGGTCATCCTGCACGCGGCTGATGTGACCCGTCCAATCCCACTTCAGCCTGGCAGCCTTGTTGCCTACGTCTATAATACCCGTTTTGGAACGCAGCATGATGTTCCGAATTTTGTCCCGTCTTTTTTTGTCTGAAAGCGGTGAAAAGTGGGAAAAGAGTTCCTGGAAGGACTTGGTGGAGGCTTTTGCCCAGCAGTGTGACCGTATAGGCTAGGCTAACCAAAAAAAAAACTTGTATTTTTCTAAAAGAAAATGACTGTAATGTCTAATTATTATAATCAGCCGTTTGTGTCAAAGGCCGCCCTTACACTTATCCCTATCTTTTGCTGCTTTTAGGCAATATCTATATCTATACTTATAATAAATCTGTAGAAGTGAAAATTCTGTACATTGAAAATATCAAAAAAATAAATGGCAGGGGGTGTTACTAGACCGACACCGAACCCAAAAATGTGATTAAAAAATTTTTTGTCTGTCTGTCTGTCTGTCTGTTTGTTCAGGCATCACGCAAAAACTACCGGTTCGATTACGATGAAACTTGGTATAATTATTCTTTAATATCCTGGGCACCACACTGGGTACTTTTTATCCCGGAAAAGTATATACAATAAAAAACAAACTTAATTTTGCGGTTCGATCCCTAGATCCGATTACTGTACCAACCGCAAATAATAAGTTTGTCGTAGGTTAGGTCACACGCAGTGAAGTTCATTTTTATTCCTTTTACTTTTTAGAGAAATTTAGGTTTATTTTTATATAAGTCGTAGGTATAGATTTTAATTTTAAAGTATAGGTAGTATATTTGATAGTGTACGTAGTGACCGTAGGTTATTTTATAATACTGTTAGGTAGGATAGTCGTATAGATATTAGTTTTTAGAGATTTTGCTTATTTATTGAGTTTAGATTGAGGGGCCCGTGGCTAAATAATAACAGCCGCACAGGTCGATCGGTCAGGTTAAGCTACGCTTGCCGCGGTCGGTCTGTGGATGGGTGACCATCTTTACATACCGAGACACCTCCGTGCCTCGGAAAGCACGTTAAGCCGCTGGTCCCAGCTGTCATTCGTGGATCTTTGACAGTCGTTACGGGTAGTCAGAAGCCCGAAAGTCTGACAACCAGTCGTACCAAGGGTATCGTATTACCCAATAACTGGGTTGTGGAGGTCAGATAGGCAGTCGCTTCATGTAAAATACTGGTATTCAGCTGCATCCGGTTAGACTGGAAGCCGGCCCTGAACATAGTTGGGAAAAGGCTAGGCAGATGATGATTGAGTTTAGATTAGTTATCGTCATAAATAGGTTTATTTAGGTAGGTAGGTATTTTATTTTCTGTTATTGAGTTTTTTTATTTTTTTAATTAGGTAGGTACTTAGGTAAAGATATCATATAGGTACCCTCTTAATCACCATTAATGAGACACAATTGGTTTTCTATTGTAATTAGCCACAAAGGGCCCGCGAGATAGATGGCATCCTGGTGCACATACATTTTATCCTGTTAGCACGTTCCCGTGGGATAATTTCCGACATCCACGCGGGCGAAGCCGCGGGCAGAAGCTAGTTTATAATAATTTCATAGAAAATGCAAAAATAGTTTCATAACGATAAGACTTTAACAACAGTTTAGCTAGCTATAAAGCGTTTATGAACAAAGAATTTGAAAATATCTTTAACAGAAAGTACTGTTAACTAATAAGCAGCCTGCCTTCCTATGTTTACATTCTTTAATGTAAGGAGGCTATCACAACATGGTATTTACATTTCATCCAATTATTAAGATAATACTCCAAAAAACCGGCCAAGTGCAAGTCGGACTCGCCCATGAAGGGTTCCGTTACGTTACGATTTATGACGTATTAAAAAAAAACTACTCACTAGATCTCGTTCAAACCAATTTTCGGTGGAAGTTTATATGGTAATGTACATCATATATTTTTTTTAGTTTTATCATTCTCTTATTTTAGAAGTTACAGGGGGGGGGACACACATTTTACCACTTTGGAAGTGTCTCTCGCGCAAACTATTCAGTTTAGAAAAAAATGATATTAGAAACCTCAATATCATTTTTGAAGACCTATCCATAGATATCCCACACGTATGGGTTTGATGAAAAAAAAAATTTTGAGTTTCAGTTCTAAGTATGGGGACCCCCAAAATGTATTGTTTTTTTTCTATTTTTGTGTGAAAATCTTAATGCGGTTCACAGAATACATCTACTTACCAAGTTTCAACAGTATAGCTCTTATAGTTTCGGAAAAAAGCGGCTGTGACATACGGACGGACAGACAGACAGACAGACAGACAGACAGACAGACAGACATGGCGAATCCATAAGGGTTCCGTTGCCATTTGGCTACGGAACCCTAAAAAACAGATACAGTCTTGTCTTGTCCTTAAGAATATCCTAATTAGGTAGGTATTGTTACGAGCTTCGGGTTCGTGACAATAAAAATGCCGATAAAAATCACCCAAAAGTTACACTTTAATTAATCAACACTAACAACAATTCAAAACACACTAATTATAAAACACAATCACTCTTAAGTCGCACTTGAAGATCGCTTTCGATGTATTCGCTTGTGTCGCAAAACCAAGTCTGATTGCTCGCGGCTATTCCCGGCCTTATATAGTGCCGCAGATAGTTCCAGAACCTTCTATTGTAGAACCGTCTAGAATGTTCGAGTACATACCGGCCCCGACTGACTACATGTCGATAGTTCTAGTAAGTTCTACCATCGTCATATCTACTCGTCAATAGATGGCGCTGACGGATGGCGTGACTATTAGTTCTACTATTCCATAATAGATGGCGCCAGTTAGTTCTGCCAATCCACAATAGATGTCGCCAGTGGTAACTAATGTCACCGTGTATCAGGCATTAATTGTGGCGCGTAACACTGCCCCCTCCTAAGACATGCTCGTCCCGAGCATTTTCCCATTTTCGGCACAGGACTCCATCCTGAATCACCAAGCTGTCCCATTGGGCCCAATAGCTTTTCGTGATCGAACTCATCGCTGAGACGTCGCTCCACTTGGGCTTAGGAGCTCTGGCCTTCATCCACTCCAGAATCGGCTTGATGTCTGAATCTTCCTGCTGTGCACGTTGTAGGCTGTCCTTCCACTCGATGCTGAGGTCTGTTCCTCCTGTCGGCGAGCCTGTTTCTCCCTGTCACGCAGCAGCTGTTCTTCAAACCGACGGGCCTGTTCCTCCTTGTTCCGCTGGAGCTGTTCTTCCAACCGACGAGCCTGTTCCTCCTGTCGGCGAACCTGTTCCTCTTGTCGGCGAGCCTGTTCCTCTTGTCGGCGAGCCTGTTCCTCCTTGTCCCGCTGGAGCTGTTCTTCCAACCGACGAGCCTGTTCCTCCTGTCGGCGGGCCTGTTCCTGCAGCATCATCATCAGGGCAGCAAGGTCTGGTGCTGCTGATGCTGGAGCTGCTGCGGGCGGGTCGGCCTCCGTGGTTGGTAGCTGGCCCTCCGACCTCTGCGGCATAGCTCCACCAAAACGTCTCTGGTCCGTCTCCTGTTGGCGTTGATTCCGGGTACGGATACCCTCCGTGTCGTCTTTAGGTAAAATCGGCATGATTAATCCTTGCTTCTGACACCAATTGTTACGAGCTTCGGGTTCGTGACAATAAAAATGCCGATAAAAATCACCCAAAAGTTACACTTTAATTAATCAACACTAACAACAATTCAAAACACACTAATTATAAAACACAATCACTCTTAAGTCGCACTTGAAGATCGCTTTCGATGTATTCGCTTGTGTCGCAAAACCAAGTCTGATTGCTCGCGGCTATTCCCGGCCTTATATAGTGCCGCAGATAGTTCCAGAACCTTCTATTGTAGAACCGTCTAGAATGTTCGAGTACATACCGGCCCCGACTGACTACATGTCGATAGTTCTAGTAAGTTCTACCATCGTCATATCTACTCGTCAATAGATGGCGCTGACGGATGGCGTGACTATTAGTTCTACTATTCCATAATAGATGGCGCCAGTTAGTTCTGCCAATCCACAATAGATGTCGCCAGTGGTAACTAATGTCACCGTGTATCAGGCATTAATTGTGGCGCGTAACAGTATGTTTCTCTTTCATTCATTTTGTACCAAGGAAGATGGCCAAAATTAATTTTGATAATTGTGTTGTTTTTTCTTACATTTGCCTAGGAGGCACAACCAATTCAATTCATTTTGTTTCGTTTGAGAAGACCATATGAAACAAAATTATTGGAACGAAAATCTATTATATTATTGTTAGCATACATCGTTAAAATAGCGAGTGTTTGCTTTTTGAATTTTGAGTTGGTTCGATTCCCGGTTCAGGTAAACTTGTCGAGAAATGTGGGAATGCAGTTTTGTTTCTTTTTAAAAATAAAGGAATGTTTTGTAGAATAATCAATCTTAAGCATTTAAAGTGGTTTACCTTCAGTGCCCATTGGTTTTTTCCATCCTGTATATCACGATTTATATCAATTAATATTTATGTAGATATAAATCCTACTAATATTATAAACGTGAATGTTTGTATGGATGGATGGATGGATGTTTGTTACTCTTTCACGCAAAAACTACGGAACGGATTTGGATGAAATTTGGCACACAGGTGGTTTACAGCCAGGATTAACAAATAGGATACTTTTTATCCCGATATTCTCACGGGTAACTTACGCGGGTGAAACCGCGGGGCGCAGCTAGTATTAATATAAATTTTGCAGGTTCAAAGTTTACCCTAACAATACTGTACAAAAAACTACAGCTTTTATCATAACAACCTCAAATAATCAAAAACAAACTTTTATCCTATAAGTATAACACATCTAGACCGCTTACAGAAAAAAAATCGCAAATTTTTATTATACACGATATATCTGTATGTAGACGACAAATGCAGGGGTTGCCAACGACAATTTATCAAGTTCTTCAATAATTTCAGTCAAATTCCTCAAAGGACAATGCTCATGGATGTATGGTATCCCGTACCATGCTGCATCAAAGTAAAACTTTGTTTTTTTATAGACTACACATAAAATATTAACTCCTACAAAAGTTCTTTTTGTAAAACAAAACCCGGGTTTCGGATATTTTCAAACAAAAAATTAAATGACCTGAAAAAAGGTACTTTATTTTATTTGACATATCATACATGAACGGCCATTATTGCTCTAAAAAAATGATAATCGTTAAAATAAAAAATCTATTCTATTTTATTCTAGTTATTTTGAATTAATGTAGAATCGGCAAAGTATATTTTTTTACATGTTTTTTGAAAGACGTGATCATGACACTTTCAAAATTCAAGGTTATATTAATCATGACATTTGAAACGGAACGTCATGTAGAGGGAATAAAACAATATCAACACTTTTTTACTTTAAATTAAATTCCATGTTCAAAATCAAATCCCCGACGCGTAATGTCGTAATTTTTTTTTAAATAATTACTAAGTATAATATTTTTATCTTGTTGCAGAGACTTTTTGGTACGACTTTTAGTCATTGTCTTTTGGGAAGACAAATCTGCTAATTCCCCACAAATCCTTTTTTTTTAACGAAATGGAACATGTTTCAGCTGTTTTAAGAAATATTCATTTTTTAACTTTCATGAAACTTTATTCCTTATTTTTTTTGCAAGCATGATGCCGTAGGGATTAAACTTGACAATGCCGCCCAGTTGTTTGATCCCTTCCCTTGTTGCCATTACAGATACCTACATACTACAGTTATATCTGTATTAAGTCGATTGCAATTTTTTGTTATGAAATTATCAAGGACACAAAATATTTAATCAAAGCTCAACCAATCCGTTCGAAAACAGCGCGTCAGTATCAGCAGTAAGGACATCAACATTTTTGTTTGAATTTTGATATAATTTTAATCATTAATTAGCCATGAAACCATCAAAGTATGAACTCATCATTCGCCTAGCCTTTTTCCAGCTATATTGAGGTTGGCTTCCAGTCTAATCGGATGCAGCTGAATACCAGTATTAAACATGGAGCGACTGCCTATCTGGGCCTTTCTGGTGCAGACTTTACACTTTCTATTTGATTTTTATTTGTTGCTATCTGATGTATTTATCTGGTGTATTGTGTGTCTTTTAGTTTGTGCTAAATAAATGTATTTTGTTTTCTTTCTTTATCTGACCTCCACACCCCAGTTACTGGATAATACGATACCCCTTGGTAAAACTGGTTGTCAGACTTTCAGGCTTCTTGACGAATATAATATCGATGAACTATCGATATTATGAAGATGTCAAAAACCCCGCATTTTCCCCGCATAATGCCAACCCTTAATAAATGCCCAATCAACTTCCAAGACCTTTATAACAAATCAATGTAGCTATATCCACCAACCCACAAGTGGTGGATTATGACCCACTCCCTCTCACAGAGTGTCCCAACAGTAAGTACCTGTGTCCCAGCAGTACAGAAAACTATAAAGGCTGATCATGGAAATGCTGCAAAAAACATAAAAACGTATGCGATCGGGAACTAACGCCGTCAGGAAAGAAGTTCCTTGCGCGATAATCGCAAAACGTCAACCATGATGAAAAAGTTACAAATTTTAGCAGCCGCCATCTTGGATTTTTATTTTTACTTCACTATCCGCTTTAGCACCCTCGAAAACCATGAAAACGACACCCATGACGAAAAATTTCGCAGTCGCCATCTTGGATTTATATTTTGACCAAATTCACACTTTCTTTCTTCTTTTTCTTTTTTCTTTCTTTTTTAAATCTCGCTGGTTTCTACCAGTCAACTCCTACCGCAAGCCGCGTTAAATAACTTCGTTCCAAAACTCCAGATCGTTTTTCTAACAAATCATAACCGCTGATAACCTAACGTAGTGTAATAACAGACTTCACAAACTGTCGTAAAAGCTGCTTAATCAGAACTAAACAAAAAGCAAAAATAAACAGCAAGTTAATTAAATCCATACTATCTCTGTAACACCTACCCTCCTCCCACGAAGGTCTCACAGTACTAACACCGGATCTTCCGAGAAAAATAAAAACAGATTAAAACAAAACAATGATTCATTTCCTTTTCTCTAAAAACGTCTGTCTGTCTTCATCTCGTTCCTAATCTGCAGGACTGATCTAAGAGGGTTGAGAGGTACTCATTATTTCTTAATTAACTTGTTGTTAAGAGGGTTGGCAGAATATTTTTAAAAGGCTAAATCGTATTTTTTTTTTAATATATTCGTGATTCAGATCAATCTTACGGCTTACAACAAATTGTTCAATTTTCGGCAGTTTATGAATTGACCTTTTATTATTTTTCAATTTAATTGGAACGTAAAAAATTGAGTTAGTACCTAATCCTTAAAAGTATTTTGTTCAGCAGTGCAATTCTGTAACCATCTCACCGTGAAAACTTAGGTGAAGTGAGCGTAGAGTGAGCTGTCATTCCAACTAATGCTAGGGATTCACACTATTAATAGCTCACTTCACCTAACTTTTCACGGTGAGATTTTTACAGAATCGATCGGCTGGTCATCCTGCGATAGACATCTAAGCACATTCTACATAGTTATTTGCAATCCGACTCGGCTGGGCAGCGTTCGCTACGCAATATCAGGTAAGTACAAATATTTCTCGTCTCACATACAGCAGTGTCTCAAGACGAAAGTCTTTGACCAGTGCGTCAGACCTATGGCACTGAAACGTGCTCGCTCACAATGGGCCTTATTAGAAGGCTTAAAGTCACGCAAAGGACAATGGAGAGGGCTATGCTTGGAGTTTTACTACGTGATCGAATCAGAAATGAAGAGATCCACAGAACCAAGGTAATCGACAAAGCCCGAAAAATTGCCAAATTTAAGTGGCAGTGGATTGCATTCAGAACAGATGGCTGACGGGGCCTAAAGGTTCTGGAGTGGCGACTATGTACCGGACAACGTCCAATGTCAACGGACAATGTCTTTCTTTTTATTTTACGTTGCCCCACACTAGGAATTACTCCTGTATCGTGGGTGCGTTTACAAACATTTAAACTCACATACACAAACAGCCAGACCCGGAACAACTACCTGTAGGCAATACAAATATTTATTCCGTGCGGGAATCGAACCCGCGACACGCAGCGCAGCAGTCAACCGCTCAACCACTGCGCCAACCGTGTCGTCTAAAGCGTTGGAAGGCCTCCCACAAGGTGGACCGACGACCCTGTGAAGGCCGCAGAAATCCGCTGGATACAGGAAGCACAAAACCAGACGAAGTGGCGGTGCTTGGGGCAGGCCTATGTCAAATATTTTGTCTGGGAAGCGAGGTTCCCAACTAACGTTATAGCGGGTAGTGGACATATTTCAGCTGAAATGAATAAACAAATAATAATAATAATATCCCTGGACATTTCACACAGCGCCATCTTGTCCCAAGCTAAGCAACCTAATGCTTGTGTTATGGTAACAAGATGGCTGATAAACTACTTATATACATTTTTTTTTTTAAACGATGATGAAGGTAAATTTTAGTGAATGATTGATTAATATTAGGGTTTGTTAGTAGTATTGTGTAGTTGTGGTACGTGTGGTCGGGCACACGTACCACAACTACACCACAACCAAACAACAAGCACAACACAACGCCAACACGTGGATGGGCGCCAATTTGTATGAAAATAAATAGTTTATTCTCACGGATCACATTTGACCGTCAAAGTCATCAAGTCGTCAAAGTGTGAACGAAACTGACCATATCAAGGCGACGTCACAACCACCAGCGACACCGCGCTCTAGCGGCCGGCCACATCGCAATCACAATGATCTCCAGAGTAAATATTACCTAGATTTTATAGAAAAGCTGTATTAGTATGGCTTAGCGCTGATCCTACCTACATAAGGCATTAATTGCCACCGCGGTCACCGGTGACAGTCAACAATAGATTTTCTATTGTGTCTGATGTCTGGCAGTCAACGTGTCAAGATCTAAGGCGTGCAACACACTTGTTCGGGTCGCACATTCCATTTAGCAGTAAGTATGTGCTAAACAATAAATAAAAACAACAATTACCACACTTATTCGCCTTTCGCTGAGCCGTTTTTTCAGGAATACGAGTATCTACTTAAGAGAGAGAGTAAAAGAACACTATCTGTCCACTTCACCATAGTTATGTATGTATTTATTATTTTGAGTATGATATAATTATTATATGATATGATATAATTATTGCGACGCCGACGGCCACGGTTGTTAGCAGTGCCACGCGCGCGAACCAACCTGCTCAGTAAAGCGCCCCTGACGCGAGCCTTGCATACACTGAATGACACTGCGGATAGGATAGATTTATTTAATTGCTCTCTGAATGAATTCACAAAGGTAACATTGTTTGTATTATGTTATGCTAATATATAACTAGTAGCTTTAATTGTAACTTAGAATGTAACTAAAGACCACGCTACCGCATTAGGATTATTGCCTGTAATGATAGTTGTGTTTGTGATAAATAAATAAATAAATAAATTATCATCCTAGTAATATTTATTTTAGAAGTATGTATGTAGGTATGTTAGTATATTCTCGTAATTTTTGTTTAGTTTTTTACATAAATGAATTGTTTCGATTTTATGTATTATTTTTTTATCTCCTTTACTATTTCACACGCTGTCTACTGTCCTGTCTCGGGTGTGCTGGAAGAGATTTCTTGTGAAATAAGCATCACCTCTGTACCTATTTTCTGCTCTTTTTTTCTTGTCTGATGTTTATATATGTGTGTACATAAATGGCAAATAAATATGTTTGATTATACCGCCCGGCTGTGCCGATTAACGCCGAACCCGAACAAGTTTATAGCACCTCTTAGTGCTGATCTTACGAGTATATACATGAAATCTAACATCAGAAGGCTAATTCTCGTAATTTAAAACGTTCAAAATCTAGTCGCAGTCTCATCTCGGCGACAAACAAATGTCAAAAACTTGTCAAAATATAGGGAAATTAGAGTTTTTTTTTTTTTGACAGATTGAGACTGAGATCAGACTGTGAACGTTCTTAAAATTACCAGAATTGCCCCTCTGACTGCTTACACCTCTATTTTCTTAATATTGTCTATCTGCTATTTCATAGTTTTCCACCCAGCCAGTATTATTTTTAAAATCTAGCAAAAAGCTGTTAACATTTAATATTTAGAAAAATTAATGTTTCAATACGAGTAAATGTTGTAAAATTAACGTGAACAAAGTTGTTTTATTGGCAAATAATACTTAGTCAGACTTCCAATAAATCTAATAGAAATATGTGATTAAGCAAAATTGTTCTATTTACTTCTTTGCGGAGTTGGATTATCAGCGATATTTTCTATACCTACACTATATTTCGTGAAGCTCGTGGTATAATTATTAAAACATCCCCACGGGCCCATCTCCGAGGTTAAGTAACGTATGATGGGTGACCATCCGTTACATACCGAGACCCCTCCGTACTTTGAAAAGCATGTTAGGCAGTTGGTCCCAGGTGTCATTCGTGGTGGATCTTTGACAGTCGTTACGGATAGTCAGAATCCCAAAAGTCTGACAACCAGTCTTACCAATAGCCGTTGGTTCCGGCTGTCATTCGTGGATCTTTGACAGTCGTTACAATATGTGGTCAGAATCCCAAAAGTCTGATCACCTGTTTGGCCAAAGGGTATCGTATTACCCAGTTACTGGGTTGTGGAGGTCAGATAGGCAGTCGCTCCATGGGAAATACTGGTATCCAGCTTCATCCTGTTAGACTGGAAGCTGACCCCAACATAGTTGGGAAAAAGAGGCAGATTGATTTGACACCATTATTTCGTAAATTGGGCTTAAAATATTTGATATTTTATTCTGAATATTTTTACAAAGAGACAGGTGACCTTCTTCAATGATTATTATGTTAACGTCATTATCTGGTTTTAAATCGCCTGAGACTTACTCAAGAATTTTTTTTTTATAAAGCTAAAAAATAATTCTTGTTTCTAGGGTGAAAACATGAAACTGATTTCGAACTTTGTTAGAACCTTAAATTCCTTAAAAAACTTTTATCAAACAAGTTAATATAAATCAAATCATTTATTACTTTAGTGTCATTATTGGTTCCTAATAGGTACAATAATTTTAATTTTATTTTATTTTTATTAACGTAGATCTTATATAATATAAACTATCATCACTCCTGCGGGATAATTACGCAACACACTAACAGCAGCGATGGTTTTCATTTTGACAGTTCAACAACATTCATTGCGTTATTTACGTTATTGAGCAGACAAATTTTACGAACATATACAGCAATGGATTAGCAATATCCTTCAAAATCCTTTAGATTGTGATTGATTGTGTATTGGCAATTGGGGTGCTATTTTCCCGGGCTAGGCAAAGGTATACAGAACAACTATATTTCACCAGGTATGTTAAGTTCCATGTAATAGGGGGGGGGGGGGTGATTATTGTATTAGGGGGGAAGATGGAATCCCAATAGGCAATCAGCCTATAATGTTCCCACTGCTGGGACACAGGCCTCCTCTGGGTAAGAGAGATTGCGCTGTAATCCGCCACGCGGGCCCAGTGCGGGTTGGTAGATGTCACATGTCTTCGAATTTTTGGTTTTAGCTAGGGGCCGGTGTTCACAATGTATTCTTTCACAGTTTTGAGAGCAGTGGTGAAAAAAAATTATTCAAAGTAAAGCGCCTGTCTGGGTTCGAACCTACGACCTACAACTCGTAAGCCGCGGCCGTTACCTCTGCAGCCTCTTCACTATTGCGATTAACTAAGCACAAATCCAAACTTCGGGCTTCTGTAAATGGAATGGAAAACCTAATAGGTATCAATGTACCCGATCAATAAAAAAAGGATTTTTTTAACGTAAACAACAAACCAATTCATCTCATTTCACAAAAGGGTATAAGAAATGCGATACAAGAAAACTGAGTAAAAGTTACACAGGCTCGAAGTCCACCAAGTTAAAGTTAAGTTAGAGTTAAGTTAAATAATTGGAAAACTTCAGTTTCAAAGTATCACAGTGCTTAACAATTTTAAAGGGTACTTCCAATCAAATTGCAAAGTGGGCTGCAAAGTTATCCACTTAAGTTGTAACATAGCCCGGTTATTGTTTAGGTTAGGAAATGATTCAGTACGGTATGAGGGTTTGGGGTTACAACTAGGTTTTAAAAGCTGTATTTAAGTTATTTCACTTTACTATGGGTATGCATTTTGCTTATGATTAAAGTTGTCAAAAAATAAAAGACCCGTTTTGACATTGACAGTTCTAGTAGTTAATAAAGATCAAATTCGCCAAACACGTATTCGTTTGTATGAAACTGACAGGTGTCAAGAACGCATTCTCAAACGGGCCTTTTATTTTTTGACAAATTTATGATGCCCAGTAAACTTGTGGTCATGATCTGCCTAGACTTTTCCTAAACTATGTTGGGGACTGTTTTCAGTTGAACCGAATGCAGCTACTCGTAAATAACTCGTAAACCAGTATTTTACTTTTTTTTTTGGAGATCACCTTTTTAGCAAGGGAGTGAAGACTGCCTAAACAGTGTGTATTTAAGCAATCGCTCCCTGTAAAATACACACACAAAAAACTTAATAAAAGTCCGTCCAGCCGTTTCGGAGATCAGTGGCATACAAACGTACAGAAGAATGGTATAAAGGTCGCAGATGGATTGTGGAATCCGCTATTTTACAAAACAGCTCCGCTATGTAAAACAGCTGAATGACGTTTTACGATTCTCCATAATAATTGAACAGACACGCAGTACTGCATAAACGTTTTACAACACTACACAATACACAATATTTATCAATGCAGCGGGTGAATGATTACAGGTTATGTAAAACAGCGTGGTATTAAATGTCAGATTGTAGAATTTAGTTCTAAATTTGGGAACTCGTAGTCATAACAACAAAAACGGCGTCCGAAATAGAAATAAATAAATGAATAATATGATTGAAACTGAATTTAAGGACAATTCAGCGGTTTTACAAGACAGCTCTTTTGTAAAATGGCTAGTGGTTATGTAAAAGAGCGGATTCGACAATACAACCGTGACATTATAAAGATATTGAGTTTTCTTTTTTCTTCCCACGACCATGTTTCCATGTAAAAGTTTTAATTTGTTTTTTTTCCCTCATATTGATGCAAACACGCTACGTTTTACAAATAAAATCCTAAATCTAAGTTAATCAGAACTCCTTAGACAACCAAGTTAAACTTTAATAAAACTTCTTAATAAACATCGTGCTGTATAAAAACAACTCCTGTATATGAAGACAGATTACCTTGTAACTTGGACGCATGCGTTCGTAAGCCGAAGTTAGTGCAAACAGAACTTAGCTAATTTAGATTACTTGCAGTCAAATGTGTGTGTGCGATACCGTTTTAGAGCCTTAGAAAGATGTTGCCATGTGTTGAACGAATTTACTTTATGTTTATATCTTACTTACTTATCCATACTTCCATACTAATTTCATCATCATCTGCCTTGCCTTTTCCCAACTATGTAGGGGTCGGCTTCCAGTCTAACCGGATGCAGCTAAAAGCTAAACCCAGTAACTGGTAATACGATACCCCTTGGTAAAACTGGTTGTCAGTTCCCGGGCTTCTGACGACCTGTAACGACTACCAAAGATCTACGAATGACAGCCGGGACCAACGGCTTAACGTGCTTCCCGAGGCGTGGAGTGGTCTTGGTATTTAAAGTTGGTCATCCATCCACGGACCAACCGCGGCAAGCATAGCTTAACCTGATCGATTAACCCGTGCGGCTGTTATTAATTAGCCATAAGCCCTTTTAGTATATTCAAGTATTTATGTACATTTATTTGTGCTTATATTTATATGTAATTAGATATCTATACATATAATAAAATCGTAGGAAAGTCAAAACTGTACATTGAATATTTTTTTAAAAGAATACTTGGGGCGTGATCTACAATCGATATTGAAGCTAAAAATATAGTTTTTAGAATTTTTGTCTGTTTGTCTGTTTGTCTGTATGTATGTCCGGGGTAAACTCAAAAAGTACTGCATGGATTTACTTCAAATTTTGCATGAATATTACTAAGAGGTCGGGTCAACATATAGGCTACATATTATCACGCTATCACCTACGGGGGAGGAGCTGTGAATCTTTATTTTTCTTACGCATTCTGTGACAGCGTGTAATCTAACGACGCATATTTAAATGTTGTTTTTGAGTCAGCCATGCTATTATCTAGCTTTACACGATAAAAACTACGCCATTTAAGTAACTTGGGCAGAGAAACATAGTTTAATGAATGTTAGTAGTATAAATACAACTTTAAAGCAGCGCCATCTATGAGATTTCATAAAAATCAAATCAAGTTACATGTTAACACTTTTTGGAAATTAATTATTTAAATTTGATCATGTTGGCGAGGTTAGTAGTTAGTTATTCTTAAAATTCATAGATGGCAATGTGCATTTTTTTCATAAAAGTTGTATCGTATCATTTTGACAAATTCAAGTTCCAACAAAACCCTCAAAATCTTGAGCAGAGTTGAGGAAGACAAATTAAAAAAATGCGGTGTTAAGTAGTTCATTGATGATGATCATTTCTTCATCAATTTCATGCTGTTAGTACAAAATAAACATTGACTATTAATACTTTTGTTCGCGTTGGGCAAAACCAGGGTTTTTCTTGGATGCTCCTGGTGGAACAGGAAAAGCATTTGTTACCACTGGCATACTTGCAGAGGTCAGGATGCAAGGCAAAATTGCTATTGCTGTAGCGTCGTCGGGAATCGCTGCCACACTGCTTCCGGGTGGCCAGACAGCACATGCCATGTTTAAAATTCCCATTGATTTAGAGAGCGCCGAAACGCCTGTTTGTGGTGTGTCACGTAACAGCGATAAGGGACACGTGCTCAAGGATTGCTCTCTGATCGAATGCGATGAGTGTACGATGGCCAATAGGAAGGCAAATAGGAAGGCAGTTGAAGCCATGGACAGAACCCTGCAGGACATTCGCAGGAACGAACATTTGATGGGTGGTGTCACAGTTCTGTTCAGTGGTGATTTCCGGCAAACGCTTACCGTGGTGACGCGGGGATCGAGAGCTGACGAGGTGAATACTTCGTTAAACGATCTTCGTTGTGGTCACGAGTTCGTACGCTGCGCTTGACCATTAATATGAGAGCTCGGCTCGGCGGCAATGCACGTGCTCAAGAATTCTCCGATGCCCTTCTAAGTCTTGGCGAAGGCACTCTACCAGAAGAGAGAGATGGACAGGTGGTGCTTCCAGAGTCTCTCGGTAGAGTGGTATCCAGCTTAGAAGAACTCATTCGCTGTGTATACGGAGACATCAGTCGTATACCGCACCAGCAGAATTCTTGGGTGTGTGAGCCATTCTCAGCCATTTTGACGCCCAAATATGATCACGCTGCAGCAATTAACGAATGCATTCTCTCGGAAATTGAGGGGAATGAAGTGGTCTACACCTCGATAAACACTGTTGTCGAGCAAGATGACGCCACACATTATCCCGTGGAATTTCTGAACTCCCTGTCAGCAAGTGGACTTCCAGCGCATACCATCAAGCTGAAGGTCGGTGTCCCGATTATGCTTCTTCGGAACCTATCTCCTCCGAAGTTGTGTAACGGGACCCGCCTTAAAGTCATCTCGCTCCACAGACACACCATTGAGGCGGAAATTCTTACGGGTTGTGGCGTCGGCGAGGCAGTATTTATACCACGCATTCCCCTCATACCTCATAACTTCCCGTTCCAGTTCAAGCGCGTACAGTTCCCCGTGAGTGTTTGCTTCGCGATGACCATCAATAAGTCGCAGGGGCAGACACTGAGGGCAGCGGGGGTCGACCTCAGGACAAGTTGCTTCTCACACGGGCAACTATACGTCGCTTGCTCCCGCGTCACCAGTCCTGATTCTCTTTACATTTTGGGTCCTGGCAGCATAACTACTAACGTAGTTTATAGGGAAGTGTTGTAAGGTATGATACCTTTGTACGTATTTGTACTCTTTTGTGCCCTGGAATGTATTCCTGCATTATTTTCTCTATTTCCTTCAGTCACATCTTATGACTGAACGCAGCAGGATTCCCATATAACTCTCTTCACTTGCTTTGCTTGCAAAAAAAAACTTATATTTTAATGCTATTTTAAAAGTTGTTTACATAAAATGCTATAGCGACACTGGCATCTTAGGTATTTTTGGTGCTGTAGAGCCTTTACGCAGACGACGTCGCGGGCAGCAGCTAGTATATTATATTTATAGTTTTAATAGGTTAATGCGTATTTAAAATAAAATATTTGTCCCTAAATTTTCATGATTATACCAACCACTTTGTTTCTGCATCACCCAAAGATTGACTGGTAGAAAATGCCTACGTCATCAAGTTCGCCTCGGTACATTTATTGCTTGACATATTAAATAAACATCGTCCTGTATAAACACAACTCCCTATAAATAAAGACCAGTATCATGAACTGAATTCATGGCAACAGGTTGCACGTCAATGTGCCTGTCATATTGCATATTAAAACAAATACGAATGACATTAAGTCCGCTCTGAACATGTCAATACATGTACAGGGCGGACTTAATGTCAATGTCAATGTAATGTCATGGGCGACTTGAAGTATTAAATCCTACTAATATTATAAATGTTAAAGTTTGTATGGATGGATGAATGGATGCATGTTTGTTACTCTTTCAAACAAAAACTTCTGAACGGATTTGGATGAAATTTCTTTAAGTGAATAGAAAAAATCTTTAAGTGTTAATAAGAACTTTTTATCCATATATTCCCACGGGATCGAAACTTATGCGGATGAAACCGCGGGGCGCAGCTAGTAAATAAATAAATAAATGACTTTTCAGAAATATTCCGCCACCCATCCTCTTAACAAGTCAATCAAGAAATAATGAGTACCTCTCAACCCTCGTAGATCAGTTCTACAGATTAACGACGAGATGAAGATAGACAGACGTTTTTAGAGAAAAGGAAATGAATCATTCTTTTGTTTTAATCTGTTTTTATTTTTCTCGGAAAACCCGGTATTAGTACTGTGAGACCTGTTCGTGGGAGGAGGGTAGGTGTTACAGTTACAGATATAATTAACTTGTTGTTTATTTTTACATTTTGTTTATTTCTGACGAAGCAATTTTTACGGTAGTTTATGAAGTCTGCTAATACACTATTGGGATATCAGTGGTGGTAATTTGATAGTACTATTTAACATCACGCTAGGACTCCAAGGAAAGAGGGGCCAGAGGAGCTTGCGGCTAAGTAATAACAGCCGCAAGGGTCGATCAAAGGTTAAGTTATCCTTGCCGCGGTTGGTCTGTGGATGGGTGACCATCTTTACATATCAAGAAGTTAAGCCATTGGTCCCGGCTGTCATTCGTAGATCTTTGGTAGTCATTGCGGGTCGTCTGAAGCCCGAAAGTCTGACAACCAGGCTTACCAAGAAATCGTATTACCAGTTACTGGATTTTGGAGTTCAGACAGGCAGTCGCTCCATTTAAAATACTGGTATTCAGCTGCTTGCGGTTAGACTACAAGCCGACCCCACCATAGTTGTTAAAAGGCTAGGCAGATGATGATGGTCATCACGTGCCAATGTTTAACTTCTAAAGGTGCGATTCCACCAGTGCGGCACTGTACTGCACAGTGTATGGCACAATTGATTGTTTCGGTGGACTCACTTTACACAACAATAAACATTTACAAATGTGCTGCTCTGTACATTTTCAAAAGTTAAACACAGTTTTGCTAGTGGAAACAGAGACTAACGGATCAGCAGCTCAGTACGTGAAACGTTGGAGTTCTGCACAAAATGTTTGTGAACTAATGTGTTGAACACAATTTTGGTGGAATGGCGTCTCAACACAACTAATATCCTAGTAACAATATCTCCACTCAACACGTTTTTACAACGGATTACTGCCTCCCTCAGTATATGATATTTTTAGTGGCACTTTTATTTCTCACCTGAACCCGTAATAACGAGTAATGGCCGCGCTAAGAGACCTCGCCTGGGGACGACTAAACTTGTTGCTTGTCGTGACGTGAAATAAATATGAGAACTCTAGCGCGGGTGGGCTTTGAAGGTTTGTAGATTTCAATCTGTGTGTATTTCGCTCTGTGTGTATTTCGCACTGTGTGTAGATTTTATACTAATAATAATAATAATATCCCTGGACATTTCACACAGCGCCATCTAGTCCCAAGCTAAGCAACCTAATGCTTGTGTTATGGTAACAAGATGGCTGATAAACTACTTATATACATTTTTTTTTTTTGTACATACATACATATTATAGATAGAAAAACACCCAGACTCGGAACAAATACATGTACAAACAAACAAACAAACAAATATAACAGACGCCAGCAGGTCAAGCTACCCGAAACTGTCAAATTTTCCCAATCAATCTTGAACCTTAATGCTTTAGCGATAAAGTTTAAAATCTATTAAAGAAATTTGACAGATTGTAGTAGCTTGATGTGCTGGCGTCTGTACCTATGAATTTTGTGGTTTAAAAGAAGATGTAATGAATGAATGAATGAATGAATTGCATCGATCCCAGCGTGGTTTGTCCAGACTCGATTAATCGAATGAACCCCAAGATTCGCACTAGCTCCTGTAGCCTTATGGTGGTACAGGGACCATTGCATATCAAGAAGTAGACCGGGGGGGGGGGGCGCGGCTTTTGTAAGGAAGACGTGCCCGTAGGAAAGGGTAGGATTTAAGAGCCTACCGGATATGCATCCTAGAGTAAGCATTGGGTTAGTGGAGAGATGGGTGATATTTGTGTATGGATGGGGCATCTTTTAACGACGTCGCGGCGAGCTTCACCTGTGAATCTTTTGGTGGGGTTTCAACTGCTTTCTCGGCTCTATTAGTGTAAAAGAAGATGTAGTGACAAAAATTTAAAAGAGTATGCTTAGATGGTTACGTCATATTGAGAGGATGAATGAAAGCCGACTAACAAAGGATATCTATAAGGCAGATGTAAGAGGAACCGCCGGAAGGGGACGCCGTAGAGCAACATAATATAGTGACCTTATTAGTGTTGTTCTTCGGAAAGGTCAGTTGCGTGTTTGACGTCACCACCATGATTTATTTTTGAGCTTTACTTTTTGCTTACAAGGATATTGTTACAATGCGAGAAAACCAGTTCCAGCTTATGTCTAGATTTCAATACGTAGCCGGTATCTACACAGGAAAATAAATTCAACCCAAATATTTAAATCGTAGATTCGCCTTACCGCATCAAACCTTGTCGACACGGTTGACGCAGTGGTTGAGCGATCGACTGCTGCGCTGCGTGTCGCGGGTTCGATTCCCGCACGGAACAAATATTTGTATTGCCTACAGGTAGTTGTTCTGGGTCTGGCTGTTTGTGTATGTGAGTTTAAATGTTTGTACAGTCACGAGCAAAAGTATGTATACACTCGGCTTTATTCAAAAGCGATTTACTCATTTATTTTTTAATGAAAATGTATGTTGTTACGAACATAGCATTTTCGAACCCATAGGTTTATGTAATGTGTCGTATTTCAACGTTGCATTCGTTATTTCACGAAAAAATTGCAATTGAAAGTTGCCAAGTGTTGACATATTGGTGCTCGTGACTGTACCCACGATACAGGGGTAATTCCTAGTGTGGGGCTACGTTTTTTTTTTTTTAATTATAAAAATATAACATAAATATAAACCTTATCCTTAGTCTTATCTCTCTATCTACTGTCCTATCGCAGGTATCATCATCATCATCATCATTTTCAGAAAGACGTCCACTGTTGGACGTAGGCCTCCCTTCCATCACCACTCCCTCCTCTTCTCCTCTACTTCGACCGAAAGGCTCTGGAGTGGCTATCGCAGGTATGCTGGAAAAGATTTCTTATGAAATAAGCATCACCTCTGTACCTATTTTTCTGTTCTGTTTTTTCTTCTGTTTATACACCGTTAAAATTTTATCGTTTCAATCCTTAAAAGGGGTCATTGTACTCATCATTTTGAACAACTTTTACTACGGGACCAACCCAGAAATCGTGAAAAAAAAAATCAGTTGATCCATAGATTATGTCGAGTTATGCGAACATAAATCTATACACGTGTGTACATAAATGGTAAAATAAATAAATCAGAAGAGGTTCGCGTTCCTGTTCCTTTTTACCAAGTCTTCTTGCACACAAGGTCGCAGATACTTGACAGAATCATCATGAAAACTCCATTATGAAGTTCTGTCAGAGCTCACTCTTGGTATGGACATTTTTTCGCGTGACGTAGTACAGTGATGATAAATCTATTGATTTTATCTTTAAGATATCCCAGCGTCCAGTGATATGCCCAGACGGCACGGTTGGCGCAGTGGCTAAGCGATTGACTGCTGCGCTGCGTGTCGCGGGTTTGATTCTCGCACGCGCACCCACGACACAGGAGAAATTCCTAGTGTGGGGCAACGTAAAAAAAAACATTAAAAATAAAAAAAATAGTGTGTGTTGTTGTGTTGAAGTGAAAAAAAAAGAAAAAAATTGCAGAAAATAATGAGTGATCCATTCCTTGAAGGTACTGACTCCAGCACATCAAGCTACTACAATCTGTCAAATTTATATAATAGATTTTCAACTTTATCGCTAAAGCATTAAGGTTAAAGATTCATTGTATTTACAAAAAAAAAAAATGTATATAAGTAGTTTATCAGCCATCTTGTTACCATAACACAAGCATTAGGTTGCTTAGCTTGGGACTAGATGGCGCTGTGTGAAATGTCCAGGGATATTATTATTATTATGTTTTTTAAAATTTATTTTCTCAGATTCCTAGAACCTGGTATTTATTAAAATCTCACGGGTGTAAACCAAGGTGAGATTTTAAGTTTCAGCAGATTATTATTATTATTATTATTGGGAAAATTTGAGTTTCGGGTAACTTGAACTGCTGGCGTCTGTACATAGAACAGTATTACGGTACAAGGAATCCGGGTTTGATTGGTGAAGTATTTCAGCTGTAATGATGCCATAAAACAAAAGCAAACTTAGAGCTGTGGTGTCCCAGTGGTAACGGCCGCGAATTACGAGTTGTAGATTGTAGGTTCGAACCCAGAGAGACACTTTGTGTAAATTATTTAATTATTTGTGAACGAAAACATCATGAGGAAACCGACATGCCCTAGAATAAAAAATTCTAAGACATGTTACATCTACCAACCCGCGTGGTGGATTACGGCCCTCTCCCTCTCACAGAGAGGAGAAGTGTGTTCCAGCAATGGAAACATTACAGGCTGATTTTGACGCCTTGAAAATGTAATTCAAATAGATTAATAACGTTCTTATTACGTCAGTAAAATGTAACTTTAACACTGAAATAATAAAGACTTCCAATTCCTCAATAATTTTCCGTAACTCAAAAGAATCAATGTATCAGTAATGAGATTCTCAGAAAATATGTAATCCAATTTGAATCGTAAACCTGATTTGATATTGATTTACATTGAAGAATGGTCCCGATTTACATTAAGATATTCTTATTAACTCCGAGTTGTTTGTACATTTGGTATTATTATACCAAGTTCTGAAAAGCGGATTATTTCTACCTTCCCCAGTAGCGGGGTAGTTCCGTAACACACTACCGCTACCGGCTTCATTTTGACAGTGCAACAACATTCATTGCGTTATTTATGTTATTGAGCAGGCAAATTTTTCCTACATATGAAGTAATGATTATTAATGTCCTTCAAAATTATTCTGATTAATAATAATAATAATGTTTTATTCACAACCCTTATTACAATTGGTCTTATTCTAAGGTGTACGTCGTAGTGACTTAAAAAAACGTTTTTGAAAAAAAAAAAAAACAACCGACTTCCAAAAACGACACTACAAAGTGAAAAATAACTTTAATTTCGGAAGTCGGTGTCGTTGGGTTCGTATTTTCGTTGTTTGCCACCGACTTCCGAAATTAAAGTTATTTTTCACTTTGTAGTGTCGTTTTTGGAAGTCGGTTGTTTTTTTTTTAAGTTTTTATTTTTCACTTTTAAGTTGTAATTTTTACCAGTAATTTTGGTTTAAAAACCAAACTACTGAACCGTTTTTGATGAAATTTCTATGTGACCATTTGGGAAGTATACCCTTTCCAACAAGAATTTTTCAAATCGGTTGGCAAGCGACGGAGTTATGCGCGAACAAACATAAAAAAAAAACAAACATCCGAATTGAGAACCTCCTCCTTTTTTAGAAGTCGGTTAAAAATAGGAGATTGGACATTGGATTACAATTTTATTAGGTACTCTAGCTAGGGCTTATATTTGGCAAATAAAGTATAAGTATCCCTGACTCTGATACTAGGCATAGCCTGTATCTTCAGAGCCAGTGGTTCCTTCTTGAGGTCTTGTCAGCCGTTATAATGTTAAGCAGTTAGGTTAACAACAATAAAAATATGCAGCAAGGATGTAATATTATTAAATGTAAAAGGGTTATCTACTAGGTACTGAAACGTAATTATATATAGCCTATGAAAAGAGGTGTTAACATAAGTATGCATGAGTGTTTGTGTAAGTGTGTATGTGTGTCTGTGCGTTTGTGTGGGGTATATATTCGTGTAAGTGTATGTGGAGGTGTTATGTGGAGCTGTAATCGAAGGTAATTAAAAAAGAAAGTGTGTTACGAAGTTACTGGAATCACCGGAAAAGTCGAATAAGAGTGACACTGGCTGGTGATAGTCACTCTAGCAGAGCGTCGCATCGATGACTGCTGGTTTACCTAATCGACAGGGTATACTGTCGATTAGGTAAACCTTGTTAAGTAAATAATTTAATGTCTTTGGGTAAACCGTTTTTTTGATAGATGGAATACGCATAACAATTATATTGGAACGAAGTTCCTTATCGCGCGTTGCGAAAGGGGGCTAGACGGAAAAAATTAAGACCAAAAGTTGGAACGACACTTTTTGCTATAGTTGTAAGCCGTGCGGCGTGCGTGTGTTTCTCTGTCTGTCTCTCTCTCTCTCTCCCTCTTATAAAAAACTTCGTTCCATCCGGGTGTCCCTTGACACCTCTCAAGTTTTTTTTTTATTTTTTTTTTGTCAAAACTGATACACGTATTATAATGTCTGTAAGAAGTCATAAATAAGATAATTCAATAAGTTAAGGCAGTTTATATATTTATTTTATTACGCATTTTAAAGTAAATTTTTACGTAATCTGGAATAGTTATGTTCTAAGGCAGTTGTCAAAAAACGGTTAACCTGCAGACTGGACAGGGTACAGCAGCTGTCTTCTTATGACAGATGACGTCAACTCAGAAGGCCACTGTCGTACAGACGCCAGCACATCAAGCTACTACAATCTGTCAAATTTCTTTAATAGATTTTCAACTTTATCGCTGAAGTATTAAGGTTCAAGGTTGATTGGGAAAGTTTGACATTTTCGGGTAGGTTGACCTGCTGGCGTCTGTACCACGCCCATGACGAACGAATGATATTGAATCTGCTGAACGACTAATACGATTAATACTTCTGGTGCGTCCTTAAATATTTATTCCCCAATTTTCGAAATAGCACCTACCACTATTTGTACCTGTCCCCTATTAAAAGATACTTAAATATACCGTTTGTCTCTTTCGTGATTTATTTAGCGGAATAACGTTTTACCATAGTTTTACCACAGTTTTACCCTACCTACCCACAGTCGATTAAACAGGACCTGCATAATGACTCATGACAGTTAAATTACGTTTTATTTCTTTTCAGCATGCATGAGTCTCATAGGGACTCAGGCGCCAGTGACAGAAAAGATGAAAGGAAATCGTTTGGCTTGGTATGGGCATGTGATGTGAAGGGACGAAACGCATGTGACTAAAAGAGTGATGAATATACATGTTGATGGATGGAGAGAGAGAGGAAGGCCGAAGAAAAGATGGATGAATTGTGTGAGAAATGATATGAAAGAGAAGGGAGTGAATGATAGCGTGACGGTTGTCAGGGGAGAATGGAAGAAGAAAACGTGTTGCGCCGACCATAAGTAACATGGGATGAGGGCAGGAAGATGATGATGATGCATAAGTCACATAGTATTATCTCACTTTATCACTAACATTACTTTAAATGCTGGATATTATGCAAAAATATTCAACCAAAAAAAATGAGGTCGCATTCGTTTTCTATTTTCGGTAAGATACATTTTATCCTTAACTCGAAGCGGTAGAAATCTAATATAAAGTTAACGAAACCAGCTTTAGGAATAACAAGGAATTATAAATCAGTTTGAATCAATGCGTACCCTCATCAAAGTCATATCGGTGCGTCACAGCTAGCTTTTGTTCATCGATCGATCAAGCGCCAAGAGATGAGATAAAGGTACTCACCAGGTAGCTCCAAAAAGTTTGACGTCCTCCTCTGTCGGCCTCGCATTGTGTTCTGAAAGTTCAGCGGCCCAATGTCTTCAACAGAATCGCAGTTCGACATTGTAGACTCCCTCGAGCCTCGTCTGCTCGCCAAGTACGCCAAACCGCCCTTCATGGAACCTCTACGCATCGGAGAGCATGGTCTACTGATACTTGTTGATCGTGTGTGAGGAGTATCATCCGTCATGTCTGTTAAATCTGATGTCGATTTTCGACATATCTTCGAGGAAATCGTCGTGCACTCATCGTCCGCATCGTGGAGGATCGCAGACGGTGTTCCAGGCATCGCGTCTGTAGAATCATCAGTGTGACTGGACACTATGCTCGGTGACGTCACCAGCATCGGTGAGCTTACTGTGGAAGTAGAACCATATAGTTTCCTGGTATGCTTAGGGGACACATAGCCAGGGTTTGTATGAATGTGCACGGGGGGCGGTTTGGGCGACCTGGACTTCTCCCGGCGACTGTGCTTTAGAGACGTGGTGTAGTGCAGGCTGGTTCGATCCACGCAAGGACTTGATCGCCCTGATGGGGATTTCTGGGGGAAATTAAAGTGCCTTGGAGACATAGGGCTTCTGTGCCCGTGGGCTAACGGGGACTTTGGGGGCTGGTTGTGCTTGTCATAGCTGCAGCCGGACTGGGGCGTGTAGTAGCCTGATGAAGAAGTGCTGGATGTAATGGATGGACTTTTCTGGGGGAATATGAAGTGGCGAGGACTTTTTGGAGTGTGTGGTTTGGGAGAAAGGGGCGGATAACCTCCGGGGCTGTTCACTGCCATCTTGTTCACTTGAATGATTACTCGGTCACCATTTCACTGGTCATCTGGAAAGAAGGAGACGCAGATATTATTATTGGCTTCACTGCTTAGCAACGTATTTCTATCAACTTTATTATTTATTATTAAAGTTTTATTCTTTCGATCTTTTTCGTATGTTACAGTATTAATACAAAAATACGTTACTAATATTAATGTATTCTGCGGTCACGTTAATCAACCTTTTGGTTTACAGTGGAAACGTGAAAGGTCGAAATAGTAAAATTGCATGAAAGATTCAATTCACAGACTGACTCGTTGGTCTAGTGGCCATAAGCGCTACTGCCGAGCACGAGGTCCTGGGTTCGATGCCCAGCCGGTCGATTCTGTAAAAATCTCACCGTGAAATCTCAAGTGAAGTGAGCTTGATGTGAGTTGTCAGTAGTGTCAATCCCTAGCATTATTTGGAATGACAGCTCACTCCACGCTCACTTCACCTAAGTTTTCACGGTGAGATGGTTACAGAATCGCACTGCTGGTCGGAAAAAGTTTTATTGGGTTTTTCTCAGCAGCAGCCCCTAATCTGGATTTGGGGCCGGTTGATGGCAATAGGCCATGCAATAGGGAGCGACCCTATTATATGGAATTTAATTATAACTGGCGAAATGTAGGTGTACTAAAGGTACACCTCGGCCCAACCCTTCGTTCTTGACTCAGAACGTCACTTTCGCAAAATGTTATCGTGAAAAATTTGGTCACTTTCGCATAATGTCACTTTCGCAAAACGTCATTTTCTTAAAACGTCATTTTTGCACAATGTCACTTTCGCAAAACGTCTTTTCACAGAATTTCATTCAAGCCATTTTTTTCTCAGGAGTGACCTAATCAAACATCAAACTTTTCCAATAATGCAAATGTATTTTTGTTTCTACTGCTTACACTGTCACAAGTCTCAAAACAATGAAATACTCAAAGATGTATGCAGCAATGGCTAAAAACAAACACTTACTTTTTGTTACTCATTTCCATAGCTGATTTTTTATTTCTTTTTCATAATTAAATGATTTACCATAAAATATAATTGTAATTAATTAATATTTATAGAGTTTTATGAAATGAAACTTACCCGATTCTGCAGTTAGTATTAGGTCTTTCCTGAGAAAAAAATGGGGCTGGAATGACATTCTGCGAAAATGGCGTTTTGCGAAAGTGACATTGTGCAGAAATGACGTTTTGAGAAAATGACGTTGTGCGAAAATGACGTTTTGCGAAAGTGACATTATGCTAAAGTGACCAAATTTTTTGCGAAAGTGGCGTTCTGCATCAAAACCAACCCTTCGAGGACACAAGGCGTGATGTTATTCAATATTTTGACGTTTCATATTTTTATATGGACTTGAAATCTGGTTTAAAATGATAAGATTAATCAAATACCACAAATAGCGTATGAATTTATTTGCATTTATTTCAACTAAACCAAAACCACACACATTTTTGGGTAGTCAAGGAATCGATCAGTTAGAAAGATGAAGTGCCCAACGTGAAGTTGCTCGTTCCAAAGCGTTGTAGGTTCCTAAAGTGAAGAACGGACAAGAACCTCCATGGTGAATCTTTAAAAACAAATCTAGTAATACTTATGATTATGTCCCTGACCATTTACACTTTTAAAACATCTCAGATACTTGTACCTTACCGAAACGGACCAAAAATGGAACCCAAGCGAAGGAAAAACATAGTATACGCAAACCGTTAGTTACCCATTGAACACCGCACGGTTTCTTTACGGCACAGTGTACGAACCGCGCCGTTGAAAAAACGTACAGTCACGAGCAAAAGTATGTATACACTCGGCTTTATTCAAAAGCGATTTACCTAATCCTTTATTTTTTAATGAAATTTTATGTTGTTACGAACATAGCATTTTCGAACCCATAGGTTTATGAAATATGAAAATACGACATGTATTTAAACGTTGCATTCATTATTTCACGAAAAAAATCCCAATTGAAAGTTGTCAAGTGTTGACATATTGGTGCTCGTGACTGTACAAGTCTATCAACAAGCTACAATAGTGGCCCATACAACACAAAAGACCGAGTGTGCGCACGGCGAATAACCCGTAGTTTTTCATGGCAAGAAAAAGATGTGTCCACATCCACAAAGGGTGTCCGTCTATACAAACACAACTTGCCTGTCAAACAGCGAACCGTATTTAAACTTATCCGACCGTCTCTCCGGGACCTACGACAAACTTCCGAAGGGACCCGAAGAATGAAAAAAACTTATTTCAAAGACGAAGTTTATAAGATCATTGTTTCTTTGTTTTGTTACGTTTCTTGTTACCTTATTTCTGTTTAAGCCGAGTTATTTGTTTACATTCGTTTTGTATGTAAAAAGTATGGACAAAATATTCTTAAGCTTTTTTTTTATGGAGTTTTAAAAGTAATAAGGTGAAGTCTCTAAAGTACTCACGTAAACATAATCAGCCTATAATGTTCCCACTGCTGGGACACAGTCCTCCTCTCAGTGAGAGGGAGTGGGCCGTAATCTACCACGCGGCCCCAGTGCGGGTTGGTAGAGGTTATGTTTTCGAAGTTTTGGTTGTAGGACATGCCGGTTCCCTCACGATGTTTACCTTCACCGTTTTGAGAGCAGTGGTGATGAAATAATTTACACAAAGTAAAGCGCCTGACTGGGGTGAAACCGAGACCTATAACTCGTAAGTCGGGACCGGTACCCCTGCGCCACCACCTCCAAGCCTCTGAAGTACTCAGGTATTAAGGAAACTTTATTTATAACGTTTATTTTCTATTGTGGTGTAGCGGTATCTACAACGCCACATGCGAACAACGCGTCATACTGACGTCACGTAAATCCTGCATCTGGCAAGCAGAGTTTACCGTGCAATTAGCATAAATACAATTTCCCAACATCAATCGTTGGGCAATTGTCCGCCAGACACAACACCCCTCTGGTTGGAGGATCCTCCCTTTTCTATAGAGTATGAGTGAACTTTACACCCTGTTCCTCATACCTCTATAGTGGCAAGACTGGAAGCCAATCTGATATTTAGACACGCATGATTGATGCACTGGTTTGATGGATTAAAAGCTAATAAAGTTAACTCAGTATTTTATTTAAGTATATTGTTTTTGAAAATCTTTATCGAAGATGGATTACAATATAATAAAAACGAGTTTCAAAACCGTTCAAACATAATCCATTCAAAATGTCAAAATAACTTTTTATAAAACAGAAATGCCAGGCAGGTGAAAGCGTCAAAGCAGTCCGTGAAATTCATGTTTTCTTACGTTTTTGCAGATTGCAGGTTACTGGCAGGTTGTATGTTGATCTAAATAACTATGCTTCTCAGGCGTAACAAATACTTATTAGTAGATTTATATTCATAAAAATCATCAATACGAGTACACATCTCTAATTTCATATTACCCTATTGAATCAGTATTTCATGAAATCATAAATAACATTTGAGGCCAATTGTAACTTAAGGAGTTGTATTGCTGATTCTAATGATTATAATTTGGTAAAGCCTTATTTGTTATGGTCGCGAGTCATATTTTAATCAACATACAATCTGACACTGACCTGCAGAGTGCAAAAAACGTAAGTAAATTATTATTTCGCGGGCGACCTCAGCGCATTCCCCTTAAATAAGTTTCTAAGAATCTACGTCTGCATCGATTTCAAACATTAAAAAAATACAATTACGAGCCGCTGGTCTCTTAGACTATTTAATCCTTCTCATTGTTCTAAGAAATAAAGAAAGAAAAGAAAGAAAACACATTAATTTAGCACAGACTAAAAGACACACAATACACCAGATACATACATTAGGTAGCAACAAATAAAAAATCAAATAAAAAGTGTAAAGTCCGATGTAAGAAATTTGCAGAAAAGTGTGTGTTCCATAACAAAATTATCAATTAAGATCTTAAAAGAAAAACAGAACTTTCCATTCTACTACACGTAGTATATTGTAGTAGCAGTTTCCTCATCTTGATTAAATAAACGTCAGCTGTCGAGTGTTGCAGCTAAGCTACGTGATAATCCCCACACATGCGACCGGTCGCTCGCACGTCCCGGTCGTTAATGCCATTAATACGGTCACTACCCCCACCACCGTGGTTGTACGACATAGTTATCGTAAATACCCACATAAATGTTTGCTGTATTCGAGTCGGTGAAGAGCCTAGATCTTTGTTTTGTGAATGAGGATGTTGGTACAGTGGACCAATCTAATTGGTTTACATTTTATATGTGTGGCTGAAGTTATGGTTATGCAAACAAACATTGAACGACGCCACGACGTGTATTGTGACGACACGGTTGGCTATCGTCTCACTCTATGAAAACATGAAAAATGTTTCAAGCTGATATGTTTAGATATTATCGGCGAACCCAATGTTACATAATGTTGTAGGTAGGGTATACATATAAATAGTAAAGGGACATACATGAGGGGGAAGCCGATACATGAGATTGAGTCAGAAATTATTCGGCTAGAAAGCGAATGATTACTAAGAAGGCGGCTGATAGAGATATAAAAGGCACGGTTGGCGCAGTGGTTAAGCGATTGACTGCTGCGCTGTGTGTCGCGGGTTCGATTTCCGCACGGAACATATATTTCTATGGCCTACAAGTAGTGGTTCCGGGTCTAGCTGTTTGTGTATGTGAGTTTAAATGTTTGTAAACGCACCCACGATACAGGAGAAATTCCTAGTTTGGGGCAACGTTTTTTCAAAAGAGAAAGAGAGAAGAGGCTTATATTGTCACAAGTACACGCGCTAGTTGACCAGTAGTATCAGAGATCTTGACATCCTTTTATGTTTACGAGTATGACGGGTGTCATTACTTAACGCTACATTAAACTTGGTATTTACGATGTTTAGTGTCCGACTGTAGTCTCAGAGTCAACGAAATATCCTTCGGAATATCGGCCTTTGACAAAAATAAACCGAAATCGAATAGGTATTGTAGAGGAGACTAATGAGTGCTTGGAGGCTGGGTGAATCTAAGATTTGATGTATTTGCTCACCCGACAGATGTTATCCTGTCCAATAATTCATACAAAAACCGCATACGAAAAAGGACATTCAGTTTTTTCCTGAATTTGAAAACTTTCCGGAAAGCTCCTTTCCATGGAAACCTAATTCGGAGTATTGCGAATATTTTAAAACAAAAAATAGCCAAATCAGCCGTTCTCAAGTGATGAGCTTACTAAAAAAGAGTATTTAGAGGATAGATAGATATATGTATTTTGGCCATAATCAATACAAAGCAGTGTAAAATAATTAATTAATTACCTAATTAAGAACTATGTGAATATTATCTTATCCTACTAATATTATAAACACGAAAATTTGTGAGGATGGATGGATGTTTGTAACACTTTCATGCAAAAACTACTGAACGGATTTTGATGAGCTTATACATCTGAAGGCCAATTCTCGTAATTTAAAACGTTCAAAATCTAGTCGCAGTCTCATCTCAGCGACAAACAAATATCAACAACTTGTCAAAATGTAGGGAAATTTGAGGTATTTTTGACAGATTGAGACGTGAGATCAGAATGTGAATGTTCTTAAAATTACGAGAATTGCCCCTCTGAATAACACATAGGATAATATATTGGCCAAATGTGTGTTACTAAATATTCATGTACTTACATGAAGTTCTTATAAAAATTTCAATTTCAATTTGTTCTTATTCAATTCATTTATTGCATCAAATATGGTAGGTACCTACCATATTTGAATGCAATAAATGAATTGAATTGAATTGATGCTTTTTATCTCGATATTCCCATAGGATCGACATCTATGCGTATAAAACCGCGGTACGCCGCTAGTGTTAATATAAGATAGCTTTTGATGAACTAAAATTGGCCCATATGAATAGTAATAGTGAAATCTCTCTTCAATTATTTAAACTAGCACACATCCCATGACCCAGTTCCCATGTCTATATGGACCATTTATTGAAACCTATTCAATAACGAATATTTGCAGGATCCTTTGCAAACAGAAACCCCTTCGCAATATTATAAGGATCGTTTAGCACGAAAACATACGTAAAGTTTGGTTTCGGTCGAAACTAAAATATTGGGGTTGGCGGGTGTTGGCGTCGGCGTTCGGAAAACACTAGTGAAGTTCACGTTCGCAGTAAACTAGCGATTTTCATTTCACGCTTCATTCATAATGTTAGAAAATCGATATTTTCATCTTGTCGTGCCAGAAATAACGTTTTGCGTATAGAGCGTGATATTTACTAATATTTGGGTTCAGTTATGTCTGTTGTGCATGGAGCAGTGGTGGCTCATTGGTAAGACACTTATGAGTTGTAGGACGTGGGCTCGAACCCAATCAGGCACTCTACTTTGTGTAGATTATTTAATCACCATTGCTCTCAAAACGGTGATGGAAAGCATCGTCGAAACAACCAACGTGTCTTAGAACCAAAGATTCGGATACATGTGACATCTATCAGCCCACACTCTCGAAGAGAGGAGGCCTGTGTCCCAGCAGTGGGAACATTATCGGCTCACTACGCTATGTCTGTTGAGTAACAAAACGCCTACGTTTTGACCAACACAAACATAATTAGTTACTACAATATTATGCAACTCTGATTATATTCTTGAACCATAGCTTCAGTTTAAGACCTTATAACAGAATAATCAAATAAAGTAAGGAGAATTGCAAAAATAACCAAAGGTACGTAACCTTTTTAGTATTATTGTCACCCTCAGGGTTACCACGCGCTCCGTGAAGCCTTGATGATGCCCCCGGGTGACGGCAACGACGCCGACGCCCAGCCGCGCAGTGGCAGTAACAGTAATGGTATTTCAGGAAGTTTCGTGCGTATTTTAACAATACTTGAGGAGTTAAATGTTGAGGATGGCTATGAGATGCTTGTTAGAATGGAAACACGGTTACAGCTTTAGGTATATATTTTTACCATTTTTCACAGAGTGACAAAAGACAAAGGAATGAATTTATAGAAAAATAAACAAATCAATATAAAAAAGGTTGGTTGCTGGTCGTCAACGTGGCCCCGGGCGACGGTGTGAAGTCACCAATTTACTGGCAGGCGACCAGCAACACCACCTTGCGAGTGGGTCGACTCAGCACGCCCCCCTTCGTAGTGACGTCCACCATTCTCACTATTCCGTCTTTAACGTGTCGGTAATTTATTTTTTTAGGACGAAATTCGAACCTGTCCTACAGGTAGGTACTGATTATAGCCGTTTAAAAACTGCCGATCGATTCTGAAAAATCTCACCGTGGAAAGTTATGTGAAGTGAGCTTAGAGTGAGCTGTCAATAGTGTCAATCCCTAGCATTAGTTGGAATGATAGCTCACTCCACGCTCACTTCACCTAAGTTTTCATGGTGAGATGGTTACCTCACCGTGAAAACTTAGGTGAAGTGAGCGTGCAGATGATGAAAATATGTTACAAAATTATCATGATAACATGGCAAGCAATCAATTTTGTAAATTTCGGCCCCAGACCCACCGCGTCGCATCGCATCGTCCGCCCGCGCTATTACTTCATTATCGCTTAGCGTTCTTTCTGATTTTTTTTCTTTTTGTTTGGGTAAGGGTCGTGGCGTGATATTAGGCTATCAAATACAATAAGATTCTTTCGAATCCGACTGGGAGGTCCAGAAATTAGCGTGTTCAAACAAAAAACAAACAAACTCTTCAGCTTTAGTATACAGGGTGACAGGGACATCGACGCGCAAACTGTAACCATGGATTCAGCACATGAGTTTAGACCCCATAGCGTAGAAATTTTTCGTCAGTTATTAAAACAATCATCAATTACAGCCAAACAACATCTATCTGTGTCGGTGACAACTTTCTCACCAATTCGTATATAGTACAAGTACAAGTACAGTACTATACTTGTACTTGTACTATATACGAATTACGATAGACCCAAAATTTAAACCAACACTACATCCAATCCAGATACCGTCGGCACTCGTTACATCGCGGCATCACAAAAAACAACATGAACCAAAAATGGAGCTTGCCAGAGGCGCTGTTGAAATCCCCTCGTCGGATTTGTACGGTGTGGGGATTACAGCTTTGCTTTTACAAAAAAATACTCTGTACAGTTGGTATAGATGCAAATGCAATAGGACGAGCCATCAGCCGTGTCGATTCGTGCTTTTCATGTGAATTTAATCCGCACGGCTGGCTGTGTAAATGTTAGATTTTTCATCTAGGTGTTTTTATTTTTTCTGCAGTTTGTGCTCACAGAGGCTTAGTATATGCACGGTCTTATGAAAAAAGGACCACTGTTTTTGTCATGTGGCTATAAAAAGGCTTAGGAAAACTAGATAACATTAATAAAGGAAATTAATGTGACTTATCTATTTTTACGTCCAGACGGAGATGGAGATGGCGGGATGAGCTGGACTCCATTAATAAAGATTGGTCCTTGGCGGCTCTGGACAGGGAGACTTGGAAAAAGAGTAGACCTCTGCCCAGTAGAGGGACATTAAACGCTAATAATAAAAAGAGTATCTATTTCGGAATCGCTTGCTTGATTCGTAGGAAGGAAAATTAATCGAAGGCTCGAATATTACACATGGGTTGTTTTTATTTGACACAGCAAGTATAGTTTATTAAGCTAGTGTCTCATATGATAACGACGCTGAATTTATATGGCCATTTTATCAAATTATTAAGCCTTATCCGTTCGCAGGTACCTATAGCACCACATGCCGTTAAAAGGAATGTCGTTATAAAAAAATAAACAATTCAAAAATTAAAATGGATTAAAATAAGCCGTGGCAGATTTTTTTTTTTTTTGAGGATGGGATATCATCAAATGACCCCTCCCGCTCTGGGTGGCAGCCAAGAGATGACCAGTCCCTACTGACGGCGCTCGTGCACGAACATGACGTTTGGATCAGCACCATTCAGCTCAACCATTTTGAAGGGAACTTAATGATTTAACACACACGCCACCACCAGTGCGACATTTTAGTGAGCATGACATATGTACTCTCAGCTGCCAGGGCACCTTCAAGTCAATGAAAGGCATACCCAGTAAATGGTAGCTTTATAGCAGGTACCTATGTGCTTACACGTGTGAAAACAGTATAAACAACACGGATGTACCGTCAAAACAAAACGAAGAAGAATTCAATTAAATTCTACGAATTTATACTTTGATCAGCGAAGCATTCAATAAGATGTTATGATTCCATTCAGTTGACATTCTGGTGCGTTAATAATATGTGGTGTACACATCACAGCACAAGTTATCTATTCAGACTTAATGAGAATGTACTTCAAAGGTTTTGTAGGTAAGTTAATTCGTGAGGAAGCCATTTATTTACTTAAAAGGGTAGGTACATACCGTTAGAGGCCATAGCCGGATTTTAGAATTTTATTTTTATGAATGAATAGATACGTTTTAAGTAGACATTACAGGCGTGTTATTTATGTATGCAGCTATTATTTATTAGCCAGCGAGGAGCTTGTGGCTAAGTAATAACAGCCACACGATCTTCAAGGTTAAGCAACGCTTGCCGAGGTTGGTCCATGGATGGGTGACCATCCATAACATACCTAGACCGCTCCGAGCCTCGGAAAGCACATTACGCAGTTGGTCCCTGCTGTCTTTTGTAAATCTTTGACAGTCGTTAGGTAATCAGAAGCCCGAAAGTCTGACAACCAGTCGTGCTAAGGGGTATTGTGTTACCCAGTACCTGGGTTGTGGTCAGATAGCGGTCGCTCCGTGTAAAATACTGCTATCCAGTTGTAACATAGTTCGTAAAATAATGTTCCTAAGCATTCTTAATTATTTATTATTCTTGTAAGTTAAATATGTAAAACAAATTAGGTATGTTAACTCTGAAACATCAGCCTTAAATGGACCTTCGAGCCGGATATTCAAAAACGCGCCATAGAAAGGAAATAAAATTAGCCTTATAGATGTCACTTTAAAAGGAAGCTGGCTTTCTGCGAAGCTTTACTTACCCAAAGTGATCCAAACTTTAACTTCCCGCTGTTAGCACCAGGCACCAAGTATCGGAACAGGAGCGAGAAAACGGATATCGTTTAAGAGTCTTATATTACAGACTTACGTAATGATGACTAGATTATCTATAACAAACTTGTAGCGTTATTCTTCAAACACGATAGACACCGTACAAAATTCATACGCTGTCGAGGTGAGAATCTGCAGTGCGATTCTGTTACCATCTCACCGTGAAAACTTAGGTGAAGTGAGCGTGGAGTGAGCTGTCATTCCAAGTAATGCTAGGGATTGACACTATTGACAGCTCACTCTAAGCTCACTTCACCTAACTTTTCACGGTGAGATTTTTACAGAATCGATCGGCAGCGGTTATTTACTTTTATAAGTCATAATCCCTATAATAATTTGAAGCCTCATCCAGCTATGCTTATCTGTGTTGAACGGACCGGTATCGGTAACGGTATCAAGCGTATATTGAGTTAGTTTTTTTTCATCTGCCCACAAATGTCAATTTTTTATAAAATGCTAAACAATATAGACTTCCTATCCTACTAATATTATAAACGTGAAAGTTTGTATGGATGGATGGATGGATGTTTGTTACTCTTTCGCGCAAAAACTACTGAACGGATTTGGATGAATTTTGGCACACAGATACTTTTTATCCCGATATTCTCACGGGGTCGAAACCTATGCGGGTGAAACCGCGGGGCGCACCAAGTATGTTATATTTTTAATATTGTCATGTATATGAAGTGTATCGTGTCCTTATGAAAAAAAAGTTATTCCATCATTTGCCTAACCTTTTCCCAACTATTTTGGGAACGGCTTCCAGTCTAACCGGATGCAGCGGAAGACCAGTATTTTACATGGTGCGATTGCCTATCAGACCTCCACAACCCTCTTATTCAGTAATACAATACTCCTTTTTTTTTGTTTTTGAGGATGGGATATCATCAAATGACCCCTTCCGCGCTGGGTGCGGGAGCGGAAGGGAGTGTCAGACTCTTACTGACTAAAACCGACCCGTGTTCCTTCCTTAGCCCTTTATGTTCCAGGGCAGCGGTAACCCGTAACGACTGTCAAAGATCTACGAATGACAACCGTGACCAACGGCTTACTGTGCTCTCCGAAGCACGGAGGGTTCATGGCATATATAAAAGTAAATAACCGCAGATTGTCTGCGGTTATTTACTTTTAAAATTCATATTCCCTATAATAATTTCAAGCCACATCTAGCTACTCTTATCTGTGTTGAACGGACACTTGTTTATTTTTGCAGTTGATGTTTCCAGCCCGTGTGAAGCAAACATCGAGTCGTTTTTTTTTTTATCTACCCACAAAATAAGTATTGTACAAATATCTAGTTTTTCTGAAACACTGAATTTCGACACCAATAATATTCAACATTCAACAATATTCAAAACTGTTATTGAAGCAAAACAAAAAAAAAAAAACACGAGAAAGCACACGAATTTTGACAATACACCTCTGCTGATCTTCTGGTAAAACAAGCGTGAATAAATACGGCTACACATAGTTTAGCGGCCATCACCGTCAGTAAGTGGTTATAATAGTCCCCGGGCGGCCATTAGTAACTCCAATTGCCCGAAACATGGAGGATTATACAACGTTGATTGTTGACCGTAAATTCCGTGTAAATCATTTTTTGTAACAAGATATTTCAGTTATATTTACAGCGTTTTTGTACACTTGATAGCCACAAGCCAGGTTGGTCGTTGGTCTCGTGGTTGCAAGTGCGAATGCTGAACGGGCGGTCCTGGAATTTCTTAATAACAGCCAGGAGTTTAGAAGTTGGCAGTGTGGTACCCCCATGCCTCAGAAAGCACGTTAAGCCGTTGGCGCCTGATCTCTCTCCGATCGTGTCGGATTGCCGTCCCATCGGACTATGAGAGTGAGGGAAGACGGAGTGCATCTGTATCTGCGTAAACACATGTGCGCTATAATATCTAGATTGGCCCCCGTAGCCGAAATACAGTCTAGAGGACTTTATCCACAAGTAAAGCGTGCGTCTCTTCGTGAGATAAAAATACTGTAGGTACCTATCAAAGAATAAGACTCATATACTGGAGTCATTTTGATTTTCAACGGTACCTTATCGGTAACTGTACCGCGTCAACGCCGGCTGTCGCTGAAAACCAGCTGTGAGGCTCTGAACCGCATAGGGTCTTAGCATTATGCTGAGGGATGGCCGTTTTGCGTGGACCCATAGATAACTATATTCCCCCAACTTATTTTTTTTTTGTATTTGTGTTCTTTGCCTACTGAAGACTGGGACTAAAGTCTCCGTGGTGACGAACTCTACGAAAAGTAACTGCAGTACTGTATGGCACACATTAGGTGCCTCACCTACACGACACGTGACCCATATATATATATTCCCCCAACTTATTATTTTTTTTTATATTTGTGTTATTTTTGTTCGTTATGTTAAAAGCAAATAAAATCAAAGTTCATTTATTCAAATTACGCTGAGAATCAGCACTTCGAAACGACCTTGACGTTCGAAACGTCAAAATTTCATAAGACAGTCCTTCAAAACGCACTTCACCAGTTTTCTAGTGCTTCGCTGGGAAGAAGAAGTGGCGCAACAAACTCCCCAGGAGCTCAGCGGGAAGTTCAGTTGAAAAAAAAATTGTTTCTATACAATAGTAGGTATGCAAAATAATTGACATTACGAGAGACAGAGCATTAAATTAAATTACTTGCCATATGTCAGTTAGCCATGCCAATATACCAATAAAAACTATACTCAAGCAAAAACAAAAATGTAAACAAACTTTTCTAACTAAATAAAAGCCTCCAGGTATATAAAGCGTGACAGCTTACATATTTATGCAATGCGGGTTATGTTCACATAACTGTCACTCGAAGTCACAAATGAGTAACTAATAACAATAACAAAACGTCTTTTCTCCTTCTTTACCTCCTGCCCGTCTACCACCCTCTCAAGAGCGTAACAGGTTATTGCCACTCAGGCCGACAGGCCTTTAAAATTACATAGCCCTTATAGCAAGGTTTTACAACCTCAAAATAAAGGAAGCCATACTCCTTACATCGTCAGCGCATACAATACATTTGTTATAATTTTTTTACGACCGGCCTGTTTACGGCTGGGCCCTGTAATCACTTCGATAGAATAGGAAGATACAAAAGGAACACTTTGGAAGGCTTACAAAAATTAATAGCCGTGTCTACAATGTAGGTTGGTACTGTTAGGTAAGTATGTGAAGTCAGGGACATTTATTGCAAAGCAAATTATCATCCTTTGACAATGGCTATGACACGGCAATTAGATATGCTTGAAGGGAAGGAAATTCCAATTTTCTTAGATTTTTTGCAATGTGCAGGTCAGTGCCAATTGTATGTTTTTTTAATAATAATAATAATAATAATAAATAAAATTTATTTTCTCACCACAATATTCAAAATACAACAAGTACTGCTTAGTAACTAGCTACACGTTACAATATTGTGGGAGACTGGTGCCTAAGCTAGGCCGAAACCTGTGTTTCAGGACACCAGGTCTCCACCCCGAGGAACAATGTCTGGGCGTACTAAAGCGTTACACCTTATATATTATGCGGCGAGTACATCGTTACGAGGAGTTGTGCGATTGTGTACGAGAGTGAGTGTGTGATTATGTACGAGGTGTGATTATGTACGTGTGTATGTGTGTGTGATGTGGGTGATTTTTAGTAGGCGTAATTTTCTTTTCTTTTTTTTTTTTTTTTTTTTATTACTTGCCAGTTATAAATGAAAGGTTTAAGAGTTTATTAAAAGGACACCTTCGGTATTCTCGTATGACAGCTTCAAGAGCCAACTAGTAAGCTTGCTTATCAATTTAATCCTGTTCAAAGTATATATGTCAAGAAGACGATGGATTTTATTGTAAATTCGAGCACTTAGTACGTTGAAGTGTCGGCTTGCAAAAGAAGTACGACATCGACTAGTATTACAAACTGGGTACCCTTTACGCTTTTTTAAAATTTTACTATCAAGAGGGAGCAAAGAATGACGGCGTAATACCGCACGTAGAATGAAGAGTTGACGAACGTTGAGGACTTTTGATTCAGAATAGAGCAGGGTGGTTGGGTAATCTCTGCGTTTGAACTGCATCACTTTAAGAATTGCCCTTTGCGCTCGTTCAACCTGGATTAGGTAAGTCTTGCAGGTTCCTCCCCAAGCAGAAATACAGTATGTTAGAACGGAGACACACAGACTCTGGTAAACAAGAAACAGGGTTTCACGGTCAGCTGAGTGTCTTAGCTCTTTGAAAATATATATTAACTTTCTGATTCGTGAGCTTAGTGCATCAGTGTGGGGGCGCCAGCTAAGATGCTCATCAATGAGCACTCCAAGGTATTTGGTGCTTGTAACTAGTGACAGGGTGAGGCAAGTGCAAGCGTTAGTACTGTGATCTAGAAAGTTCAGGCAAGTATGAGCTTTGATTGCATATGATTCTATGGGATGTGCGCCCGTGTGGGGGAGAGAGAAACGGACAATCTTGGTTTTGTCAATATTGAGAGTCAACAAATTCGCCGAAAGCCATATCATCACTCGCTGAAGAGATTGCTCCGCTCTTAGTTTAGCATTATCCCAGTTGTCGTCATAGATGACCAGTGCCGTATCATCAGCATAGGTGAATATATCGCAGTTTGGTATTGATAACCGGCACAGATCGTTAATGTAAAGCAAGAAGAGTGTGGGTCCCAAAATACTTCCCTGGGGTACACCAAAACGGACGTTTCCATCATCACTATACCATGAGTCAATTTTCACACATTGCGAACGATTTGATAGATAGTCTGAGAAGATTTTAAGTGCCATGCCACGGATTCCAATGCTTTCCATCTTTGATATCAGTGTGGTTACAGAAACAGAGTCAAACGCCTTGGTCAAGTCAAGAAAGACGCCAAAGCACTTAAGCCCCTCATCCAATTTGGTTACTACAAGACTTGTGAAATCTAAGACCGCGTCCTCAGTAGAAATTCCCCGTCTAAAGCCATATTGATTTTTTGCTAATATATTATATTTTGCAAGATATGTGGTAAGACTCTTGTTGAGTATCCGTTCTAAAATTTTAGACAGAGAGCTCAGAACTGAAATCGGTCTGTAGTTGTTAACGTTGGATCTGTCACCACTCTTGTAGATAGGATGGACTACAGCCTTTTTGAAAGCATTAGGGAAAGTACCAGACTCAATGGCGCAGTTACAGACGTGTGTTATGGGTATAGCTAAAGAGGAGCTAGACTCTTTGAGGATACTTGCAGGGATTTTGTCATATCCAGTGGCACAGTCACTGCGTAAGCTATCAATAATCCTTTTAACATCAGCTTCGTCGACCGGCATAATGGCAAGGGAATTGCACGGTGGGGGTTGTGCTGGGCATTCAACTTGGGACCCAGAGAGAGTTTTAATTTTCGAAGCTAAACTTTCACCTACAGTAACAAAGAAGCTATTTACCTCGTTAATGGACACTTTCGTGTCAGCAGAGCTCAGTAGAAGTGCACTTGGGGACTGAGGGGGGGAGTTCTGATTAATTATACCTTTAATAGCTTTCCATGTGGCCTTGGTATTATTTTTAGCTTTAAGCAACTCATTTTTATCGTACGACCTTTTAAGTTTTTTTAGAAGGGAATTGAGATAATTTCGGTATCTGGTATAGGTGGTCATAAGAATATTATTATCGGGGGATGATTTGGATTTTTTATGAAGCCTGTCTCTATTTCTAATGCAACGAACTAGACCTGGTGTCATCCAGGGCTTTAGAATTCTACATTTTCTGGGGACACGAACGTTATAGCTGTGTGCTGCAATCACACCTTGAATAGTAGAGATAAGTAGATCTGCAGCCAGATTACAGTTTGGTTCATTCAACACAGGACTGAAATCTGTGTTATCTAGTGTTTCTTTGATGTCTGAATAGCTGTATCGAAGAAAGTTGGCCGGTTGTTTAGCTGCAGTCCGTTTTTTAATTTCCAGACAAAGGATGACTGGGAGGTGGTCTGTGATGTTACTTTCAAGGACAATTATTGTGGCAGAACATTTGGTTTTTAGTAATACGTGATCTAGGCAGTTACTAGATCTTGTAGGGAGCACATGCGCAGGTAGAAGACCTAGAGAGGCACAAAGGGTGAGGTAAGTACCTGCTCGACGATCGTGATTATCGGGTTTAATATCGATGTTAATATCGCCAATCAGAGCAACATTATTAAACCCTTTTAACGATTGTACTAAGCTATCAAGACTACGGTAAAAATTGTCAAGATCAGGATAAGATGGGGAGCGGTAAATGCAAATAACTACTGTGTTACCTATAGTACAGACAAGGCAATTTGAGTCACAGAATGAGGGTTCAAGGTACGAGCAATTCAGTGAAGTCTTGGTGTAAATCACCACTCCATCATTCTGTGACTTATTATTTTTCGTGACTTCAGAAGAGTACCCTTGCAGGTAAGGAAGGGGCCCCGAGACTTTTAGCCAACATTCGGTTAATATAATTACGTCAAATTCGATTTTAGTGGTGGTTAACATCGTGATGAATTGGTCAAAGTTCTTTTTAATGCTTCGGATATTTATGTGAATAATTTTTAAATTCTTGTTTGGTTGCTTCATAAAATCCAAACACCGCTCGGGAGGGCATAGATGAGAGCAGGCTACAGAGAGGTCATCTATTTCATTGGAGATATTATTATTTAGATTAGCCATTTGTGGTCAAATGTATGAGGTGTAGCGTTTTGTAATTGTTTCTGGGGGAAGACTTCATATTTGGATACCGAATTGTAGGTGGCAGAAATAGACAAGGTATTATAGTGTTGCTATCAGTGCTACTCAAAAGGTTTACTGCAAGATATTTATGGTTGCTTACGTGAGTGAATCTGTGTGTGTAATATATTAGTGTAAGTACGTAATAAGTAAAGTGTAAGGATATTAAAAAGTAAATATTAGTTACATAAAGGCAAAAGTTGAATACAATAACTAAATTAATGCATGCATAATGAAAAAGATTAGGTATAATAAAGAGTAGTCATTGTTGTTCCAATAACTTAGAGAGACACTTCTCTGATTTGATATGGAGTGGTTTGTCAGTCGGATCCTTACGCAGAAGGATTCTTCCGTTCGAATACCAACTGGAATAATTATGGGCTTTAGCAAACTGGCGGGTATCATAAAGTAGCTTTTTCACGGTTGATGGCAGGTGTTCGTCGACATAGACTGGTTTTTTGTCACCTGCGATACCAATCATCTGTGTGTTTAGTTTATCAGGTAATGAGCGCTCTTTATTAAATGTTCGGACTTTGGCTAGAAAGTCGTTTCTTGTGTTGACGCAGCCAAATTCAGCAACTATCGGTCTGCATAAGCCTGGTTTTCCAGGTATACGGTATACATCCCGGAAGGTGGAAGCCTGAATGTCCATATTGAGTGCTTTCCCCACAGTTTTTGCTATAGAAATGAGGTCTTCAGGATTTTCTTTTTCTTTAACCGGGATATTGCGTATCTCTATGGTTGCTAGGCGCGACTGGAAGTGCAGGTCTTGTATTTGCTTTTGTAGTCGACTTATATATTCGGAATTCGCGCTTTTTTCCTTTTCTAAGTTAGAAACCTTGCTGATGATATCTTCATGCTGTTTATTAATAAAGGTCATACCGCGATCAATCTCGGAATTGGTCTTCTGAATTTCAAGGCACTGCTTTTTAAGCTGAGATACATCGCTGACTAATTTGGATAATATGGCGTCTTGATCGGCTTTCCATGATGTTAGCATCTGATCATGTTCAGCCTTCCATTTTGTCAACATATCCAGTAGCTCAAGCTTGAAGTCTTCTAATACTGGCCTGAGTTCAGTATCCATTTCTTTATTCGGGGAATCATCAATGCGTTGGCGTTTGTACCGTACAGTGATATTGTTTCCGTCTGTATTTTGAGTAGTAGTCGCGGACGTTAGGTCCGATTCGGACAGTGATTGTCCCGGTACCAAGGTTGTTTTAGGAGTTAGAGGCGGAGTTCGTTGCATTTTGTAGCAGGCCGAGTATTACTATTATATTCTTAATTATTGGGATCGTGTACAGTATATATTGCAAAAGCGCAAGCAAAAACGTATAATAAAATAATAAAAAATTAAATAATAAAATTTGTCGAAAGCAAAAAGCTCCTTTGGGTAGGCCGGGATCGAACTTAAGACTGCCGAGCCGTGCGACTTGTGCAAGCCGCCAACAAACCGCTGCGCCACACGCCCGTTACACGACGAGTTGAAATTAGTGACCAGTAGACTAATTAAAGGTTAGGTGATTAATGAGGTGTCGACGATTTCTTTGTGTTGTTAATGCGGTCAAAGTCCAAATGGTTGCCACTTATTTAAACTGTTTGGTTCGTTGAATTATTAAAACTATACACAGATGGGCTTGCAGTTGTCCATTCACTGAGATTTTCCACACAATTGTCACTTGTACCCTATAGATGATCACTGTATGCTTTTATAGTTAATTAATGCACTTTATATACGTTTTTTGGATTTTAAAACACGGAGGTGATAGAAAGTACGTGTGTTCGCGTCGGCGTCACGGGGGGGGAGAGCAAAGTTGATTAAAACATAATTCGCGACCGTAACTAATATGGCTTTACATAATTATTATCATTAGAACCAGCATTACAACTGCTTGAGTTAGAACTGGCTTCAATTGTCATGATTTTATGAAATGGTCATTCATTAAGGAAACATGAACTTAGAGAGATTGATGGTCGTTTTGCTATACTTTTCAAAAAACCTAAGAAAATTGGAATTTCGCGGGCTACCATGATGCTTACGCCTTTACAAGTAATTTCCCTGACTGTACCTACAGTTGATGATAATCTTCGCGGCTGAATGAATGGGAGTAGCCGAGGATCGAGATAAATGGCGTGTTTATTCGAAGTTGAAAGGAAGGCCTCTCATTTCGTCCAGCAGTGGTCTTCTGTGGGCTGATAACGATGACGCTTTATTCATTCGTTCGTTCTCTTTGTTTGACGACGAGACAACAATATTTTTTTCGAAACAAAGGTAAAAATTAAGTATATTTATGCAGCAAAAGGACCCATAGCCATACCTCCAGTTAGTCTATTATCTACGCAATTACCTACCAGTTTTGTCTCGTAATTTGTCCTTTGAGCCACGTCGTTACTTTTCAATGGAGTCACCCACATCAAAGTAATCGGTGTCTATTCACTTGGCGTGTCGTGACGTCAGCGTGTAATTCAATATGGATTGATATAATTTTCGTCTCATCACGGAAATGATATTAATCCATATCAATTGACGTCAATTAAGTTGTAGTTGGTAAGATTTGGCAATCCTACTTCCTATTCCTACTAATGTTATAAACGCGATAGTTTGTGAGGATGGACGGGTGGATGTTTGTTACTCTTTCACGCAAAAACTACTGAATGGATTTGGATGAAATTTGGCACAGAGATAGTTTATAACCAGGATTAACATATAGAATACTTTTTATCCTGATATTGCTACGGGATCGAAACTTATGCGGGTGAAACCGCGGGGCGCAGCTAGTAATATTATAAACTTTATTTAAATAGGTTTAGAGGAGAAATTGAAATAATGGTAAATAGAGGCTGGGGCTAAAATTAGTCACGATGAAAGTAAAAGAGAAAAAAATTATATGTGGTTACCCAGTGGTAACGGCCGCGACTTACAAGTTTCGGTTCGAACCCAAGCAGGCACTTTACTTTGTGTAAATTATTTCATCATCACTGCCCTCAACTCTCAAATCGGAAAAGGAAAACACCGTGAGGAAACCGACCTGTCTTAGAACCAAAAATTCACATCTAACAAACATCTGCTAACCCGCACTGGGCCCGTGCGGTAAATTACAGCCCACTGCCTCTATTAGAGAGGAGGCCTGTGTCCCAGCAGTGGGAACATTATTGGATGATCATGCTTTCAATGCGACTAAAGTCTCCGTGGTGACGAACTCTACGAAAAGTAACTGCAGTACTGTATGGCACACATTAGGTGCCTCACCTACACGACACGTGACATTAACTTATACGGGGTTATTTGTAAAACACCAGCAAAATCTTAAGAGGTCTTTGTACTCACCATTATCAACAACTTTTACTATGGGACCAAAACTGAAATCGCGAAAAAAAAAATCAGCTGTTCCCTACATTTATGTTCGCATAACTCGTCAAAATGTAGGGAGCAGCTGATTTTTTTCGCGATTTCAGGATGGTCCTATAGTAAAAGTTGTTCATAATGATGAGTACAATGACCTCTTAACAGGTTGTTGGTGTTTTACAAATAACCCTGTATTTTATGCACGAACTGGCTGCAAATAGAACAGAAAGCCATCGATCATGCAGAACAATCTTAAATGTACGCCAAATTTTGAGTATTATGGCATGACATATACCGGTGTAAAATATGTTTAGTTTTTGTCACCACTATTCTTTTAAGCCACACCATTGCCTTTGACATCATTCCTTAGAGCATGAGTGAAAGACGACCAACAGAAGGTATTTACAAGGCTGATGTGACTGGAAACGATAGGAGGGGACCTCCTAGAAGGATATATACCTAGTGAGCTCGTTGGTGATGTTCTTCAATACAATCCCCGACGACGCCACGACCTTCCTCCAGGAGATTAGAAGGCTTTTCTACTCTCAGAAAGCACAAGTCCCGGCAGCCGTCCTTTCGTCATCGCCGCCGATGCCCGTCGCGACGCTCCATATCATGTCCGCCCCGACCCTTGCTCGAGCCAGCCCGCGCCGCTCAGCCTGCAGTTTTAAATTCGTCCCTAAATAATTCCAGTCCAGCCTGTCCCTTGCTGCCCTCTCCCAGCGACGCCTTAAACCGTGGTCTACACACCCCCCACAGGGGATCCCCTTAGCATGTAAACGCTTAGTTTTTAAGTTTTTTAAGCCCTGGCTGGAGGCCTCATCCACAGGCAAGCCCGGTTAAACAGACCGAACCGAACCGTTGATTTGCGAGATGCCATTCCCAAAAAAAAGATGTTGTACTTCAGAAAGGTCAGGGACGTAGGGCTCGCAACCGGCGTGCGTGTATGACCAAAATGTATGAACGTAAACAAATCAAAACGAGTATGTAAGGGTCATAGCAGGTGGCGCTCTATAGTTTCTGCCTACCCCGATGGGAATAAGGCGTAGAGTTTATACATATATGAATGTATATTTACCTAGTTTTGTATGGCATTAACTCCCTTTTACCATTCCAATTATCATCAAAAAGGTGAAAGCTGCAAAAAGAGTCTCAAATTGCAAAAGTTGATTCCATTTCATATTCCATATTTTAATTATACCTTTAATACATTTTGCATTGTCCTTTCTGTTTTCGTTTCAATAAGCTATATTCGTACAAGTAATTACTGTTCGTCACGGTGCATGAAAATGGTTATAAATATTGAGTCTTTATTTTTTTACAAATCAATTCGGAATAATGAATGATATGAAAAGGCCAGCCGATAATAATCATCATCTGCCTGCCTCTTCCCAACTATGTTGGGGTCAGCTTCCAGTCTAACCGGATGCAGCTGAGTACCAGTATTTTACATGGAGCGACTGCCTATCTGACTCCCACAACCCAGTTACTGGATAATACGAAACCCCTTGGTAAGACTGGTTATCAGAATTTCAGGCTTCTGACGACCCGTAACGACTGTCAAAGATCCACGAATGACAGCGACACATCACGTACACAGCGACACGAAAGACCTCTCGTCTTGGTATGTAAAGATGGTCACTCATCCACGGACCAACCGCGGCAAGCGTAGCATTTGTTCCGTGCGGGAATCGAACCCGCGACACGCAGCTAATTGCGCGGTAAACTCTGCTTAAGCGATGCAGAATTTTGCGTGACGTCAGTATGACGCGTAGTTCGCAGGTCACACGTAGATACCGCTACACTTACATGAAAACCAGACATGTGTCATCTACGAACCCGCACTGGGCCTGCGTGGTGGATAACGGCCCACTCCCTCTCACCGAGAGGAGGCCTGTGTCCCAGCAGTGGGAACATTAGTGGCTAATTATGCATGTTACGCAAATAAATAAAGAAGACTTTGACTTCATCTTCGTGTAAATAATTGGGCTAATACCAGACACACAAAATAAAATAAATAAATCAAACAGTTGTACCTACTTAATTTCCATTTACCCAAATAAATAAGGAATCGTTTACTTTCATTTGATCGCGTACCTCTTCTAAAGCGAAACCGATAAGTATCAGATTATACGACATCAAAGGACCTTTGACACAAACGATTGCAGCCGATTGGGAATCACGGCACTACTCCGATAGAGTGCTACTTATTGATAGCAAATGATTGAATTGCACGTCAACAAGCTGCAATATCCAGCTGGATTAATGAAATGCAGACAATCCGGTTTCAAATTAGGTACTTACTTTGCAAAATGTCGATTCTGCATTATTGATTGTCATCAAAGTAATGCTTTGCTGTATTGTAAAATTATGCTGAATCATTAATCTCGACTTAAAACTATATCCGAGTCGATATTAGTATCAAAATCGGATGTTAGTATATTGTAACTGAGGAGACCCCCGCCTCGCACGGTTTTTACGACCTAACAAAACAGAGATTTATTGAAAAAGTTGAATTATTTATTTCACTCAAAAAGAATACAGTTATTCACTCCTATGAGGAAAACATGAAAATTAAGATAGGCGATGGTTTCGGTGGGTTATGCACTAAAATGAATTTATATAAAAATAAAATAAAGAAGACTACATACTTACAATTCAAACATTATTCTGAATATGGTGCTTTATTGGCCTTTTAAAAGTTGGAAGTGATTTTGATTTCTTAATTACTTTAGGTATATAGTTATAGAGTTGTACCCCCTTATATACGACTGTCTTTTAACCGTAGTTTATATTAATGTAATATGCACATAAACCTTTCTAAATGATGGTGGAAACCGCATCAATAACCGTTGCGTAATTCAGAAGAACAACGCGGTCTCACTGACACTAAAAGCGACTTTAATTTCTCTTATTTATATTTATTTATTTTACTAAGCAAAATTCTAGTCCTAAATCTGGGTTTCTAAGTTTATTTATTTCATAATCAACGGATTTTAACAAATACATGGTTGAGACCTTCTTTAAGTATAGAGATATCTGTAACAGATGAATACCTCCCTCTTCCATGACGAGTTTATTTGTTTGTTTGTCTGGCGCTTACGGCGCAAATAAAATGTCATGTTTACTCGGATCGATTGTGACATGAAGAAGCACATATAGATACTTTAATACAACATGATCACTTTGGCAAACGCTACTAGAGATTTTACAAATCAAATGTAACAAAGAAAGTTAGGACTTAAAAAGGCTTCGTTACAAAGATATTTGCACTAAGAAAGAGTCTTAATTTGGCCTATGTTGCCATTTAGTGACATTAAAATGCTTCGGATAAAGAGATAAGGAGGCATCCATATTGGGTGATGTACGTCAAAGTATTTAGTTTGTATGAAAATTAACAAACAATAAAAATTCATTAATGTGTCTACAATGATAAATGCTTATTTCCATGGTCTGAACATCTGGTCGAAGTTTATGTATATCGTCCGAAACACGGTGTATACACGAAACTGTCTGAGGTTTACAGAGAAAAGCTAATTTAATTAACAGAATAGATAGCTGCATTCCTGGTACCCGACAACCGAGCACCCCGTCAGCCACGTGACCTTCAATCCTTCGCTATAAATAGAAATACCGTCGAATGGCGCCGCAGCCTTCCCTCGGGCGTCATATGGGAAGTACGCTAAGATATTACGTCAAGGGGAACGGTTGGAAATATGTCCTTGAACTGCGGCGGGACGAAGGACCAATTGCTCTAAAGGATGGCAAAGGCAGCCACAACAGGCAGATACATACATATGTTGTAATAATATTCACTCAATTATGTAACCCCTACCCCAATTAGGTTAAGGTATATTATAAGCATTACTCTAAATAGCCAGTAAAATACTTCGTCGAAAATTAAGGTTAGGAGAAGCTTTCAGTCTACACTACTGTTCCCACTGCTGGGACACAGGCCTCCTCTATGTAAGAGGGAGTGGGTAATACACCACGCGGGGCCAATGCGGGTTGGTAAATGTCACATGTCTTCGAATTTTTAGTTCTAGGACATGTACACACAAGGCTACGTGTAGGACACGAGATGTAGGTCGTGGGTTCGAACCGAGGCTTTACTTTGTGTGAATAATTTATCACCACTGCTCTCAAAACAGTGTAGGGAAACATCGTGAGGAAACGAGTCTAACAAGATGCGAATATAGGCCATTATACATGAAGCAATTGCCATCTGACATCTACATCCCAATCATTATATACTTAACACCGTTATTAGAAAGTAAGAGGAGTCGTCTGAGGTCATTCCTAAATTACTATGGCAAAAGAACCAATAAGTATGTGACCCCTACACTTTTGAATAATATCGACTGGCTAAGAAAAGATAATGGTGGAATTAGTAAGCGAACACTAAAGACTAAATTAAAAACTGAACTGCTTAATGAAATTGTCGCAACATGCGACAATAATTAATAATTAGTTGCGCTGCTGTAATTTATTGTAATCTTCTTACCGTCCATTTAATGTATCTGTAATTATGTATCTTAGATGTTGATCAGATTGTGTATGTTTTAAGACGAGCGCTAATCCTGCCGACAAACTGTTACGCAGTTTGGCAGGTTTATAAAATGTATACACGTATTTGGTTCAAAATAAATTATTATTATTATTATTCCGGGCGTCTGACTGCCCGTATAGACTTTCATAGATATTCGTACGAAACCATAATACTTACGTAACAAAAAAACTTTTTTGCAAACAAAAACAACCGACTTCCAAAAACGACACTACAAAGTGAAAAATAACTTTAATTTCGGAAGTCGGTGTCGTTGGAAAATCAGTCCAAAATTGGCGGAGTAATCGCGTAACAAACACAAAAAAAAACATACCGTCGAATTGAGAACCTTCTCCTTTTTTGAAGTCGGTTAAAAACGGTATTGAATTAAGGATAATACAAAAAAAAACAGGCATAAAACAAATGACTAACGCTTAAAAACGTAAAAAAAAACAAGCTAAGATTGAAAAACAAATACTATTAACTTATAACGGAACCACGACCTCAATTAACATTTTACAACTATAAACAAAGAACAAACGAAGCATTTATAATCTACGAAAGCAAAAGATATACTACTTCCAAATTCTGAACAAAAATTGGTTTTAAAAAAACGTTTTTCGTAAGTAAATATTTTATGCATTTTATCGTCGTAAAAGCGTAGAGGGTACGCCACAGCAATATGTGTGCAATGCACTTGACTGTGAAAGCGAATGGAGCTCACTGAAAGCTAATAGAGGTCAGGGCTGCTAGTCGCATTGGTCTATTTTAATTAAAGCTCGCTTTTATGAGGCTGCAAATCTTGTGAATGTTATGGTTGTGTTCAAATTAAACTGTCAAATCTTTAGTCGAACTAACAGACATGTTTTTCGCAGGGATTACGCTAAGAGTATATTTGTACTGAGCAGCGTTTGTCTGACGTAGGTGACAATACGTTGACGTCACGTTGTCGTCGCGTTAACACCGCGTAGACGCTGAGTAAATATTTTGTGCATTTTATTTTCATATGAGCATAGAGGGAACGCCACAGCAATAGCTTTCTTTGGTATTGTTCGTCGAACCGTTGAGCTCCTTAAGTTTTGAGTTGAGCTGCACGATTTCTGACATATGCGTGCACTGACTGGACAGGTCCTCTCAATCTGTGTGGTTCTTTCCTCAAAAGACCATCTCAGACATCGACCTACATGGTCTTCATATGATCTGACCAAGATTATGTCTGGACTTTAAAAGAGACTGTGACGTCTGAGTTTGTTTCGGCCTTTCTTCTCAGACTAGTCAGATAGGAAACGCCGACCTCATCTAGTTTTAAAATATGATTGACGTGTAAAAGTGTTTGTACAAACCTACTTACAAAATAAAGTCATTTATCATTATCATTTATCATTAATATGCGTGCAATGCACTACGCTGTGAAAAGCGAATGGGGCTCGCTGTAAGGTAATAGAAGTAAGGGCTGCTAGGCGCATTTGCCTATTTTATTCGAAGCTCGCTTTTATGAGGCTGCAAATCTTGTGAATGTTATGGTTGTGTTCAAATGAAAGCTCTGAAATCTTTAGTCGAACTAACAGACATGTTTTTCGCAGGGATTACGCTAAGAGTATATTTGTACTGAGCGTTTGTCTGACGTAGGTGACAATACGTTGACGTCACGTTGTCGTCGCGTTAACACCGCGTAGATGCTGAGCAAACGCTGAAAGGCAATACAAACGGAAATCATAAGCACATACACATACATAAACCCTAGCTTTCTTCCCATGAAGGAAATCATACCTTACTCCAACATAAATAGGCACATTTTCCCACAAACAACGGCATTAAAGTTCCATAGAATAACTGTGTATCAAAATTGTCGTATTCTTGTGATTTTACTAGAATTACATTATTATAATCCTCAGGGGATCAGGCTATTTATACCTTGACCTTTTGTAGACGAGTGATGCCAAAAATATTACAATAAACCTTATTGTTAGCTAGTTACCGGGTAAAACTATTTTAAAGCATTTCTATTTTTAGTTTATATCAACCGTGGTTGGCTATAATCTGGCTTTGGTTTAAATTTTAATCATCTGCCTAGCCTTTTCCCAACTATGTTGAGGTTGGCTTCCAGTCTAACTCGATATTCCAGATGCAGCTGAATACCAGTATTTTACATGGAGTGACTGCTTATCTGACTTCCACAAGACCCAGTTAGTGGGTAAGACGATACCGATTTATTACAGGACAGAGATTATAAGGTCAGAATTAACATGATTGATTGCATAATTACCAATTATACATATGTACTTGCGTTATTTGTACACAGTCAAGAATCACCGTAAAAGAAAAGAAAGAAAGAAAAGAAAATGCATTTATAAAAGCTGGCTTATTGGCCTTGCTATTTTTAGTGGCAGCCCTGAGATGAGACATCGGGTAGAATACATCGAACTGTCACGAGTGCCATCTTGCTGTATATGTAAGTAGGTACCTACCAATACAGCATGTATTTTTACTCGCATTAACTTCAATTTGTTAGCTTCGAAGGATGGTTGACTTTGATTTTTATTGGAAGCTAGTAAGTAAACAACTAAGTATGCAGATTTCATTGAAGGCTCGAGGGTGAATGGGGTGTATTTTTAGCAAATCATAGACAGGAATCATTCCTGTATAACATTTAGTATCGGAATGCAATGGATCAGTAGAGACCAGAAGGCCAATTCTCGTAATTTAAAAGTTCAAAATCTAGTCGCAGTCTCATCTCAGCGACAAACAAATGTCAACAACTTGTCAAAATGTAGGGAAATTAGAAGTATTTTTAGAATTGCCCCTCAGAGGGGTAATTCTCGTAATTTTAAGAACGTTCACAGTCTGATCTCAGTCTCAATCTGTCAAAAATACCTCTAGTTTCCCTACATTTTGACAAGTTTTTGACATTTGTTTGTCGCTGAGATGAGACTGCGACTAGATTTTGATCGTTTTAAATTACGAGAATTAGCCTTCTGGTCGCCTAGAGCTAACGGCCCTGACATGCAAGTTGTAGATCAGAGGCAAGCACTTTACTTTGTCTAAATTATTTCATCACCATTGCTTTCAAACGGTGAAGGAAAACATCATAAGGAAACCGGCATGTCCTGGTCCTAAAATTCGAAGACATGTTACATCTACCAATCCGTCCTGGGCCCGCATGGTGGATTACAACTGACAGCCCACTCCTTCTCACAGTGAGGAGGCCTGTGTCGCAGCAGTGCGAACATTATAGCCTGACTTTGCTTAGCTCAGGCAATTTTGCATCATACACTTGTAAAGAGAAAAATCACACAATAATTGTTCTTGATTTTATAAGCAACACACCGTTCCCTAATAAGATTACACAGACAAAGCTTGATACACGTACGCCAACCCGTCGCGTCGGTGTGATATTTAGGTATGCACTAATCTGGAGGCGATAGTGCTCGCGCGCCTGTATGATTGGCGCGCGGAGGCACTACGCCGGGGGGAAACTCCGCATCCGCGGCAAACCGCGGCGGAGCGGACGAACCTCCGGCGCGATCTCATGGCGGCATGGAAGGAGCGACTATCGCAACCCAGCGCAGGGCACGCCACGATAGCGGCGGTAAGACCCCTCTTTGAGGAGTGGCTAGAGAGACGTCACGGCGTTCTCACCTACCGCCTGACGCAGGTCCTCTCCGGACACGGATGTTTCGGGAGGTTCCTGCACATAATCAGGCGGGAGGAGACGCCCGGGTGTCACCACTGTCAGGATCGCCCAGAGGACACGGTGGAGCACACGGTGGAGGTCTGCCCTGCTTGGGCAGAGCACCGCCGTGCCCTCGTAGAGGCGATCGGCAGCGGCGGCGACCTCTCGCGTCCGGCCCTGGTTCAAGCCATGGTCCGGGGCGAGAGGGAGTGGGAGGCAGTCACCTCCTTCTGCGAAGCAGTCATGCTAGCGAAGGAGGTGGCGGGGTGGGCGAGAGAACGCGCCTTGCGCACCTCACGCCTCAGCCGCCGCGGGAGACGCTCCGGGCGTCGGGAGCCGCGTGACGACTCCCGGCCACCGTAGGCGCGGGCCTGCGGGCGGTGAGTAATGGGTAACTCACCGTCCGATCAGGACCAGGCCCGTGCCGGACGGCGTGTTGTGTTCCACGCGCGCCTCAAAGAGATGTCAGCATGAGTGACGGGGCACCATAGGGCCGTAGCCTGCCAGGGTAGCGGGATTGTCCGAAAGGGTTACCGCTGCCCTGGAACATAAAGGGCTAAGGAAGGAACACGGGTGGGTTTTAGTCAGTAAGAGTCTGACACTCCCTCCTGCTCCACCCAGAGCGGGAGGAGTCATTTGATGATTTCCCATCCTCAAAAAAAAAAAAAAAAAAAAAAAAAAGGTATGCACTAAACACAACAACGCGATTGCACAAAGGTGCATTTCATTTCACGTACAGTCACGAGCAAAAGTATGTATACACTCGGCTTTATTCAAAAGCGATTTACTTCTTTATTTTTGAATGAAACTTTATGTTGTTACGAACATAGCATTTTCGAACCCATAGGTTTATGTTATGTGTCGTGTTTCAACGTTGCATTCGTAGTTTTACGAAAAAATCGCAATTAAAAGTTGCCAAGTGTTGACATATTGGTGCTCGTGACTGTACAAGATCTAACTCCGAATCCATTTCGTAACGAAATGTCACCTGTAATCGCATTCCTCTTTTCACAAGTTTGACCTAAATACTCGAAATGCCATGCAGACAAATCTGGTTGACGGGTTAAATAGTCATAATGATACTCTGGCCCTTTTAAACGTTACGAAATTGCCTTTCAATAGTGTCAGTGAGCCAGAAAGCTGGGGAACACTCTGTCAAGTTGGAGCATATAAATCAGGGGAGAGATGGATGGGTAAAACGTTGGCGGAAAGAATGTTGGGTAAAGATGCGGGCACATGGAGCCCGGGAATGTTGAACTATATTTGAATTAAAAATAACAGATAATTTTCAATATTTTTAATTTTCAAATTAACAACAGACTGTATGTCGTTCTATCAAAGTTCAAATTTCATTGCAAGCAAAAACACTTTGACTTTAGTGTAATTTATCCTAAGTATTTTTGACTGACAATTTGACAATTTTTTGTCATTCAAAAATACTTAGAATACATTACACTAAAGTAGAGAACTGATTAACTGCTGATATTATGAGTATTCATTCCATAGAAAACGATTCAATTCGGTTTGGCCTATTTTTTTTACCGTGATTGCGACGTTAAAAAAAATAAGCCAAATTCGAATTCGCTGCCAGTTTTTTGAGCAATTTTCCTGTTGACAGCGATGTGGGCGAGTTTTTTGATGCCCTATGATTCTTTCCCTTCCCTTTTTTATATACTTGTCCATATTATTTCAAGGCTGTCAGCCTTTAAATTATTTAAATATTAGACTTACTACTATATCATAAAATACACACGACTGAGGAATCTGTTTAGTGGATAATGATAAAAAAAATCATCAATAAATATTTTATTTTTATCATAGCGAGAATCAACTGCTTATTCCCAGTTTTATTCTAATGCGTCTTTTCTGATCCATGACCAGTTCAGTTATCATTCAAACTCAAACTCAAACTCAAACTCAAATCATTTAATTCAACTAAACCAATTACAGGTACTTTTGAATTGTCAAAGGGTCGGTCAGTCAGAAAGATGAAGCTAGTTGCCCATTCCAAAGCGTAGGTACCTATGGAGAAGAACGGGCAAGAAACTCCATGGACACTCTTTTAAATCATAAAATTGTTACAAAATATTTTATTACATCATTCGTGTTGAAATTAACCATGTGAGAACGATGTAGAAATACGTGCAAGTTAAAAGCGTCCGTTATAAAAAAACAAAAACAATTCAGAAATTAAAAATTAAAATAAGCCGAGGCAGCTAAGAGATGACCAGTCCCTACTGGCGGCGCCCGTTCACGAACATGACGTATGGATCAGCACCATTCAGCTCAACCATTTTGGAGGGAACTTAATGATCCAACACACACGCCACCACCAGCGAGACATTTGAGTGAGCATGACATACTCACAGCTGCCAGGGCACATTCAAGTCAATGAAAGTCGTACCCAGTAAATGGTAGCTTTATAGAAAGTACATAGTGCTCACACGTGTGCTATGCAATTATACAATTCTAAGCAATTGAGTTTATACAATGCAATGATAGTTTTTCTTTTCCAATGTTCAGCAGCTCCAACATTGTTTCCGAATGCTAATTAGTTTATGCGCCTCTGTGGAGCAGGACCAGCATTGAGCCAAGCATTTTTGTCAGCGATGTAATCTCCTAACTTATAGTATGCTTGGCTACATAGTGTGCGTTTAATACAAGATTTAAATTTCGTTTCATTCAGTTGGAGTATGTGGGGAGGAATTTTATTGTAACATTTTAAACAGTACCCCATGAAGGATGAGTCTACTTTAGCCAGTCTGAAACCTGTTTGAACTAATTGGTCCCTATTTCTAGTCCTATAGTTGTGTCTTTCACCTCTTTTATTGAAAAGATTTAAATTTTTTCTTACGTACATGATGTTTTCATAGATGTATTGACAAGGTACCGTCATGATGTTAATATCTTTAAACAGTTCCCTTAAAGAATCGCGCCTGCGGAGGCCATATATTGCTCTGATGGCTCTTTTCTGCAGAATAAAAATGGACTCGATATCTGCAGCCCGTCCCCATAGTAAAATACCGTAAGACATGATACTATGAAAGTAACTGAAATAGACTAGCCTCGCGGTATCTACATTAGTAAATTGACGGATTTTTCTTACAGCATAAGCTGCTGAACTTAGCCGTCCTGCAAGAGATGTTAAATGAGGACCCCATTGCAGCTTTGAGTCGAGCGTGATCCCCAAGAAAACAGTTTTATCGACGAATTCTAGTTTCTCTTTGTTCAATACTATGTCACAATCACTACTTTTAACATTTGGTAAAGCAAATCTTATGCATTTAGTTTTTTTCCCATTTAATACCAAATTATTAGCAGTGAACCAATTTTGTACCTGCAGTAGGGCGTTATTTACGTCGTCAAGATTTGTTGTTCGTCATTATATCGCAGGCTCTGGCGTAGAAAAGGTTCTGGGAAGGCTCCGGAAAAGTCATTACCTAACTTTTTCCAATGGCTGTTTGTTCTCTTCGAAAACTACTTAAGATATCGCATGCCACACTGTGTTTTTAACGTTCTTGTACAGAAAAATGTTTCGAACATAAGAAGCAATGGATTAACAATATCCTTCAAAATGATTCAGATTGTGCTTGATAGTGTGTTACGCAATAAGGGTTCAGTTCTGTCATTATTGTATCCTGGATATGATTGCCAACAGACTGGATTGCCCTAAAATCCGGCAACGCTGCAGCAGACATGTTGTTACTATGTGAGTGTTCCTTTTTGTCTGTCCTTTTTATCCTGTCTGTATCCTTTTATGTACCTGTTTGTACATGAGTCGTGTGACTTGAATTAAAATTATTCTATTTTATTTATCGCGGGTTCTGGCGTAGGTAAAGCAAACGAAGTTTTTCACCCACTACCAAACTTCCCAACGTAAAGTTATAGGGTAGTTTCCTGGGAAAAATAATAATAATAATATCCCTGGACATTTGACACAGCGCCATCTAGTCCCAAGCTAAGCAACCTAATGCTTGTGTTATGGTAACAAGATGGCTGATAAACTACTTATATACATTTTTTTTTGTTGTAAATACATACATATTATAGATAGAAAAACACCCAGACTCGAAACAAATACATGTAGGTCATACAAATATTTGTTCCGTGCGGGAATCGAACCCGCGACACGCAGCGCAGCAGTCAATCGCTTAACCACTGCGCCAACCGTGCCGTCGAAAAATATCTTACTCTCCCAAAAGCGTAAGATAGGAAAAATAGGGTATTTGCCTGGGTAAATAAATAATTATTATATTTAGTCCGTCAGTTAGATTATCGAAAAATAATGGACACGTATTTTTTCTTTGGTCAATCAAACAAAAAATTACAAAGATAAAGCGCGTCAAAATTTGGGAGTGTGGGGTCGTGACCTCACGCCATGCTAAAAAGTGTAGCAAAGCGTGACGTCACGTGGAACTTTAACGGGCGATATCTTCATCATTTTTTTATATAATTGACAAAAGAAAAAATACGGGTCCAATATTTTTTGATAATCGTAACTGACGGAATAATTAGATTTTTTTAGGAAACTAGCCTATTACCCTACTTTGTTCAATGGCCGTTTGGTCTCTTCGAACATTGCTAACTAATCAATCACGGCCCACCTTTCATCCTGCGCCGCATGTCCTGTCACTAGATAATTCCATGACTACGTCAGTGAGCGGAGTTCGCGTAGCTGAATTTAGGGCAAAGATGTTTGAGCTTTTTGCCATCGAAATGCTTAGAAAAAGAACTGCATAGCTATTCATAACCATGACAGGCTATCGTATTGAAAATTACACATTTAGGCAGTGGCGTGTATTGCATATAGGTATATAAGCAGTGCCTACCTCGATAAATCGATAAACGATATGCCTGTCAATTACATTTTAGTGCGTGTGCCCCACAATTAAGAAACTCACGAAATTATCATACCTAACAAAAAACAAACTCTTCATACAAACACGCGCGGCAGTAGGCAGTCGCCAGACGGCCTACTCGGCTCCCGTACTATTCGCACATTGTCATTGGTCTTTACTCGTTCAAGTTAATACGAAGAAATTAAATTCCTGCCTACCTATTCTGAAAACCAATGCACGCCACTGCATTTAGGTAACTTGATTGGCCTTGCCCCCGACGGCAAACAGCTGTAGAAAGAGTAGCGGTCGTCTATTTAATTTAAACTGACAAAATTTTTGGGTTTTGGACTCGTGAACAACGTTTAGAGAACTCCTACGATAACATTGTTTGATGTTCGATACGGTACGGCAGCGTATTGGTTGTGAACAGTGGCGTAACAATAGGGTAACAGGAGAGGCAAAATGCCACGGGCCTCCAGCCGGAGGGAGCCCCCAGCCCGAGAAGCCCATGAGCACAGGAAGCATTTCTATACTTACGTTAGGATACGTAAGTATATAAAAGGCAAACTTTTTCCGACCACTAGACCAATGAAGCAGTCAGGTATTCAATTTTGTAGAAGAAATTACGAAATCTACGCGGAAAGTAGCGAGCGAAGTGCCAGTAAAAAAAAAATATAAAGTTGGTAGAGCTTATCCTATGAATTTGGCACGGGCCGCAAAGGGTAAGGTTACGCCACTGCTTGTGAATAGCTAAGCTAATCAGCTAGCCATGGGATATGTAATCGATCACATATTATAATAGCCTCTCGACCGATGTCGGTTACGGTGGCCAATCTCAAGGAGATTAGTCAGGTACGCAGGAGATATTATAGTGCACAAGTGTGTGCGTAAACACAGACGCACTCTCTGTTCCTTTATTCTCCTAGTCCAATGGGACAACAATCCGACACGACCGGAGAGAGATCAGCCGCAGGAGCAACGTCTTTACGTGCTTTCCGAGGGTATTAAACTACCAACTTCCAAATTCCGGACTGTTACTAAGAAATTCCAAATGGCAAACCACTTGGTCAAAAACACTTCGTCTGAATTGGGAATTAAACCGCAAGGACCTTACGCTCAGGAGTCGCGCTTGTAGCCACAAGCCCAACGAGGCCGCTAAACATTAATGTTAACAACATCATCACTATAAAATACAATCAACGATCAGCTTATTATTATTATTGTTATCTCCCTAATATACCCCTGCCCTAACATTTCAGGAGAGTTGCGTAAAACAGCACAAACGTAGTGATGGATCGAAATGGACGCGTTTCACTGGCTCGACGTACGCAGTTTATTTACGTTCGATACGGTTCGGTGGCAATATTTAGATACGGTTATAGCAAACTACGATTTATAGACCGTCATATTGTTGTTGTATTTGAAGTAGATCGATGTGATTTTGAGGGTTTTGTAAAAGAGCTTTGTGCAATTCACACTATATTAATCTTGACTTTTGAGAAGACTGTTGACTGTGTTCAATGGTGCTCGGTCTAAAACGTTAGCATATATTGAAAGGGGTCGATCGGTTAAAGCCGTTGACCCTGACTGTCATTTGTATTTCTTTGACCGTCATTACGGGTCTTCAGAAGCCAGAAAGTTTGACAACCAGTCTTACCAAGGTTAGGGGTATTTGTATTACAGTGGCTGGGTTGTGAAGGTCAGATAGGCAGTCGCTCCATGTAAAATACTGGTATTTAGCTGGACCCGGTTAGACTGGAAGCCGACCCCAACATAGTTGGCTAAAGTCTAAGCATAGCATAGTTTTTTAAGTGAATTGTTTTTGATTTTATGTATTATTTTTTTTGTCTCCTTTACTATTTCACACGCTGTCTACTGTCCTGTCTCGGGTGTGCTGGAAGAGATTTCTTGTGAAATAAACATCACCTCTGTACCTATTTTTCTGTTCTGTTTTTCTTGTCTGTTTTATGTGTGTACATAAATAATAATATAATAATAATATCCCTGGACATTTCACACAGCGCCATCTAGTCCCAAGCTAAGCGACCTAATGCTTGTGTTATGGTAACAAGATGGCTAATAAACTACTTATATACATTTTTTTTTTGTAAATACATACATATTATAGATAGAAAAACATCCAAACTCGGAACAAATACATGTAGGTCATACAAATATTTGTTCCGTGCGGGAATCGAACCCGCGACACGCAGCGCAGCAGTCAATTGCTTAACCACTGCGCCAACCGTGCCGTCAAATGGTAAAATAAATGAATAAATGATATTGAAAGGGGTCAAATGTTGAATGGAGTTATGAAATGAAAGAAAAGAGAATCTAATCTAATCTAACTAGCCTGTATTGTCGCACTACAGGGCAAAGCCCTCTCTCTCTCTCTTTTCCACACACTTCTATCTTTTGCTAGTGCCCGATAGGAATCCAGCTCGTCCCGCCATCTTCGTCTTCGCCTGCCCCGATGTCATCGTGCGTTAATTGAGACCCAATCGGCGGTTTCTGTTTTCTGGTCTTTTTTTATTTATTTGAACTGGGGTACTAAAAAGGCCACTTTGGCAGAATCATAATATGAATCATATTAAAAATCGTAAAATGGATACAAACTGACAGTTCATAATCTGTGTGCAATTCATATCACATTGAAATAACATTTAAACTGTAGAAATAAAAAATAAATAATCAATTTGATTAATAAAAACTGTAATGAAAAATTTACCCATAAAATTACGGTTTTTTTCATGGGGCAATGTTTACACCACATATGAAATGAAATTTTACGAAAATTAGAGGAATTGCTAATGATCTGCTGGGAATACAGGAAATGAATAGCTTTTAGAGGTATTGCTTAAAGTTGCCTTTTTAGGCCCCCTGGTCTTTGTTTTGTTTCAAGTCACTTTATCTCACGCTGATGGCAATGAATATTTTTAGTTTTTTTTATTTTTATTTTAATTAATTTTAGTTAAGACACTTTGAAAATGTCTCAACTCTGACTTCCAAGATACCTACAGGTACATGCCTAGTTTGGGGGTCATCGTCTATTCTCTTCGTCTACAAATAATGATTCATAAATAATAAAACGTGGCGATGCTGCCAGCCTTTTGGGCACGTTTCCTATTGGTGCCCTTTGATTATTTCCCCACCTTTATACTTATGCATATTATTATTTTAAGACTGTTAGCTTTTTAAATAATGTAACTATAAAGTTCTCATAGGTTCTCTCTCTCAATATATAAAAAAAAAATTAATTTTTTTTTAAATATATTGAGAGGTAATCAAAAAAAAACTTAATTTTATGTTGAGCCCACCTCCGTACTTATTTTTCACATTTATTTTCTTCCATCGTATCGGCCGCAGCTTCTATTCAATTCAAAACAAAGCTGTGGTTAACATCAGGTTCATAGGTAGGTCGGCGATCGCATTCAGATCATTCATTCATCATTTACTAGTTCAAGGGTTCGTTCTGAACCGGACTGTTCGAGATTGAGTTAAAGTAAGTCCTTCTGATAGAGATGGTTCTGCAAAGTCTGGTAGCTATTGTTATTTCAACCTTAGTTGGCAAATATTATGTTAATATTATACCTATTGGTTGGGCCGTAGTATAAACTGTTTGATATACTTATAGTAAAGGGTCAAATTAAATTAGCTAGCGAAACTCTGTAGTCGTGATGGGTTGATTGATATGTAATCAAGATAAAATACAAATAAAAAGGACTTGATGTTTTTTTTTTTTAGATATCGATAACAAACACGTTTGAGAAGTTTACACGAAAAAAAAAAACGTTTTTTGTTAACTTATGTGGTGCTATTCCACAAACGATGGGATGACACTAAACATCATGTCCTACGTGTCATGTCAGCTGCACGTTACAGGAACCGATGGACGCTAGCGAAGGCGCCACACACGTAACTGAACTCTCTGCCGAGTCCATTTAGATTGCCATCGACATGTTAAGAAGAAGATGAAGAAGTCATAATTAGTCTTGAAAGTAAATACCTACTTAGCTGAAGCAAAATTAGCTCAACAGTTTGTTAAACAAGTTCTTCTGACTCACTTTCAAGAACTGGCAACTGAGCAAAAAGAAAAAAATGTGACGTCATTCACTTAAATCTCAGCAAGAACTGCTGACAATTGCTCAAATTCTGGGCCGAGTCCATTAAGATTGCCATCGACACGCTAAAATGAAGAAGAACTCATATTTAGTCTTCAAACAAAATTCCTATTGTACTTATGCAAAACAACACAACTCACTTTCACAAACTGGCAACATCCCCCGCTCAAAAAGAAAAATAAAAAAATGTGACGTCATTCATTGAAATGTCAACAAAAAATGCTAACATTTGTTCAGTTTGATATTTCTCTATCTGTGTAACAAAGGCTTTATTTTCCTTCCCTAAACGCTATGAAATTAATTTTGTTTGTATAACAAAGTTTGTGGAAGAAATTCTTTCATTACTCCATGTTGGCAGGTGAGTTCAATTCACTAGCGTTTAATAATTAGATGTATTTTCTTTCTTAATATTTCTTTTATTGTTCTGAGTTAATAACTGTATCGCTTGCGTTTGTTATCATGATTTGTCCAGAAGTTGGGTTTCTTTTAGTTCTCTGCGAAGTTACTTCGTAATACATTAACAGTAGCAATTTTCTTTCTGGCTTTCATTTTGACAGTTCAACTACATTCATTGCGTTATTTACGTTGTTGAGCCAACAAATTTTCGAACATATAAAGCAATGGATAAGCAATTACCTTAAAAATGATTCAGATTGTCATTGATAGTGTGTTAGACCATAAGAGTGCTGTTCCGGACTAAACAAATCATTGGTTAAATGATTGGTGGTTGTGAATGGTAGTTCATTATCATCATCATCATAAACAGCCTTGTCTTTGCCTCCTGTGAAGTATACGCCACCCCTCCTTTGTGCCAAGCTTCCCTGGTCTGTGCGAGTCTCATCCAGCCGATCTATTCTGTGAAAATCTCACCGTGAAAACTTGAGTGAGGCTTAGGCGTTTAATACTATCAATCCTTCTCTAGCATGAGGTGGACTGGCAGATCACTTCACCTAAGCTTCCACGGTGAGATTTTAACACAATGGTCCGTCATCGTGTTCTTCCGAAGGTCGTCATTCTACCTGGCTATTGGTCTGCCAACGCCTCTTCTACCATCTCTCGGCAATCATCTTGTTAGGGCTCTGCTCTAACTGGCATCCACGTTTAGCCAATGGTAGTTACTTCTCTTTTTGTTCTTCTCGTTGGCGTTACTAGTCTCTTTGTTCGTAGTTTTGCCTGAAAGTGGTACTCAGATTGCTTTGTAGAATCATTCATCTCACGTTCCTTACCGTAATAGGAGCTCTGGCATACCAATAGCCAAATGCGTGGACGACCAACAGAAGATTGCGGGGAAGACCTGGATTAGACTCGCACAGACCAGGAAAGCATGGCACAAAAGAAGTGGCTTATAGTCAACAGTGAGTTGAACAATAGGCTGTGACGTTCCTTACGTCTATTTTGGGCCTGTACAAAGATACACTGTGACTTTATGTCTGATCTATATTATTATAAGATTATGGATAAAGAGTCTAAGAGTATCCAGTTCATAGATAGATAGAGCTTTTTGTATGCATATGTTTCTGTAACAAAACGAGAGGATGTGTCCTTATGATCACACTATAGAAGCGTAAACTCCCAAGTGGAGTCGAGTATACATACGCGATTCAACTCCGAGTATAATTATGCGATTAAGCGTCACCGACCGACTGGAGCCGACTAGGTATATCCCATTAATTGGCGCCGAATCCCTTCCTACTCCTGTCAAATTAAGATACTCCATAGACAAATTAGACGTGATTAAAAACATGGCTACTAAAAATACGTCAATTTACGTCAGGCGCTGACTAATTTGACAGGACTAAACTAATATTTATCTTCTGTCCTTTTCTTAATGAAATAGAAAGAAAAAGATGCACTGAACGTAAATTTAGTTTAATTTGTGAACAAGGGAATCGGCGCTAATGTCACCCGAGAGTGACGGTTCAGTTTCGTTCACTGTTCAGAAAGAGCGCAAAATGCGCATAAAGAAGTTTTCACTTCAATAAACCTATTTTTCTTTCTTTCTTTTTTTTATATCAAAAGATACACACACTTGTACAAGTTAGACCACCGCGTCTGCAATATCTGTCCACGACAATGATTTACTTCTCTGTCTGAAATAAAGTTTCCATTTGAATAAATACTGGAAAGATGGCGTCGTCGGCGGGAACGTTTTCGAGGTTATGTCGATCGTTTCAAGTGACAGATTCGATTTATTGTGACCCGAAAACTATTACACGTAAATCGAGGCGAAAGGAATTTATTGCACAAATGTAGACCTTGTGTCGTTAAGAATAGATTTCGATACTACGTCATTGTTTGATGATAAAAGTACTAGTACTAGCTATTGCCTGTGACTTATGTATTTAGTACTAGCTGTGCCCCGCGGTTTCACCCGCATAAGTTTTGAACCCGTAGGCATATTGGGATAAAAAGTATCCTAAGTATAAACTGCGTTATGTGCCAATTTTCATTCAAATCCGTTCAGTAGTTTTCGTGTGAAAGAGTAACAAACATCCATCTATCCATCCATACATACTTTCGCGTTTATAATATTAGTAGGATTAGCAAGATTTATATATTTATGATCTTTTTTTTTTTCGTCCTTCCTTTTTTAGTTTTGCTACATTTTGAAAAAACCTCGTAGATTCTTCTGGTCTCAGGCTACCTTTTTGTATGCATTACCAGGGTTTCAGTAGATAGTTTAGCTGTGATGAGGTAACAAACAAATAGCTAAGTTATGTAAAGGCAAGGAAATTAATTATTAAGCAAGTTGACTAACAACTTAAATCATACTAATAATATTATAAACGTGAAAGTTTGTATGGATGGATGGTTGGATGTTTGTTACTCTTTCACGCAAAAACTACTGAACGGATTTGGATGAAATTTGGCACACAAATGGTTAAAACCAGGATTAACACATAGGATACTTTTTTCCCGATCCCACGGGACCGAAACATATGCGGGTGAAACCGCGGGGCGCAGCTAGTTGTCTATATATTCAAATCACAACTGTCACTCTTGAAAGTTGTATGAAATGGCAGGTATAGGACGGCTAATTAACGGAGGGTGTGAATTTCCTTCATAACTCCTTCCCCACACGTAATCATACTAATAGAGATGCGAAAATATAGCCATATTTTCGCATCTCTATTAGTGTGATTACGCTCGACAATGTTTTCAATGCATTCTTACTTGGATACTTTCCGATACTACCACGACATAAGCTCAAAGACTATCAACAAAATTATATTCTGTCTCCTCCCATTACTTCAAATTCCTCTTATTTCAAAAGTCTTCAACATTTTCCCTCTTTTCTCAAGTCCCTGCAACAAGTCTAGCGGTCAATACACACAGAGTTTTATTTTATTTAAGAACTTCTCGCTCGGAAGAATTTCTCGCTCCCTCCTAGTTTTATTCCTAGTAGTTGCATTTAAAGTTATACTTTTGAAGTTATTTGCATTAGCAGGGTTGTCGGAGTTTGACTGGAGTGGAATTGAACTAGAAGTTATAAATGTGACATGTTTGAATAATTTTTAAACATGGTACTACAACATGTGACTGTTCATCAATTACCCTAGGCTGATAATCTTTTTCCTAGTTATGTTAAATATTAGTGTTTAGGTCGGTTCCCCCGAAGGGGAAGAAACACGCTCCGTGTATTTGAGTACGAAGGAAAATAAATTGCTCGAAAGGTTAATAGGTCCTCATCACCCTCCACAGCCCGACTTCACCTACGGCTGAGCACAGGCAACGAAATAAAGGTAAATAAATCAAATTGAAGTTTCAAACCAACTTCTGATATCAAAAGATTTTCTTTTAATAATGCCAAGAACGCAGAAGCGTTATTATGCATAGGGAAGACAAAAGTAAATAAATAAAATAAATAATAATCGTTTATTTGCCGGAAATAGGGTGTTTACAGATGTCATAATACAATTCATAGTACTTGATATTCCGCCTACTAAATTCAGCATGCAAATGGAGGTGCCATGATTCATAGTTATATTGAATGATAGTTGTATTCATTAAAATTATGTTAGAAAATGTCAATAAAATAAGAAATTACAAATGTCAAAATAAGAATACAGGCATATCAAAATTAATTAAATTACAGGAATATAAAAATTAATTAAATTACAGAAATGCCAAAATTAATAAAATTAATACGATCTACCTAGCCTTTTCCCAACTATTTTTGAGGGTGGCTCTCAGTCTAATCGGATGCAGCTGAATACCAGTATTTTACATAGAGAGACTGCCTGTCTGACCTCCAGAACCCAGTTACTGGGTAACATGATACCTCTTGGTAAGGCTGGTTATCAGACTTGATCTTCTGACTACCCGTGACGACTGTTAAAGATCTACAAATGTCAGCCGGGATTAACGGCTTAACGTGCTTTCCGAACCAAGAGAGCAGCATCTGTGCATATCGATAACCCCAAGGCTCTATTTTTTAACCAAAATAGTAAACTTGAACAAAGTGCACCCAACAAGAGGAAATAACACTTTTAAACGATCTCATTCAACGTCGATACTTTCTTCCTCTTACGTCAAACTCCCCCCCCCCCCTACCTACACCCCCTTCTTGTATCTCATCAAAGCCATTAGGGTGTAAACTTTTTATGACGTTAATACAGTTCAGGGCAAAAACATGTCACTTTGCAAAATTCAAAAACGAGTTTCCCTGTTCAGTTGATGTAATGGGGTCGTCCTTTAATCACGTGAGGTTCGAACAGGGGGGCGGGATGGGATAATTTGATAATCATGTGTATTTTTCGTGTTTACTAATAATGAATTGAATTGTTATGCACGTACAAAATACACGTGATGCTGGGAAGTGTAGAGGAGCGGTGGTCTAAAAATCACAAAGGAATGGGGGGGCAAAAACACCACTTGATTAAAGGATGGGCTCGATGTGATCAAATACATTTCGCCAAATTATTTGTTCCAAGAATTGTTTAATTGTTGCTATAAATCGATACTTTAGGAGGAAATCGTTGTTGAATTGTATTAACTTTGTACATATGTTTGCTGTTGACTGTACCTGTTAACGTTTTATCGTGACAACCAAGTGTCGTGTTCGAGGAGTTTTTGTTAGGAGTTTTATCATCAAATTAATGGCCGCTTCTAGTCTACCTATTTAATCGATGTTTTAAGACACTTCTAAATAAAGAACAAGTGTTGTAGGACGCGTATTTGAATACTTAGAGAATTTGTTTTTTAGGAAGCCACATATCTATTGGGTGCGCTCTGGGAAGTCGATCTTTTTACAAATGCTTTTTTAGTGTATTTTAGCTATTTTCATAGTGTAATGTCGTACGGTATTCTATTGTGGGGAAATGCCGCTGATATTCAGACTATCTTTGTTTTGCAGAAGCGAGGTGTTCGATCAATTTATAAATTAAGTCCGAGACACTCGCTCAGAGACAAATTTAAAGAAATTAATGTTATGACTGTGCCTTCTCAGTATATTTATGAAAATCTTTTATATGCCCATAAAAATATAAAATTGTTTAAAAAATACAGTGATATCCATGATATAAATACTAGGAACAAACACAAATTTGTTGTACCTACAACAAGGCTCAAGAAAATAGGTAGCTCGTTCAGATGCCAATGTATACGCTTTTACAATAAAGTTCCAAGCCTCGTTCAAGATCTAAGCCTTAATAAATTCAAATCATTCATTAAGGAGACATTGGAGACTTTAATGCACATCCGAATGAGTTATTCTATAATGAAATGATGAATTTTTGCTTAGATCAAAGCTGGTCCTGTGTAGATGTGAATATGTGTGACAGTAATACGTACACTTTTACTAGTGACTCGCATGGCTGTAATAGATGGTTGGACCACTGCATCGTCACGGAGTCGGCACAGCCATCAGTCGTTACCGTGAGAGTATTGTATGACGTGTATTGGTCCGACCATTATCCAATTGTAGTAGAATGTGATTTGTACAAAATTAAGCTTAAATTGGTAGATAAGGTACATGATTATAATTCAACTGTAAATCGTGTTATTTGGGGTGAGAGGTCGACAGAGCAAATTAACAAGTACCACGATCTCTGTCATTCTGGACTCAGACTGATTGATATCCCTGGGGAGTTGCTTGATTGTTGTGATAGATTCTGTAATTGCAAGGAACATCACGCAGCTCTCGATTTAATGTACTCACATATTATAAATACGCTGGCAATGGCGGCCATTGACACTTATAAGAACAAGTGTCGGAGAAGGGGTTGCTATATCACTGGGTGGAATAAATATGTTGCGGATGCTCACCGCGAGGCGCGGCTTAGATTCCAAGTGTGGACAATGGCCGGGCGACCGGCTAGTGGTCGCATTTTCGATGATATGGCTCAGGCGAGAAGATATTTTAAGGCCAAAATCAAGTGGTGTCAAAACAGACAGGAACAGCTTAAAATGGATCTCCTCGCTTCCAACCATGCCAGTAAGGACTTTAAACGTTTTTGGAAAAACACAAACAAAATGAATGTGAGGCCTAGTCTCCGGCAGCGGCGGCGACCTCTCGCGTCCGGCCCTGGTTCAAGCCATGGTCCGGGGTGAGAGGGAGTGGGAGGCAGTCACCTCCTTCTGCGAAGCAGTCATGCTAGCGAAGGAGGTGGCGGGGTGGGCGAGAGAACGCGCCTTGCGCACCTCACGCCTCAGCCGCCGCGGGAGACGCTCCGGGCGTCGGGAGCCGCGTGACGACTCCCGGCCACCGTAGGCGCGGGCCTGCGGGCGGTGAGTAATGGGTAACTCACCGTCCGATCAGGACCAGGCCCGTGCCGGACGGCGTGTTGTGTTCCACGCGCGCCTCAAAGAGATGTCAGCATGAGTGACGGGGCCCCATAGGGCCGTAGCCTGCCAGGGTAGCGGGATTGTCCGAAAGGGTTACCGCTGCCCTGGAACATAAAGGGCTAAGGAAGGAACACGGGTGGGTTTTAGTCAGTAAGAGTCTGACACTCCCTCCTGCTCCACCCAGAGCGGGAGGAGTCATTTGATGATTTCCCATCCTCAAAAAAAAAAAAAAAAAAAAAGGCCTAGTCTCCCGGTGAGTGTCGGTGGCATCACTGACCACAAGCAGATAGCCGATGCCTTTAGGGAAAATTTTTCTGTACAGTCGCCCTTGAGCCCAATTTCTCGTCACGTGACCGATGCTGAGGCCATTGCGACAAGGCAGAATGTAAAAATTCCTGCTAAGAGGGTTGCTAGAATCATTTCAATAATGCAACGTGGAAAGTCACCGGGTCATGATGGCCTCAGTATCGAACATTTTAAACATGCTGGGGTCCATCTGCCTAGAGTGTTGTCATTGTTTTTTACCCTGTGCACGGGTCACTCTTATTTACCAGAACCGCTTATGCGGACGATAGTGGTCCCCATAGTTAAAAATAAGACGGGTGACACATCCGGGTCGTCATCGGGTTAAGTTCGCCTTTGTTATTTAACTTATATATGAACCAGCTTATCGAGCGACTGAGCAGCGCACGTGTCGGCTGCCACATTGATGGCACCTGTGATAATAACATTAGCTACGCGGATGACATGGTGCTGCTCAGTCCGTCGATAAGTGGGTTAAAAGAGTTACTGTCGACCTGCGAGATGTATGCGGAGGTGCACGGCCTTAGTTACAACTCAAAAAAGAGTGAGCTATTGGTGTTCAGAGCGCCTAAGCAACGGCCTCGCCGTGTACCTTTGGTATATCTCAACGGTGCGGTACTCAATTTAGTCGATAAGTTCAAGTACCTGGGCCACGTCGTCACGGGTGACCTACGGGATGATGACGACATAGAGCGCGAACGCAGGGCGTTGGCAGTGAGGAGCAATATGCTTGCCCGCAGGTTTGCTCGATGCACGATAGACGTTAAAGTGAATTTATTTAAGGCGTTCTGCCAGTCTTTTTACTCGAGCGGTCTGTGGGTATCATACACGAACCGAGCTTACAGCGTCCTGCGTGTGCAATATAACAACGCCTTCAGGATGCTATTGCGGCTGTCGTGGCGTTGTAGTGCGTCAGGCATGTTTGCGGAAGCACATACGGATGGCTTTCATGCCACATTATGCAGAAGAAAGCAGCATCCTTACTACAACGTTTACGTAACAGTCGGAATGGCATCCTGAAAATGATTGTTGCGAGACCAGACTGTCTCATCCAGAGGCACCTGGTGGAGGTGGCATTAGGTTTAATATGATAAAACCCCCGACTACGTGGAACCCTATAAAAAGAAAAAAATAACCTTGAAATTATGACCCTACGTAAGTACGTATGAAAGTTTTTGATTAAATGTTGTCCCGTCGGGGGACCGCTCTAATTATTAGCCTAACGTTCTGTTAAAGTTTAAAATAGTAGCGGTCCCCCGACAGGACAATATTTAATCAAAAAATTTCATACGTACTTACGTAGGGTCATAATTTCAAGGTTATTTTTTTCTTTTTATAGGATTTCACGTAGTCGGGGGTTTTTTAAATTTTTTATTTAATTTTTTATTTCATGCTTTTTGTAGGGACTCCTTATTATTTCTTTTCTTTTATTTTCTTGCGTTTTAAGATTCAGGTAATTTGATATTTAATCAGGTTTTTTGTAATTCGCCATTTTGTGGTGGTGGCCATCTTGGATTTAAAATTTGTCATAGTGTATAGTATTCTACTAGTCAAGCCCTTTCATTTGATACCCATATTGAGGGAGTTGTGAAAAAAAAATGTAATTTGCCATTTTGTGGTGGCGGCCATCTTGGATTTGAAATTTATCATAGTGTTCTACTAGTCAAGCCCTTTCATTTGATACCCATATTGACGGAGTTGTGAAAAAATATGTTATCCCCCATTTTGTAGCGGCGGCCATCTTGGACCGATTTTCATCAAACATAGCTAAGAACACTCCCGACAAATTCACCTTTCAAACAAAAAAAACAAAATTAAAATCGGTTCATCCGTTCGGGAGCTACGATGCCACAGACAGACATACACACACACACACACACACACACAGAGACACGTCAAACTTATAACACCCCGTCGTTTTTGCGTCGGGGGTTTAAAATCAGAGTTACTTACTAACATTACTAACATAGCAGATAAGACAAATTGTTACTAACTTATTATTACTAACAATGTATGGACTGTAAATTTTTATTTTTTATTTATTTTATTTATTAAACGTAAGTTGTGCCAGAAGGCCTTTTATACCGCTAAGGCTTATATGGAGGACAAAAAGGCTTGGGATTAAGCTGCTTCCAATTTTTACATATTGAATGTTTTTTTTTTTGTTTTGTTGTTGTTGTTTTTTTTTTATATACACTTTGACATTAATGAATTTGATCTATGACATTTACTTACTTTGTAAAGTATTCTATTATTTTAATTATTGTGAATGTGAAGACTATGTGGGTCATTTTAATTTTTATTTTTCTCTCTGTTCTGTTAGTTTTTGTCATGGTCTAGCAGTTTGAGTAATTATTGTGGCCTACCCAAATGTCCTTTCTTTGGTATTGTTCGTCGAATCGTTGAGTTGAGCTGCACGATTTCTGACATATGCGTGCACTGACTGGACAGGTCCTCTCAATCTGTGTGGTTCTTTCCTCAAAAGACCATCTCAGACATCGACCTACATGGTCTTCATATGATCTGACCAAGATTATGTCTGGACTTTAAAAGAGACTGTGACGTCTGAGTTTGTTTCGGCCTTTCTTCTCAGGCTAGTCAGATAGGAAACGCCGGCCTCATCTAGTTTTAAAATATGATTGACGTGTAAAAGTGTTTGTACAAACCTACTTACAAAATAAAATCATTTATCATTTACCTAAAATAGACAAGCAGCTTAGTAATGTGACATCATATTGAACGCCTAAATAAAAGCGCACCAGTCTAACCGGATGCAGCTGAATACCAGTATATTACATGGAGCGACTGCCTATCTGACCTCCAAAACCCAGTTACTGGGTAGTACGATACCCCTTGGTAAGACTGGCTGTCAGACTTTCGGGCTTCTGACTACCCGTAACGATTGTCAGAGATGTACGAACGACAGCCGGGACCGGTTGAACGCGCTTTTCGAAGCACGGAGGAGTCGACCCGTGCTCTAGTGCTTTGAAGCACAGTGGGGTCTTGGTATGTAAAGATGGTCACACATCCACGGACCAACCGCGGCAACCTAAGCAATCGAGCCGTGCGTCTGTTATTACTTTTTTTCTAAATTAGAATGCGAAACCACAACCATGCAAGCCTATGAAGTTCCCACTGCTGGGACACAGGCCTCCCCTCTGTGCAAGCGAGTGGGCCGTAATCCACCACGCGGGTCCAGTGCGGTTTGGTGGATTACGGATTGGGTATTTCGCCTCACTCTAATAACGCCTACGGCTGTTCCTGGCTATAAAGACCGGCTTATTGCGCCCTTTTTTATCACAAGCCTGTTTGCTAAGAGGCTAATTTTGGGTTCAATTAATATTAAACCGATGAAATATAGATGAAGGTTTTGTATATTTTCGGCATAAAATTGATTACTCAGTGAATACCTCGAACGAAATTTTAACCAACTTCAAAAATACGAATAGGGTAGTTGCCTGGGTAAAAAAATAATTATTATATTTAGTCCGTCAGTTAGATTATCGAAAAATAATGGGCATGTATTTTTAAACAAAAAATGACAAAGATAAAGCACGTCAAAATTTGGGAGTGGGAGGTCGTGACGTCACGCCATGCTAAAAAGTGTAGCAAGGCGTGACGTCACGCGGAACTTTGACGGGCGATATCTTCATCATTTTTTATGTAATTGACAAAAGAAAAAATACGGGTCCAATATTTTTTGATAATCTAATTGACGGACTAATTAGATTTTTTTAGGAAACTAGCCTGTTCACTATATTTTTAAGACAATCCTCGCTGGGCTAGTGCTCGCTAGCGCTACTGCTAAGAAAGGCGGTCCTGGGTTGGGTTCCCAGGTCGGGCTAAGTGTTATTGTGTTTTTCCATCTGGAATTTCTCAGTAGCAGCTGGAGTCTGGATTTGTGCCTGGCTGATGGCAATAGGCTTGCCCCCTATTACATGGGGCTTAAACATAACTGTCGAAATGTAGGTGTATTGTAGTCTTTTTTTTTTTTCAGGATGGGAAATCATCAAATGACTCCTCCCGCTCTGGGTGGAGCAGAAGGGAGTGTCAGACTCTTACTGACTAAAACCCACCCGTGTTCCTTCCTTAGCCCTTTATGTTCCAGGGCAGTGGTAACCCTTTCGGACGATCCCGCTACCCTGGCAGGCTTCGGCCCTGTCGGGCCCCGTCACTTCTGCTGACATCTCTTTGAGGCGCACGTGGAACACATACGCGCCGTCCGGCACGGGCCTGGTCCTGATCGGACGGTGAGTTACCCATTACTCACCGCCCGCAGGCCCGCGCCTACGGTGGCCGGGAGTCGTCACGCGGCTCCCGACGCCCGGAGCGTCTCCCGCGGCGACTGAGGCGTGAGGTGCGTTCCCTCGGCCACCCCGCCACCTCCTTCGCTAGCATGACTGCTTCGCAGAAGGAGGCGACTGCCTCCCACTCCCTCTCGCCCCGGACCATGGCTTGAACCAGAGCCGGACGCGAGAGGTCGTAGGTACACTCTTCAGAATTCATCGTTGAACCAAGGTTCTCCAATATGGATACTCATAAGTTTTAAGTTACCTTGCTGCGCCCTAACAGGGCCATGTACTCACTAATTTAAGCCTAGCGTGTAACTATGGTTGTGTACATTGTGAATTAAAGGAATAAATAAATAAAACAAAAACATCGTGTTTTCATACACAAATGTGTGTAACACTAACTATTGCTACGCAAATCTTTGAATTACACCCATCAGTGACTAAGTAATGGAAAACTACAAAGAAACTGAAAAATCGCAACCTTCTCCCAACTTTCTTGGGGTCGGCTTCCAATCTAACCGGATGCAGCTGAATTCTAGTATTTTACATAGAGCGACTGCCTATCTACCCTCCACAGCCAAGTTACTGGGTAAGGGTGCTTGCATAAAGAAGCGGGTTCCCAGTAAAGATCGACCGCACCGATCGGTAGCGACTTGCGCTACCGATCGGTACGGGTGAAATAGTCTCACATTAACTTATGCGCTCAAGGTCAAGCTGCAGAGATCTGTACCAGGAGTCGGGTCTTAAAACCCGCTTCTTTATGTAAGCACCGACCCTATACCCTAAGCAAAAAAAATCTCTAGTACACTCCGGTCCGTAAATAATAAGAATTGGTTTCCACAAATTGACAGCATTCACGTCGTTCCCGTTTCCCGCGAACTGCGAGCTAAAGAAAAAAACAAACTTTTATATTAGGTACCGAACATGATTTACTTGTCAATCAAGGCTTATTGGCTCCTTGTTGACGGCTCTTGATTCATACTCTATGGATCAAAGGAATGTGACATTAGAACTACGTGAAATAAAACTGGGAATTATGTTCTTTTCATTTTCACAGACAAAAAAGAAAGTAAGAAAAATATTTGATTTGGGACACGCTTAGGAAATACAAAAACTTTAAAATTTATCTAATATATGATATATAATTATATATTATATAATATTATAATTATATTATAAAGAGGTAAAATTTGTTTGTTTGTTTGTATGTAGGAGGTAATCTCCGGAGTTAATTATCCAATTCTAAAAATGTTTTCACTGGTAGAAAGCTACATTGTGTGTGACTGCTATAGGATATAAATTATGTTTATATCATGCATTTCAGCTGAGCTATCACCACTTTTGTCTAGCAAGTCGGAAAGAAATACCTCTTAAAACAGAATTATTTGCATGCGCTGGCCAAACAGTTGTTTGGAACTAAAAACAATGTATGGCAATCTGATCCGCCTTAAATCTTTTTTTTTTATACTTTGCTCCACACTAGGAATTTCTCCTGTGTCGTGAGTGCGTTTACAAGCATTTAAACCCACATACACAAACTGCCTGACCCGGAACAACTACTTGTAGGCCATACAAATATTTGTTCCGTGCAAGAATCGAACCCGCGACACGCAGCGCAGCAGTCAACCGCTTAGCCACTGCGCCAACCGTGCCGTCAAATAGTCTAATATATTATAACTAACAGCGCCCCGCGGTTTCACCCGCATAAGTGTCGATCCCGTGCGAATATCGAGATAAAAGTATCCTACGTGAAACGTCATCATTCTCCTGCCCTCATCCCAATTTATTTGGGGAAAACATACATTTCAAATTACTACACAAAACGCTACCAATCTTCCCAGAATTATATTTTTACCTGCTACAATAATAGCGTTTCACGACTCCTAAGCGAACCCGAAGGTCCGTCCTGTGAGCAAACAGGAACTACGCTAGTTTTCCTGACAGTCTATCTTGATCGTTGCCATGGCTCCCAGGGGATGTACGGTTTCTATCCGTTGGTAAATACGAGAATAGGTACACTATAGGGTATGAAAGGATGTATGGAGCGCTCACAAGTAATGGATAAGTTGACACACGGTTAGCGCAGTGGCTGAGCGATCGGATTGCTGCGCTGCGTGTCGCGGGTTCGATTCCCGCACAGAACAAATATTTGTAAGTCCTACATGTATTTGTTCCGAGTCTGGGTGTTTTCTATCTATAATATGTTTGTGTTTACAAAAAAAAATGAATGTATATAAGTAGTTTATCAGCCATCTTGTTACCATAACACAAGCATTAGGTTGCTTAGCTTAGGACTAGATGGCGCTGTGTGAAATGTCCAGGGATATTATTATTATTATTATAAGTGATTTTGTAGAAACACGTGCATACAAAAAGATAATTAATTCTAATAATAAGGAAAAATAAAAATAAAATATATCTATAATCACGAGCACAAAGCAGAAATAGTCGACGGCTGCTCGTTATGACTGTGACAATAAGGCTTTCACTCAGCATGATGCTATGCATAGCATAGCGCAGATATTTTTTTTTGTGATAGTTATTTGATTTGGGAAAATTAGAACAAAAATCTTTCAAGAGTGATTCTTTGAATCTGACACACCCTGGGCTGTCTAGTTATGCTTTCCTGGATGTCGAAAATCTCTACATTCATAGGCCACTAGTCACTGCCCGGGACTTCATTCGCGTGGAAGTCGTAAGATACACAAATATACTAAAAACACATCCACATTTTTATAAAACTCCCACGGCCCCCGACCCACCGCGTCGCATCGCATCGCCCGCCGGCGCCGGCGCTGTTACTTTATTTTCGCCTAGTGTTCTTTCCTACTTTTTTTTCTTTTTACTCGGCTCCTGGGGTCGCAGTGTGATGTTAATTATGACCTTTCTCAAGAATTGGGCTATCAAAGGAAAAAGATTTTTTCAAATCCGACTGGTGTTCCGATTACTTCCGATTAAGGGTTCAAACAAAAGAATAAACTCTTGAACTCTGACAGTAAATACATTTCACAGACTTGTTCTAGAGCATCTCTGAAGGCAAATTTTTATAATTTAAAACGTTCAAAATCTAGTCGCAGTCTCATCTCGACGACAAACCAATGTATTTTTTGACAGATTGAGACTGAGATCAGACTGTGAACGTTCTTAAAATTACGAGAATTACCCCTCTGATCTCAGTCTCAATCTGTCAAAAATGCCTCTAATTTCTCTACATTTTGACAAGTTTTTGACATTTGTTTGTCGCTGGGATGAGACTGCGACTAGATTTTGAACGTTTTGAATTACGAGAATTGGCCTTCTGACTGTGAACGATCTTAAAATTACGAGAATTACCCCTCTGATTCATACTTTAAGGTACTCGATCTAAAGCTCCTTAAGTTTTGAGTTGAGCTGCACGATTTCTGACATATGCGTGCACTGACTGGACAGGTCCTCTCAATCTGTGTGGTTCTTTCCTCAAAAGACCATCTCAGACATCGACCTACATGGTCTTCATATGATCTGACCAAGATTATGTCTGGACTTTAAAAGAGACTGTGACGTCTGAGTTTGTTTCAGCCTTTCTTCTCAGACTAGTCAGATAGGAAACGCCGACCTCATCTAGTTTTAAAATATGATTGACGTGTAAAAGTGTTTGTACAAACCTACTTACAAAATAAAATCATTTATCATTTATAATAATAAGAACGGAAATCTTTCCTACGTACATTCAAACGTTCGAACAGGATACCAATATTCGTTATATTATTATAATAAAAACATGTAATAGCAATTCATTACCTAATGGAGATATCCAATAAGCTACTTATTAGGGGTTCTTGGAAAAGAGATAATATATACTGTCGTATGTATGAAGGTCTAAAGGAAATAGATATACTGTCGTTTGGGTATGTAGGTATCTATATATGGGCCAATCACTAAGCCATGTTTGCGAAAGGACGAAAAAGGGTCGAGTTTCAATTAATTATACTTTTCGACAGAATCTTATGTAGGTAATTCTAGCATATTCTGGGTCCGCAGCTTGTTAAAGCCAATTTCGCCAATGAAACTAAACGCGATCAGCATATCTAAACTGAGATCAAGAGGTGTCGGTGTTGTGAAATATAGACACTGACAGCTCTTGCAGTTTAGATGTGCTAAAGGCATTGACCTATATTATACAAGTACGCTGGACTTCATACTATCGATGACAAAAGGAAGACATTTGATTTTTGCCATTTTGGCGCTGATAGCTTCGTGAGCGTCTGTGGAGCTAATATTTTTCATAGCGAGTTTTACAAGATGCGCATACTCTCAGGATAAAACTTTTTTGCAAAAAGTTCTATGGGACCATTTGGGAAGTATACCATTTCCAACAAAAAAAGAATTTTTCATATCGGTTGGCACGCGACGGAGTTATGCGCGAACAAACATAAAAAAAAATACAAACATCCGAATTGAGAACCTCCTCCTTTTTTAGAAGTCGGTTAAAAACACAAAATACACAAAAAAATCTTATTCCACGATTTAGACCTACATCATCATAGAGGTACCAAAACAAAACGATGGCCATTTCCGGCAATTTGTCCATTTTATAGTATATTTATATATTCGTATAGTATATTTATTCCAGAGTACTTTTCAGTGTGAAATATAGATACTGACAGTTCTTGTGGTTTAGATGTGCTAAAGGCGTTCAGTTTCATTGGTACAATTGGCCGGTCGGTTGGAAGAACTTTCCGCACTCAGTGTTTTCTTTAAGTAGGTATTTAAGCGTTACTACGATGGTGGTGAATTTTTGGTTCTATTTATTTATTTATTACTTTAATTAAAACGGTTTAAAACCAATTACAGTAATTAAAGATAAAATTTGTATATACACGAACACAAGATAAAAAGTACACAAAAGTTAAAATATAAAAAAAATCATCAAGTAAAACAACACTTTGATAAATCCCTCTCACAGTACCTACTTCTGACATGCCGACAAAATCTTCGTCCATTCGTTCGCAAACAGATCGTTTGTTAGATTAGAGTCCAAGAGATCATTAAGTGCGGCCAGAGTACGTGGTTTTGGAGACTTAGCACGCGCTAGTGTGCGACATGGAGGCACAGCAAACAGCCTGTGTTTTCTGCCGCGGCAGTAGTTGTCTGGCACAAAGAAGCAAGCTGGCTCAGCATGTAGATCAGGTGCGTCTATAGTGCCATGGAGCGACTTACAGGCTATGGGAGCTGGTCTTTTGCTCGCCTTACCTCTAACGAGTTATATCCGAGGCATCCCAGTAGAAATTTAGTCGGATAGAGGTGATAATAGCCATGTTTATACTTATAGATAAACCTAAGCAACGCTTTGGTTTCCTCGCGATGTTTTTCCTTACCGTTTTGAGAGCAGTGGTGATGATATAATTTACACAAAGTAAAGTGCCTGGCTGGGTTCATCCCATGAACTACTACTGCCGATCGATTCTGTAAAAAACTCACCGTGAAAAATTAGGTGAAGTGAGCTATGAATAGTGTCAATCCCTAGCATTAGTTGGAATGACAGCTCACTCCACGCTCACTTCACCTAAGTTTTCACGGTGAGATGATTACAGAATCGCACTGCTGAACCACTATTCTCTCACTCTGTCTAACACGGTTGTATAAACCACAGAATATCGAAGCATATTCTGTGCTTTCAACTATCGCCATTCTGCTTCGGGCCACAGACTAACAAACTGTTACCTACTTGAACTCTTTGTTGTTCTTTGGCTTAGCGGTTGGTAAGTCCAGTCGGTTGTGGTTTGAACTGTGAGTGAACTATTATCGACTATCGTCTCACTCTATGAAAACATGAAAAATGTTTTAAGCTGATTTGTTTAGTTATTATCGGCGAACCCAATGCAGCAGAATAAAACGCTAAACTAAAGCCCTAAGTAGACCGCCGTATTTCATTCAGATGAGCACATGATTTATTTAGTGGGTATAACGGAGACGCCATCGCCTAGCGAACTTATCTACTTACTGATAAAATTATTGATTATTTCCAACGCGTGAAAGCTAACTTTATGTATTTTAGGACGCTTCTAGGGGAATATTAAATACTGTAGAATATGCCTGATCATTTCTTAGTTTATTTATACCTTGAGATCGAATGCTCTAGATCTTTGTAAGTATACAACATACGCGCTTTGACGCGGAGTTTTATATAAACTTCACGACATCTTCTTCCGAACTTCAGACGTAATGAGAATCGATATCTCAAAACGACAAAACTAAAGAAAACAGATTATCACAACTTAAAGTATAAATTATGAAAATCTGTTTTCTTTAAGTAACAACACAACCAGCGGTCGTTGAACCCAAAAAAAGCCGTCAAATCTCTTTTGTTTTTATTAGGGTTCCGTAGCCAAATGGCAACGGAACCCTTATGGATTCGTCATGTCTGTCTGTCGGTCTGTCTGTCTGTCTGTCTGTCTGTCTGTCTGTCTGTCCGTCCGTATGTCACAGCCGCTTTTTTCCGAAACTATAAGAGCTATACTGTTGAAACTTGGTAAGTAGATGTATTCTGTGAACCGCATTAAGATTTTCACACAAAAATAGAAAACAAACAATAAATTTTGGGGGTCCCCATACTTAGAACTGAAACTCAAATTTTTTTTTTTCATCAAACCCATACCTGTGGGGTATTTATGGATAGGTCTTCAAAAATGATATTGAGGTTTCTAATATCATTTTTTTCTAAACTGAATAGTTTGCGCGAGAGACACTTCCAAAGTGGTAAAATGTGTGTCCCCCCCCCCTGTAACTTCTAAAATAAGAGAATGATAAAACTAAAAAAAATATATGATGTACATTACCGTATAAACTTCCACCGAAAATTGGTTTGAACGAGATCTAGTGAGTAGTTTTTTTTAATACGTCATAAATCGTAACGTAACGGAACCCTTCATGGGCGAGTCCGACTCGCACTTGGCCGGTTTTTTTATCGTGCTTAGATAGATACCCATCACGTCTGCAGTTTCGCTAGCTAATTTAATTTAACCCAGCATACTAATACTACGGTAACTTGTGTTGTGTCGGTCTAGCATCCATCGAGATTTGGTCTGTCGGATTTACTTACTTGGTAGGTTCTGTCTCAATAACCATCAGTCAAGTTGACTAGTTTAATTCTGTTATCACATGACGCTTCTTAAATAATGCTTGTGTTGTTAAAGTGGTTATTACTAGTAGCGCATAACTGAACAGGTTCTGCTGACTAATCAGTCTAAGAATCCATCGAGCTATGGAATGAAATGATTATAATTTACTACTCGGTTTTCTGAGCGCCTAGTAGATTAAAATGATGTCTCAAATTAGCAAATCGATTGTCAAATCAAACGATAGCAGTCTGTTGTGTTTCACCTACGTCAGCCAAAATAGCGAACAACGAACCACAAATAATATTCGCAAGTCTAAATTAGTTTCATAACAAAATTTGAACAGGGACTAGGGTCTCAGAAAACTGGAGAGGGTAATTCTTTAAATGATGATCCGCGAAAGTTTTGACACTGTTATCTAGCGCAAACTTACAAAAACCACTTCAATACGAAAGAAAAGCTTTGTTCGGAGCTCTTGAACTGTCCAACAAGAACTTGAACATAACTTAGTAGTTGTTTGCAACATAAAAAAAAACATAGAATAAATTGACTGCCACGTTAGTCTAATCGTCGTAAGCGCTACTACTGAGTATAAGGTCCTGGGTTCGACTCCCAAGTCAGGCAAAATATTATTAGGTTTTTTCATCTGGAAATTTACGATAGTAGCCTGGAGTCTGGATTTGAGGTCGGGTCCTCCAGACCGCATTACAGCCATGGTAGCCAATCTCAACGGAGACCTTCGGCGCGAAAGATATTATATATGGTGCATAAGTGTGTACGCAAACACAGGTGCACTCTCTTTTCCCTCACTCTCAGTCCGATGGACAGGCAATTCACCACGACCGAGGAGAGATTTACATGGAACTTAAACATAACTGGTGAAACGTGTATACGTGTAATATAAGTATACCTCTCCGTAACCTTCGGGCGTTTACAGGCTTGATCTATTATAAAAAACATAATAAATTGAGTTGTTTACATTCAAGGAAAGGTAATATAAATAAGTGCTTAGTTATTTTTTTTTAAGTTTTTGTTCTAGAATGTATTCAAACAATTTTCCACGTTACGTGGCTTGCTGAAAAAAAAAAAAGAGTCCTTGAATTAAGAACGATAATTAGGTGAGCGCAGAAATTATTTGCATGTGCTGGATTGGATAAACAAAAGAAAAGCGCTGCTGCTTTTTAGGCTATTCTGATCTTAGGCCACGGCACGGTTTCTGTACGGTACGGATTATAAGCCGCGCCTTAGAAAAAACGCGTCTGTTAACGAGCTCCCATAGTGATTCATACAATACTGACGACCGTGCCTACACACGGCGAATAAACCGTAGTTTTTCATGTCAAGGAAAACGTAACAAAGGGCCGTAAGAGTCTAAAACCAAAAGAGATTTACAAAATGTATGCGATGTTATGTCTCCTGAGAATAAGTCCTCTGACAAAAGCCCTTATTTCGCTACCTATGTCAACGAGTTACTGGCCTGTTTTAAAAACTAGAAAAGAATAAAGAATTTTGCTTTGTGTACAAATAGAAAAGATCTTTTAAAACATTCGGACGGAAAAACGCCCAAAAGCCATTTCACAGCCACTTTGAGAGACTTTACACCAATTACATAAAACAAAATAGTTATTATAAGCCCACAACTAAAAGCTATCATTGTTCATAAGCCGTTCGCAAGATGGCGCACATCTTAAAACAATGTTCAAGTAATTAACAACGTTGTAAACACGAGAGACACCGTTCAGGTAGAATTATATTCACTTTAATATTCTACGACTTGACTAACACTACTTACTATAAGGGAGAGTACTTACTGGAGCAAGAGTCAAAAAATCCAATCATCTGCCTAGCCTATTCCCAACTATGTTGGGGTCGGCTTCCAGTCTAACCGGATGCAGCTGAATACCAGAATTTTACATGGAGGCTCTGCCTATCTGACTTCCAGAACCCAGCTATTGAGTATTACGACTTCTTTTTGCATCTGATAGCCCAATTCAAAAGTTAAGGAGCCTCTCCTCCTTCCGCAAGAGGAAGGCTACGAAGGAATAGCGCGGGCATGCGATGCGACGAGAAGGTCGAGGGAACGAGGAATTTCACCTCTCAATTTCATTACGGACGAACTCGCAAGCGGAAGCTAGTATTACATACAAACTTACAAATGTTACCTCTTTATAATATTAGTTTTTTTTTTTTAACGTTGCCCCACACTAGGAATTTCTCCTGTATCGTGGGTGCGTTTACAAACATTTAAATTCACATACACAAACAGCCAGACCCGGAACAACTACTTGTAGGCCATAAAAATATTTGTTCCGTGCGGGAATCGAACCCGCGACACGCAGCGCAGCAGTCAATCGCTTAACCACTGCGCCAACCGTGCCGTCGCCGTATGGACATGTGAACACGACCCAATTGAATTGCCGTAACAGAATTTGCAAAAATAAATATATTTCAATATATCCTACGTTGGTTCATTATCTTGATTTTAAACGTGATTCAATAATGTGGTACGCGGAATTTTGTACCTGTTTTACGAAGTTGATTATTGAGCTGGTTTTTCAAACATTTTGGAAATGCCTTTTAATATAACATTACGCCCGTAATCCACGAAGGGTTGAGCAGAAGTGGACCGAGTGGTAACACCCACATTTCGCCAATTATGTTAACTCCCAATGGGGGCGAGCCTACCGCTTTCAACCGGGCTCAAACCCAGTCGCACAGTACATATACCAGACACCCACATCTTCAGAACACTACACTACGTTGTATTTTTAGCAAAAATCGCGTAGGGATATAACGCCAGAAATAAATCGCTCCCACGCTCTTGCAGGTACCTACAAATAAATATTCTAAATCCGGAAACAAAGATCTGTTAAAACGCGTGATACAAAACAGTGTTCCAACAAAATTAGACGCTACGAAATTATGTGGGTTTAATGTTCCGTGGGAATCCCAAGTAAAAAGGCCGACGTCCACACATACGGGTTAAAATGCCATTAAGGGCTGATTTTTCAATTATCAATCATCTGATAACTTTATTCGAGGAATAATTTTGAAATTGTGACATTTATTTCATACAAAAACTGTCAAACGTCAATTTTATTCCTCGAATAAAAGTTATCTGACGATGGAAAATTCAGCCCTTAGAGGGTTAACGGGTATATTTTTAGGTCTTAGTTTTAAGTTTTAAGTCTCATGCTGTCTCCGTTAGTTTAAAATGAATTGGAGCGACAGAAACACTTTTACTAAGTGCCAGGGTAGCCCGCGATATTCAAATTTTCTTACCTTTTTTGCAATTTGCAGGTCAGTGTCATATTGTATGTTGAACAAAATATGAATAGTGACCGTAACAAGTATGTACCTATTAACAGAATTATAATCATTTAAATGACCAATACAACCCTCCAACTTCATATAACCCATTCACTCAACTTCTATGGACTTACATATAAGTATATATAAGTTGAATGAATAATTCATGAAATATCAATCAATAGGGTTATATAAACTTAAGAGGGTTGCCCTTAAAGTTAAGTGTCGTTTGAGAATTCGGGGGTACATAAGTGTGTCAAGAGATCGAAAAGATGGATCGGCGAAATAGCCAATCTATTCTGTAAAATTCTCTCCGCGAAAACTTAGGTGATGTGAACTCGAAGTGAGCTGTCATTCCGTCTCAATTATCTCGCAGTCCACTCCTGAACATAAGCCTCTCTCCCAGGCTGCACCACAACACCCTGTCCTCCGCCTTCAGCATACAATCTGTCCCAGCCACCTTCTTAAGGTCGTCGGTCCATCTAGCTGAGGAGTCTCACACACTACGATTGCTTGTTTCAACTAATGAAACCGTTCATTCAAAATTTCAAATTAATTCGTTGGAATGAAATTTGGAAAAACATATTTCTGTATTGTTTTTCCTTTTTTCCCCGACTGCAAACTATCTGACATATTTCCTAGAAAATTGAATAGTGAAAAAAAAAGCTTCCGCAAGCCGGCAACGATGTAGAATTTTTTCACATTCCACATCGTTGCCAGCTAACGACGGAAGTTTTTTTTTTTAGGGATATGGCACAGACATGCTTTTATAACTTTTTGAAGTGAAAACTTCTTTAGCGGCGTTGTGCACTTTTGTTGTGATGGGTAAAAAATGTTAAACTCGCGTTAGGACACGTGACCTGATCGAAAATTCGTAAGACGGAGCTCGCGTCAGGACACGTGACCTGATGGAAAATTCGTAAGGCGGAGCTCGCATCAGGACACGTCTGATGGAAAATTCGTAAGGCGGAGCTCGCGTCAGGACACGTGACCTGATGGAAAATTCGTAAGACGGAGCTCGCGTCAGGACACGTGACCTGATGAAAAATTCGTAAGGCGGAGCTCGCGTCAGGACACGTCTGATGAAAAATTCGTAAGACGGAGGGGGAGTAGACCGCATTCCAAAATATCAAAAATGCACAACGTTAATATTCAAGTTTTCACTTCTGCCGGCACTCCCGGAGTGCAACCCGTTGATTTTTTTTTTCAACGTTTTCCTGGCGCTCTATTCATTTCATCGTTTTCAATGGCTCGTGACACGTGCAGCGGCTTATCGACATGTTGACATGCATTCGAATTTTAAATAATTGAATGACATTTCAAAATGGCGTCGTGTTTCTAACCTTACTAATGGCTACTGTTTGGCGCGTAGTTTCAAATTCAAAATAAGTAAGTTTATTAAAGTAAGTACGAATAAAGATAGGTTAATGTAAAAAAAATAAACAAAATAGTTTAGCGTAGTTTGATTTTTAGTCAAATTTTAAAGTAAAGCATAGAGGTATGAGGAACAGGGAAGGAAGTACACTCAACCTCCGTAGAAAAGGGAGGATCCTCCTATCAGACGGGTGCGGTGTCTGGTGGGCTACTGCCTGAACATTAATGTCGGTACGTTGTATTATTATGCTAGTCGCGCGGTAAACACTGCCATGCTTGCGCGATGCATGATTTTGCGTGACGTCAGTGTAATGCGTAGTTCGCATGTGGCGATGTAGATACCGCCACAATAGTTACAATCTCTGAAAATACAATGACTGATTGCTTCCTTTGCTTCTAATGAAGATCATTTTAGTTAGTTACTTATTATACGTTAAATAAAAAGAAAAACAAAATCATTGCAAATATGTACAAATACTGATGAATCGTTCACGGGAAACCGGAAAATATTGACTTCATTGGAAACAATACACCAAGATGAAATTCCAAATACATCCTATTTTCCTCAATTAACAAAAATCTCACAACTCGTAAACACTTAGGCAAAGTAAGCTTAAAATGAGCTGTCAATAGTGTCAATCCCTAGCATTAGGTGGAATAATATTGATATACTGTCCCACCGAACCACACGTTACAAAATTTTCTTTCAGTGCGGTGGTCTTGACGCAGAACGTCACTTTCGCAAAATGTCATCGTGAAAAATTTGGTCACTTTCGCAAAAAGTCATTTTCGCAAAACGTCATTTTGTCAAAACGTCATTTTAGCACAATGTCACTTTCGCAGAATGTCATTCAAGCCATTTTTTTTCTCAGGAGAGACCTAATACTAAAACTGCAGAATCGGGTAAGTTTAATTTC